>OW240916.1:99111447-99604213 GCA_933207985.1 Pelobates cultripes
AGTTTTGTATTTTTAGATATTTATTATATAAAAATATAAATAGACATAAAATCCATTATAGCAGAGTTTATAAAATTAAACTAAATGCTTGCAAATATCATTAATAGGTTAACATACCCTTCTGAACATGTCATTATGTCAGCCTCTCTGTCATTTTAAGATGGAGCAGCGTCTGTCTCCAAGTCTCTCCTCTGTGTCTTAACATTTAAAAGTACACCTATTTATACCTTAGGTGTCTCCATTTTAGGGTTACTGTAGTTCATATATGAAAAAGTAACACTTCTTTTACTTTATTCATTTTAGGACCTCCCTTAACTTGGCAAAAATACAAGTCCATAACTAAAGGGTGCATACGTCATGGAAATTCTCCTGACTTAGTTCAAGATGGCATCTTAAAGTCTGAATAGCTTATCTGTTGTTTATACTAAGACATAAGTGCAAGGTCGTGGGAGATTCCTGGATTTGGGGACGTTCCATTAACTTGGGGTTACCACAGTATATTACGTACTGAAAGAGTTGTAGCATAGCCTTGAAGCTTGTTTATGCATTATTGTTATTCTAATTCGTCTGGGACAAAATGGCGCAAACATATTATGCACTGAGGTTATTGCTTAAAGAAACATCTATGAAAAACAATATGTTCTATTTCTAACACCTTGTCAATTTGCAATATCTCTTAAAGACAAAGTACACAGTTTAAGAAATACAACATTTCATTCTAAAACTTGTAATATTTGCATTTGCCCTTGTATCAAAGCAGAGCCTCCAGTGCATAATGGGTCACCCCTTGACTTCTTAGTATAAATAGAGACATGTGGAAGCCAAAAAGGCAAACACCTGATGTATATGTTAAAAAGTTTACCTTTGATTGTTAACCCCTTAAGGACACAGCTTCAGAAGCTTGACTTACGCTTAATGACACAAGCAATTTTTGCATTTTCTTGCTGTTTGCGTTCAACTGCAATTTGCATCTCTCTCATTTATTGCACCGACACATATTATATACTGTTTTTTAAAGGACAGAAAGGGCTTTAATTTGATATAACATATATATATATATATATAAATGCTTACTTATTATAAAAAATACAGAAAAATGCAAAAAAAATGAAAAATATTGTTTTTTTTACAGTTTTTGCAATAATAATGTGTGCATAATTAGTGCAGGTTAAGGAAAGTAATTAAAAATAAATTTATTTATTTGTTCTGATTTACAGAATATATAATGTGTCTGGGATTTTAAGTTTTTTTTGGTAGTTACAGGTCACAAAGCGCAAGGAGTAAAGTAAACTTTTAATGTGGAGCGATTTTAGAATTTGGTATGTTTGTCTTGTAAGCTTAATAGCCATAAAAGAAAACAAAATTGCCACACAAAAGTATATATTTATATAAAGTAGACATCACGGGCTATTTACCTAAGGTTGTTTTGACACTTTCTGCGTAGCCATTTCACCGCCAACCTCTGCTAAATATTGGAGTAAAATTGTGTTCTTTTTGGTTTTTGGCACACAAACTTATAACAGAGAAATTCTCGTGTATATTTTGTAGAGTTGGTGTGTGCTATTCCTGTACAAAGTTTTATTTTGTGTTCAGTTACATCTGCTGAGTAAAATGACACCCCCATTGTATGTCTTTTGCACTATTTCGTGAAGTTACAGTGCCATACAGTATACCTGTCCTTTTCAGTATTCACAGTAGAATTTTGAGAGATGGATTTAATGAGCCTTAGCTTCCATTTTGGGGTATTATAACAGTTTGACTGTTCAAAAACCCCCCACAAAGGCCTACCATTTGTAAAAGTAGACACTCCAGGGTATCTTATAAGGTGCATATTGTGCCTTAACATACCCCCATTTTTTCACCAATATATACCAAAGTATGTGGTAAAAAATAATTTTGTGCATTTTTTACATACGGATTGCATTTTTGCTGGGCGTTTTGTATATTTCATATGTGCCACTAAGTTCAAACCCCCAAATTATGCTCAGCTAAGTCTTCTGAGTAAAATGACACCCCATATGAATGTCTTTGGCACTATTTCGTGAAGCTACAGTGCCATATATAGGAGACCTGTCCTTTACAGTATTCACAGTAGAATTTTGAGAGATGGATTTAATGAGCCTTAGCTTCCATTTGGGGTATTATAACAGTTTGACTGTTCAAAAAACCCCCACAAAGGCCTTCCATTTGTAAAAGGAGACACTCCAGGGTATCTTATAAGGTGCATATTGTGCCTTAACATACCCCCATTTTTTCACTAATATATGCCAAAGTATGTGGTAAAAAATTATTTTGTGCATTTTTTACATACGGATTGCATTTTTGCTGGGCGTTTTGTATATTTCATATGTGCCACTAAGTTCAAACCTCCCAAATTATGCTCAGCTAAGTCTTTTGAGTAAAAATACTCCCCCAATGAATGTCTTTGTCACTATTTTGTGAAGCTACAGTGCCATATAGGAGACCAAGCCATATCCGTTTTTACCAAACTTTGAATTTTGACGCTGGGCCTATGTGCAATTTCCAAGCATCTTCGCGGGTTTTAAATTCAATCTACCCCACAAAGGCCTACCATTTCTTAAAGTAGACACCCCAGGGTGTTTCAAAAGGTATAGTTTGAACCTTAGCGTGGGATCATTTTTCCGCTAGCTTGTACCAGATGTAGTGGTAATAAGCGTTTTTTCTGCCTTTTGACATACAAAGTGAGTTTGCACAGTATATTTTGCAAACCTTATGTGTGCTACGACTGTATAATACTTCATATGTTACTCAGCTATGTCGGCTGAGTACAGCAATACCCCCGTATGTACCTTTGCCAGGTATGTGTGGACATCGGAGGGGCACATTTGGGACACAGCCATTCCAGTTTTTTTCAAACTTTGAAATTTTATGCTGTGCCTATGTCCCATTTTAGAGTATTTTACCAGGCTATATAATCCAAATTCCCCATAAAGCCATACCATTTCTTAAAGAAGACATCCCAGGGTATTTCAAAAAGGCATATTTTGAACCTCAGCGTGGGATCATTTTTCCGCTAGCTTGTACCAAGTGTAGTGGTAATAAGCATTTTTTCTGCCTTGTTGACATACAAAGTGAGTTTGCACAGTATATTTTGCAAACCTTATGTGTGCTACGACTGTATAATACTTCATATGTTGCTCAGCTATGTCGGCTGAGTACAGCAATACCCCCGTATGTACCTTTGCCAGGTATGTGTGGACATCGGCGGGGCACATTTGGGACACAGCCATTCCAGTTTTTTTCAAACTTTGAATTTTTATGCTGTGCCTATGTCCCATTTTAGAGTATTTTACCAGGCTATATAATCCAAATTCCCCATAAAACCATACCATTTCTTAAAGAAGACATCCCAGGGTATTTCAAAAGGCATATTTTGAACCTTAGTGTGGGATCATTTTTCCGCTAGCTTGTACCAAGAGTAGTGGTAATAAGCATTTTTTCTGCCTTTTTGACATACAAAGTGAGTTTGCGCAGCATATTTTGCAAACCTTATGTGTACTATGACTGTATAATACTTCATATGTTGCTCAGCTATGTCGGCTGAGTACAGCAATACCCCCATATGTACCTTTGCCAGGTATATGTGGATGCTAAAGGGGCGCATTTGAGACGCAGCCATTCAGTTTTTTTCTAACTTTGAAGTTTTACGCTGTGTCCATGTTCCAATTTGGAATAGTTTAGACGGTTGGTTATTGAGACTTCCCCACAAACACATACTATTTATTAAAGAATACACCCTGGGGTAATTCAAAAGGCATATTTTGAACCTTGGCGTGGGATAATTTTTTCTCTAGTTTGTTCCAGGTGTAGTGGTAATGAGCGTTTTTACAATGTATTTTTTTACTTTTTATAACTTTTTTACTTTTAAAAACTAGTTTTTAAACTTTTGTTTTGCTTATAAATTTTTTTTAAACTTTCCTAAGCTTTCTTAAAACTTTTTTACAGATTTAACATTTTTCTAAGCTATTTTTTTTACTGTTAACCCCTAACTAGCAGTACGCAGCACTAACAGTAAATTCCCCATTTTCCCATAACTCCCACCCACCCCAGCTAGCAAAATACATAGTTATAAAATATTTTAATTAATTAAATAAATAAATTGAACCCCTGAGGGTTAAAAAATAAATAAAAAGTTAATCCTCAGGGGTTAAAAAAAATTAGATCACAGTATAATACTGTGATCTCTATTTGATTGCTGTAGGCAGTGATCGACTGGCAGGGAAGGGGTTAATTTTTATTTGGACTAGGTAAAGTGTGTTTTTTTGTTTTTATTACTTAAATGTTATTAAAACATTTTTTTAAGCTTAATTTTTAACTTTTTAAAGTTTCTTTTAAAACTTTTTAACGTTAACCCCTAGTTAGCCTAACGTCAAATCCCCCAATTCCCCACTAACTTCCACCTACCCCAGCTATCTAAATATATAATTTAAAAATAATTTAATTAATTAATTTAATTAATTTAACCCCTGAGGGTTAATTCTTTTTTTTTTTAACCCTCAGGGTTAAAAAAAAAAATCAGATCATAGTAAAATGTAATCCCTGCCAATTGATCACTGTAGTCAGTGATCAATTGGCAGGGAAGGGGTTAATTTTTTATTAAAATGGGTAAGGGGGACTTTAAATAAACTTTATTTTTTTAAACAGCAGGGGGCAGGATCAGCACTGATCCGGCTCCCTGCACTTCACACAGAACCCGGAAGTGCAGGGAGCCGGAAGGTAAGTATACAGAGCA
Organism: Pelobates cultripes; assembly: GCA_933207985.1. NCBI lineage: Eukaryota > Metazoa > Chordata > Amphibia > Anura > Pelobatidae > Pelobates > Pelobates cultripes. Next base: position 99,116,201 of record OW240916.1, read on the forward strand.
CATGTGCTGGGCAGCCTGACCGGGTGCTCCCGGTATGCCTCTAATGCAGAGGCATACCGGGAGCACCATTAACCCCGCGATCGCCGCGATAGCGGCGATCCGGGGTTAATTTTACCGCGTGACGGACGAGGTCCGTCACCCGTCGTTAAGGGTCTCCCCTGTGTGACGGACCTCGTCCGTCACCCGTCCTGAAGGGGTTAAGGGGTTAAACTAATAACACAGAAAGAATGAAATGTTGCCATGTTTTTATTGAACACACCATGTAAACATTCACAGTGCAGGTGGAAAAAGTATGTGAACCCTTGGATTTAATAACTGGTTGAACCTCCTTTGGCAGCAATAACTTCAACCAAACGTTTCCTGCAGTTTCTGATCAGACGTGCACAATGGTCAGGAGTAATTCTTGACCATTCCTCTTTACAGAACTGTTTCAGTTCAGCAACATTCTTGGGATGTCTGGTGTGAATTGCTTTCTTGAGGTCATGCCACAGCATCTCAATCGGGTTGAGGTCAGGCCACTGCAGAAGGCGTATTTTCTTCTGTTTAAGCCATTCTGTTGATTTACGTCTATGCTTTGGGTCATTGTCCTGTTGCAACACCCATCTTCTGTTGAGCTTCAGCTGGTAGACAGATGGCCTTAAGTTCTCCTGCAAAATGTCTTGATAAACTTGGGAATTCATTTTTCCTTCGATGATAGCAATCCGTCCAGGCCCTGACGCAGCAAAGCAGCCCCAAACCATGATGCCCCCACCACCATACTTCACAGTTGGGATGAGGTTTTGATGTTGGTGTGCTGTGCCTTTTTTTCGCCACACATAGTGTGTGTTTCTTCCAAACAACTCAACTTTGGTTTCATCTGTCCACAGAATATTTTGCCAATACTGCTGTGGAACATCCAGGTGCTCTTGTGCAAACTGTAAACGTGCAGCAATGTTTTGTTTGGACAGCAGTGGCTTCCTCTGTGGTATCCTCCCATGAAATCCATTCTTGTTTAGTGTTTTACGTAACAAGGATGTTAGCATTTGCCAGTGACTTTTGTAAGTCTTTAGCTGACACTCTAGGATTCTTCTTCAACTAATTGAGCAGTCTGCGCTGTGCTCTGGCAGGCATCTTTATAGGACGGCCACTCCTAGGGAGAGTAGCAGCAGTGCTGAACTTTCTCCATTTATAGACAATTTGTCTTACCGTGGACTGATGAACAGCAAGGCTTTTGGAGATACTTTTATAACCCTTTCCAGCTTTATGCAAGTCAACAATTCTTAATCGTAGGTCTTCTGAGAGCTCTTTTGTGCGAGGCATCATTCACATCAGGCAATGCTTCTTGTGAAAAGCAAACCCAGAACTGGTGTGTGTTTTTTATAGGGCAGGGCAGCTGTAACCAACACCTCCAATCTCATCTCATTGATTGGACTCCAGTTGGCGGACATCTCACTCCAATTAGCTCTTGGAGATGTCATTAGTCTAGGGGTTCACATACTTTTTCCACCTGCACTGTGAATGTTTACATGGTGTGTTCAATAAAAACATGGCAACATGTCATTCTTTGTGTGTTATTAGGTTAAGCAGACTGTGATTGTCTCTTGTTGTGACTTAGATGATGATTAGATCACATTTTATGACCAATTTGTGAGGAAATCCATATCATTCCAAAGTGTTCACATACTTTTTCTTGCAACTGTATATATGAGTTTAGGATGACTGTATGGACCAATGTGGAACATGGACTTTGAGAATTGACTTTACTATCTCTGAGAAAACAGAAGAACGGACCGGAAATTAAGCACTACCAAGCAGAAACAAAGCATTCAAGACACAGTAGTTCCCGTCGTGAACCGGACGTATCGCACGTCACTTCCGGACACAGGAACGAACATGCATCATCAGGGAAAGCCCGTCCCAACCTCATATCAGCTGGGAACAATGCAAGGAGATTGGATTAGTGAGAAAAAAGGGCGGGATAGATGGACATTTCAAATTGGAACCGGACAGTTGGAAAACATACCGATTAGAAAAGCCAGAATTTCAGGCAAAATGCATAGGAGAAGAAAACCTTTATTTTAATTTGCCCATGTTTTAATTTGCAAATTGTTAAGATTTTTGAAGGTAATAAAAGGTATTTACTTTATTATACTTTGCTCCTGTTCATTCATCATCTGATCCAGGTTCCAGATAGGGGAGTGTCACCCCCTAAGTGACACAAGTCTTTTCAACTTGGAGCTAGTTGTCAAAAAGCTCCAAGGGGAGCACTTCATTTTTGTCACATACTATCTGACATATTTTGAAATTGCTACACCTAAAAGGCGTCTTGTCTCTTTATTATTTCTTATTTACATGGACCACATTGGGAGCTCCTGTTAAGAATATCCTTCGAAGAAAGGTTGTTGCTTGCCACCTAAAAGACACAAGAGGCAACAGAGTTCAGAGTCTATACCGTGAAACGGCTCTACACATTGTGAGTTTATTTCTACTCACTATATCTGTGGTTAAATATTCACTTACATACTACACCATAATTATTATTATTTTGCTTGTTTCTTTGCATTATATATCTCCATAATTGTTGCATTTGTGAGGGTAAGTCCCTACATTTATTTTAAAGCGCTGCATTCGCACTTTATATGTTCGGGGTATATTACCTAAACTAAGGTGCACATTTGACATATATTTTAATGTTAACCTATACATAAATTCCAATACTCTGAAATGTAGTCACATTTCAAGCTTCTGTGTCCCAATAGTTCCCAATAAGAGAAGGAATTCATTTCAGATAGAGGTGTGATCCGATACCATTTTACCATAAATTCATAAAATGAGTTGACATTTACATTTTGTAGAGCATGCTATGCTATATGTGTTTATTTTATTATACAATCTGGCTATAGCAAAGAAAACAAATAACCAGTCACACCTGCACTAAGCAGAAAATCAATTGAATGTGCTAATATTGATTTTTGGGCTGACTTGTGTCTCAATAAATTAGAGCAAGGTCCTGGAGGAAGGGGGAGAAACTCGGGGATCTATTAATGAATGTACAAACTTTCAAACACAGTTATTCTCACATGTGCACAAGGCACAACACTCACATATGATAAATGCTAATCCAATACCTTTGATAAGATAGCACTGATTGGTTGAACACGTCCATCCAATTACTTGTTGCTGCGAACTGAGCAGCATCGGGGAAGAGAGCATTCAGGGGTTATTTTCAACTTAGTATGTTTTGTATTTATTTTCTAATCCTTGTGTTATTTAATATTAATAACCAAACTTACCAGGAAAGGTTAAAGGATCTTAACATGTATAGCTCGGAGGAAAGATGAGATGGGGAGGGTGAGGCATGATAGAAACATTTAAATACATAAAGGGAATCAACACAGTAAAGGGGGAGAGTATATTTAAAAGAAGAAAAACTACTACAAGAAGAGGACATAGTACTAAATTAGAGGGGCAATTTACATAGAGGGTAGTGGATGCATGGAATAGCCTGCAAGCTGAAGTGGTAGAGGTTAACACAGTGAAGGAGTTTAAGCATGCGTGGGAAAGTCATAAGGCTATCCTAACTATAAGATAAGGCCAGGGACTAATGAGAAAATTTAAAAAATTGGGCAGACTAGATGTGCCGAATGGTTCTTCGTATTCTTTTATTATTTATATAGCGCCATCAGATTCCGTAGCGCTTATCTGCTGTCACATTCTATGTTTCTTTTTTAATTTGTCATGGCAAAACTTGCACATCAAAGCACTAATTGGTTTAATTCACTGAACATCAACTGGCAGTGAATTGAAAGCTGAATTGAAAATTTTAGGTTTAAATAGAAAAGCTGTGGTCAAGTTGGAGAATTTTTCCAACTGAAAAGGTTTTGACTGTATTCTGCAGCTCTTCTTTCAATTGTATAAAATAAAATGTGTCAGTGAAAAAAGACTTGCTCAGGACTTTAAGCATCAAACACACCGTTATTTACCTACGACCCCTGCAGTGGGTTAAGTAAAACTATAGTGATAGGTTAGGTAAGTGATATAAAATGCTAGGTTGCAACCACAAAACCAGAGGAACCTATGCCAGGTCCCCAATATTAGAGGGACACTAGAACCACAGCAATGTGGTCCTACATGTAAGGGAAGCTATGAGATGATGTTTTTACAAGAAATAGGGAAACAAGACTTTAAAAAAAAAAAAACACTTTATATTACTCACATTTTTTTAGTTTTTTGTGTTTTTAAGTTTACACAGAATGAAATAGTGATATAGTGATATGTAAAAAAGTAAATGGTAAAAATCACAGATTAAAAAATTCTACATTTTATGAGGTTATTAATTTGGATGGTTCAAACTCTACAAAAGCATAGCTGGTTTGGCAGAAGGTACTTCTCTTACAGCTCAGCACATCGACAAGACAAATCGAATAAACTGAACTTTGACCCACTGTTCTTGCTGAATTCTCATATTGCTTCATTTTGAAAGATTTCATTGAATACAACTGTTTCACTGAAAACAATTGGAAATGACTGTTGTATCATGATAATTTGATTAAACCCATCAGTAGAAAGCTCAACTTCCTCAATCATTTTGTGTTTGAACAGGTCTCTTGTGATAAAAGCATGCTAAAGAAGTGACCTCACTGTGAACTATCTTGGACTGAGCTTGCACAGATGACATTTCACAATCCTTTTGTTAAACTGCCAGATTTAAATTTGATTAGTAATAACACTGAAATCTTTAACTGCATTCCAAACTTAGTGCCATTGTGAAGTGAATTTTCCTCATTGATTGGAGTAACAAGCGAAAACTGTGATGACAGTCTGATGGAGAAGGTAGAAAACATGGATTGTCCATGATATCTATACATTATATTTGCCATATTATTTGTGGGAGCCATACTATTCCAGTACTGCTGATACGAAATAAATAATTCATGAGCATTTTGACAATTTTTATAAGGCTATCAAACCCTTACAATCAAAATTAATCTCTACACTACTCTAATCCTAGCAAAATGCCTAATGTTTAACCAATAAACTACCAGCTCTTGCTTCCCCCAGCCTTTCAAGGGACACCATAAGCATCAAAACAAATCCATGGTTTGTGTGTATAGATCATGCCCTTGTAGTATAACTGATCAAGTATCTGCAATTTACAAGTACAAATCACTTGGTTTATGTAGCCCTAGTTACACATCCCCTGCATGTGGCCTGCACAGTTACTCTACACATTTCCAATAAAGTGAGATCTAATGTTTAAACTCCCTTTATTGCATAGTTTGTTTAATTTAGAATGTCTTATGTTCAGGTATGTTAATAGCCTGCTATAGTCTGCAGGATTCGCCTGTGTGTCAATTAAAGTTCAATTTCTTTGAAATTCAATTTATAATAAATTTAGTAAAATACATTGACATCACAAACCAGTACACACAAGGCCAAGCCAGGACAAACATTGTAATTGAAGACGGTATTGCCAACTCTAGCCAGAGCTGGCAATACCGCTGGAAGCCCATAAGACCCTCGGGGAAACCTCTGTACCCCCAGGGAATAAGGAAGCTAAAAGAAAATACATATACCCCCTCACATACACACACTCACAAAGTCACACTCACGCTGTCACAGTCACCCTGTCACATTCACTGTCCCACAGTTACTCTGCCACAGTCAACCTGTCAAACTTACCCTGTCACACTCACTCTGTAACAGAAATCCTGACACACACAAAGGCATCCCTCACACGCACACAGATCAGTCTCACCATAAACACAACGCACACATCAAAACCACTATCAGCAATCCCATGTACTTAAAACACTGCAAACAGTTTTCTCACTAACATACACTCCTGGGTCCAGATTACTTGGTACATTAGAGTCTTTCTATCAACCAAAATGTTTATATTTCAATGTTGTCTATGCATACTAAAATGAACAAACTACATTTAAACATTACTTTCCAGGACACCCAAAATACTAACATTCTGGGGTTTGCTTGATTTTTTGCAAGACACTTGGTAGTCAAGGGGTTAATACAAAGTTCATTGCATCCTCTGTTTATAATATATTTTAAAATTCCATACTGGACAGTGTGTATATACATTGTGGAATAAAAAGCACATTGTATTCAACATTTTTTGTCCTTCTTATATTGTTTATGCGTGCATATTTTGTTCTGACTGTTCAATAAAGTAAGTTCTAAAAAATAGAAGACTGTTAGATTTCCTAGGAGCATTTCAATAATTTGTGAGAAGATGAATGTCTTTGTTTTACCGTGTTTCTCCGAAAATAAGACCGGGTCTTATATTAATTTTAGTCCCAAAAAACACACTAGGGCTTATTTTCAGGGTAGGGCTTATTTATTTATGGTACCGGTATGTACATTGAACCCCCCCTTTAATTAATCCACCCCCCTTTAATAAATCCACCCCCTCTAATTAATCCACCCCCCTCTAATTAATCCAGCCCACCCTTTAATTAATTCACCCCCCTTTAATTAATTCACCCACTCTAATTAATCCAGCCCACCCTTTAATTAATTCACCACCCCTTTAATTAATTCACCCCCTCTAATTAATGCAGTCCACCCTTTAATTAATTCACCCCCCTTTAATTAATCCAGCCCACCCTTTAATTAATTCACAACCCCTTTAATTAATTCACCCCCCTCTAATTAATCCAGCCCACCCTTTAATTAATTCACCACCCCTTTAATTAATTCACCCCCCTCTAATTAATCCAGTCCACCCTTTAATTAATTCACCACCCCTTTAATTAATTCACCCCCTCTAATTAATCCAGCCCACCCTTTAATTAATTCACCCCCTCTAATTAATCCAGTCCACCCTTTAATTAATTCACCCCCTCTAATTAATCCAGCCCACCCTTTAATTAATTCACCACCCCTTTAATTAATTCACCCCCCTCTAATTAATCCAGCCCACCCTTTAATTAATTCACCACCCCTTTAATTAATTCATCCCCCTCTAATTAATCCAGCCCACCCTTTAATTAATTCACCCCCCTTTAATTAATTCACCCCCCACCCCCTTTAATTAATTCAGTCCCAGACATAAAATATCTACCGGTACTCACATTTCAAAGATTCCTTGCCGAGTCCGACCACTGGGTGCCTCACCGCCCGGAAATGGATCCTTCCGCTGAAGATCCGTGAAGGCAGACTGACGACGCTGCGCACGTCGTCATCACGTTGCGCGATGCCGCTGCCTGCAACGCTCCTCCTCCTCCTCATAGAAGAAGGAAGTCCCGCCGGGCCGAAAGGTACAATGCCTAGGTCTTATTTTCGGGGTAGGGCTTATATTGCAGCCCACCCCGAAAATTCAGCTAGGTCTTATTTTCGGGGTAGGGTGTATTTTCGGGGAAACACGGTACATATGTAAACATCAGACACAGCAAAAAAATTAATGAGTAGGGAAATGGTTTGGTGACGTTGTGACTAAAATAAAATAACAGTGTTGCTTTATGCTAATAGTCTACATAGTCTTACATAAATTGAGTAGACTGGATCATTTAGAATTACAAGGACAAAGAAAAACATTGATTGATCAAGTAGTAGAAGGTGGAAGAAGATTCATTGAAAAAATACACAAATGCCATTCGATACAACACTGATGTTTTAATCTACTAAAGAAAAGATTTTTTAAGTCTACTCTACTTCACAATTGTTTTTTATTGCTTGGTTATCGTGCAGTGGTTGCGTGAGGCATATTGCCTGTATAATTATTGCAATTCTTTACCTTCTAGACTTGGATGGAGAATAATGAAATTCTCTTTGCAGGTACCACACGGCCATGCTACAAGGAATGACCATCAGGATGGGTGTGCCGTGTGCAACCTCCTTCTGCCAGTCATGTGGGCAGACTGTCAATGCCACCTCCAAATGAGTATACAAATTCATCTTACATTGTGCTAGAACTAAAGCTTGCAATATTTAAAAATATTGCCACATAATTTACAACTGAGTGACAGAAGAAAGCACAAGACAGTTCTTCTGTCCCCTCGCACAGCAAATAAAGAACATCTCGTGTTTAATAGATGAATATATGAACTCCATTCAGATGCCAACATGTGGGCAATAAGCCTAACATATCATTGTCATGGGAAAGGTCAAAGTGTGCTCTACAACAAAATTAGCAATTAATTAAATAATTTATGATAAATTATATTTTCATTGCTTATGGTGAAAAGTGTTGAAGTCAATGTGAACCTGTTATGACAGCTTTACTTTAAAAACAATCTATATTATAGGGACACTATAGGCACCAACACAATGTTGTACAGATCAAGCCACTGCAGCCTCATTTCTCAATTCTCTGCCAAAGTGCCATTCACTTTGTTTATAGTCACATTTACCTGCATGAGACCTACACAGCCTTCCTAAACACTTCCTCTATAGAGACACCTAATGTTTAAACTTCCTGTATAGCACAGTCTGCTTAATTTAGAATTGCTTATCTCCTGCACTGTTAATAGCTTGCTAGACATTGCAGGAGCTTTCTGTATGTAAGTTCAATTTACAGAGCTTGAGATAAATATGTATAAAGCAAGTTAACATCTGATTTATTTCTCAAATGGCAGAGAATTGAGCAATGAGACTGCAGGTAAAAATCTAAACACCAAATCTGCTTCATTAAGCTAGAGTTGTTATGATGGCAATAGTGTCCCTTTATCATAACTCAAACATAAAACAACACATGAGTACTTGTAAAGGTTGCTTCAATGTGTCAATGTTTCTCTTTTGGCTCAACCATTGCCAGTATGTATCCATATAGTACAAGGAAGGAAATAAATTCAAATATGTATTACTAGGATCAGGGCTCAAGTCCTGCAGGAATGCATGGGAACGGCGTTCCTGCACTTTTTCCAAAGCAGGAACGTCGTTCTCGCTAGTAGTCCTGCAGGACCTGACCTGCTATCTGCACAAGGGGGCTCAGCAGACTCTGTGTTCCCTCTCCAGCTGCTCTGTGTCTCACATTCGCAAGACCCGCAGCTGCCAAAGCGTTGTCACAGGTTACCATGGCAATGCTCCGCACAGCACGCAGGCGAGACTCGCAAGAGTTAGAGCTGGAGAGGGAAAACAAAGTGTGCTGGGTCCCTGTGTGCAGCGGCTGTCCCCCTCCACCATACCACCGGACCACCAGGCGATCTCCCCCCTCCCTGACAAGGTAAGAAGCAGGGAGGGGGGAATAAAATAAAATATACACACATATATTGAAAAAAAAATGCTTCCCTCCTAACACACACATCAGCACACACACATCAGCACACACACACATCATCCAACACACAAACACAGGGCCAGATTAAGAGCCCAGTGGGCCTGGTGCTGACAATTATGATGGGCCTATTTACAGAATCTTATCAAGCAAAACCACTAAAACAATCATACCTCCCAAGCATCATGTATCGGATGGAGATGGTGTTGGAGGGAAACTCAAAGGATGCAGCTATACGAAAACACATTCCCTATGCTAATCTCATTAATTTATGCTTTCATCTTTCAAGTAAATCCATATCCCCTAACAGCAGCGTCCAGTGAAGCAGGAAGTCAATGTGCAAGGTAAAAGAGTGTGCCACTGGTGTGAATCACGTGACCAGACCTGCCAAAAGGGGTGAACATGCCCAAAAAGGAATGAGTGCATGTCAGGTTGCCTGCCAATCATGCAGGCTGTCCAACTAAGGGCATACTATGCACCCTGAGCTTGACATAAATGCATCAAATGATGCGCCTACTCCACGCTTTCTAAAGACTGTCCCCTAGCACTCACATGTCCACTTGTTTGCTTATCAACTTACTAGCAGGCAGAAGCTCCTGGTATATAGTCTGGGACAGAAAAAAAGGTGTATGTAGTGAGTGTAGAAGAAAGGGGACATGCCACAGTGTTAGAGAGACCAAAGTCTGCATTTTCTAAACTAATTTTATTGTCAGCCAGTCCACACTGGTTTTGTTCCCATGCATTCATCTTAAGCTTCCAAACTTAAAGGGACACTATAGTCACCAGAACAACTACAGCTTATTGTATTTGTTCTGGTAGTAAAATCATTCCCTCCAGGCTTTTTGCAGTAAACACTGTCTTTTCAGAGAAAATAACTCTGATGGCCACTCCTTAGATGGTTGCTAGAGGTGCCTCCTGGGGCAGTACTGCCTAGTGTGCAGCTTCAGTGTCTCCACCCTCTTCATGCAGACACTGAACTTTCCTCATTGTGATGCATTGAATCAATTTATCTTCATGAGGAGATGCTGACTGGCCATGGCTATGTTTGACTTTTGCTGGCTCTGCCCCTGATCTGCCTAGTTGACAGTCTCAGCCAATCCTATGGGGAAGCATTGTAATTTGCTCAGACCACCACTTCTGATGATGTCAGCAGACAGAGTCAGTTCAGATGCAGACAGGGACAGAGCCAGCAGCTGCAGACTTGAATACAAGTAATAGTTTACTATATTTAGGGAGGCAAGAGGTTGTGGTTTTAACATAATAAGGTCAGAAATAAATGATTGTATTCATTCACCCTATAGTGTTCCTTTAAGCAAGAGTATGTGAAGAGTAGTTAGGGTTGCCACCTTTCTTGGAAAAAAATACCAGCCTTGTACATTTGTATAATTAATTAGTTATTCGTGACATCACATGATGTAAATCACAAGGAGTGACATAAGAGAACATTCTGTAAAATCACCAACAAACTACTCACAGTTTGATTCTGCTGTATAGATGGATTGCTCCCAGTGTCTCCCTGTCTCCCAGTGTCTCAGTCTCGCAAGTCACCCAGTCTCTCAGTGTCCGTATGTATCACAGTGTCAGTGTCCCCATGTTGCCCAGTCCCATGGTCTCCCAGTGTCTCAGTGTTCCCATTTCTCCCTGTGTCCCCATGTCTCACTGTGTCCCCATGTCACTGAGAGATCCGGGGACATTGAGACACTTGGGGACACTGGGAGACATGGGACACTGAGACACTTGGGGACTCTGGGAGACATGGAGACACTGAGTCACTAGGGAAACTAGAGGGACACAGACACTGGGAGACTAGGGGAAACTGGGAGCCATGGGGACACTGAAACACTAGGGACACTGAGACATGGGGACAAAGACACTGGGAGACATGGGGACACTGTGTCCCTAGTGTCTCCGTGTCCCAATGTCTCAGTGTCTCCCAATGTCCCTATGTCTCACAGTGTCCCCTAGTGTCTGTTTCCCCATGTGTCCCCTAGTGTCTGTGTCCCCTAATGTCTCAGTGTCCCCATGTGTCCCTGCTGTCTTTCCCCCCATCCCTCACTTACCTGAGCTGTAGAACTGCTGTCTGGACTCTCTGTGCTGTGTAGCTGCTCCCCTGCGGATCAGTGAGTAGTAGAGAGAGGCAGGGAGGGATATGCTGTTACTTCCTATCCCTGCCTCTCTCCACATACAGTGACCCCTACTGGCCGGTGCTGGTATTGCAGAGTAATTTCTGTTTATACTGAGAAAAATATCTGCATTTGTATTGCCAGTATTACTGCAATACCGGCACAGCCAGGCAGACGCAAATACCAGCTGTGCCAGTAAAATACCAGTCAGGTAGCAAACCTAAGAGTAGTGTGAAAAAAAAAAAATCTAATATATATATATTTTTTTAAATGGCCCTATTCCATGGGCCTGGGCCTGGAGCTGCAAATCCATCAGCCCCTATGTTAATCCGGCCCTGCACACACACATTATCCAGCACACACACACACTACATTCATTATACACACACTGCACTCACTACAAACACTACATACACTATACACACTCTGCACTCATTACAAACACACCACATTCACTACACACACTGCATTCATTATACACACTCTGCACTTACTAGAAACACTGCATACACTATACACAATCTGCACTTACTACACACACATTACATTTACCATACACACTCTGCACTTACTACAAACACTACATTCATTATATGTAATTTTTTATTTTTTTGGGGTGGGGGGAGGGTGAATTCCCACACTTTTTCCCCAGGACTTGACCCCTGACTAGGATGTTAACATATGACAGCATCATTGCAAATTAATAGAAAATTACATAATCAAATGTAGTCTAGGAAGAACAAAGTGTTATCATGTTCAGCATTATCTTTTATGCATTCAGAATCAGCATGAATCCAGTCCCACAAAAACATAATACCATTCTTATTTTATGTGAAATGTCACCATTAATTATTAGAAGTCTTTAGTCAAAAACTACAAATGTTTTTTACCTGCTCCTTCCAGGCTGTCAAACATTGTGAGTGACGGTCAGTGTATCAGGAGCTATCAGAGTTAAACAATAACACAATTTTTGAGCACTGGCTGGGAATTATGATGGAACAATAAATTAATGCAGGGTTTACTCTACTTACTAAATATATTTTTTTATCATAGACTTCAACCAATAATATGCTATTTAGTAAGCAGAATGGACAGGGGTTATCATGAGCATGCTACTTAGCCCCATATGCAACAAACTAAGATGCACTGCGTTCTCACACCTTTCTATCATGGCCAGCATTACGTTTTTCAGCAATCTGAGCTATGGTAGCTTTTCTGAGTGAACGAACCAAGCGAAAAGATCTGAGCGACTTTGACAAAGGCCAAATAGTGATTACTAAATCACTAGGTCAGAGCATCTCATAAATGGCAAGTCTTGTAGGGTGTTCCCAATATCCATTGGTTAGTACCTACCAAAAGTGGTGCAAGGAAGGACAACTGGTGAACCAGTGCCAGGATCATGGGTACTCAAGGTCATTGATGCATTCAGCGGTCCAATCGAATCTGTTGCAATTGGCTGGATGCAATCTTTTCTTTACCAACCAAAATCTATACAAAGTTTAGGATTCTAAATATTTATAAAGTGCTGCTTTTAAACAAAAAAAAAACCTTGACCATATGCATTCACAAATTATTGTTTACATTCTTTTTGCAAGCAAGCAATAATTTTTAAGTGCTAATTGCTCACTGGCAGCACTAGCAAACAGTGGTCAAAAATAAAAAATAAAAACTTGGCGGCACTTGGGTTAAACATGTGGTGGCCGGACAACACTTGCTAGCCATCTGCCACATTAAAGTTAAGAAAAAAAAGTTCCATATTACTATAAACCTCCCATATACATTTATCTACCTGCCAAGCCTTTGGGTTGGGGGTATGTCTGTAAAGTAACGGGGGCATCTAGAGCCCTCATGGGCATCAGTTGGGGGCCAGATACCAGGTCCACCCCATTTAATATATAGCATCCATCCACTGGCCACGGTTGGGAGCTATTCAATAAAAAAAACCACAAGGGAATATCCCACCTCTGCCCTCACCTGTAGTCAGAGGGTAACTGCTACTTATTAAACAGGTGTGGGGGTACCTAGTGTCCACCCCGAGTAATAACTTTAAAGTAATAGGTAAAAAGGGGAGACCTAGTGTCCCAGCCACCTGGCGGGTGGGAACACTAACTATTATACAAAATGTCCCCTTCAGCCCACACCCTTAGGTGGCGGGTGTCTGCTCTCATTATCATACAATGGGGGATCTGTTGCCCCCTCAGCCCCCACCCATGGGCAGTGGGAAGGAGCTCTAATTAAATATACAAGGCAATTACTCCAGCCTAATTTCTAGTACTAAACCCTCAAGCCTCTACCCACCCTCCCATAAAATAAATTTACCCTACCTACCCTCAACCTAATAATAGTGAGGGGGGCAATAAAAATAATACCTGTAAAAAAGAATATATATATACTTACCATCAGAAGTCTTCTTTCTTCTAATTCTTCTTTTCCTTTGCCTTCCAAATAGACCAAATTAAAATACTCAACAACACAACTATTGAAAATAAAACAACTATCCAATTCCCAAAACAACAACAGCAAATTTAAATACCTGAAGCTAAAAAAAATAGATCCATCTTCGCCCCATGAGTGCTCCTCTCAGACTGAGCTTTAAGAAGGGAGATGCCTTTATATATATATATATATTTATATATATATATATATTTCTTTATCTCTATATCTATGTATTTGTGCAAAAATAAAAATAAAAATCTGTATGTGAGTAGTAGGTAATTGCACCTGATATCAACTAAAATCTAATGATATATTGTTAAAAACCGTGAACCACTATATCTTTCTTAATAGACAACACAAATACAAATCAGGGCACTCGTTAAAATCAATCTCATTGTTAAAACAGTGGCTTCAAGGGCAAAACGCACCAAGCTTATTAATCAGCATTGATTGGGCAGAGGGTAGTCACCAATGTAATTAACACTTCTGCAAGAAGAAATCACTTTCACAGCATGGACATGTCTGTCATAAGCTGTGGATAATACATTGCCAATACAACCCAGCTCTGCTGCTCGTAATTAGACTGAGCTTCATAAACGAGACTGTCGTCTAATCGCTGAGCTCCAAAGGGAATAGCTACATCTCAGGATAAACTGGTTGTGGCTGGAAGAGCAGACAAAAACAATGTTGAGAAGTCATTTTTAGACACGCACGTGAAATTGTAGTAGGGCGGATCTGAAATTGCAATTAAAGGTAATTAGGCCAGTATTCACATTGCATTCAAACATCCATTGATTGATAAATTGGATGATATCATTTAATATTGTTGAGAAAAACCAACCAAGAGCTTTTTGAGTCAGTATAATGATGGTTTTCGTTTACACACCAGATATTTCAAGGCCTTACTTTGCCCTAGTATAATAACAGAATACACTACATTACGTTTTTTTTGGTCTCATTGTATAATTGTGTATTGTATGTATTCCTTCAATATTGTTATCTTAATTATTTTACAGCACTGTATAAACAGTAAACAAAATAAAAGAATGAGAAATATGTTTTGAATAGAAATTGAATCTGAAGAGGTGACAGGGCCCTTTTTTTTTAAAAATAAATATCAATGGCACAATCTAGAGAAGCATTGTCCTTTTTAAGTGCACTTTTCCAGCTGTGCAGGAGTCCTTGGCGCAGACGGCATCTGTGCTCCCAATCAAAAAAAACAAAACAAATGCACTAGCATTTATGGAGTAGAATGATTTCCATAGCAACCAGAAGTGCAGCCTCTCCAGGCATTGGAGCTAATGGTATTATAAAGGTAGATGGGTGAAATTTTACCAGAACAATTAGATTTTTGAAGTGAAAATTGTGGAGAATTGACAAGGGATTTGCAAATTACTCCAAAATAACCAAACTGGAAAAATACTCTCAGTTATATAAAGGAGCTTTTCTGGCATAAATTTGCAATTTCTTTTTCATTTTTTTTACAATTAATTTCTTTTGTGGAAAAAAACCCAATCCAATGAGTGTAATACAGTCTGTCACCTACATTGGATTGGTACCGTTTTGTAGCACTAGTACTGTACATTGGTATAAAAAATAAAGAATGGTGGAACTTAAAATAATCTGCAACGTTACTGCGAAAAAGTGAAAGTTTAGCTTTAATACAAGTAGTGTACATGTACAGGGCCGGACTGGCCCACCGGGATACCGGGAAATTTCCCGGTGGGCCGCGGCACCTGGGGCCGGTCTGACAGCTCCTGTGATCCCGGCGGCCGTGTGTGAGCTGTGCGGCCGCACATAGCCCCATGGGAGCAGGGGGAGCCAGGCGGCCGGCTCACACACGGCCGCCCGGGATCATTTAAAAAAAAAATTTGCTGCGGGGGCGGAGCTTACTGTGCGGCGGGGGCGGGGCTTAGCGTGCGGCGGAGGCGGAGCTTACTGTGCAGCGGGGGCCCGGCTGACTGCAGCATTGGAAGCAGGAAGGAGTCCCTGCTTCCCCAACAACCAGCCTGCAGGAACAACAAACAGGAGGTAAGAAGGAGGTCAGTGTGTCTGTGTGAGTGTGTGACTGTCTCTGTGTGTGACTGTATGTGTGTGTGATTGCCTGTCTGTGTGTATGTCTGCCTGTGTATGTTACTGTCTTTGTGTGACTGTCTGTGTGTGACTGTGTGTGTAACTGTCTGCCTGTGTATGTTACTGTCTGTGTGTGACTGTCTGTGTGTGACTGTGTGTGTAACTGTCTGCCTGTGTATGTTACTGTCTGTGTGTGACTATCTGTGTGTGACTGTGTGTGTATAACTATCTGCCTATGTATGTTACTATCTGTGTGTGACTGTCTGTGTGTGTGACTCTGTGTGCTTAACTGTCTGCCTGTGTATGTTACTGTCTGTGTGTGACTGTCTATGTGTGTAACTGTCTGCCTGTGTATGTTACTCTCTGTGTGTGTGTGTGTGACTGTCTGTGTGTGTGACTGTGTGTGTGTGTGTGTGTGACTGTGTGTGTGTGTGTGTGTGTGACTGTCTGTCTGTGTGTGTGACTGTGTGTGTGTGACTGTCATGTGTGTGACTGTGTGTGTGTGTGTGTGACTGTCTGTCTGTGTGTGTGACTGTGTGTGTGACTGTCTGTGTGTGTGTGACTGTGTGTGTGTGTGTGTGGCTGTCTGCCTGTGTGTGTGACTGTGTGTGTGTGTGTGTGGCTGTCTGCCTGTCTGTATGTGTGGATGTTTGCCTCGGTGTCAGTGACTGCCTGCCTCTTTGTGTGTGTGCGCACCTGCTAGTGAGGGAGCCTCTGTGTGTGTGTGCCTGCTAGTGAGTTTGTGTGTGTGTGTGCCTGCTAGTGAGTGAGCTTGTATGTGTGTCAGTGAGCTTGTCTGTAGGGATCATATGTGTGTGTGTGTTAGTGAGCTCTTGTCTGTAAGGAGCATGGGTGTGATCGTGGGCTTGTCTGTAGTGAGCGTGTGTGTCAGTGAGCTTGTCTGTAGTGACCATATGTGTCATTTAGCTTGTCTGTAGTGAGCGTGTGTGTCAGTGAGCTTGTCTGTAGTGACCATATGTGTCAGTGAGCTTGTCTGTAATGAGCATGTGTGTGTCAGTGAGCTTGTCTGTAGTGAATCTGTGTTAGTGAGCTCTTCTGTAGGGAGCATGTGTGTGTCAATGGGCTTGTCTGTAGGGAGAGTGTGTGCGCATCAGTGAGCTTGTCTGTAGTGAGCGTGTGTGTGTGACAGTGAGCTTGTCTGTAGTAAGCTTGTGTGTGTATCAGAGTTTGTCTGTACTAAATTTGTGTGTCTGCCAGTAACTTTGTCTGTGTGTGTCATTGAGATTGTCTGTCAATGAGCCTATTTGTGTGCATCAGTAAGATTGTCTGTGTTTGTGTGTGAGCATGCTTTACTGTATAATTTAATTACCCTGAAAGGACTAATATTTTGAATTAGAAGAAGAAATGTATCAATAATATATATATATATATACATACATACATACATACATACATACACACACACACACACACACACACACACACACACACATTAAAGGACCACTCTAGGCACCCAGACCACTTCAGCTTAATGAAGTGGTCTGGGTGCCTGGTCCAGCTAGGGTTAACCCATTTTTTCATAAACATAGCAGTTTCAGAGAAACTGCTATGTTTATGAATGGGTTAAGCCTTCCCCTATTTGCTCTAGTGGCTGTCTCATTGACAGCCACTAGAGGCGCTTGCGTGCTTCTCATTGTGATTTTCACAGTGAGAGCACGCCAGCGTCCATAGGAAAGCATTGATAATGCTTTCCTATGTGACCGGCTGAATGCGTGCGCAGCTCTTGCCGCGTGTGCGCATTCAGCCGACGGGGAGGAGAGCTCCCCGCCCAGTGCTGGAAAAAGGTAAGTTTTTACCCATTTCCCCCTTCCAGTGCCGGGCGGGAGGGGGACCCTGAGGGTGGGGGCACCCTCAGGGCACTATAGTGGTCCTTTAATATATAACACCCTACATAGCACAATGACTTATGGGGCTGGCATAGATTTTTTTCCAGGGCTGCTTCGTATCCCCAGTCCGGCCCTGTACATGTAGTGTATACCTCCTGCATCATCAGTAAAAGCCAAGATACCCAGACATTGATAGAACAATGAAGGTGAAGGGTATCAGCAAGAGAAGACGTAATTTACTTACTCCACTGAGAACAAGGAAAATTAACTGTTTTAAACATCTTAATTTGTGCCAGAATATAGTATTAACTGTATACATACTTTGGATCTATTCTGCTATCAATCATGGATGATGATATTATGTGGAGAATGTATTTTGGCATGTATTTGACCCTTTAATATGAGTTCACAGAGGTAGAAAAGTGGATCGCATAAAACAAACTCTTCCTAAACACTGACAAAACTGTCACAATGATCTTTGGAACAGTACCTAAATTACACAAATTACACAATTCCCACCTATCCATCAAAACAAATTTAAATAGCACACTGACCGCAGTCCACTCTTTCAAATACTTGGGTATGATATTAGACCCCAATCTATCTTTTGGCCTGCACATAGAAAAGCTTGCATCTAAACTTTATCCAAAATTAGGTGCCCTGTACAGAAACAAATCCTACCTAAGCCCTACAGTAAGGAAACAGATAGTGCAACAAATGCTGATGCCAATAATTGATTATGGGGATGTAGTATATGCACCTGCACTGCAATCCCACCTTAATAAACTTAATGCATTGTATTACTCGTTCTGCCAATTTGTGCTACAATGTAACTAGAGGGCCCACCATTGTGACATGCTAAACGAACTAAACTGGCTGTCGCTGGAATCCAGACGCACCCTTCATCTGTCCAGCCTTGTGTTTAAGATCTTTTCTGGGAAGCTCTGAGGCTGTTCCCACCTCCTATAACCTCCAATCCAGTACCAGCACTTTATTTAGTCTACCGCAATACAAAAAGAAAGCAGTCCAATCCTCCTTCTCCTACAGAGCACCGCAATTATGGAACAACCTCCCGCACACTTTAAAATCTTCCCCAGGCCTAAAGTCCTTTAAGAGATCCCGCTCTACATACCTCAAAACAAAATGCATGTTTCATGGATGATTATATATTTCCTACATGTTAAATTTTGTATATATTGTGTATTAATATTGTTTTTGTATTTTATTGTAACAATGCAATGATTTGTAGACCCAGGACATACTTGAAAACAAGAGAAATCTCAATGTATCTTTCCTGGTAAAATATTTTATAAATAAATATAAATAAATTAATAAATTTGAATGCCAGAAAATACCAAACTATTGTTACTGATAATGTACGTCCAATCTATACTCAGTTACTCAGATACTTAATAATTGGACAGTAACAGAAGGTTTTTTTCTTTTTCCAGCATAGAGGATTTCACACGAGGATACATTGCAATCTGACGGCTTTAATTTGAGAACATATCATCCAGTAAAGGATTTATTGCATAGTCCCTCCACTGTAGGGAATAAAAAGTATATGGACAGTTAGTTGTCCAGGTGTTTCCCTTTTCAAATATGCATGGGTTTCCCTGTATGGTTTAAAATCATTATTTAGAAATTAAAATGTAAAACAAAACTTACGTGATTCAGTAATAATTCTCATTGAATAACAAAATTAATAGTTTTGTCCAAAAGGTCAAGATGAGTAATTACTTATTTTTATTGTAACAGATTTTACTGCTAATGTTTGTCTGGCGATAAAAGATTTTACAAGAAAACGCTTAAAAAATAAATCCAGATTCTTTCATTTCTGCTTTGTGAAATCAAAGAAAGTAAGACTGATGGCAGTGTTTATAAGAGTCTTTCCTGTTTTCGGCCCTGCAATGTGGATCTGAGTGTGTTACAGGAAGTGACAAGTCTTTTCTGGAATTCATAAACCTGGGATTTATTACACATCACCCTGACATGAAACATTTGCTCCTTTTGCCAAAGGTCCTATCTAGAAAGGGACGGCTGTCTGCTTCACATTCTTGTGCTGGGGTAACTGGTGCGTAATAGATTGCACATAAGAAAGAATATTCTAACATTTTCTCCTTTGAAGTGACATTTTTTCAGATAATTGTAGATAAATAAATGACAAGTTTATGTTTTCGTGTTTGTCTTGTATGTATTTAATTTAATGTAAAATTAAACTAAGAAAGGCAAGATGTTTGGTGGTCATGGAAGATAGATCACACAATTTTGCTGTTAACAAAAGCTCCATGTTCATGTTTACATCCAATTTTAACCCCCCTCCTGTCTTTATATTTAAACCTTTGTGAACTGTGCACAGGCAGAAACAGAATATAGGTGAAGGTCCAAAGTGATGCAGGGGGAGACAACACTGTGGTCTCTGATTAAGTGCCCAATGGGGGCAATAACAAACCTGACAATTTTCCAGTGTGGGTTTCAGTCCTGATCCCCTTAAGGATGAAGGCGATTATCAAAGTTCTGTTCTAAAACAAAACCTTCAATTTGCGCCATATGGTCTTCCACCATACGTGCCCCCATATGTATTATATGTTGTTTGTTAAAGGACAGAAAGGTATTTTAATATCCTATATGTATTCCTCACACAATATTAAGTGTGACTATAATATTAAAAAAAAAAAAAATGGGAAAAAAATACATTCTTCATTTTTGTGTATAATCATTTTTACACACCCAGTGCAATTAAATAAAAATAACTCAAAATGGAAATACATTTTTGGTAGTTGTACCCACCCTATAAAAATCCCCCTTACACTATACCATACTAACACGACCACTAACCCTATTCTAATCACATACCAACCTTAACCTTATCCTGAAACATACCCCTACACTTTCCTAATCCCTCCCTACTCCAAAGAATCCCTCTCCTAATATAAGTACTGATAACATCAGGTGGGTTTCCTAGCTAAAACAGGTCAAAGCTGTAGCCCACAGTTAAGGAACTACTGCTGGAATTCCAGTGCTACTACCGGTAAGCTGAAGCAAATAGGAGTACCGTGTATATGGTATGGAGTACGTGCACCTTCCAGTTCCAGCTAGACCAGGGGTGCCCAAAAGGTAGATCCCCAGATGTTGTAGAACTACAACTCCTATGATGCTTTGCATGCCTTTAGAATGACAAAGCATCATGGAAGCTGTAGTTTGAAAACATCTGGTGATCTTAGTTTTGGGCACCCCTGCCCTGGAACCATCCAATAATATTCAAGAAGCAACAAGCACTATCTCCAGAATTCTCACTGAATTTCCATCTGCTGAGTTTCGTCCATATGACGGGTCGACGCATTTACGAAAATATATTCAGGAAAACAAAATCAGATAAAGCAACAGGGCACATAAATGTTACAATCAGTGTACTCCAGATTATATGCATACACTGATCAGCCACAAAATTAGAACCACTGAGAGCGGTGATGTGAATAACATTGATTATATTGTTACAATAACACGTGTCAAGGTGGGGGTATATTAGGCAGCAAGTGAACAATCAGTTCTTGAATTCCATGTGTTGGAAGCAGGAAAAATGGGCAAGCGAAAAGATCTGAGTGACTTTGACAAGGGCCAAAAATAGTGATGGCTTTGACAAAGGACAAATAGTGTATCAGCCTTACAAAACAGTCCAGCGGATTCCTGCATTATCTGCTTCCAACTCAAGAAGGATTATGTACATAAAAAAGAATTATACAAAGTAATATTATTCTGACGTGTCATCTTCCCTTTGGTCACTGCCAGCATCCTATTGGGTCAAAAGGTTGTGCTGTGGACCACCCACCTATTTCCACAGCTTCCAATTAGTCCCCAAGTAAGGTGATATAATTCTAAGCCACAAACACTGTAACTGCATGTTTTGAATGTGTGATGTGTGATGTACAGGGAGTGCAGAATTATTAGGCAAATTAGTATTTTGACCACATCATCCTCTTTATGCATGTTGTCTTACTCCAAGCTGTATAGGCTCGAAAGCCTACTACCAATTAAGCATATTAGGTGATGTGCATCTCTGTAATGAGAAGGGGTGTGGTCTAATGACATCAACACCCTATATCAGGTGTGCATAATTATTAGGCAACTTCCTTTCCTTTGGCAAAATGGGTCAAAAGAAGGACTTGACAGGCTCAGAAAAGTCAAAAATAGTGAGATATCTTGCAGAGGGATGCAGCACTCTTAAAATTGCAAAGCTTCTGAAGCGTGATCATCGAACAATCAAGCGTTTCATTCAAAATAGTCAACAGGGTCGCAAGAAGCGTGTGGAAAAACCAAGGCGCAAAATAACTGCCCATGAACTGAGAAAAGTCAAGCGTGCAGCTGCCATGATGCCACTTGCCACCAGTTTGGCCATATTTCAGAGCTGCAACATCACTGGAGTGCCCAAAAGCACAAGGTGTGCAATACTCAGAGACATGGCCAAGGTAAGAAAGGCTGAAAGACGACCACCACTGAACAAGACACACAAGCTGAAACGTCAAGACTGGGCCAAGAAATATCTCAAGACTGATTTTTCTAAGGTTTTATGGACTGATGAAATGAGAGTGAGTCTTGATGGGCCAGATGGATGGGCCCGTGGCTGGATTGGTAAAGGGCAGAGAGCTCCAGTCCGACTCAGACGCCAGCAAGGTGGAGGTGGAGTACTGGTTTGGGCTGGTATCATCAAAGATGAGCTTGTGGGGCCTTTTCGGGTTGAGGATGGAGTCAAGCTCAACTCCCAGTCCTACTGCCAGTTCCTGGAAGACACCTTCTTCAAGCAGTGGTACAGGAAGAAGTCTGCATCCTTCAAGAAAAACATGATTTTCATGCAGGACAATGCTCCATCACACGCGTCCAAGTACTCCACAGCGTGGCTGGCAAGAAAGGGTATAAAAGAAGAAAATCTAATGACATGGCCTCCTTGTTCACCTGATCTGAACCCCATTGAGAACCTGTGGTCCATCATTAAATGTGAGATTTACAAGGAGGGAAAACAGTACACCTCTCTGAACAGTGTCTGGGAGGCTGTGGTTGCTGCTGCACGCAATGTTGATGGTGAACAGATCAAAACACTGACAGAATCCATGGATGGCAGGCTTTTGAGTGTCCTTGCAAAGAAAGGTGGCTATATTGGTCACTGATTTGTTTTTGTTTTGTTTTTGAATGTCAGAAATGTATATTTTGTGAATGTTGAGATGTTATATTGGTTTCACTGGTAATAATAAATAATTGAAATGGGTATATATTTGTTTTTGTTAAGTTGCCTAATAATTATGCACAGTAATAGTCACCTGCACACACAGATATCCCCCTAACATAGCTATAACTAAAAACATACTAAAAACTACTTCCAAAAATATTCAGCTTTGATATTAATGAGTTTTTTGGGTTCATTGAGAACATGGTTGTTGTTCAATAATAAAATTAATCCTCAAAAATACAACTTGCCTAATAATTCTGCACTCCCTGTATATTGTGTTCAATATGTGAAAAGCTTCTGTGTCACTTAATGTATAAACATCAGGGCTTTGTCTCTCTCATAAATAGGTTTCTGTTTGCGTTGACATCTCTATGATCACCCTTTGCAAATAGGGAAATGTTATTCTATTGTTTATATTCTATCACATAGACTTTTACTGATATTTTTTTTTTACATCAGCCAGTGTGTTGGTGTTGCCTGAGTTTGTTTGGATCATGGTTATGTCAGCAGTTCGCTAAGTTCATGAGAATCATAAGCAATCTTTTCTCTGTAATAAATACATTTCCATTAAATGTACAAATCATACACATTGTACATAAGGAATGAATCAAACCGTGTCTGTTTTGCAAAGCATTTCATCCTCAAAAACTGGTAATAAATAAAAATACTTCCCACAACAAAATAACCCATATGTAAAATAACTAGTATGATATTATTTGTTTTGTATAAGTTCTTAAAATGTAAGCGAATAAATATAAACTGTATTGTATTGTTTGTTGAGCTTTTCAGGAACTACTTAAATGTAAGAGAAATTTTAATATAATATATTTTGTACTTTCTACACATAATAAAATCTACCAATAGATAAAACATTAAGTGCTCATTGGCATATGTGTGGCAGTCATGTAAGGGGAGGAGCAGATACAGAGCCTGAACCAGCGCCAAGGGACATCAATGCTAAAATCAGGTTTTTAACCCTTCTGCAACACGGTGAGGGGTGCGAGGGAGGGGGACACTTTAGGGAGCTATAGTGCCAGAAAAACAACTTTGTTTTCCTAGCACTATAGTTTTAGTTTAACCATGAGAGTCTACCCATAAGCATGATGTGCTATTTATGGCATACTTATATCACACAAACACAAACCTTTATCAACAAAAGGATTTTATAAAAGGACCACTCTAGGCACCCAGACCACTTCAGCTTAATGAAGTGGTCTGGGTGCCAAGTCCAGCTAGGATTAACCCTTTTTTCTATAAACATAGGAGTTTCAGAGAAACTGCTATGTTTATAATAGGGTTAGTCCAGCTTCTAGTGGCTGTCTCATTGACAGCCGCTAGAGGGCCTCCACGCTTCTCACTGTCATTTTCACAGTGAGAAGACGCCAGCATCAATAGGAAAGCATTGAGAATGCTTTCCTATCGACTGGTTGAACGCGCACGCAGCTCCCGCATCGCATGCTCATTCAGCGGAGGAAGAGGAGAGGAGGAGGAGAGGAGGAGGAGAGTTTAACCCCCTCCACCCCCTAGAGCCCGGCAGGAGGGGGACCCTGAGGGTGGGGGCACCCTCAGGGCACTAAAGTGCCAGGAAAACGAGTATGTTTTCCTGGCACTATAGTGGTCCTTTAATATAAAGGCCAGGAAAAAAAAGAAATATTTATTCAATTTTAATGCAAATTTCCTCTCTTACATGTACCGTGCTCTCCTACCTCTACTTTAAAAAAAATGCAGGTTGAAAAATAGAAGTGAGAACCAAAGATGTCACAAATAGAAAGTGACCACAAGGTTACATTTCCACTCCACTCCACTAAGATCCTAAAGGAGAAAATAATAATAAATAACAAAAGAACTGTATTAGCAACTCTAAAAAGTACTAGGACAAATGTAACAGTGTAGCCTGATAGGAGGGGGAACAGCCCTGAGTGAGATGATCAATAATAGATAGTCAATAATAAAGCATACCACACTAGTTCCAAACGGGTATGGATTGTCAGTACGAGAACTAACTGAAGAAGTAGCAATCTCCCCCTTTATGTGTTTAAGCCCTCATGCAAGTATATACAGCACTGGTTACGACAGAGCCTAGTGTGATCTTCCAGAAGCAAAAACTAAAACGTAAAAGGAATAGTGAGAGATATGCTAAATGGTGAGAAAAAAAGCACACAGGAAAAAATATATAATATGATGGGTATATACAGAGAAATAAGTAAAAGGGATATAACTCTCTCCTCAACCCTCTTCAGTCTGGATTCTGCCCCCTCCACTCCACAGAGACCACTCTGATTAAAGTTACAAATTATCTAATTGCGGCTAAATCCAAAGGCCACTACTCCATACTAATTCTTCTTGACCTCTCTGCTGCCTTTGACACTGTTGATCATGACCTCCTTCTCCATAATCTTCAATCTCTTGGTCTCTGTGACACAGCATTCTCTTGGTTCTCCACCTATATCTCCCAATGTTCATTCGGTGTCTCCTTTTCCAATGACAACTCCTGTCTCAGTTGGAGTCCCTCAAGGTTCAGTTCTTTGTTCCCTTTTGTTCTCTCTCTATAGTGCTTCTCTTGGTAAGCTCATTCACTTGTTTGTATTCCGCTACCACCTGTATGCTGATGACACCCAGATATATCTCTCCTCCCCTGACCTCTCCCCTGCTGTCCATAAACATGTCACCAATTGCCTTTCTTTCATCTCTGACTGGATGTCCTCCCGCTTTCTGAAACTCAATCTCTCTAAAACTGAGCTTTTTGTCTTCCCTACTCCTAATACTGATCATCCTCTTTCACTCTCCTTTCAAGTTAGTGGTACACACACTATCCCATCCTTGCAAGTGCGCTTTCTTGTCATTATACTTAACTCTGACCTCACCTTTGAGCCTCACATCCAGTCTGTCACTAAATTCTGTTGTCCATGACCTTCTCCTGTCTGCTGCTCGCACCCGTATGGCCAACTCACACTTGCATGACTTCTCGCAGGTGGTTCCCTTCCTTCGGAATAGCCTGCCTACCATCATCAGACTCTCCCCTAGTCTTCAATCATTTAAAACCCCTCTATTCAGGAAAGCTTATGGCCTCCTAGAGTAACATCTACCTCACATACCTGCCCCTTGCTCTCTCCTAAGGGAGGCACTTCCACCTTGTTTGATTGCTAGCTCCTGTGCTCTTGTTTTATACCCCAATATAATATATAGACTGTAAGCTCTTTTGGCCAGGGTCCTCTTCATCCTATTGTTCCTGTAATTTTTTGTAATTGTCTCATTTATTGTTAAATCTCCTCCCCCTCCAATAATATTGTAAAGCGCTATGGAATTTGTTGGCGCTATATAAATGCTAATGATAATAATAATAATAATGAAGCAGACAATTACTCAGAACAAAGCTTTTCAAAGACTTCTCATTTAGCTCTACTTGGAATTCTGTGATTGGACAGTCACAGAAAGTCTAGGCTGGGGAAGAAGGGGAGGACTTGTGAAGGCTTCAGACGAGAGATCTGTGCTTTTTTGAATCTATAGAAAGTATGTAAAAAGAGTGAGAGAAAGCAAGGCTTTTGAAAATTTTGTAGACATATATGTCACATACCTAATGTATGTGTAGTTTTCTTTTTAGTGCATAATGAGATTCAAATTACAATGGAGGTACATTACAATCTACTTTTTGATATTTATTGACATATTGACACCTTAAAAGCTGTTGATGAGCGGTTTAGAATGTCAAACATATTTTTTTCTTCCTGCACGAGCTCCTTTACCTGATTTCACCAACTTGAACAAGTAACCCAGCTTGGGCCTTGGTTCAATATTATCAACCAAGCTCAGATAATATTTTATGCATTTTTCCGTCAGACATTTTTAACAAATTTGGAATGGATTTAATTTTGATAATCAGATAAACGGGTCGGCTGCTCAAGATAAAAATCCTTGGGAAGCACATTTATCAAGCTTTTTTCACGACTAGACTTGCTTTCTGTAATTAAATACTAGAGCCTGAATTTCTTTAGATAGGTGATTTTAACTTACCTTGTAAATTTTAAAACTGTATTTTTGTGTGTCAGTTGTTCCTTAATCTGTATTTTGTATAAATTTTGGTCTTTACAGCAGCATCCCTTTTGAGAAATCCATGTTCCTGCAGTGCTCCCAATTTCCTTTTTCCTATGTATATTTGGAATCTAGACCAGATTCCTTTTGAAAACCCTGACCCTCCACTAAAGGTGTCACCTTGGAAGGGAACACAGGAAAAAATAAATTGAGCAGGATCTCTGGAAATAGCTGATGCAGCAGTTGCATACTAATGAGGGGGTGAGAGGGGGGGGTGTCAGTCCGCCCCGGGTAGCACTTGCTAGAAGGGTGCCCCTGCGGGGCCAACTTTTGACATGTGCGGGGTGTGAGAGCTTTGCGGCCTGGCATCACTGCTAACATATTGTTAACTGAATAAAACGTGCTGCATAAAGCACGTTTTATTCCGTTCACTACTTGTTTTCCTCACTGGTCCAATCCGCCCGAATGTCCTTGCAGCACTATTTGAAAGGGAGGAGCTGCGTATCACCACGTACTGACGTCAGCGTGCGCTGCCCTCTCTGTGCTGCAATTAGTGCGCGTCGCAAAAGAATCTGCTCTGAGTGCAGCTATCTCTCTGCTGGAGCCTCTGTGCTCGCTCAACTATCAACTTTATTGTAAGTGGAGCCTTTCCTTGTTATTATTGCTGTTTTTATTAAGAGGCTGGGCTGGATTTTGCGGATGGAGGGGGGTGGGCAGATTGTGATTGTGCAAAGATGGAGAGAGGAACACTCTGTAATAGAGTGTCTATATGTGACTGTATGCTGTATGTGTGTCAATGTGCTTCTGTATGTGTGTGTGTGCCTATGTAGCTGCATGTGTGTCTCTATCTGTGTGTGACTGTGCCTATGTGTTTGTGTGTGTATCTGTGTGTGTGTAACTATGTGTATGTCTGTGTGTCTGTGTATCTGTATGTGCATCTGTGTGTGTATCTGTATGTGTGTTTGTGTCTATGAAGCTGCATGTGTGTCTGTATCTATGTGTGACTGTGTCTATGTATCTTTATGTGTGTATCTGTGTGTGTGTGCATACATCTCAGCATCTCTTCAACACTACACACAAATACACCCAGAATTCTAACGTCAACACTACATACAAACACACCCTTGCATTCACTCACCCAGAGCCTGCTTACGTTCAAACATACTTACACTGCTCAGTGCTAAATAGAGTAACAAAAGAATATACAAATATACAAACACTGCTCAATGTTAAATAGATGAAAACATTTTGCAGGTGTTTTTTTTTAAAATTTTAAAGTTTGGGGGGTGAAGGCAGGAGTTTGGGGGTGAAGGCAGGAGGGGTGCCAAATAAAGGATGCGCCCCAAGGGGCAAATGCTCTAGGTACACACCTGTGTAGGAACCACTGATATTGGGGTACGTTGAAGTAGTGGTTAGCTTAACACGATATGGCAACACAGATATCAAGTACGATCTAAAATATCCAAAAGTAAGTACCATGACCAACTTTTATTTTTTATAACAGATACACATAAAAAAGGAAATAATTTGCTGGCTCAAAGCAAGAGTTTGCTATTGACTTATATAAAGATAAATTGCTTGAAAAGTTGTTTTTCATTTCTGATGCTGATTAAAACACATTATATTGAGGCCTTTATGCTTTGTGGATAGCTTGATTATAGGTCAATACAAAGCACTTGCTTGAGCCAAAATATTATATATTTTTACATTTATTTTTATAAAAAAATTGTTGGTCACATCGCACTGGATATATATACCCCATTGTGTTATGCTCATGTGATTCTTGGACAATTTTAAGTATTTTGTAAAGGATTCCATTTATAAAAGAAAGAAGTTGATTGCAAAAACACTTCAATACCTTATGTGGCATTTTGTCACAGATGATTTTTGAGATGAAACAATTTCACAATCCATAGGGTGCTTTAGAAGACAAATCTCAAGCGAGATATTTAATGGCATTTTTTCTTTTTATCTGTAACAAAAATCCAAAGAGATCATGAAGATGAAAATAAACTAGTCTCTTAATTTGCAAAAAGTCATCAATCTAAATTTATTTGGTGGAAAGAAATGCAAAACATGCATAGCTGTAAAATTAAAGGAACCCACCAAAGACCATATTCACTGCAGCAAGGTTTCCCAATGAGCCATGTATTCATTTCTTATTAATTTATTCTCTGCGTTTTCCTCCAACATCCATTCTTATCCATCTAGAAAGGTCTGTATATATTAAACCCCTGTTCCAGCCTGGTGCTTTTAAACAAGATTGTTATTTGTGAAATATGTTTAGGTCAATAAGAGAAAGCAAAGAATTGTAAGTAAACAGATAATGCACCATTCCAGCAGACATGAAAGAAAATGACAAAACAAATATGTATTTTAATGATGGTCGGTAAACTTCAGCCCAGATTCGTGTATTTTCAAGACAAAACTACAAATCAACTTGCTGCTTTGATGCCTGTGATGTTGTGGCTTTGGAACCCATTTGCAAAGAAATCTACCCTTTTGTGTATACCCTTACGTCTTGTATAATAAGTCTAAAAATGCCATCATAAAAGTGTAAACGTGTCTAAAAGAAAAAGGGAAGGACATCGCATAATTAACCCAGAGAACAAAACCTACACACAGTCCCAAGCTTTAATCTATAGTTAAAGAAACAAAGATTTTCATATAGACATCAAATGTAAGCAAATCACCCGCAAGTCCTATACCAGTGACGGAGAACATTTTTGAGCCCGAGTGCCCAAACTGCAATACAAACCAACATTTTTTGCTGATATGGAGAAGAGACACTACTGAGAACAGAAAAGAACCATTTGTGTCCAGAAAAACAACATTTACTAGATGTACACCTTAAAAAAAAGAGGGGCTGCAGCCTTTTGTCCCGAACACAACTTTTCAGATGTATTCCATCATTTAACTCTTTAACACCATTCGTCCTTTTCTATTTTGTTTGCCAGGGACCAAAATCATTTTTTATTGTTTTTGGCAAACCATTTGTTAATAATGCAATTAGCTTAATCGTGTATTCTTTAGTTGTAACATGGTTTGTACTAAAGTGAGCTATGTAAAACACTTTCATTTTACTCTTGGCAGTACCAAAAGGGTCTCCACAGTCCCAAAGAAGGCAGTGCTACTACTACGGTAAACCATCGACTGTGAGCATTTGCCAGAGACTTGACTATTCCTTTTCCAACAACTAAAGATCCAAAATTTGTTATCAGCACCCAATGAGGGTCTCGACTCAGGGGATTATGAATGACTAATTTCTTTGCTTTACATAGTTCCCAAGTATGAGTGTTGCGATTATACCCTCACGCAGCTTTAACATAGTCTCTGTCTATTATACAAACTAGTACATTTGGCAAACTAGAGATGCTGCTATCTTAAAGAGCATAATGTCTGCAATTGTTAACTGTTCAAGGAAACCGAAGTACATTTTAACAAAAAGGAAACATCCACAATTAGAGGAAGAACAGGGTGAGGCTTAGAATAATAATTATTGAAATAAAATGTTTTAACTTTAGAGCCGGGCTTGATTAAAACTTCCTTTACTGATAAGCCACCTATATCACAATTCATTCACAAAGAACATGGATATAAATGGGGGAACAAAAACAGTAATGCAATTTTTTATCTGTTGCATCTATCATATAATTTGGAGCAATGCATACGATTATATGTCGTGAAAACTATTTCCAGACTCATTTCAAATATTTTTTAGCACATTTTGTAAAGTTGTTACTATTTGAAAGAAATGTATTCATATACATTTTGTAGTTTGTTTTTTTTAAACACCAGACTTTGAGAGCCATTAAAATATGGATGTAGCTGGGGGGCCTTAAAGGCAGAAATTCATACACTGCAACACTGTGAGGAAATTGAGACATTCTATATGTACTGTGCAGGAGCAATGAGATTCAGCATGGAGGCTTATATTGTAGTTGTATCCTGCATTAGAGTTGGATGAGCACCATGCGACACACTATAATGATAACAGAAGTGGCTGTAGAAGATGATATATCTCAATAACTTAATTTACCCCTGGCAACCACATCATTGACCTACAGAGAATTGTGATGGACAAGGTTGGAAATTAAATAATAGTGAGAAACCTAAATGGGATGTAGAGATGTGCAAGAGGGAAACTAACAGGGTTATTCACTAAAATCATAATGGCCCCATATTGAATGGGGCAAAACCATTTGCTGCTCTGTGGTACCATTCATACTGCAAAATCCGTACATTGTTTACACTTAACAGTGTAAGACTTCGAATAAGCCTGAATTTGGTCTGGATTTCAGCCGGAACAAAAGGGTCATGACATTTTTAATAGCATAATGGAGATTTTAAACCTACCAAAACAGTGAGCAGTCAAGTCCCCATACTGTGTGGACATGATTCTTATGTTCTGCCCTGCTCCATGGGTGGTGGGGGCTACTAATTGTATTATAACCCAGAGGGACCTAACATCCCACCAGGCCCCACTCATGTGGCCTCCCCTGCTAATAATAAACACCCACTGGCAATGGATGGGGTGAAAAAATAGGATGTTCCCCACACTGGATCGGGTCTTATTAGCGACTGGGCAATATTAGTTTAGCTTCAGTGGCTGCTCACTCTTTAGTAGACATGGAAGGTGGGGCATAAGGGAGGTTTAAAAGCTCATTTACAGCAATATAGGGTTTAAGTTTCTTTTAAAAAATGTTTTAATTTTTAATGTGGCGTTGAATAGCAAGTCACATGATTAACCCTTGTGCCGCTGAGAGGTTTTTAATAGTACTTCAAATTATCGTTCACTTGCGATAATTTCTGAATATACATCCTGCTGGATGCATTCAGTCCTAATTCAGTTTAAATGTACCCTTTTGTACATATTCAAATCCTGTATTTTACATAGGGGTCAGATGCCAAACACATTGATTTTAAACCAGACACTGAAACGTTCGACCGAATGACCAACTTTCGACTAGAATTGGCATTAGTAAGTGTGAGAATTGCTATTCTGGAATTGCCATTCTGGCCATTTTCACCATTTGGACAAAATCCAGTATTTATAGATTAATTCTGTAACTGGACAGAGTGAATTGTGCAAGTTAGATGAAAAGGATTTGAGTCACTCGGAGGGTTATTCATTAAATTGTGACTTTATAGAAAGAATTACACATTTGATGCCAAAATAGATAAATTATGATCATTTTCCAACACAGCTATGTTTTTAGCACATCTAATATGCTTTAAAATTTACATTTCCCTAGTCAGTTTCCTATATCATAAGATATACTTGTAATAGAAAAAAATACATATTGCTAGGTTAAAATGAACATCTGCATAAATTTAAAGTAGGCCTGTAGATTTAATTATTTATCGCGGGCTATAGGAGATTTTGACACCATAATTATCCTAGAACATGTTATATAATTTATAAAGATGAGGATAATAATAGTTCTTAAGCACCTTCACAAAATCCTTTTTTAGAAATATGTCCTATTATGCAGACAGTGACACCTGCTTGATCTTGCTATTTAAAAGTAATATTCTGTCGTTGGTTCTAATATCCCTTCAATTCTTCCTCCCAAGGTGGTCTTTTTCTAGGATGTCTACTAATCTCTATATGAGATGTTAGAATTTTCAGGATCTGTTGATTACCAGTCATTAGACATTAAGTTTTGTACCAGCAAAAATGTAGCCTGTAATTGCTAGGTAGTTTGTGTGTATGAATCAGAACATCACAGACTTCCCACGCAATAAAGCGTACTGTAATTTGCTGTTTCTATGAGTGCATCATGTTAAAATTTAGCAGAGTTGTATTAGCACAACAGCAGCTTGTAGAAGTCAGAGCAGGGCACACATGTTAAACTAAGTATTTAAATGGACACTTTAAGCACCAAAACAACTTAATTAACTGGTTGTGTTGTGTAGATCATGAACCTGCTGTCTCAAATGGCAGAGAATTGAGCAGTAAGAATGCAGGGGCATGATCTATATACTAAAACTGCATTAGTAAGCTCAAGTTGTTTTGGTGTTTAAAGTATCTCTTTAAGAATTATTTCCCTGTGTTTACATTGCAGCACTAAGACTGCCTCTAGTGGCTGCCAAGTAGACAGTCACTAGAGGCACTTCCTAGTTGCTAACGGACCTTTGGCCATCTAGCTGACACGGAATGTTCCAACTCCCTGCATGAAAACATCCAGCGTCAGTAAAATTCCTATAGGGAAAGCATTTATTCAATGCTTTCCTACGAGAGGGCCTAATACGCTTGAGACACTTGCCTCACATGAGCATTAGCCCACATATCGAATAATGTCGGAGGAGCCGGAGCGCCGACCCAGCACCAAGGGACATCGTTGCTGGAATCAGGTGAAATTATTAAATCAAGATCTTTGTTCCCTGGTGCAAGACCGGAATAACATAGGGCTTGAGAAAATCAAGGTAAAATGAATATTCCATTATTGAAAAAGGTGGGACAATTTTATTCTTGGTGACATATGTGCTGGGTTAATCTCTATCTCTATAACACTACAAATTAAAGTAATATGAGATGTAAGGGGTGAGGCATCCAATGATACCCTGAACTTGGAGGAGCTACTTTGGATTACAGAAAGCGCTGTTGTTTTGGGTGCCCATGAATTTCCACCTAGCACCATGGAACTCTGCGCCAGATTGGGGGCTAGCCACGACCCACTGAAACTTGGACTTCGATCTAAAATTGGCTAGCCACTTTTTGGACAGAGTGGTTGCTCAAGCTTGCTGGATACACTAGTTGTGAGGGGATGGGGGCAAAGGATCCCAAGTTATGTTGTATTTTGTGCCCAGGTGCAAAGGTGTCTGTCCACTTGTTAAATGATCTGCTCAGGTACAGATACCAAGGCACCAGGAAAGTCGCAATTCTATTGTTCTCCGGGGGTGTGATCACCTGGGTGAACGGCAGTGAATGGGGGTATTGCACGATGCCTTAACATCGAGGCATCGCTGCAATACCGTTAGAGCGTCTTCCAGCGCCTGAATTCGCCGCGGACATATCAGGTACGTCCGCTGTCTTTAAGGACCTTTTTTTTGTCGGACGTACCTGATACGTCCACGGCCTTTAAGGGGTTAAAGGAGCACTGTAGTATTAGGAATACAAAAGTGTGTTCCTAGTGCTATAGTGTCCCTCAGTCATAAGACTATTTTACACCTGCCTCTTTCCAGTGCCAAAGTCCCTCGGCACTGACTCCGTCTCTGGGGAATCAATGCTTTCATTGAATCAATGTTTTCCAAGGGGAAAGGCATGCGCAGCACTTTGAAGAAGCTTTTGAAGACGCTGGACGTCTCTATGTAACATTTTGTGAAGTTACACTCTTCGTAAATGCAGGAAGCACCTCTAGTGGCTGTATCAGAGGCCACTAGAGGCAGTCTTGACCCTGCAATATCAACATTGCAGTTTCTCAAACTGAGATGGAGTGATTTGGGTGACTGTAGTGTCCCTTTAAGCTAAAATGAATGCAACATTGACATTGTTGGATTTGGAAATGAAACAAGCAAACATTTAGATTTTGCATTACATTGTTTTAATGTGCCTTGAAAAAATTGCAGAGTTTTTTTAATTTTGACCACTCCCTGATTCATTGATCCTGTTGGGCTACCTACAGCACACTTATTGTGTAAACTATTAACTTAAAATAATTCAAATGAGTGAGGGTGTGGCCAGAGACGGGCTGTTCTGAGAACGTTTAGGTGACTTACAAATAATTTATGTAACTAAAATGTAATTTATAACAAGAACAATTTGTTTTATTTACACAGGCTGATTTCTAAATATGCTTTTTTTTTTTGCAGTTTAGAAACACATTACTACTATTATTACTGTGGAGGCCTGCTAAACCATATAGAATAAAGTGATGGTCCAGGCACTCAAGTAAATAGCAAAACAGCAGCTCTATTGGAGAAAACACTGAGCAATGTTTCGACCCGACTGGGTCTTTGTCATTTGACTTGATTGCCTGGACCATCACTTTATTCTATGGTATTTGATGTGGTGTCTGACCTGCCTTGGATCTGGTGCACCGTGGTAGCCTGGTGAGTGTAGTGTTCTTTAAATTTTTTGCTATACCATCTAGACCATACCAAAATACTAAGCTCCTACAAGAGCAACATAAACAATAGCTAAGCTGCTAATCGTATACAAGATTAGTACTTTTAAGGTGCTAGGCTGGGACAGATCATTACAAATACAAATCACAATTTCAGATATATAGAAAAGCATAGTCTGGAAAACAGCTAGAGCTTCTGGAACGTGAAATGCGTTGATCCCGTATGATGATAATTTTATGCACTGGACATTTTTTCTGCTTACCTTCAAGTTATTATTCTAGTTCTACTTGTATCTTTTATGCCTCTGAGTTGTACACTTTGAATACTAAATTCAATCATTAAGGGGCTATAAAGGTTATTTTGTTTTTATTTAATAAAAAAAAACAAAAAACATTTAACATATTTGGATTAAATGTGTTTTCTTTTTGCTTTTTCCACCATTTTTCAAAACTATAAATAGGATTGCCTAAAAAGAAAAAAAAATGAATTACAAATTACATATAGTAATGAATGTAAACAATCGCAAAAGCTTTCTGGGATTGGTACTGTCAGCAACAATACCCTGCCCCTAAGCAAAGATTAGCACTTTCTTCAATCCAGAAAAAGGCTAAAATTGGTAAGTAAAGTGGTCCTTAAAAGAAAGAATAAAAAGCATTTAACATGTACTTACATGAAAATTCCACAATGCTTTCAGTGACGTTCAACATAGAAAGCTGCATTTTTGCAAACAGTTAAGAGGTTTATTATAAAGGAACATTTTACTGTTTTCTAATATATGGTAAATGGTTTCCCGCTATATGATATTAAAAAATAAATAAAAGAGAGCAAGTGCTGCTCGGCTATTTGAAGATAATAAAATAAAATGATAGCTTCAAAACACAATTTTTACATTCTTAAATCTGTCCATGCAGAATTATAGGAGATTGTTATTTTAAAGCATGTTAAATTAAACATTGGGTTAGATTTGTAAAAAAAAAAAAAATCGGCTATAAATTGGACTTTCAAGAGTTGTTGTTCTCGGATAACACCTAAAGATCTTTGCATAGTCCATAAATGTACCCGCTGTTACAAGCTGGACGGCTTTGAGATTGCCTTTCTTGATGGTTTAAGACTGTAACACTGAACAGTCCCTGTCAGTTAAGGCTATAGAAATCACTGAAGTGGTATAATTTGGGAGTCTTGCAGGAGAGGCTTGTAATTAAATGTCAGATGTCAGACAGTGCTGCTTCCACGCAATGGGGATTTCTAATTTTCTTTCATTCACATCAGGACACTTGTACATTTTTTCAAGCCTGACCTCTTAGGGTAAGTTCTTTGCAAATAAGATTCCAATTTGCATTAGAATACAGGGGTAATGAAGCACAAATTTAAAATCAAAAGTGAATAGCGTCTGCATTAATAAGTGAATAAACCATTGCTTTAAATATCAATTAAGATTCTTTTTTTCTACAGATAATTCTAAGAGTGCTATCCTTTTTTAAGATTTACCTTCATACTTGCTAGATCACAGACAAATGCTTATCCCACAAAGCAGATACTACATCATGGTAGAAAATGTCAGAAAATGATTTTATAACAGCATATAAGAAGATTCACCGAGACATGCCGAAGATCAATTTTATTAGAGATAAGATGGTTGAAACCCTAATACTGTCATTTTTTTATGTATGCTATTTGGAAACAAAAAAGAAAAACTAAACAGGCTTCACAAGCAAAATTGTTAAAACCAACAACACCCTGATTTTTTTTATTGATTTTTTTTAATCTATTTTTTTATTTAAACCTATTGACATTCGAGTAACTCTTTCCCACAACAGAACAGTCACACTGTACTAACACAAAACATGGTCAATTTTAACTTCGTAGGTCTTGGACTGTAAGAAGGTGCACAACCGTTCATTCCTTGTACCAAAAAGGGGTCAAAAATATACTTATATATTAAACTGCTATTTCTTTATTTACATATCCTATTCATAAATAATTAAACCATAACTTGCTACTGCGCACTGACAAATTAGGATAACGCAAGTGTAAAAAAAACACAAACCCCAAAACGATATGTTATTGCTCCAACAGACGTATATTAGTGGGTATAGTGTCAGAGCAGCTCAGCCGCCATGTGCCGACTTTCACAGGTACCGCAGAATATGCATGGATGATATTTATTGAATGATGGTAAGAATCTGAAGCCATCAATGTTTCATGCACAAGAACAAAGTGAGAAACCTTCATCCATATTTTAATGAAACATTTCTCTTTCTATATGATGAAAATATACATTGCTTGTTTGAGGAAGATCAGTAAATCCTTGTGGGAAAAAAAGTGCACATTACAACATAAATGTTGCCACAGAAGCCATGTTAAACAAGAGAGGACATAGTTGTAGACATCTGTTGTAGGTATTTGTGGAGCTAGCTGAGAAACAACCGATTCTTTAACAAATGTACAGACAGAATAATAAAAGCTCCAAACAATTGTTTTGTGCAAAAAAATAATAATAAATATGTAGTTTCACACTGTAACATTTATTTTCTGTGCAGGTTTAACTTTATTCGCCCAAACAAGCATTGCATTTTTCAAGAAGTCCTTTCAACTGCCAGAGCTGGTTTGGGTTCTAACCACAAACGCTAGCTACGCTTTTACTTTTCACAAGTCCTCCTCATCAAAGAAGTACTGTACAGTGTGAATGCCATAGTGCAATATCGTACATATACTGAGTGCGATACAACCAGCGTTTCCATTCTCTAAATCACGTTCCTCTTCAGTGCTTGAATAGCCCCCTGCTGTACTGATAAAAATGATTCTTCACAGACCCCTATCCATAGGAAGGGGGCAAACAAGTCTTTTGGCACTCTACAGGGTCCGCACAGCTACTGGGTACAGGAGTGATAAATGTTCGGCCCCCTTGATTGGAAGTTTTCTGGTGGTGTAGAAATGAATAACTTCAGGGACGCTGTCAAAAGGAGGGCTGTTCTGACCCAGTATGTACTTTTCTTTGGTTTTCGACAGTTTCATGTGCATAAATCCTTGGCTGCTCCTGCAGAGATAAGAAAATATAATTCAGACACAAAACAAAGAAATTAAATAAGATTTTTTTTTTTTTTTTTTAAACATGCCATATCAATGTTCACAAAAAGGCATAAATAAAAATGTGAAGCCGTTTCAATACCAAATATTATTCTGGCAAAGCAATCTGGTGGCCTAAAACATACATCTAAGAATGAATACTTTCTATTTACTGTAAATAGGTGAGACTGAAAGGTGTGGACTAGAGCAGAACTGTCCAGGTTGTTTTTGACCTATTGATCATTTTATAAAGAATATGATTTACACATAGAAGGAAGGTTAACCATGCATCACTACAAGTTCTAGGAGTATAGTTGTTGAGCAAACCCACAATACCCAATTGACATCACGACAAGTAGTATTGCTGTAGAGCTCAGTGGCAGAATGGGCAACTGGTTATAACCAAATGCAAGACTTACACAAGTCATAACCAAATGCTAGACTTACACAAGGCTGGAATGGGCTACAAGACCATCGTCAAGCAGCTTGGTGAGAAAGTGACAACAGTTGGTGCGATTATTCACAAATGGAAGAAACACGAAATAACTGTCTGTCTCCCTCGGTCTGGTGTTACATGCAAGATCTCACCTCGTGGAGTTTCAATGATCATGATAACGGTGAGGAATCAGCCCAGAACTACACAGGAGGATCTTGTTTATGATCTCAAGACAGCTGGGACCATAGTCACCAAGAAAACAATTGGTAACACATTAGGCTGTGAAGGACTGAAATGCTGCAGCATCCGCAAGGTCCCCCTGCTCAAGAAACACAATCCACACCATCAAACATGGAGGTGGAAACATTATGCTTTGGGGTTGTTTTTCTGCTAAGGGGACTGGACAACTGCACCGCATGAAAGGGATGATGGACTGGGCCATGTACTATCAAATCTTGGGTGAGAACCTCCTTCCCTCAGCCAGGGCATTGAAAATGGGTCGTGGATGGGTATTCCAGCATAACAATGACCCAAGACACACAGTCAAGGCAACAAAGGAATGGCTCAAGAAGAAGCACATTAAGGTCCTGGAGTGGCCTAGCCAGTCTCCAGACCTTAATCCCATAGAAAATCTGTGGAGGGAGCTGAAGGTTCAAGCTGCCAAACGTCAGAACTCAAATACTCATTTTACTCTTTGACATGCAAATCAATTTATAACTTTTTTGACATGCGTTTTTCTTGATTTTTTTTTTGTTTGTTTGTTATTCTGTCTCTCACTGTTAAAATACACCTACCATTAAATGATATACTGATCATTTCATTGTCAGTGGGAAAAAGTTCAAAATCAGCAGGGGACCAAATACTTTTTTCCCTCACTGCAGTTCATTTTTTGCTATGGTGAACTGTATTTTACACTTCCTGTATGCAATGCTAAATACATGGGTACCCACTGATAAACAAACCCCAAACAAACCCAAGCGACCAAAACATTATTTTTCAGTCAGACTATTGCTACAGAAAATAAAAAGGGCCACGTCTGTGATTATGATTTCAATGAACCAATCTCACTTTGGTAATATGTCTGCAATATAGACGGGTAATGCCACAGGAAAACTGTCAGCTGAAATAATAGCTCTATAACAGAAGCACTGGAATCCGAATAAACAGCACCATTTACAGCTAGGAGGAAAACAGAATTAATAGGCCACTAAAAAAAGAATGGAGACGGAAATGACTGCAGCACAAAACCATCATAAAGTGACCTATAATCTGTAATCCATCAGGTACAGGCAAATGGAAACATGGTGCTAGACTTCATATATGGAGCAATGAGATTTGTGTTGTGCTCACTCTTATTTGCAGAAAGAAGAATCATTATCCTGGAACAGAATGAATTTAATCCAGAATATCTTTTAATAACCGAAAAGGAAATGTATCTAATCAAGTGGTATTATTACATATATGCTACATAAAAATATACAGAGGTTACGATGCATATACAATGCAATTATTGCAATACATGTAACAATTTAGATGACATCAAATCCATTCTTGCTTACAAAAACTTTCCAATGTTTTAATTTTGACCAGACAATAATGCTTCTTTATTAAACAATCAAGTCTCTCAGTATACACCTGTACTGGTTACCTGCTTGACACGTGGACGTTCTTATAGTGGCACAGATGTTTCCACATTATGGTGCTTAGATTGACCTTTAAAGGTGCAGTGAATACAGGATAGCCAAAAGGGTGATTGTGGGGGGGCGGTGGATAGATGCACAAAATAATATTTTTCTTATGATTCAGGCTTCGCATCAGGAATATATTTGATGTTTTGTTCAAAGATAAACCTCCCGTATCATTGTCATCTGACAACTAGTGTCTCTAAATCCAAGTGCAGCTTTTCATCTGACAGTGCCCAATATTTCCAATGTTTGTGTCAGGCCCAAATAGTAGTGTTGGAAATCGCCACATATTTTATATATGCTATATCATTTTAACAATTTACACTCCCCTCCGCCATTTCCGCATGGAAGGGCTATGCTTATACAGAACTGTTCTTGAAGCATTGCTCATCCCCTCCCATTAATCCAATGCAAAGGGTTGAGGGGATTATTCTATTATTCATTAGCTCACATTCATAGACCTGCAAGTAAAGGTAAATAAATCTGCAAATGGAGTAGAGGAAATATTTAATTTGTCTCACAGCTTGTTATAAAACAATATGAGAAGCTTGGCGATGCATATGCCATAACACAACAGAAATATTAGTCACCACATCCAAGTAGTGGAATTTAACTAATTTGCAGAAAATGTTCTGTTGCCAGTAACAAATGTTTGATCAACATGCAGTTATTATGGAAATATGCACATCCTTTATGCCACGTCGAACATAAAAAAAGAAAATATGCCAACACAACAAAAAAACTAAAACAGGGTAGTATTATGTGCACGTAATGCTAATCAAAAAGAATGCCCAACATTAATTTTCTTAGGACTCAGAATATCAAGTTATATACTACTAATCAAGCTAAAATGTAATTGACACAGCAAGCCTGGAGGGTCCAAGACACATTGAACACACATGAACTCTCCAGTGTGGAAATTCTAAACCCTCTCTTCTATCATGTAAGAATATATCCAAGTTCAAAAAAGGGGAACATAGAATTTCAAAATAATGTGTAGGAACAGGATCCATAAACTGGACTTCTTCTCAAAAATAATGTTACATTAAATAGTAAATCAAAGGCAGGAATATGCTTTCAGTGTTTATGATAAAATCCTGTAATTTGACATTTGATGTAAAATATATTTCATATTTGGACCTCTATCACAATACACTATAACTGCCTTCTATCACAATATAAACTGCATCACTGACATTTACAGATAGTGCGATAACTCTATTGATCAATGCACTAACTACAGAACCTGTGGAAACCCGGCTGTACACAGTATCTGTCTGAGCCACAAAGCAAGCATGGACCAACAGCTTGGGATATAGGAGCTATGCAACATGTTCACAATGTACAAATATTTGAATGGTTAAATGAGGAAATAAGAAGTCTCTTTTTGTATCACAGGCTGCATTCTGCTGTTTGTTTCTTTTTTTAGCCTTTATATGCAGGGAGATAGGGACATGTCCTCCTACATCATAAGCTATGCTCTTACAATGATGTTTAGAATGTCCCGTTAACTAATCAGTTATGAGGGCAACCACCAAATAAACCTAGGGGAACCATATCATGGCTGCTATATAACCTACCACTGACAGTCAAATTCACAAAGAAATTATACACAGTGGAAAATACAACAAATCATACAGTTAGCTAAGTGCCATGCTGCCTACATGGATGTAAATAAAGCCAGCCAGGTTCCTGAAAGTGTCAGACAAAAATGGTGTTTCATAAGAGCCCTGTATCAAGTTTCACTAGCCTTAATAATACAGTGTCTATATAAAACATGTACGTTTTGGTAACTATAACATGACACGTTTGCTTTATTTGATGTGAAATTTAACAAGCCAGTTTCATTTAAACCAACTCAAGGTTCAGATTGGTGTGTTTTATTAAATTCAAACAAGAAGGGAATAACAAATAGACACACTCACTATTATATTAAATAAAATCTATTTAGTATATTTAATACAGTAAAATGCCTATACAATAACAACACAGACAGTTCAATTGTGTAATACTGTTTACTTTCTCTTTCTAAACCATATTTAAAAATAAGGAAACCATAACAAAATAATACAAGAAATATAGCTTTTTAAAGTGATTACCATGTTATTTTTACTTTACATCTTGGTTTTAACTCTTACGAATGTGCTTCGTCTTTGAAATGTCAATAACTTTTCTAACTAATCGCTCATAGGTGGAAAATGTATTTTCTGCATTTTTATTATGCGTAATATGTCCTATTTAGTAAAGAATGAAAGAGTCGATGGGCACTTTAATTATAGACCGTCTGGTTTAGAATCTTCATTTAAATTTCATTTCTTTAAAGGAATTATTCCGTTCTGCTAGACATGATTGCTCAGTTAGACAAGGTGACATCTTCACATACATAATTACGATGAAATAAATACCATTGCAATGACTGTTCATTAAACCTTTCCTGTATTGGCTGACGGAGGACTTTGACACTAATATATTTTTCTTAGCAGGGAATTGACAGACAATTACAGAAAAAGACGAGTTTTAGAAGGAGTAAGATGGGAAGAGGCTTAGAACAGTAATCTGTGTTGATATAATTTTTTTAGGTTTTAACACTGTGCCCGCCAGGTAGTTCAAGCAGGAATGGATTATGGTTGTTAGCATTAGCATTTAAAGATCTACAAGTTAAATTAAAACATTCATTTTCTGAATGGATCAATAAATGAGATGGAAATTGTTTAACACACTGCAAGCCTGTCTCTGATACCTGTGACGTCCTGACAGTAACAATCAGATACATCTATCCCTTTTACCAGAAGAGATTATTAGAAAGTAAAGACTTGAAAAAGATGCTCCGCGATAGGTCTGAAAAACATTACCTCGTTTAAAAACAAACAATTCCAGGCAACAGGATAAAAGGGAAAGCACAAAAAGGTCTTAGGTAACAAAGGAATGTAGGAAAGTGGCGTAAGTGGCGCCAACCAAGAGCGGCAGAGCTAGTACTACTGTATAACAGGCCTTCCTGTCTATAGATATGTTAGACATTGCTATCTAAATGTATTTATTGAACAATTCTTATCCAGAGAGCTTTACATAGATTAACACATTATATAATTGGTGAAAATAACATTTTGATACAGTCATTGAGTTGCAATATATGCCTCTAAAACAACTTTCCAATTGATTTATCTACAAAAAATCTTTAATGGTGACTCCTGTAGATAAGTTATTTGTAAAGTATTTCTAAGAGTATTGAATCATTTAGAAAGCTTAATAAAAACCATTTGAAAAGAAAGCTTATTAAATCAATGCCATTGTTTGGTACAATACTAGAGGATAAATTGTCTTGGACTAAACAATTACAGCAAATTATTGAACAAACAAGGATAGCAAGGCTGCATAAAAGAAATTATAGAACAACAAAAGTTCTTCTATGCTTTGGCAGGTAAATCTGAAAGATGTACAGGTATGGAGAGAGGGATATCGGGAGGTGAACTGAGGGAACAAACACCAAAAAATAGTTATTTCATATCAGAGAATGTTTGGGTAAAAAAGGTGACTCTTCAGAAGTTTGCAAAAGGAGAGAGAAATGGCTGACTAGATGTTTGGTAGGGCTAGCAGAATGATCATAATAAAAAAGAAGCACATGGATACAGAGGAGGTTTAGGGGATGTGTTAGAGAGGGTGGGTAGGGGAATAGTAAGATATCAGTGCGGAGAGATCGGAGGGGGCAAGGCTGTAAAGGGATTTGTACACAAGAGTGAGGTATTTGAAAATAGAGTGCTGCCGAATTAGAATCCAAAGGGTCATGGCATGTTGAAAAGGATGTTGGCAGCTGCATTTTGGATTTGCTGGAATAGAGTGATGGAGTGTCGAGGAAAGCCAAGCAGGAGACAGTTGCAGTTATCTAGCCTGGAGGAGTATAAAATGGATAAGAAGCATAGCAGCAGAGAATGTGAGAAAAGAACAGAAAGTATAAGGTGCAATTAACATCGTCTGAAAGAGTAAAAAAATGAATCCTGCATTGTGTGTTGTGGGGGAACTGGGCAGGGTATCGAGGACAAAAGAAGATGGTGAAAAGAAGGGAAAAAGAGGTGGGTGAGGGAAGAACAGCACTTCAGTACACTAATTCGTGCCAGTAATAGTTAGGATATGTTGAGTTTCTATCTCCTTATCTGTATGAATAAAATCAGCAAACTAAGTTTGAATGGAAACAGTAATTTTCCTTCTATTATAAAAAGAAAAGTAGAGTGAGAGAGATTAGTGAAATACAATTTTTTTACACATTTGTTATCGCAAAAACTAACTCTTTGTTGGCTTGAATTACCTTGTACCTGGTAAACCCTTTTTTTGTATTCTATTATATATTACGATGAAAGGGTATTAAAAGTCATGAGACCAAAGACTGACATATATACTATATATATATATATTTACTATATATAAAGTTTGATTGAAAATATCCTCTGGAGTGCTCTCTTCATAATTTTCCATATATATATATACATTTATATAAACAAAAATAAGAGATGCACTCTAAGGACTTCTATAATCAATAGAAAAGTATTTATTAAAAAGAAGGTTTACA
The DNA here is from genome assembly GCA_933207985.1 of Pelobates cultripes. Classification (NCBI taxonomy): domain Eukaryota; kingdom Metazoa; phylum Chordata; class Amphibia; order Anura; family Pelobatidae; genus Pelobates; species Pelobates cultripes. The sequence goes on from OW240916.1 coordinate 99,160,959, forward strand.
TAATAAGATCGACGTTTCGACCCCTCAGGGTCTTCCTCAAGATATATACATTTATATATATTAGATAGCCTGTATTCACTTGAACAATCCAGTGGAGTTGTTGAGGTGGAAGCTAACCCACACTAGGAGCATAAGTTGTCAGTGGGGCTAGCCCTGGTTCTGAGTACCTTTGAGCACTAACTACTATACAGTGTTAATACTCTGTGTAAATGTGCAGGACGCTCAATGAGAATCCCTGGCAGGGTTCAGGAGACTGCACTGTGTGCTGCTCCTTTCTGCTCTCTGTCACCCCAGAAGAGCAAGTAGGGCTGCAATCCTGCAATTACAAGAAATGGCCTCCAGACCTGCACCTAGTATGGTAAGGCAAAGAATAAAATGTGATGTAGGCGTTGTGTGTGACTTTGGCATTAACTGGAAAATATGGCTATTTGACTGAGAGAGATATAGCTTGAGGAGATAAGTGTTTGGCTGAGAGCGATGAGAGGTTGTGGTATCTAGGAAAGGAGCAATAAGGGAGATTCAGAATACTCACAGTAGCACTCAGTATGAGCAGGAGGAATGTATGTAAGCACCTGTGTTTCTGTGTTTGTATATAAGAATGTGCGTCTGTGTATGAGAGTGAGTGTATGTGAGTGGATAGTAATGTGTGTGAGAATGTGCTGCTGCTTTTATATTTTTGATTGTCAAACTTTGGAAAAGAACTGAGAAGGCATTGGCCATAAGATGAAAAGGCAGTGTTCAGTTAAGTGGTGGAGTCTGGGTTTAACCCAGGATGGGGTCTTGGTAAAGGGACTCTTCCTGTTTTGATTTAGGCTCCAGCTCTAGATGTATATGGGGCCTAGAAATAATATTGAATTCTGACCTAACTTTGGTTTGCACCCCTCCTGGTCGCACGGATCTTATAGCAGGGTCCTATTTATCCTTACACAGCAGACTGCCCAAAAAGGATGAATATCGCAATACGTATGTTAATCTCATTAGATCGGGCATTGGCTAGTTAGTCTAGGACCTGCCAAAAATGTGGTACTCTCTGTAAATAGTTGCATGCTAATGTAACATATACAGTAAAAAAAAAGTAAAATAGAAAAAAATGAGCAAATAATAATTCCTCATAAACAGATATTTAATTGTCCATTGTAATAAGCAGGAATCCTCAACAGTAGAATATGAAGCTAATTTTTAGGCACTGGTTTACAGCCTTATATACGTATGCAATCAGCCTGCAAGCTGGGTGTTAATATTCTGCCTGACACAGAATGTGTATTGAGATGCAGGGGCAATATTCCTGTGTTGTAGGCAGATATTTCAAATCTCACAGAGCAGATTGTAAATTTTGCCATGGTAGCATTGACTGAAAAATTTGCTTTGAATATTAAGCATGGGCAGGATTCCTTGCACTAAATCCCAAGCCAAGCAAGGCTTAATTTAAATTAAAGTGTGTCACATCCTTTAAACAATTTCACATATGAAGTGAATTAAATCATATTAAGGTTATGTGGTTAAGTATGAAAGACTAAAAACAAAGCATTCTTAATAATTTATTTCCATCTTGTCTAGTGACAGCACCAAAAACCAACTACCCCCTTAAAATACCCTATACATTAAAATATAACACCCATTTTCACTCTCTGAATGGATGTTGATTACATTGCTATGGAAACAAAAATGCCTCTGAAAAGCTTGGCTTCCCATTAAAAAAGCTACTTGAAACAGGATGAATGGCTGTGTTTCTGCCATTAAACCTCACCTCCTTATTTATACGTGTGTGTGTGTGTGTGTGTGTGTGTGTGTGTGTGTGTGTGTATATATATATATATATAATGACAAAAGCACGTTAGGTATAATCATTTAAAAATAATAATTTAATAATAAATAATTTACAAGCATACACATATTGTAATGTAATGTTACAGAGAGGATTAGCAGAAATTCAGTTCTATTGTCAATATTAGTGTATCCCAATTAACAATAGAAGAAATTAGTTAGAAGCAGTGGAGTACTGAGGGGGGAGGTCCGCCCCGGGTGCCACAAGGTAAGGGGGGGTTTCAATAGAGCTGGCCAGGCTTGGGGTTGTGTGAGCTGTGTGGCTGCACAGGTTGCCATGGTAGCAGCCGACACAGCTCACACATGCAGGAGCCGACAGGAGAAGAGCAGGAGAACTTTTTGGATCATTGGGGGCGGGTCGATCTGATGTGGGGGCGCAGCTAAAGGCAGCCTCCACTCGCTACTCTTACTGCAGCACACTGAGGGGAAGCAGGAAGGAGTCCCTGTTTCCCCAACAACACCAGGGACTTCAATGACTCCACTCCTCCACCAGCCCATACTGTCAGTAAGTGAGAGAGAGTGTGTGTGTGTGTAACTGGGATTTTGTCTGTCTGCCTGTGACAATCTGTCTGTGACTATGTGTGTGACTGTCTACCTGTGACTGTGTGTGACTGCTGTGACTGTGTCTGTGTGTGTGTGACTGTCTGCCTGTGACTGGCTGATTGTGACTGTGTGTGTGACTGTCTACCTGTGACTGTGTATGTGTGTGTGACTGTCTACCTGTGACTGTGTGACTGTCTGCCTGTGACTGTCTGTGACTGTCTACCTGTGACTGTGTGACTGTCTGCCTGTGACTGTCTGTCTGTGTCTGTGTGACTGTCTGCCTGTGACTGTCTGTGACTGTCTGTCTGTGTCTGTGTGTATGAATGTCTGCCTGTTACTGTCTACCTGGGACTGTGTGTGACTGTCTACCTGTGACTGTGTGACTGTCTGCCTGTGACTGTCTGTGACTGTCTGTCTGTGTCTGTGTGTATGAATGTCTGCCTGTGACTGTCTACCTGGGACTGTGTGTGACTGTCTACCTGTGACTGTGTATGTGTGTGTGACTGTCTACCTGTGACTGTGTGACTGTCTGCCTGTGACTGTCTGTGACTGTCTGTGACTGTCTACCTGTGACTGTGTGACTGTCTGCCTGTGACTGTCTGTCTGTGTCTGTGTGTATGAATGTCTGCCTGTGACTGTCTACCTGGGACTGTGTGTGACTGTCTGCCTGTAACTGTGTGTGTGACTGACTGTGACTGTCTGCATGTCACTAAGTGTGTGTGACTGTTTGATGCTGCCTGTAACTGTGTTACAGTCTGCCTGTTATTTTGTGTGTGTGTGACTGTCTGCCTGTATCTGTGTGTGACTGTCTGCCTGTAACTGTGTGTTTGAGTGTTTGCGGGTGACTATGTGTCTGGGACTTTGTGCATGTGGCTGTATTTGACTGTATATGTTTATAACTGTGTGCATGTGACTTTGTCTGACTGTTTTCGCCCTGCAGTGAGCCGGCATGTAACGTCATCTGCCTCATTACAGGGTGCGCAAGGGACCTGTGCAGGAAGATCACAGAGATCCCAGCAGCAACCACTGACCACCAGGGACTGAGGATCCACTCCAGCCCTTCTAGAGCAAGGTTGGGAGGCTGCGTCTCTTATGTATATGTATGTGATGTTTGTGTGTGTGTGTATATCTAATTATTATTATTATTATTGTTGTATTATTTATATAACACCAGCAAATTCCGTAGCATTGTGTGTATGTGGTTGTGTGTCTGTGATTGTATGTGTGTAAGTCTGTGACTGAGTTTGTGTATGTCTGTGTTTATGTGTGTGATTGTGTGTATATATCTACACACACAACCACAGATATACACACACAGACATACACCTATTGTGTGTGCATATAAATGTGTATGTGTTTGGTAGATAGCTCCCTTATTTGGTGTCCTTAAATACGGCAATCCCACATAAAGATAACAAATAAGGGAGTTATCTACTAAACAACTGAAATTAAGAAAAGGGATTTTTAATTTTGATCTTTTAGCTGTTTAGTAGATAATTCCCAAAATGGGTGCCCTTAAGTGAGCTTTCCATATTTAAAGATACCAAATGAGGGTGCTGTTTATATGATAGCTAAGGATAGCCAATAGAGGAGTTATCTGATAAACAAAGATCAAAGTTGAGAGGTGTCAGCCAGCTGACAACAAGAAATCTGGGTGACTAATGTGAATAATATGCACATTTGTTGACTGATGCCAACGTGCATTGCATGCTGGCATCAGGCAGCCAATGGCAGCACATTACCCCATCCCCTTATGAAAGGTTTTAGTGCATCTCCCCGCCCTTCCCCCCAGTTTTGTAGTGCCCCCCCACATATTGTTCCCAGAGTCGCCACTGTATCTGCATGTGTGTCTGTATCTGTGTGTGACTGTGTGTCTATGTATCTGCATGTGTGTCAGTATGTATATATGTGTGTATATGTGCATATATCTCAGAATCTCGCTAACACTACACACACATAACTATACTATACTGCATTGAAAAACCACACTATATAAAAATTCATGCCTGTATTCAAACGCCAACACCACATACAAACACCCCCTACATTCACTAACACATACTCCATAAAAAAAAGCATGCTCTGACTCACAAACACAGAAACACTGCTTAGTGCTAAATAAAAAAAATAAAATAACAAAAATTGCGGTTGTTTTTTACATTTTAAAGTTGGGGGAGGGTGGCGGGAGGGGAGTGGGGGAGTGCCAAAAATAGGACCTTCCTCAGGTGCCAAATACTCTAGTTACGCCCCTGGTTAGAAGTATATGGGTATCAGTGGAATAGCTTGGTTTTGAGGAATAGCTCATTATGTGAACAAAGGAGATCATTTCGGATTGAGGATTTCCAACTGTGAGACATTTGATAGCTGGATGGGTCCTACGACATTGTACTTAGCTAATCAGCTTTGTAATAATATATCAAATTTGTGCAGATGTTTGGGCACAGGGCCCGAAACCGCATGCATTCCATCTACCACTCACTTCTCCCTGTAATTGCATAATAAATAATTCATGAGAAATTCAAAGTAAAAGTGTTGCTAAATTTGCCTCACTTATGAAATTCCCATGCTACATACCATTACTATGGCAGAAAATAATGACATTTGGGAAAGTTCAATGAATGAAAGTTTGTAGCAATTTTAAACAAAGCAGGATTTTATGTGCTAGCATTTTCACTACACTGTTCCACTGACCAGACTTTCTACGCACATTGCTCTGACACAACCAGCAACTTGCCACCAGCATCTGACTGGTTGCCACTTTTGTCAACTTATTTGGCTGTTAATACCAACAGGTTCACTTTAAAATCAGTAAAATTCCAACTTAAATTTGTGAATAGGAGCCGAATTGCTATCAGATCCCCTTAAAGGGATATTAGAGGCACCCTACATACACACTATAGTCCCTATGACTCTTAGTCCTGCAATGTAAAACATTGCAGTTTTAGAGAAACGGCAATGTTTATTCCGCAGCTCTAAGACAGCCACTAGAAGAGATTCCGGGATCTCATCGGACTTTGCGTCACCTCTCCCCCATCAGATGACATCAGAGCACCGATCCAGTGCTGAGGAATCAGGTAAGTGAATAAAGGGTTTTTTACCCTTTATTGGCGGGGATGGGGGACACAAGGAAGGAAGGGATACCTTATAGGCATATTATTATTTTGTCTTTCTATATAATGGAAATTCAGTTGTCTAATTATTACACCATATGTCAAATTACATGCAGACATTAGAATAAGGATTAAAAATAATTGTATTCAATGATTCCACAAATCACCACATCCATATAAAAGTAATTCAAGGAAAAAAAATTGAATGGAAATAAGTCACTGCCTGTAGGCTTATAATTAGATGTGAAATATATGTATTAAAAAGGTATCTGTATGAGCCACTACAGTTAACCCTATGATTGAACGATAATTACTCAAGCTTCACATGATTAAACTTGATATTGAAATACAATTATATTACTGTCAATGAACCACCTGAAGGTGAATAGAAAATGCTACAAGTTAGACCAAACTTGAGTGACAAAATAAGGCTAAGAGTACTATATAACAAATGTAAATTTAATATATACAATGGTTAACCAGAGTCATGGCTTTATTAATAACATTGCTCACGACCTATGTTTATTTTAAAGAGTGAATTTACCAAGAGCTTTAAAGCCACAATGACCGGTTTCACTCAAGGTCACAATTAGTTGGCAGTAGCTGTGGACCTGAGGTTTTAATTTCACAGGCCAGTGCTTTAATCAGTTCTTCTTATTAAATGGAGAGATTTCATATTCCGGACTAGAAAATGTGTTATTACCTAACTGAGCAAGAGAAATATTTATATATAACATTTGTTTTAATCTATACTCCATATTAAAAAAAGCAAAAATAAGAATAATATTTATGCATTCATATTTATATAGATAGATAGATAATGCTTATTTTTCTCTGCTTTTCTGTGTGTATGTGTGAAAAGACATTTTTCTACTGTTAGCAAGATTCTTTAATGGATTTGTTATGGTTTTGTTGAATGTGACATTGACAATTCTTTCAATTCTTTGAACATATGTAGTGCCACATTTTGGCACCACAAGAACACATGATGATGACTGGATGTAGCTGGAGAAACGTGTAGTTTAATTTTTCACTGTTGCCCACAATTTCCTACGTGATTGCTGCTCTTGCATTTTGTACGCATTCACACCTATGGTGTTTTGTGTTGTGTTGTGTTGTTTGCTGGGGTTCAAAGAACCCATACGTTAGAGAGTACTGAAGGTCTGATTCCTGATTCCTATGTTATATTGTTCTCTTACATGTTTCCTGTGAGTCATTTTGGCCTCTTATGTTCTCATTTACATTGTGATGTATCTACCTTATTACAGGCAGTGCCTGGAGAAATTTGGGCAGAGAAGATATTTGCAGAGCATGGCTGTCCCTATGAGTTTGGAATGGAGACCATATTCAGGTCACTACTCAAAGCGGTTGGCTAGATATCAAACCTCCAAGTGGTGCTGAAGAATCAAGATTTATACTTGTGCCAGAATGAATTACCTGTTGCCTGATCCCTAAGTCTAACAGATGGGTATCAACTATTACAGAAAAAGCCGATTTTTATGTTTCATTAGTGAAGACATTGCCTTGTTGACATGCCTTAATGCTGCCACAAGACACTGAGTAAATTGAGTAACACGTACAGAGGTTGGAGGTGTTAGCTAGCAGAAGGACACGATACAGTAGAAGTAAAGAATAATCACTTAGTTCTATTACAGATGAAGGTACAAAGGACGTATGTGCACACAAGCACTCCACAGATTACACACATGTAGTGTTTGGTTCTTTAGCGAGCTGTTAATTTTTCTGTTTCTACAGATAGATCTATCAGGACTCTCTAAAAACAATATAGAAACTAATCAGAGACATTAACAAGCATATGCCAAGCAGTAAAACGGAATAACTGCTATTTAACTGCCGTTACACATGGAAATGTAGTATTGCTTTATATTCTTTAACCCGACTCCAGCTTTTTATGGCACTGGGGAACCAACAGAAACCTTAACAGGGGGTTGGAGAGGCCTATGTTTGAGACTACATTTGTTTTGTGAGCACATCTGTTCTTTTTTTTTACTCTTCATATAACAATAAATGGGATCTGCCAAGTGTGGTCTCAATAGGCCCATAAGTAAGATGATTCTTAGTCTTGTTCACAGCGTTAAAACAGAATACTGTCAGATCGGATTCTATATTCATACTCCGAGAGTACAGACACACAGGGGAGGAGAGTGGAATGACCTCACAATCAATGCACTGCTAGCTTCTGAACAAAAGAATTTCTATTCTCTGAATGCAGGTCTATGCATTGGCCTGAATTTGTGCGTAATGTTCATCTGTGCACACTATAACCTGGAACAGATTCCCTGTTCGGGAAGGTACACACTTGCCAGAGGCTTCAAGTAGCAGCTGCTACATTTACCAATTAAAAAAACAATTTTCAGAGAGTTTCTCCCATTCCATATATATGTGTGCAGAGAACTACAGCTGTAAAACCTGCAGTGCAGAAAAACAAAAATGACTACACGCTGCAACATTAGTTCTGGTCCATTACTGCTTTTTTTTGTTTCTCTTTGAATTACAGTACAGGGGTCAGGGGAAGGGAAGACTCTGTGTCTACGTTCACACAAGATGTAGTATCAAGAATGATGTGTCAAAAGCACAAAAAAACTCTCTGCACTCCGAACAAAGCAAGCATCATGGTAATAAAGCTGCATTTTAATATGCATTCCTATAGTCTGCATGGTAATGCCACTTCAGGATATAAACATTACAATAATGTATATCCTGTGCTACATTAAAGGGGCACACTAAGCAACAACCTTAGCTTAATGAAGCTGTTTTAGGAGTTAAATTATTATAATTGTTGGTATTTATATAATGCCAATTTACTCCGCAGTACTTTACAATATTATGAAAGGGGGGACATTTTACAAATGATGAGAAATTTACAAATTGATACAGGAACATTATGTAGATGAGGACCCTTCTCAAACGAGTTTACAGTTTAGGCTCTAGTCTAGAGGTTGAATCTTTACTAAAGTTATTATTATTATTATTAATATTATGATAGGAAGAAAGTAAATATCCAGGCACACCTGAGGTTTCTTCTAAAAGGCAGTTTTTTTATTTGAAACACGAAAGTGGAGACAACGTTTTGGCTCCTCTCTGAGCCTTTATCAAGTCTTTATCAGAGAGGAGCTGAAACGTTGTCTCCACTTTCTTGTTTCAAATAAAAAGACTGAATTTTAGAAGAAACCTCAGGTGTGCCTGGATATATTAATTTTCTTGCATTTGATGTCCTTAGGGATTGGCCCTTCCTTTCTTGAGCACCCTGCAGCATGTATTCTCCCTTTTTTAGTGTGTGCATTATACTTGTGTTTGTTTTTTTTTTTTAAACAATTATGATTATTATTATTGGCATTTAGGTAGCTTCAAGCTATTCTGCAGTGCGTTTCAATATTTAACAATACAACATTTTGAATACTTACAATGGGACAGCACTGATGCACTCCTGGTACCATAACCACAAAGGTAGGCAGTAGTGGTTCTGGTGCTTAGAGTGTTCCTTTGACACAGTATTGCCATTAAAAAAAATCACCCGAACCACTACAGCTTAATGTAATTGTTCTGAAGTCCATATCCTGTCCCTGAACGCTTTTTAAGGTAAACACTGTCTTTTCAGGCAAATGGCAGTTTTTACATTGATGCCTGGTGACACCGCTAGTGAAAGTCACTCAGATAGCCTCCAGAGGTGCTTCCTGGGTCAGTGCTTCACACTGTGCAGCACATACATTAATGTTCCTTAGAGGGATGCATTGATTCAATGCATCTCTGTGAAGAGAAGCTGATTGGTGCAATGGCATTTTGCCGTTTATGCACAATAGTCTCCCAATGCTTTCCTATTGGGGAGCATTGGATTGGCTAAGATCGTCAAGAATGGGGCCATAGAGGTGGGGCCAGCTGCGGCATCACCAGCACAGCGTGGGAAAAAAGATGAGTAAAAACACCTTTCCCATGTAACTGGAGGGGAACAGGTCACTTAAACATACATACACACACTCACTGAGAGACACAAACACACACTCACTGACAGACACACTCACAGACAGACAGACACACATTCTTTCACAGGCAGACAGGCACACACTCACTCACAGACAGACAGACCCACACTCACTCACGCACTCACAAATCATTACTTTTTTTTTTCTATCCACCCAGCCTCCCTACCATTGGGAGAGCTGGGGTGGATCAGCTTTCCCTGGGGCCCAGTAGGGCTGCTGTCATCTTCCTACTCAGCTCCCTCTCGCGCACTGTTTACTCCAGCTCCCGGCATTACTGCAAGGTGCCCGAGGGGGCAGAGCAGGGAGATTAAAGCTCCCTCCCACACCGCCGCAGTAAGTCAGCTGCCCACCTCCTTCCCTCAGCTCTCCATTACCCGACCGCCTCCCTCAGCTCTCAATTACTGGCCGCCCACCTGCCACCCTCCCTCCTTTAGCTCTCCATGAGATGAGAATTACCGCCTGCCCACTTTCCCCCAACCCCCTCAGCTCTCTATGAGCTGCCCGCCTAACTCACCTCTACGGGAGCCGACTGCCCAGCCCTATCAGACAGTCAGTCACCACGGGGGCTGAACAGGCTCACAAATCACAGGCGTCTGGGATTAGTCAAGCCCTGCCATAAGGTATTATCATATTAACAATTCAAAGTATTGTTTAATGAGACATATCACTATATTTACCTTTGTTTTTCATTTATTTTATGTTTTTAAACAGTTTTTGGCTTGGGAGCATTGGGCAGATTCTGTCTGCAAGCCCTGGAGGTACAGAACTCACAGTTCCTGCCCAAAGCACTGTCCTCCATCTAGATTTGGTTTTCCACAGCAGAGTTAAACACCATTATAAACTGCCTGGTGCTTAGAACTGCATGTCCCGGGCGTCGAGGAATAGAAATTCTGTATCCCTGCATGCTTTGGTGTCACAGGTCGAGAAACCAGAAATGAAGGTATACTATTATTAAGAAAAGCATGTTTTTGATGTGCTCCTGGAAAACCCGTTGTTTTCTTCTTATTTTTTTTCCTTAAAAAGCACAGGCAATCATATACAAATTCTGTCCTCGTAAATTTAGAGATTATCAACAAAGCTTGGACTATTAGTGCTCTATGTAGACTTGTTTTGAGAAACACATTGTAAAGGGTTAAGGAACTGTTTACACGGGTGGGACTATAATTTCAAGGTTTCATTTATAGCTAAGCATAAACCTGGCGAATGCTAATTTATAAAATGATGATATCCCTGAGAAGCTAAGGAGGATCATTGTCATGCAAAATCCCCTAAACAAGATAAGCTTGCTCCCCTGGCTGCCAAGAATTATGTTACTAGTGAACTCAAGTACAGAACACGGTACCAGCTGCTTCATATGATAGTGGACAAGAAAAGTCTGAATTTAGTCCGTTAGGGATAAGTGTATTTAATTTAAATATCCATTCCATTCCATTTCAATTTTATTTAATTTCATATTAAAATGTAAAGAGATGCTATGCTTCTCAAAACTTTTATGGATATGCTCCAAGGGGACAATTCTTAAGAATTAGAAGAAATTGTACAGACCTAGAAACATTTTGATATACAGTCCCAAAAAATTAAACAAGACGTTATAGAAAAGGGTTACATCAGACTTTGAAATGTGTCATTTCCTAACATAATTCCCCTATTTATATACTCTTATAAACAATACCTGGTTTTATATATTTATTTCTTATCTATAAATCCATATGAGCTTCTTTTAATATAACTTTTTATTAATTACCCTCCCTATCATTACTTCATATTTTATCTTTTTATAAATTCACCACCTAATAACTATTTCTTCCTTTTAACTTGTATAATAGTTAAATAAGTGTATTTATCCTTTTATTCATTTAGTCTAAAGGTCTTTCTTTATGTCTGTTTTAACATTTAATTTTGAAAATATAATATTCCTTTAAGAAATATATGTTTGAAATTCAGAGTGACAATGAATAGTCTAAGTATAAAGAACACAAATAGATCCAGAATAGTTCCTATAAACAATACCAACAATAAAAAATGTTCCCTAATATTGATAAATCCAAAAATGTAGAGAAACATATAGAAGACTTGAAAATGTTTTTTATTCTGTCTGAGACGAAATGTCTTGTGTATAAATCAACCATTCTAACATTGTGGGAACAATACTGACATTATGTATCTTTTCTGTATCATATACTATGGGAAATATGCAGTTTTCGGCAAAAGAATGGACTTAATGGCCGCTGAAACGCACTGTGGGACGCATAAAACCCAGATATGCAGAAACCAGAAGTGACGTATCGACACTAAACGCGGAAGTAAACTGATCAATAGGAGGCTTGAAACGCAGGGTATCTCCGTTTCTATGGAGATTACCCGCGAACATTAAAGCCTACACACCTGGATTCTTCAATCAAAAGGGCTATTTAAAGAAAGAAGTGGTCCCAAGAGTTTACACAGAACTTTTTTTCCAGCTGAGGAAGCCTATTGGCGAAACGCGTCCTGGAGGAACAGTGAGCACTTAAACTCTATTTTCTGGACTTTACCCGAATAGTGTTATATTTTTTTAAAGTATTATATTGCTATTAAATCATTTTTTATAAGTAATAAAGTACATACTTTTAATACACTATCGGCACTACTCCTTCCTGCTCTTACAAAGAAGGAATGTGGTCCTTAACCACATACACGATTTAAAGTGAGCCTATTGGATGGCTCTGGATTTGTGAGTACATATTAGTACATTTATATTACCCACTCTTTTGCTTCAAACAATATTGCACTATATACCTTTCCTTTACACCTACCACCTAGGACAAACCTATAAGAAAGTCTGGACGTAAAGGAGGGAGAGGGTCGCCTGAACGGACCCTAAGGTGCAAGAACTTGAGCTAAGTTAATTAGCTCATAAAATTGTGAGTTGGCACTTAGCATTATATCTTCCACCTTATTTATACTGTACAGTTTGCACTATGATTTGTATTTGTATGCTTTATATTTAAAGGGACATAATTAAATATTTGTGCCTCTGGGAAAGAGAATATTATTTTAAAGGACATTGGGCTACTACGTTATCACATTTCTCACTATTTTTATATCTTTCATATCTATTATTTTAATAAGCGCTTCACCAAGACATTTTTCCTTTTCAACTATCCATGCCAAAAGATAATACCACGGTGTTATAGCAGCTCATTTAAAATATATATATTTTATTTTATTTTATGAAATATTCATCACTCAATTGGCGCTAGTACTTTTCCTATTTTTTAAGTATGATTTATACTGTCAGAAAGTACTTGCCCTTTAACCTGTAATTGGATATCAGGGACACAAGCCACAATTAAAGTGCTATTATAGTACTGCCACCTACAAGGACAGTGCAGGTTACTGCAGGCCGTTGTGCAAGTAAAATTGGTCATCTGCCTCCAGCAAAGCATTACATATAGTTTTAAAAATAAATATGTTGGTAGGCAGACATTTATACATATATATAAATTAATATCGCTTTTAAATTGGTCCTTTATATAAGATCTGTCTATGCATTGTTTTAAATCAAATGTGTAGAATAAACTCCTGTTGGCAGTAATTTGTTACGGATAGTCACTATAGCTTTTAACCTTCACATATTTATAGAATATAAATGGAACGCTGAGTTTACTATAACTTTTCATTGCTTGAGAGGATTGAAAATATACATGCAATAAATCATTATTTAAATCAAGCTGTTTGAAAAAACAGTCTGCTGGAAGTATTGACAAGCAATAGATACATCTTATTTAAATTCAGTTCTCTTTTTTTTTTAACATAAAAAAAAATAAAAAAAAATGAAATGTTGAAATATTGGTTTTGGCAAAAGTCAACTTTGTGAATGAAGCACACCTGGACTTTGAAACCTCTTACTCAGCTTCGAATGACAACATATGAAACGCATGTCTGTTTTCACTAAAAACAACATAACATTTTCATTAAGTACGTATGCTTCGTAAAATTATAGGAGAAAGATGTTCATCCGTTACCTATTACAGGCCATAAGATATGTCAGAATTGATTGAGCTGTTTGTTGTTTAGCTTTTTTTATATATAAAAGAATCTGTCTAAATCTTATTAGATAAGTCCTGTAGAAGGAATACATAAATTAACAAGTAAATACATGAGAAAACAAGAGACAGATGTACACATTGAATAAAACTTGCAGTTGAGCATATGAAAGCCCCAGCCTTGAGGATAACATGCAAAAATGATCCCTCACACCTTTACAACTCTAGCCGTGGTGAATAGTGATGTCCCGAACGGTTCGCCGCGGACTCATCATTGAGTAAACTTTGACCCTGTACCTCACAGTCAGCAGACACATTCCAGCCAATCAGCAGCAGACCCTCCCTCCCAGACCCTCCCACCTCCTGGACAGCTCACTAAGAATTCAGCTTCAAAATGGATGCTGTCCAGGAGGTGGGAGGGTCTGGGAGGGAGGGTCTGCTGCTGATTGGCTGGAATGTGTCTGCTGACTGTGAGGTACAGGGTCAAAGTTTACTCAATGATGAGTCCGCGGCGAACCGTTCGGGACATCACTAGTGGTGAACCATAATCCCATGATGTTCCACAATGCAAAGCTATTTACTACTTTATTATATATTGCTAAAAGGTTAAACCAACCACCATTGCCACTTCAGTGATTTGAAGTAGTCATGGTGATAGGAGTATGTATATGCGGTGCTTCTGCTTGGATTGAGATATGTTTAATTGTGTGCCGGGGGCTAGATGCATTTCCATAACATGTGACATTGGCAGCCCAGAATTCTGTATCGAGCTGCCTAATGCTAATTCTGTGCACACTTAAAATTTGTCATCAGCGTGCACTGCACGTTGGCAACAGACATACAAATTTTCCCTTGCAGGCAGTGCGCCTGCAAGGGGAAGCTAGCTTTCCCCTCCCACCCTTCCTGCGGACATGCCCTGTCGCCTCCCTCCATGGCAGGGAGTTTAAAAAAACGAAACAAAAAACATCCCTCCGCTTTGCTGCCTGAAGCGTGCACATCTGCTCTTAGACAACAACTGGTACAATCACAGGCTTCTCCATGAGAAGCCTCTGATTGTACCACGCGTGGTCCCATTTGATGTAAGGATGTGGCATGGAAGTCTGTGCTGGGGGCTTCCCACGGCGCTGGATTTCAGGTAAGTAAACACCTTTGATTTACAGCTTTTACTATAATGTGGGGGTTCTTATAAATAGTGCCCAATAGGGCACTTTACACAGAAAACTTCCCCCGCTCCAAACGGTTAAAGTAACCCTGTAAGTAAATGATTTAAAAAAGCTATTGGCTTTTGTTTATAAGGGACTTACTGGTAAATATAACTGTTCTTTCACAGATTTCTATTTTCTTTCTCTGTGGTTATTTTTTAGTTTGTACCATAACCCAGTCAGAGGGTGCAGTTTGACTATGTTCTTGGCAATACTATAACTGACCTCCTGCAATTTATGTTATCAGAGAAACATATGCGCTGATCGTCAATGAAGACAAAGCACAGAATGAATACGACATACAACATTGCTACACACATCAGATGGCCTTCTCCGATAAGTAAACATCTGTCTGAAGAAAAAATAATGTCATTTAGAGTCGTGTTCAACACAAGGCTACAGCAGCAGTTGTGTCACATGTGTGGCAGGAAATGTTAACAATCTGTCTCTGTGATAAGATCTGAGGATGGCTACTGCCATATTTCTTATTAGTCTATTTCTAAACACACATGGATCATCACACAATTGATTTTTAAATTAAACCTTAATCTTTTCTGGTGTTGTAACTACTATTTATGATGTATCTACGAGAAAGGCACATTACATGTGAGATTAGTTATTTATTGTGATGTTGCCACCTCTAAGCAATTGACAAGGAGATTGACAGCTGAGATAGTAGAAAGTCTGTCACCCTGTTGTTGATGTAATAAAAGATCATGATATGTGAAGTGTACGTGAGTGCTGGTTCTATTGTTGAATACGTTGTTGTGGCCATCACCTTGAAACATGCGCTGGAGTGTCATTTAACCATTGTTTGTCAGTTGTGTGGCTCTACCTTGAACACATTGTAATATTATCCAGAACAGCAGCCTATACAATCAGTCTTCAATAAAACGAGTTGATTATTCAGTAAGTATTGGCATTTGAATAAGCACGGAATGCTCAGAAATGCATCTAGGTTTTTTGTTATTACTATTATTATTCTTTTTTCATCACCTGCATACTGGTTCCGTGTAATTTTTACTTGTGAACAATAAAAAGTTTTCTTCCATTGAAAGTTGAAGCACAGTGGCTGTTTTTACACCTGCCAATGAGTTCCTACAATGGTACATCATCAGTATTCATTTTGAGGTGTACTATTCTCCCTTTGAAGGGAAAAATACCTGTTTTCAAGTTAAACTTAACAAATACAATGTATACTTTTACATCCAAATTATTTCCTCATTCTTTTAACTAGTATCTAGCCTTTCTGAATGAATAACAATTTAAGAGTTGAAAGAAATTCTGCAGTATTCCCAATAGAGAGCCAACGCATTTACAACTACTTTTAATAAAACCCTGACTTAATATACGTCGCATTTCTTTCCCTATATCCTTCCTGGTAAAATATATTATAAATAAATAAATATCTGAGCTCCAAAACCAGTAAGTATTCTGCAAACACTCCTCCTTCGATTAGAACCACAATCTCTATATAAAACACAACATAACTTGGAGCAAGTTTTAAAGAGACAATAGTAGAAAGATAGGATGTATTTAAGGTAAAACACCACAAGCTGCTAAATAGTAAACAGAGTTACATGGAAAACGATTTAAACATAAGTCTATCCCCAAAAAATATCTAGAAAGGGAAAATCTATATACTGTAGATTTATTACGGCAAATCCATTTGCATTGAATGTGATTGTATCATGATAGCGGCTAGAAAAATAAATAATTGTAATGTCACAAAACATGTAACAGTGTGTTTTACATTTACCTGTTAAATTCCCAATATTTAATTTTAAGCCTGGGGCTAACCTTTAATATTAGTATTTCAGTTTGATATTTTTGCATCGAAACAGGATTTGCTCTGAATAAACTTCTGCAGCTTGGACATATTATTCTGGCAAGCACATCCAGACACCGGGTTTTAGGAAGAAAAAAAAAAAAAAGAAAAAAAGAGGAAAAGAAAGTGTATTGCTTTTTCTGGCAGCAGCCCAGCCAAAGCTTATTGGAGATCAAAGATCCGGCATCAAAGCTCCGATTCATTCATTGTTATGGGCTTAACCCATACAATGCTGAAGGGGCTTATATAGTATTTTACATTCAATACAAAGAAAAATGCTTTGCACTGGGTGTAAACCACATAATGCTTGTTGTCAGCAGTCCACAGTCCCAATATCCAGCAGCAAGTTGTCCTTGCCTACTAAACATAAAACAACCCAAACCTCTTTAACAAACTCCCCTAAGCCCAAGACGAAAAAATAAACAGCACAATTTGTATATTTTTTTAAAGACTAACTCTTATCATAATTTAATAACCAGCGCATTTATGGATAGTTGATCTGGATTATATTTGTCAGTTCATTAAGAAATTCCAAAAAACACAGATCCCCTAAGCAACTGCTTCCAATCTATCTTTGCGGTACATCGGGAAGTGAGAGACTGCAGGCAGCAGTGAAGTGTTTGCTTTGACCAGATGTGACATGTCACGGAATCATACACATCATATGCCAGAGTCTCTATTACTTCTGTGGAATCCCGCTAATGGAGCTTCCAGGAAGCACAAAACATGGGCTATCAGACTTTTAAAACCTACTCAAATGGCTTGCATTAGTAACCATGTGCTTGGTCAATGTATAACTATTTATTTCATTAGAAACCCCTTAAAGAGGAACTTTGACTTTTCTATTTACATCATATGCAAGACTACCAAGGCATAAACCATGCATATCATCTTGACTGTAACATGTAAGCAATGCCTAAACATGCACGCGTCTATATGGCATTATAGAAGAAGCTGCCCAAACTTGCATATGTGTGGACACAGAGTATGTTGGGAAGATGGAGGCTTCAGCACCTAGATGTCAAAAAAGCCTGAACCAGAACAGTGCACATCTATAGTCCAGTAAATCAAAAAAAAAAGGGAAAACGTGATGAGTATGACTGGTCCCCAATTACTGGACTGTTCATTTTAAAACCAGATGCCCCGCATGCTGTTACAATAGCAGCAAAACTATGGGGGCAAAATGCTTTTCAGCTTATGCTCTTGACCGCTAAACAGAGAGAAATGTGGAGATGGATAAAAAGCTTCCCTTACTAAACTGATCTCCTGAGACAAATACAATCCCTGATACAATCAATCTGGTCATGGTATGGAGGTCTAAAAGTTCATGCAAATCAGCCAATATTTTATCTGAGAAGGTTTTGAACTAGGGATCTCTGCACTCTCATGTTCCTCTCTCATCCTCCATGCTGACGTTGACACCGATATGGCCTAGTTCGATGTGACCTCTTCAATACCTTAAATAAGATTTAATTATTGTAAGAGAACTTCAAGCAGAGCGAACATCAAGGTTCTAATATGTAAATAAAAGTCTGCTTGTATAATATCTAGTGCTTTCTTCACTAACATTATGCCATCCACAACTATCTCACAACTATCTTTTTTGTGCTTATTTTTACAAGTGAGCAGTGTAGAGGACTATGTGTAAGTGTACGATGTGTGTACTGACCTGCAGCCAGGTAATAGAGTGAAAAAGGCAGAGGACAGCAGAATGTGGGAACAGATTCTTAATGAAAAAATTGGTTTGTACATTTCAAAACATACCAAGGAGAATTATACTTCTCAAAGCTGTTATAGAATCATAGAAAAAAGAAATCAGGCACAATAAACTGTTGACATTAAAAGAAAGCATGTTTGTATATGCCACCTAGTTATAATCTACCTCAAAGGGACAGTAAGGCCTCAAAGGAAAAAACATCAGATTAATAACATGTTTATTGCATACCTGCGTTCTAATCTTCTAATCTAGTCCCAACCCAAATAATAAGCACAGGAGTAGAAAAGTTGACAATGAAACACTGAATATTTAAAAACAAAATGTAATTATTTATTCATTTATAATATGTCCTTCAGTTCCAGAACTGCTGTTTAATATGCACTGTATGTGCTATCCAATTATCTAGCTGACATGTTACTTTAGAACGAATCAATCCAGAAGAAACATGTGCAAGAGGGAAACATATATTCATCTCTCTCTAGGGCTATAATCCTCTGGGACATCCAGACCCAAACAGACAAGTACTCGCCAACCAACCTGACATTTTGCTGATACACAAGGAAAAGGATTGCATTGGTGGTAGATGTGTCAATACCCGGTGACGATGACATCAAGAAGAAGGAACATGAGTAAGTGGACAAATACCATGGGCTAAAAGAGAAGCTAGAAAGGATATGGACAGTGAACGCAGTAGTAGTCTCCGTTATGATAGGAGCACTCGTGGCTGTAACCCCCAAATTGGAAGAGTGGCGTCTCAAGGTTTCAGGTGGGACATCTGAGATCTCTGTCTGGAAGAGTACAGTTCTAGGAACAGATAAGATTCTGTGCCGAACCCTCAGGCTAACAGGCCTCTGGTTGAGGACCCGAGAATGTGTAATACACAAAATATACAACCCAAAAGGAGTGTGAATGCAATTTCTTTTTTAAATATATATACATTTACTGTTAACTGTTTGTTTGTTTATTTATATATGTATATATATATATAAATATATATATATATATATATACACAAACACACACAACAACTCCTGCTTAAAAACTGTAAAGGCAATGGTGGCACCAACTGCATTTTTATTGAACCATTTTTTCAAAAATTCTGGGGCTCTCTTGGCACACTCTGCTGCAGATGGATGTCTCACTTCTCTCTGAATTTGTCCTTGTTTAGGTTGATTTAATTTTAAATAATGTATTTTTAATAAGTGATTTTTTGTTTGTTTTTATTAAAAACCACATATATGTCCTTCTAAAAAAACAAACAAACTGTTTTTATCTGTAAAAGTATGCTGCATATGTAACATAGGAGATATACTGTCTGATGTATAGAATTAAATAAGAAAAAGGCCAGTATTTTATGTTTTAAAACATTCTTGCTAGAATTTAAGTCAATTTTTGCTATTTTGCAGCCATCACCCATCTGCCACCACTATGTTATATCAAGGGATAATTTCATTTATTTCCCTTATAGATACATACTCATGTAGCCATATAGGCTTGCCAGTGAGATACAACTGATAACCTTCTAGGGACTGAGTATGGCATCTACATATGGATTAATAAATGAAGAGAAAGGGAGAAAATTCAAAGCACAATGTATACATAAGTGAGTGTAAGGATCAGGGCCGACCCGACCATTGGTCCCAGTGGGACAATGGCTCCAGGTGGCACTTTGACAGGGGCGGCCATGTACCTTTAACAAACGTGCTGTGTCAATCATAAATGAAGAGAAAGGGAGAAAATTCAAAGCACAATGTATACATAAGTGAGTGTAAGGATCAGGGCCGACCCGACCATTGGTCCCAGTGGGACAATGGCTCCAGGTGGCACTTTGACAGGGGCGGCCATGTACCTTTAACAAACGTGCTGTGTCAATCATTTGCATATGTATATATATATATATATATATATATATATATATACATATGTGTCCCTGCTACTTTATCCTAAGAAGAGGGGACCCAGAGATCTGATTCTCCATCTCCTGGCTGCAGCATTTAGTCCTTTTCTCTGCTGAGCTGCTGGAGCGTTGCTGCAGTTTGCCACGGCAATGCTCAGCACGGCACAAAATGCTCTCGCAGCTCCACATGCCGGAGCATTATCGCTCTCGCGGCTTGCGAGAGGAAAGGACTGAATCCACTACACAAACACAGCATTTAATCTATGGACCCAGGCAGCACAATGCCTTGGGCCGGCCCTGGTGAGGATACATATTAAGAAACAAAAAAACAGTACAATTGACAGATCTTCTCCATACGGAACAAGGAAGGTGCCTCAATCAAAAAAGAAGGATAGGTGACCTATATTCCATGCAGCAAGGGCCTTCAGGTGGAGAAAGAGGGCCACCACTGATGCGTTTTGGGTCTACTGGTAGGCACTTCATCTGATATTTTTTTCAGCTCTGTTTTGCAAGTATTGTTGGTGTCCCCAGGGTTTTGTATTATTTTCCCAAGTATGCATATTTCTGTGGGACAGTCAATTTATTAAAGAAACACTCCAAGGACCATAATACAGCACATTATAGTGGTTAGAGTGCCAGCAGTGCCCTACCGTCTCTTTATAGTAAGTCTTCAAATCATTTGATTATAGTGCAGGGCCTAGCTCATAGGCTGAGAGCGATCAGCTAGCTAGTATTTGAAACAAGCGTACGATGAACTTAAAACTGAGGATCTGTATTTTGAACTATTAAACGCAGAATAGAATAAGCATCACGCACACAGAACCTGCATATTTCATTTTACACATTTTGCCTAAAACACTTGGGATTACACTTCCACACTAAGGCAGATGGCCACAATATGTGTCATATACCAAGAATGGGCAAAAGCCTTTCATTAGCAGCCTACTCAGTTTTAGCTCATGTGTACCACTACACAGGTAAACCTGTACAATTAGCACATCTAACCCAATCAGTGTCCTGAATTGAATTGCCAGGCATGTCCCCCCGGGGCCACTCTGATATAAAAGGATATAGGCTCAATAATAAAAGATCTTGTGTGCTCCACTACCTGCCAATACCCTTAGTACAAATTCTAACTTATCAATAAAATTATCACAAAATAGGGAGACTAGCTAGAATAGCTGGATTCCTTTCTCTCTTACATTGTCCTTTATCCAAAAGAAACCACTGCTTGGGTTGGCTACAGCTCGTATCTGACTTGGGAAAAGTGGAAGGTTTGCTTTTACAAGCATTGGAAGTCAACTATTCACTTAGCAGTTGCTAAAATTAAGTTGGCTCTGTTTAAGTTACAGATGTTAGGTTGGATGCTTGTTATGTATTGCTTTAAGAAAACAACAAATACAATGAAAATAAAAATGCATTGCCGACAGCAATTATTTAATACAACCCTATTTCTTAAAATGTTCAATTGGAAGTCATTCGTGATTTTTGTGCTACATTTTTGCATGTTCCTAACAGCATATGCATGTACATTCTTCAATTCGCGTACATAAATTGCACGTGCAAAGATTGTCTCAAGTTTAAATACATGCATGCGGCTGGAAATCGTGCCTTGATGTTTCAGGTCAGTACCATTTCACAAGGATGTCTGAAAACATGACTGTTTAGGCAAAACACCATGAAGGACACAAGAGGATCATTTCTGTCAGAAGTAATTCAGATTTAAGATAACACTCTCTCTGTAATACAAACCTAACAAATGGCTGAACCCTCCTAGTATAAAGCCTCGAGGAATTTGTCTTCATCCCTAGAAGCAGATGCTGCAGGGTCAAAATAGAGGAGGAGGAGGTTGGAAGAAGTGGGACAGGAATATTTAAATGGCAGAACGTTAAATCATATAAACTTTAGAAAGTAATGTTAATTTATATTTAGTTGTCTGCAGCTGGCTTGTGTATGTTCTACGAAGGAGGTTGTATACATTATTTATAGATTTTCTTTTATAGCCCAAAATGAAAATCTTCTAACAGGAAACCTATAAAATATTATTGAAGGGCAATAAAACTATTTGTATCTGAGAATATAATACAAATAGTTTAATAAACTGTTGACATTAAAAGAAAGCATGTTTGTATATGCCACCTAGTTATAATCTACCTCAAAGGGACAGTAAGACCTCAAAGGAAAACACATCAGATTAATGACATGTTTATTGCATACCTGCGTTCTAATCTTCTAATCTAGTCCCAACCCAGAATAACGAGCACAGGAGTAGAAGAGTTGACAATGAGACAGTGAATATTTAAAAACAAAATGTAATTATTTATACATTTTTAATATGTCCTTTAGTTCCAGAACTGCTGCGCACGCATGAACAGATGTGTATATGCATACAGAGAACATCGATTCAGATGCTTCCCAATGAGACTGAAAGGCTCTTCTGGGTAAAAAGGGGAGGGCTTGCAAAAGCTGCAGACATTAGAAATGCAGCTATTGCTAACTCTTTTTACTATATACCCAATGACTAAATGCATAAATAAATGCATGCATATATACATTGGTGGTATATATACTATATACTAAATAGTGATTTTTATTTTTTTTACTCTGGGGTGTTGCGTTGAATAGTTTCGGAATATATTTTAGCATATTATGAGTCATAGTTATCATCACTGGAAAAAATAGGAACTAGTCTGAGGCAAAGAGTTGACATTTCACCATGGAAACCATTAAAATGTCTCCCAACAATTACCACTTTGCCATAGCATAGCCTGTTTTAACTTGATAAATATGTCCCAAGTGCTTAGTTTTATGGTTCTGGTAACATACCAGGTAATGAAACGCTGAAGAAAAACATTCTATTTTACACTATATAAAAAAAAAAAAAAAAGGATAATTCATGACGTGTTTCTATAAGTAAAACTTAACATTTGCATTGCACATAAATAAATGGAGAATGTTATTCTTAGCTTGTTTATTTACTTAAGAACACATACTGGTTGCTGAAATGCCTTCTTATGATCGCCACATTAATCATTGTCAATCATCATTTTCTGAAACAGCATGAAAGCAAACTAAACAATTTGGAGCAAATTAAACACTTTCAATTTAACAGCGGCTTGAATTGCATAAACATTAGCATGAACATGGAGCTTGCTGGAACATTTAAAAAAAAAAAAAACTGAATTCCTGCCATGGGCATCAAACAAATGATTGTATACATTCTTGCACAATCAAGTTCAGCAAGGGTGATCTCTCATCACAGTTTTTTTGTTTTGCTTTTTACAATTAGATTTGTATTTAAACAGAACCTTGTGCTGAACACTGGAAAGGAACTAGCTTACTAGCCATTTATCAGTTTGTATTGATTAAATTAACTCTTTTACAAGCTTTATCAAGAGCCAATAATTATTAATTTGAAAATCAAAACCGATACCTCAAGAATTCATCAACTAAAAGTTTTGCTTAATGCCTTTTTTTATATTTGGCCAAATATTTAAAAAAAGGTTTATGGGGGTCAACATTACCAACACATTAGTATTAAAAAGGTTTAGTATGTCCTTTATGCCCCCGGTCAATAGAATTAGAGGTCCAATTTCTAAGTAACTTTGTTCTTTCAGTCATTATACATATGTAGAAAGAAATGTCCACACGTGGTCTTTTTAGAGCTGTCCCATAATTTCAGTAAAACTGGAAATTACTTAGAAGAAGCACTGACACTAGTCACAGGAATAAATAAAAAGATGTAATTAAATGATTCTATAGAAACTTGTGGCCTGAAAGTACTTTATGCTTTAAAGTGGATTTTCTGTTGCAATTCCCTGGTGGTGATTAGTGGGGATAGATCTGTTTATGGAAAATGTAGCATTGTTCTTGGTTTGTGGTGTCACTTAGGAGTAATTGTCTACGACTTATCTATAAATCTATGTTCATTAATAATTGAACATTTTCATGATTCTGCTCTATTGATTAACTATTATCTTTTTAAGTAGAAACTCCAAGAATTAATTAAAATCATATTGTGTTTCCAAAGATAGGTCATATGTACTACAATTCCTAGAATAATCAGCCAGACATGAATCTGGCCTATGTGATAGGAATGTATCCCACATTAGCCAAATGCCAATTATGCCAAAGACATACTGACATTTTTTATTAGTTAAAAATGTGGAATGCTGTGCTTTCTTAAAGGGACACTATAGTCACCTGAACAACTTCAGCTTAATGAAGCAGTTTTGGTGTATAGAACATGCCCCTGCAGCCTCACTGCTCAATCCTCTGCCATTTAGGAGTTAAATCCCTTTGTTTATGAACCCTAGTCACACCTCCCTGCATGTGACTTGCACAGCCTTCCATAAACAATTCCTGTAAAGAGAGCCCTATTTAGGCTTTCTTTATTGCAAGTTCTGTTTAATTAAGATTTTCTTATCCCCTGCTATGTTAATAGCTTGCTAGACCCTGCAAGAGTCTCCTGTATATGATTAAAGTTGAATTTAGAGATTGAGATACAATTATTTAAGGTAAATTACATCTGTTTGAAAGTGAAACCAGTTTTTTTTTTTTTTCATGCAGGCTCTGTCAATCATAGCCAGGGGAGGTGTGGCTAGGGCTGCATAAACAGAAACAAAGTGATTTAGCTCCTAAATGACAGTGAATTGAGCAGTGAAATTGCAGGGGAATGATCTATACACTAAATCTGCTTTATTTAGCTAAAGTAATTTAGGGGACTATAGTGCTCCTTTAAACATTATAGCATTTTTCCAGGACAGGTGCAATTTATGGTGAATATTTACTCAAAATGTGTTAATGTTGTTTATATTTTAATTTCTTTAAAATATAAACCTGACAACCAATGTGTATATTGATCAAACTTTACATTATCAATAATCTACGAAAAAGCTTATACCTACAGACATGCGATGATTGATGGGTGAACTATGAAGGGGGCTGGAAATATAAGGAAACAGCCTGCTTAGACAGGGAGCGCACATGCCAGGCAAGTGGGCACGCTACCTGGAAAAGGAATGGAAGGGTGTCTGCCCTCGCTGTGCAGTGCAAGTATGCTTTTTGGGAACACAGTGGATCAAACCTGTAGTGGGACAGGAGCCAAAAACTGGGATTGTGCCACTGAATCTTGCTGTAAGGAGCTATGCTAGTCTAAGTTCATATCAACTGAACTGCAACGTTCAATTTAGGCTTATATTTCCCCTCTGTGGGGAATACGTGCAGTCCATTAAATATGTGCAAAGTAAAACATGTTTTGTCGTTCTGGCTCTGTACTTACTGCATATTATATTAAGATGAAACAATGACTAAGAGACTGAAATGCAGAATGTCATCGTTGGGGGTTTTTAATTTGCACATTAGAGGGTTTATAGCCAATATTCTCCATTTCAGCTCCATTACATTGCTATCAGTCTATCAGAGAGATACATTACATAGTCAAATGTGAAAGGGAAACTATAGTGTTGGGAAAACAAAGTTGTTGAGCTGAAGTGGTTCAGGTGCCTATAGTGTCCCTTTAAGTCTATATTTTGTAGATATTTTTTTTTTATTCTTTATTTTTTCATGTGCTCAGATTTACAACAGGCACGCAGAGCCACGACAGCTTCTGCACGCTTTTTATACCATTTTGCAGTGTAGACAGCACATTTTTTTTTATATATAACATGAGGAATACAGGCAGAGAAACATAAGGGTAGTATGGTTTAGCATGTTAGACTGAACATTCAAATAACATTTCTTAGGTTAGGTCCCTGAATGTCTGGTTAAGGTAAACGCTTCAAAAGTCAACGATTATGACATTACTTGCTGAACATAAACATGCTAGGTCAAGAAAATAAAACTTTGCTAGCAATCAAGAGTGTTATCTATACTGTAGCTAGTTTACATCATTTAAGCATTAGGATGAACAGGAAAGATAAACTAATAACTTGGCTCATTATGATGCTATGAATAATCTTACATTGGTAAGCAAAGGTATTAGGCTGTAGTTAATGTTGAGTCCGCTATATGACCACTGGGTACTAATTGCACCATGAAAGGAACAGTGAGTTTAATGTCTCTGTAAGAGAGCTGGTGTATATTGCGTGCTGTCCATTTATCCTATACCTCGTTTGGGCCATCGGAGCTTGGTAGGCTGTATGGTCAG
The DNA here is from genome assembly GCA_933207985.1 of Pelobates cultripes. Classification (NCBI taxonomy): domain Eukaryota; kingdom Metazoa; phylum Chordata; class Amphibia; order Anura; family Pelobatidae; genus Pelobates; species Pelobates cultripes. Next base: position 99,187,254 of record OW240916.1, read on the forward strand.
TAAGGTAATGTTATTCATCCCCAGGAAGGGCTATGTGTTGGACCAGGCTCCTTGCATGTGGCTTGTGGTGGGTGAGCTGCCCCGGGGGTTCCCGTTCTCCTAGGCCCAGGTCTCCCGTGGGTCCCTTGCCGCTTGTCTGGTAGCTTTCTGTTTTGGTTTGGCTGGGTCACGGGTCTGCGGGTGCTTTACGTGTCGGGGGATTCCCCGAGTGCCTGGACGGCTTGTTGGCTGTGCTGCCGGGCGAGCTCCATGTTCAGTGCCGGTTGCAGGTTCGCGGTCCGGTGCATCGTTTCTCTGGGTTGGCTTTCGATGCGGTGCCAGAATGCTCAGCATACGCGTTCAAACCGGGCTTCAAAGTCTTCCCGCCAGGACTGAATGTCCGCTCCCTCTTTGTTTTGTTGTGGCTGTGGTTCGGCGGCCATCTTGTGCTCGCCACACGGTCCTTTGGTGTGAGAGATCTTGTGTTTGCCAGGGGGTGACTTTCCCCAGTGGGGACCGGGATAACCTCCACTGGTCCGGGGGTGACGGGGCTTCTGAGTTTCCAGGTATCACTGAGCGTCCCGGGTCAGGAGATCAGCCGCCTCCCCCTGCCCGCAGGTTGCCATCAGTGTTAGGCCTCGCGGCTGGACTGCTGGATACTGTGTTGGGGCAACTGGCTGCATGAGTGCTTACAGTCCCGTGCTGCTTGGTGGCAGAATCTTGCCTGTGCCAGGTCATTTTCTGTGCGTTAGAAGGTCGGATTAGCTGATTTTCAGCCCTGTTTTACACAAGCTGAGCTTAAACACTTCCTGCCATCTTGGCTGCCAGGCCCCGCCCCCATAGATATTTTTTTTAAAAGCCCCGGAATGACTTTTTGGGGGGAAAACAGAATATTCAAGGATATAATTAACATGCAAATAAATAGGTAGTTGATTCATTGCCCGTTTTTTAGGGGGCAAAGCTGGCCATTGCTTCAGTTGTTTTTATCACCTCTTTTAGATCAATATCCTAAGATGTGTTTTAAAGGTTAAACTCTATGGACTTTTTTCAATCTAGATTACTATATAACTATGTCAATGTTAAAGGGATCCTATAGTGCCAGAAAAACAAACTTGTTTTCCTGGCACTATAGAAACATAGAAACATAGAAACATAGAATGTGACGGCAGATAAGAACCATTCGGCCCATCTAGTCTGCCCAATTTTCTAAATACTTTCATTAGTCCCTAGCCTTATCTTATAGTTAGGATAGCCTTATGCCTATCCCATGCATGCTTAAACTCCTTTACTGTGTTAACCTCTACCACTTCAGCTGGAAGGCTATTCCATGCATCCACTACCCTCTCAGTAAAGTAATACTTCCTGATATTATTTTTAAACCTTTGTCCCTCTAATTTAAGACTATGTCCTCTTGTTGTGGTAGTTTTTCTTCTTTTAAATATAGTCTCCTCCTTTACTGTGTTGATTCCCTTTATATATTTAAATGTTTCTATCATATCCCCCCTGTCTCGTCTTTCCTCCAAGCTATACATGTTAAGATCCTTTAACCTTTCCTGGTAAGTTTTATCCCGCAATCCATGAACCAGTTTAGTAGCCCTTCTCTGAACCCTCTCTAAGGTATCAATATCCTTCTGAAGATACGGTCTCCAGTACTGTGTACAATACTCCAAGTGAGGTCTCACCAGTGTTCTGTACAATGGCATGAGCACTTCCCTCTTTCTACTGCTAATACCTCTCCCTATACAACCAAGCATTCTGCTAGCATTTCCTGCTGCTCTATTACATTGTCTGCCTACCTTTAAGTCATCAGAAATAATCACCCCTAAATCCCTTTCCTCATATGTTGAGGTTAGGACTCTATCAAATATTCTGTACTCTGCCCTTGGGTTTTTACGTCCAAGATGCATTATCTTGCACTTATCCACATTAAATGTCAGTTGCCACAATTCTGACCATTTTTCTAGTTTACCTAAATCATTTGTCATTTGGCTTATCCCTCCTGGAACATCAACCCTGTTACATATCTTAGTATCATCAGCAAAAAGACATACCTTACCATCAAGACCTTCTGCAATATCACTAATAAAAATATTAAAGAGAATGGGTCCAAGTACAGATCCCTGAGGTACCCCACTGGTGACAAGTCCAAGCTTCGAATATATTCCATTAACTACAACCCTCTGTTGCCTGTCACTCAGCCACTGCCTTACCCATTCAACAATATTGGAATCCAGACTTAAAGATTGCAGTTAATATAGGGTTAATAGTTCCCCACCCTCCCTCAGGGCCTCCCTCCTGCTGGGCTGAAGGGGTTAAGACCCCTTCAGCCACTTACCTTAATCTAGCTCCCTCGGCGCTGGTGACCTCTCCTCCCCCTGCTGACGTCAGCTCCCGAGTGGAGCTGAATGCGCATGCGCGGCATTCAAACCACTCATAGGAAAACATTTCTCAATGCTTTCCTATGGGGATCGGAACTCACGCTGCGTGAGTTCATGCGATTTTCTCACTGAGAATCGCGGAAGCAGCCTCTAGTGGCTGTCAGGGAGACAACCACTAGAAACTGGATTAATCCTCAATGTAAACATAGCAGTTTCTCTGAAAAGAAGAATTCATTATATTTCTCTGAAACTGCTATGTTTACAGCTGCAGGGTTAAAACTAGGTGGACCTGGCACCCAGACCACTTCATTGAGCTGAAGTGGTATAGGTGCCTATAGTGTTCCTTTAAAACATGATTAAGAAGACTTAGATAGGCATAGAAATGTTGGTGCACCATACTTACATTAAAGAGAAACCTATATTGGAAACACAAGCGGGACAAACATAGGAACAGCAAGGATGTAAAGAAGCATGGTAGTGGCTGTGTCATGGATTTGGCATTTATGATCACCTTTAGAAGGCTACATTGGGCCTTTCAACTAATAAACATTTCCCAATGGGTTTAAACATATTCTAATGTCATGAAGCAATTAAAAAATAATATTTAAAATTATAATATTATTTCAAATTATATACTGGGCAGCATTACCTTTTGAAAAAAAATATCAAAGTATGCATGGTCTGCACTACTCATTGCCAATAACCATCATCTTTGTCTGTAACACAAAAGAACCACTCAATGTGACAGCTTTGGAAGTTTGAGACACTCAAACTCTGCATCTGTCTAATGAATATTCCTATAGCATCTAATGCTATAATATAGTGCTGCATTGGAATTTTTGTAAGCGGTGCTGAAGGAGCGAACAAAGGTACTGACAGCATATGGAAAGCAGTCAGCTGTTGGTAATGATCTTCAGACCCTTGTAATTGGAACCATTTCTAAGAGGCCATGCATGTCTTTAAAAATCTATAAACTGTTAAGAGTCTGCTTGACATATCCTTAATGTTACTTCCCAAAAGGCTTATAAAATTAAAATGATTAAAGCCTTAAAGTGATCCACGCATTGGCCTGCTATGAAATATAGACTCATGAATACAGGCCTCGTCTAACAGCATACATTTTCTAATAATGTTTGGTGGAAAACATATGACCTATGGCTCTCCAGGTAACATTTGTAAATTGTTTTCATTCCTATACACTGACTTTACTAGAATGGGTATTTGTTTTCTTAAATTTGCAAACCACATTAGGAATGTGCTATATAGCTCAGAATAATAACATTTATCTTGAGTGTTGAGTTTAACAGAGTTTGGGGTGGTCGACCAAGACCTCTGGTGTTTCTTTAAAAATGTTACTTACCATTAGTAAGCGATTAAAAGCTACCATGTACAAGTTATAATGAACATACCAAGAAGAGATCTCCCAGTGGATAGCCGCAGGCCATTTTACAGGATGTTGCATTCTTTGTTGTTAATATGGTTCAAAACACATGTGTGGTCTAAAGAAGTCAATGCTGTAATTATGTTCATAGTGAGCATTACAGTTGGAGTATAGGTAGAGTTAAATGGTAAGTATCATAGCTAAGATAAGGCATTGCATGAGTATTGCAATTGGGGATTAGGTGGAGGAAGATGATAAGAATCGTAGGTGGAGATCAGGTATAAGGAGAAAGTGAATATAAAGCTGGAGATCGGGTAGAGCAGGGGTTCTCAACCCAGTCCTCAAGGACCCCCTACCAGTCCAGAGACTAAGGTGTTTTTTTTTTTCTTTTTCTAAACACCTTAGACACACCCAGGTAATCCCTAAATTCTGGACTGGTAGGGGTATAAGGGTTTTTTTTCTAAACACATTAGACACACCCATGTAATCCCTAAATCCTGGACTGGTAGGGGGTCCTTGAGGACTGGATTAAGAACCCCTGAGGTAGAGGAAGATGATAAGAATCATATTTGGAGATCAGGTAGAAGGAGATGGTGAATATAAGGTCAGGTAAAAGAAGATGATAAGAATCACAAATGGAGATCGGGTAGAAGGAGAGAGTGAATATAAAACTGGAGATCAGGACAGGAAGACCCTGAGTATCACAGCTGGAAATCACATTGAGCTTGAGTATCAGTTATAAGGTACAAGGAGATGGAGAGTTTCAACCTGGATAGCAGTTTGTGGGAAAGAAAGATAGCAAGTATTATCGCATGGGAACATTAAGTCAGAGATGATGATAGTTGAAAACAGGGAGAGTATCAAAGAGAACAAGAAGACGGAGGTAATTTAACTAGTAACCAGAGGGGTTGTTACCTTCCTAAACTGGCGGGTAGGGACATATTGGGCCAGTAGAACTATATGCTCAGTGTATGAAGATAAGAAAAGGGACATATTAAGCCTCATACCGGAAAAGCCAGTACAGCGAGCTAAAGAATACAACAAGAAATGAGCAGTACAATTGGAAGGAAATAGAGATGGTGCATACAAACATTCCATCTAAAGCTGACAAATACGGTTATTGTGCATTTTAATAATGTAGATATTAGAATGAGGATATTAAGAGCTACGTTTAGCCCCTCAAACAAGAGAGATGTTTACTTCTCACAATTTCTGAACTACATATCACCTAGATGCAGAGTTAAAAAGATGCATAGTTGGGAAATGTTAGCTAGCTAACACCGGTTAAAAGGGCTTTAAAAGCACAAGATTGTTAAATCAAATCTCCAAAGATCTCTAACGTCATATAAGTGATAGTGTACAGAGCACACTGCTTAAAAATAAGGAAGCAGAACTAAAATAATTCAAATGTAATAACGTGCTGACTTAAAGCTTACGTACAAAGAGAATCTGTTCTCTTAAAAGTCATTAAACATGCATAAGGAAAGAAGGAAATTAAGTTTTATGGAAATGGAATCCATCTCTCAATTGGATTACATTTTCTCTGCAGCAGAAATAACATCTTTTATCAATGTTTTCCAACCTTAATGTAATAATGAAAGTACTATTCTTGTAAAGGTGAAATTCTAGTCTGAACATTCTAAAGTAAAGTTACCTCTCTCTTTATGAAACTGTCCTCAATGGCGAACTACACACCCGATGAATTCCTGCCCAGATGTAAGTTTGGAATTAGACTCCATAGAATTACACTTGGTATTTCATTTGGTTAATCAGGTCACACAGACTGATCCAGAAGTTTATTTTAGAGCCATCTTCATGCCAAGAATCAGACAAGATTCATTGCTCAACCTGGTTTGTCTGACTTAACTTACAACTAATTCTCATAGCATTGCAAGATATATTTGAATACAGACACAATTGCTAATTCTTGGGGTCTGTACCAAACAATAATTTGTGGTCAGCTGACATGTTAGGCCCAGGTCATCAAATTATAAAAAAAAAATCTCACAAGCCACAATGGTGCAGATCCGATTTTACCTATTCTAATTATGGCCTAAATGTGTCAATACATCACAATTTGCTATTTAGTATATAAATCTGCTCGACCTTGGAACTAATAAACCTGTCTGAATTGGTTTGATACAAAAATATTTTGGTAGACAGATAAAAGTACAGTTAATGGGCATATTCTAATGCTGCAGATTGATTAAAAATAATCTTTGAATTATATATAATACACAGCATTTTATTTTTCAAATAAATTATTCTATTTTTCTAGATCACATCTTTATTTAATTTTCCATGGCTGTCACATTGAGTGGTTCTTTTTTTGTGTTACAAACACAAATATGCCAGCAGTGATCTAATTTTGCTGCAACTACACTTTTCAACATAATTTTAACTACGCATTAAAAAAGTGATCTTTGTTTAAACAATATCTCACTTCATGCGAATCCTATCATTTTGCTTTACATCCAAGTGTCTAAATGATTTATGATGGCATATGTGTCTTACTGAGCACTTGCAGACTCTCAACATTTTTTCTTGTCTCAATGCAAAATGATAACTAGATGCATGTAGGTAGGTCAGAGGAGATGAAATAAGGAGATAACATGTAGCAACATCAGCAATTTATTTCCAGAGACCATTACATACACTCTGGTAGGAACATTGTAAAAATCAGGTCATAAATTCAATGTTATGAGCATCTGTTCAAATATTTCAGAACTATAAATGAAATAAGGCAGGATTTTGCTGAATATTTACTCTCTATTACTATTTGGCTGGCCAAATATAATGGGAGTTGTAGTTTAACTTGCCTGCCCGTTAGATTTTTTTACATTACTCTTAATCACTACATGTTTAAAAATCTTTACTCTGATCAATGTCTTTGGATATTAACAAATACACATTCTAAATTACTTAAATTTGCTGGTTTTATAGCTTTCAGGCAATTGCATTTTCAGTTCCATATGCACTAATTATGAGCAGGATGATTTCTACTTATGACTTTTGGAAATAGAAAACTCAATATGCATTTGCAAATGTACCGGGAATAAATATTTATAGCAATGGGTTTCTGCTACAGTTAATTAAAAGTTAAAACGAGGAAATCTTCATATATGTAAGTGATTATCTCTGAATTTGATAAACTTTTATTATTTTCTTCAACTTTAAATAACTTCAATTAGGGAAACCAGGGACAAAGAGAAGTAATGGCTACTTTTGCACTGCGTAATATAGAAATTGATGCTGCGGCAAAGTTCTGAAGGAGAGGCAGTCACCAAGAGGTTTCCATTGGTTTCTATGGTAACAGTTACACTATTAGAACTTTGTCCCACTATACATAAACTCTGTAAAAATAAGTTCCTTTCTGGCTGTACATGCCATTGATTTAATCTTCCACGTACTTAGCACTTGCTTAACGTGAACCAGTAAGCTGCTCAGCTTTTAATATCATTGAATTAAAGGGACACTATAGGCATGCAGACTGGGTGCAGTGTCCCTATCCCCTTAATCCTTCAATATAAAACATTGCAGTTTCAGAGTAACTGCACTGTTTCCACTGCAGGGTTAAGACTGCCTCTAGTTGCGGTCTATCAGAAGCAGAGCGAACTTGGTGCTGTAATCAGGTAAGTATTTAAAGAGTTTTCAACCTGTTGATTGCTGGGCTGGGGGTCATTTAACAATAACTGATAAATGATTGCTTTTAGGTAACAGCTTTACAGGACAAAGTGAATTCAAGGAGAATTTAACATTTTAGGTCAAAGTAGCTGAACTGGCTTAGAGTATTTTCCAATTTGGCTACTTTGGCCTTAAATTTGAAATTCACTTTGAATTCTCACTTTAGTTAATAACCCTGTTAAAGTAGAATTGTCACTTTTCTAAATGTAAATGTTTCTCATTCTCTCACCACATTCAAAGTTACTGATGCACTTACCTCTGCTACACACCTTAACCCAATAAATGGCAGCATGATTGTCAGACAATGCTCTAGGAGTGCTCATGCACGTTTTGGCCACTCATGAGAAACGTCAAAGTGTGTGATCACAGCAACATGATTAATTATATGTTCTGGTAAACTAACACATTATGAAAAGTGTAAAATAAAAGGCTTTCGGTTTTAGACCAATAATAGCAAAACCCATATCGATTTGTTCCAAAAAAACTGCACGTGATAGTTCCCCTTTAAATGTAGTTGGTTTAAAGGTTAACTAATGCAAAACCTCAATGTCAACCTCATGGAGATTCACCTTGTTATTTTAGACAACTGCTTTGTCCTTGTGCTAATACAGAGTGCAAATCTTCTCGTTATTACAGACTACCATTCTTATATGTAAAAGATTTCTTGCGTTAACCAAATGATTAGCAAATTAACACCATTTCCCATATAGCAAAATAAAACTTTGAACTTCCTGATGGTCACATATAGTGCAAGTGAGAAAACATGTTTGTACTTTGTCCTTATCCAGCATCCTTTCTGATTTAATCCAAAATACAATGTTTTTGGGGACAGATCAAAAAAAGATGCTGGGAGATTCAAGTGTATGTCATTGGAGCCTGTTATATCCACCATACTACCAACATACACAGCTAGTGAATATTTGATGCATATGCCCCAGTTTCCTTTTTTTTTTCATGGAAGCAGCATTTTCAAACTGTGGCTGACAGAATGAAGAATTTATACGTGTCTGGAAAAAAAATAAGCAAAATCTCATCTTTAGGCAAATAACAAATCTGAACTAACATGATTTCCTTGAATTCATTGATTGAGCAACCAAGGATAACAACATAGAATGCAATGTTTAAAGGCAGTTAAAGATTAATAATACTTTATTAGTGAGAAAATTATTAACATACTCACCGGATGTATATGTTTTGTTACAATATATTTCTTAACATGTATTGCTGCTATACTTGTGTTAGTGTGTCAGTATTTGTGGTCATGTGAACATGTAAGGTCTGTATTCTTTTGTTGTCTATGAATGTCAATGAATTGAAGTCAATGTTGTGTGAATGGGGGGTTTCACTTGATTGTCACTCTTATATGTCTCACAGCAGTGGTACCCGTGGCTTGTAATGACCAGACAAAGGTGACTTAACAAGACTGAAATTATAAATTAATGTTACCACACACAGTGCTTTTAACCAGGGAAGCCTAACCTGAGGGGATATGGGAGAGTAATTTAAGTAGAACACTAAATGGCATGCCAATGTTTCAGGCTATTGTAATTGGCAAAAGTTGCCACAACATCGAATGTTTTCTAATGACAGCTTAATCACTACATCATTTCTGTAACAAACAGCAATAAATTATATCAATATGTAGGAAAGTAGGAAAAACTAAAATTGAGTGGCAGCTAACACCTCCACCTCCCATGTAACCCTGTCAATTTATTAATTTACAAAGCAACTACTCCCGGATGTTTTGTGTCTCTAATTTCATTATGTAATCAAAATAGCTGTAGGCTCCAAATTATGGAACAACAGTGTGCTAATTAGAATTCATTTATAAAGAATGTTTCACCAAAATAGAACTCAAAGTGCTTAATAATTTGAAACTCCAATTGTACAAATACACATGCAATCATATTATAAGAGAAAATATTAGAATAAGAACCTTATCATGTGGTCTTGAGAAAACAAAATGGCACCATTGCAATGAGACAGGCCAACAGAAAATATGCGCAGTGCTCACAGTTGAGTACCATTGGAATGAATTTAAGTGACCTTGTAAATCAAAGGTACTGTAAAGGACACATTATCTCATATGGGGATCACACGGGAACGCTTTAAACTAAAGAACAGAGCATTATATATTATATTGTCTTTAATGTTTACTTATAGATTGTAAGATCTTTTGAGCAGGGCCTTCTTCTGTCTCTGTTAATAACTAAATGTCAATTATCCCCATTTTATGATTGCAAAGCGCTATAGAATATCTTCACGCTATATAAATAATAATAGTAATAGTAATTCAAGCTTGTTAGCATAACAAATAAGTATAAAGACAATACATTTCAAACAACTTGCTTGTCTGAAACAACTGAAATTGAAAATAAAAAATTGTAAAAAATAATACATGGAGATCCTGATATGGCACACATGTGTGAAGTCATTTTGGAGCTGACTTGGGCCTGCCATGTGAAAACATTCCTTAGTTGGTATAAAATGCCCAAAACCAGAGTGCTTGTCATTTACACTCTGTATGATAGATTGCAAGCTGGAACCAACTTACTGAAAAGTGAGATCTGTTGATTCATTTTACATTTCCTATTTTTACAAAGCAACAGGAAACTATGAAAACAGAACATAGGCAGTAACAAGGAATTCAGAAAATGTTAATTGTCTTCCCAGTTTGAAGGTGATGTGGAAGTCACTATTATTTCCATGTTTGCAAATAATACACATTGTTTCTGTAGTTTGAATACGGGTCAAACATATGCTGTGCATATACTGTCCACTGTAAAACAATACATCAAACACTCCTATTACTAAAGCAAGGAAAGATGTCAAACCCTATACAGCTGTCAATCCTTCTGACATCACATCACAGTGGTGGCTGATGAAGTTGAAAGATTGTGGGGCTCAGACCTCCCTCTCCTCCCACCCCCATGACTTGTTAAAATTCTACACATTTGACCCCTGTTCAAAATCAGCTCCATCTCCAGACATCACAAAGGAGAAAATGGAAACTGCAGATATAATCACGACAGACACATGTTTTTCTATCACACACTTATCAGTAGTCCTTACAATGCCAATAGATGTAACCTTTTTTTTTTTTTTTTTTAACAAAACCTGTGAGGACGCCACCCTGTCACACCTGTCTCCATTGCATCTTATAGGGGAAACAATGGACCAACTCATACAGGGTTTGTATTAGAGGTATTTAGTATGCTTTTTGAAAATCAGGAGAAAGAGAGAATTTGTACAAGAAATACATTTTTGTTTTTAAAAAGGGATAAAACTGAGCAATTGCCATGGAAACTGATTGAATACTCTTGTTGATTGCTCTACATTCAATGTACTTTAACATAATTTCTCCTTATGAACATACAAGGAACAGAGTATCCATCGGGAATGACTGTAACAGACAGCTGCTATCTGCTAATACTGAGTTACTCTGAAATCTGAGTATTTTGCACACCCAACCTAACACACAGAATGTTGCTATTTGTAGAATGTTGCACTTTACACATAAAGGGACCTATTCATGAAAAGTCTATTTGCAGTCATCTTCCTGGGCATCCTCCTGTTGTCACCCCTAAACATCAAGGAAACCGTTAATGCATGAACAGACTTTAAATCGTTCCTTCTCCTTTCCATATTTCTTTTATTGTTAAAGGACCACTCTAGGCACCCAGACCACTTCAGCTTAATGAAGTGGTCTGGGTGCCAGGTCCAGCTAGGGTTAACCCATTTTTTCATAAACAGCAGTTTCAGAGAAACTGCTATGTTTATGAATGGGTTATGCCTTCCCCTATTTCCTCTAGCGGCTGTCTCATTGACAGCTGCTAGAGGCGCTTGCGTGCTTCTCACTGTGATTTTCACAGTGAGAGCACGCCAGCGTCCATAGGAAAGCATTGTAAATGTTTTCCTATGCGACGGGCTGAATGCGCGCGCAGCTCTTGCCGCGCGTGCGCATTCAGTCCAGGAGGAGGAGAGGAAGCAGAGAGCTCCCCGCCCAGCGCTGGAAAAAGGTAAGTTTTTAACCCTTTCCCCTTTCCAGAGCCGGGCGGGAGGGGGACCCTGAGGGTGGGGGCACCCTCAGGGCACTATAGTGCCAGGAAAACGAGTATGTTTTCCTGGCACTATAGTGGTCCTTTAATTACAATGAGGCATTCTGTGAAGTGGACTACAGGTCCTGCACTCTACAGGCTCATATATATGTATATCCAATAGGTTTCTCTCATCTCAACTGTCACTGAATCGGTATCCTCTATAGACCTCGATGCTAAACTCTCCCACAAGAGTACAGAGCTGATGCCAGCTTCTGGCAGCTGAAGAGGACCCGATGGAAGTGAATGGATAGGTTCTGGTAAGTAAAATATACCTTCCCCTGTCCCCCACGTCCACTGGACTCCCAGCGGTGATGTCACTGTCAAAATATGCAAAGACAGTGACAGAGCGCTGCTTCAAAGGACCACTAAATTCACAGAGACCGCTTCAACTGTACCTTTAACTCTTAAAGGGAAACTCCAGTGCCAGGAAAACAATCTGTTTTCCTGGCACTGCATGTCCCCTCTCCCTCCCACCCTCCATCCCTTGTTGCTGAAGGGGTGAAAACCCCTTCAGGTTACTTACCTGAGACCCCGCCGATGTCCCTCTGCAGTGGTTTCTGCTCGCCGCCACTCCTCCCTGTGATTACGTCAGCCGGTGGGCGAGACTGATCCCGCCCGCCGGCTGAGGAAACCTAATGCGCATGCGCGGCACTGCCGCGCATGCGCATTAGAGCTCTCCATAGGAAAGCATTAAAAATGCTTTTCAATGCTTTCCTATGGGGAATTGAGCAATGCTGGAGGTCCTCACATAGCGTGAGGACGTCCAGCGATGCTCTAGCACAGGATTTCTGTGCTATAATCCAGGAAGTGCCCTCTAGTGGCTGCCACTAGAGGTGGAGTTAACCCTCTAGTAGACAGCCACTAGAGGTGGAGTTAATCCTGCAAGGTAGTGGGAGTTGGCACCCAGACCACTCCAATGGGCAAAGTGGTCAGGGTGCCTACAGTGTCCCTTTAAATGTAGAACATTGCTGTTTTATAATAATAGCAATGTTTACATTAGAGAGTTAATCAAGCCTCTAGTGGTGCTCCCATCTCCATAACTAAGTAAAACTCATTCCTGATAGCAGCATTTGATTAGAGGAGCATGGTGTTTTGTCGTACATGCACATCGAATGCTTCTATATAAAAAGTACTGGATTGGACAATATCGCGGGTGACATCAGTATGCTTGCTGACATAAAAGGTGGAGCTGGCGGCTGCAGCAGAGGAGTCCTGGTGCTGAAATTAGGTGAGTAATATTCATTTAACTCTTTTACAGGGCAAAGAATAGTGGACAGTGTTTCAGGACTAGCCCATTGTACAGCGCTACGGAATTTGCTGGCACTATATAAATAATAAAAGAATAATAATAATAATAGGTTCCCTATAAACCCAAAGAAATAATATTAATATATAAATTATATAAATACATATAATAATAAATACCTTTATAACTTGAAATAAAATTTTGAGAAGTTATCAATTGTTTAGTACCTGTATCATTTTTCTGATGGACATATGACGACCCAGTTAATTAAAAAGATGAACAGTCCTTACACTGTGCTAATACTGAATTATGGAAGTTAATGCATAGAAATAGACAAGTCACAGAATAAAAAAACACATTCTGAAGCAATAATTAAACAGGCAGATCAGTAGAATATGAAGGTAGCAACAGTGAAACAAAGCCCACAGCTTGAAAGCTAAACTGTCAAGCCCAACATTCAATTAAAACAACTCACTTTAGAGACAGAGAATAGTCGTGTTTGCTGGTCTGACTGTTTCTCACAAGGTAGCTGCATTCTTTGCAGAGCCTTAGCAAGTTCTCCGCATCTGTTCGGCTGATAGCTCCATGATACCATCTACAAACAGAAGACACTCATTAGTGGGAGAAAAACAACATGATCTTATTTGTATTACCGGCAAGCAACAACCTGAGCAAGAGAATTCATACTGAGAGATTGAATAGGTTGGGCAACCTGAATTTCAGAGCTGTCATTGATCCTCGTTTCAAATCATGCACAGTAGAATTAGCGAGTACTATTTTAAACATATTGCGCCACTAGCTGGATAGAAAACATTTCCAATCAGGGCAGTATGACGCATTATTCTAATTACTGTTCCTATAGACACCCTAGTATTTGAAATTAAATAAATCCCTGTTATCTTTCAGTGCTAACATTACTATGAACAATACATGCCGATATGATCTTCAATTATTAGTATATATATATAATTTGTCCTTCATTTTTTTTTAACTCAATGTAAATAATGATTAAATAATGGGTCCATCTCTAGCCTGAAGTATCCCTTTCCAGATATAGTGCTTGTTTTTATTCGTACAGGGAATCTATGCCGTTCACAAGGTGCAAGCACATAATTCTTTATCTGTGAAATGATTGCCAGCTGCAGGCTTTCCATCAATTTTTCGTCATGGATGTGCAATGCATAATAATGTTTTTTTTTTTTTTCCTTTTCACTTTACTTTCCAGTAGCCGTTTCCCAAAGGCTAATAATTTGAGTCAGCTTGATTCTTTTTTTGGTATTTGTTTGTGTGTTTTTGTAATATGCCATGTTATTATTAGTGCTGTTCTATATTTGTTTCACTAATTATTTGTAATATTTGCCACATTCCCTTGCTAAAATTCTAAATGTAAACATATTCAAAAATAGAAGCTAAAATAGTTTTGCACAGGAATGCCCGTCAAACAATAATATGTAAGAGTTTAGAGTCGACGCTAGGGATCACTGGTCTGTCTAAACAATTCTAATTCATAATTTATGAAGCTCCAATATATTCTTTAAATCTGTACAATATGAATTGGATTCAAATTTAAAATTGGTTAAAAGAAGTAGTGTGATTTACAAACTCTGCAGGATTAAAAATATGTTGTTTACATTTATTTTACTGTTTATATGTATGTGTGTTATGATAAAGACATACGCTGTTTGTTAGAATTACATTTGCAGGTAACTTCTTGTCATCACTCACATTTGTTTTTCCAGTGCTACAGTTGGATCCACTCGTTCTCCCAGAATCCCACAGAGCTCTGGGCTACCATGCTTTATCGGTTTAAAGCCGCCTCCAGGAGCCCTTAACTGTCGGCGTCTATCAGTTGACGGTGATGGAGAGGACTGCCTCTTCTCACTGCCATTGAACTGGGCTAAAAAACAATTGAAAAAAATAACTTGTTAAAATACAATGCACTGTATAGGTGACAAAATCAATATTCACTGTAGCTTTAAAGGTCATTCTTTGTCCAGCATAACACCAAAAATGTCACTGAAACAATACTTCATAAAGACTTATACACCTTGTTAATTTACTTTATTAATAACTTCTTCATTTGTAATAGAAGGCTTAAGAGCACAAGTAAGTTTTCAACTCTTTTTTTAGTATGAAAGAGAGGTTGAACAAAGGATGCCAATCATAGTAATAATTACAAGCATAAAAATATCAACAATAAACACATATATTAATAATAAACACAAACAAATAGAACCCGGTGTTATATTGCACTAGACATGCAGAACAGAAAAAAATCAGCACTCCCAGGATTTTTAAATAAAGCTTCTTTTTACTCCAAAATATCGACATTTCAGGAACTTTATTTTCCTGATGAAAGTTCCTGATAGGAACTGAAACGTCGATATTTAGGAGTAAAAATAAGCTTTATTTAAAAACCCTGAGAGTGCAGATTTTTTTCTGTTCTGTATATATATATATATATATATGTATATATGCTCTGAGTTCTGTTCAGGTATTTTATATATATATATATAAGCAGAAGCCTGGGTTAAAACATATCCTCCCTCAGACCTGAACAGAACTCAGAGCTCCAACAACTGATCCACTGCCGTAAACAAAAGGTAGCCTTCTGGAGTATCATATCAAGTTTTAATCCTGCACATTATCATTTCATTGAATTTCATTGAATTTTACCCACCTGTGTGTATATTCTACGTCTGACTACCTCAACTATAAATGTATGCTATACTTGTACAGTTTAGCTCTTCCTCAAAAGAGAAGGCAAAAGAAAACTACATCAACAGACTCACAACTATGCTCTCCAGAGAACCCAACCCTTTTAACTTTCATCTTTGCCCTGTTGCTGCTCCTTCTCGTACTAACTTGACTCCTACAAATTTTGCAACTTACTTCATTGGGACAATCTCTGTCCTACTCCTGTCAATACTTCCCTCCCACTCACACCCCATAGGCCAGCAGAGGTTTCTGCTCTGCTTTGGTTCTCCAGCCCCTGCACTTGTTCCCTCGATCTTAGTCCCTCACATCTCACTTACACTCCTTCTCTTGTTCTGCCTCTCACTAAAATATTCAATCTCTACCTCTCCTCTGTCATATTTCCTTTACCCTTCAAGCATGCAACCAACCCCCCGATTCTATATAAAAAAAACAACCTTGACCCTAACTTCCCATCCGACTACCGCCATATCTCATTACCAATGTTTGCCTCTAAGAGAGTTGTGTATGCTAGTTTGACTGACTTGCTTGAATCCAACTCTCTGCTTGACCCACTTCAGTCTGGATTTCACACTCGTCACTCTGTCGAAACTGCTAAATACAGTGGTCACTACTCTCTCCTAATTCTCCTTGACCTTTCGGCTGCTTTCGACACTGTTGATCATCAACAACTTCTTCTCATCCTCCTTAATCTCAGTTTATGAGACTCTTTCCTGGTTCTCCTCCTACCTTTTAGTGATTCTTTTTCTGGCCCTTCCTCTTCTCTGTAATCCCTCTCTTTTGGTGTTCCTCAAAATTCTGTCCTTAATCCACTACTGTTCTAAATCTATACTGCCTCCCTTGTTAACCCCTTCACAGTGTGTAATGAATGCAGCGACGAGGCATATCTTTCTGTGCTCCAACACCTCCCATGCCTCCCCATACTCTGTTAGTCCTTACACTGGCTTCCCGTAATATTTAGGGCTCAATTACAATTCAGGTGTTTGTTTACAAATCTCTACATAACGCTGCTCCTACCGCCCTATCTTTGCGAATACAAAAGTATGTCCCATCCAAGCCCCTACACTCTGCTGAAGATCTACGTCTATTCTCTGTTCGTACTTGCACCTCGGACGCCCACCTTCAAAACTTCTCTAGGACTGCGCCATTCCTATGGAACTCACTTCCCTGCTCCATTACACTCTCACCCAGTTTCAGTTCCTTCAGAAGATCATTAAAAACCCACTTTGTGGGAGCAGAGGGACATTATAGTTTTAGAAATACATCTTTGTACCCTCAACACTAAAGTGTTCCTATAAGGTTAGACAAGCTAGATAGCATAGTGTTTAAAAACTATTACAATGGTTACAATGTTTAGGGTGTACTACTCTCAGCCATTAATCACAAATTGCCCATGTGGTCACCAACTGTGCCACTATAAAATATTTAAGGAACATTGTAGTGTTAGGAACACAAAACTTGAGTCCAGCGCAGAGTGACGCGCGCAAATTAGGCATTTCCCATAGGAATGCATTGACTGCTTTCCTATAGGTTTTTTTAAGACGCTGGATGTCCTCCCGCAAAGCGTTAGGATGTCCAGCATCATTTCACACACAGAGTCAAACTCTGTGAAACTGCAGTAAGTAACTGTGGTAGTGGTAGACAGCCACCAGAGGCAGTCTTATCCCTGTAATATAAACTTTGCAGTTTTTTTTTTTACAACTGCAATATTTGTATCTGGAGGTTTAAAAAGACATGACATGAAGTGGTATGGGTGTCTATAGTGACCCTTTAATTCCATATGCTATAGAGGAGCTAAACAATCATGATTAGAGGAGGGTTGGTGGTATAATAGATTAAATAAGGTAAACTCACCTTTTCATTGCAATCTAAGGGGGTCGGTAACCTAAACAACCACACCAGCTCCAGATTGTTGTCTGATGTTGCAAGTGAGTTTATAAGTCACCAGAATGCACATTTTAGTTAATGAATCCAACTGTGCAACATTTCACTAGGTCAAAGATCTTGATGCAACACACGTTTTTGGCTCAATAAAGTCACATTCACACAACTCCTTCACAAAACACTATTTTATATTCATAAGAGTGCAAGCAAACAAAGGAGCATAACATTTGCAGCCTTAAGCTCACTGGATTTGGCATTGTAAATATAGCTCAGCATATTAAATCATGTTTCTCGATAAAAGCACCTTTTACACAATATATATTGAAATGTCTAGAACATATGCACAGGGACTTTTTCACACAAAACTAGAGGGTTTCAATACTTTGCTTTGAACAAAGTTTATTTAAAAGTGAGTATTAGGAGTACAGGTAGGGTTGCAACCTGGCCAGTATTTTACCGGCACAGCCAGTATTTCAGGCTGTCTGGCCGGTGCCGGTATTGCAATAATACCGGCAATACATTTTTTTTCTGTTATTGAAATTAGACGTAATACTGTCACCGGTCAGTAGGGGGCTTTGTGTGTGGAGAGAAGCAGGGACAGGATCTTCATCTCTCTGCCTCTATCTATACTCCGCAGGGGAGCAGCACAGAACAAGCAGAGCCAGCAGCTCCCAGCCTGTAATCAGCCTAGATCAGGTAAGTGGGGGGCACTAATAGTGAGGTATGGGGGGGACATTAGATGGGGGGACTCTAGTAGTAAGGTATGGGGGGACACTAGTAGTGAGGCATGAGGGGGCACTTGATGGGGGGACAATAGTATTGACGGATGGGGGGACATTAGTAGTGTGGGATGAGGGGACACTTGATGGGCGGACAATAGTATTGAGGGATGGGGGAGACTAGATGGGGGCTCTAGTAGTAAGGTATGAAGGGACTCTAGTAGTGAGGGGTGGGGGAAAGGGGACAATATTATTGAGGGATGGGGGACACTAAATGGGGGACTCTAGTTGTGAGGAATGGGGGGACTAGATGGGGGGCTCTAGTAGTAAGGTATGGGGGGACTCTAGTAGTGAGGGATGGGGGAAACACTAGATGGGGGACTCTAGTAGTGAGAGATGGGGACACACTAGATGAGGGGACTCTAGTAATGAGGGACGGGGGGAATATATTAGTGAGGCATGGGGGACACGCTAGAAGTGAGGAATGGGGGACACTGAATGGGAGACTTTAGTAGTGAGGGATGGGGACACACTAGAAGTGAGGGATTGGGTACATTAGTTGGGGGCACACTAGTAGTGAGTAATGGGGGACATTAGATGGGTGCACACTAGTAGTGAGGTATGGGGGGCATTCAATGGGGGGCATTAGATGTGGACACACTAGTAGTGATGAATGTGGTGACACTAGATGGGGGGACTCTAGTGATGGGGGGACATTAGTAGGAGGAGAGCTAGCTGTGTCCTGTGTTGGGACAACTGTAACCAGTACACCAGTTTTTTTCCCTGAATGGTGAGATTTGTGTGCTGTGCAGGACCGGCGCTACCTGTAAGGCGACCTATGCGGCCGCCTAGGGGCTGTGTGCTCCTATGTCTATAAAGACAGATACCTTTATTTGAATTAACTAAAGAAGAGTTTCTAACTCATATATTTATATTTCCTGGCCATATCCATGGCAGCACAACAATGGGTTAGCTCCTCCCTATCCCTAATTAGACAGGAACAGAATTAAAATCAGGGGTATAAATACCCCCTCCCACCAATGGTCCCTTAGTCTTTTTTTTCCTTTCCTATCCCTATAGGACTCCAGTCATTGTAGACTGTGAACATACTCTTTTTCTCTTTGGCTTACCTGAGGGTTTTTACCTTGGGCCTCAAGGGAGTTCAGCCTCTCTTCCTTGGGAAGTCTCCAGTACGTGGCCCTGCGCAAAGGATATCCCCCTGGAGATGCTCCTTTAGTGACCGGGAGCCACTTGCAGTGACCCTAGGGGTAGCAAGCAAAATATTGCCAGTAAGGAACATTCCCTGCAGTAACCAAGCGGTAGCAGGAAGTGGCAGAAGAACCTCATCTACAGAAGATTCTTCTTACCTTTACCTGGCAGGCACAGTAAGTTTTAATGCATTTATTGTGTATTATTTTACTTATGGCTGTCAGGTTTTCCCCCTTCCACCTCTTTTGTATGTGCCATAGATTTTGTATTTATTTATTTATTTTCCTTTATTCTTCCTTTTCCCCTTTAATTTTGAATTTACCGGGCTTGCCGCCATCTTGCCGGCGTCCTCTTGGGGCACTGCGCGTGCGCGGACTGTGGGCGCGTCTTTCCCGGTCCCCCGCGCATGCGCGGTCCGGCCGCCACGTCGTGGCTTCTTCCGCGCATGCGCGGACCGGTAGCTACGTCTGGTACGCCTCCGCGCATGCGCGGATTAGGGGGCACGTCTTGCGAACTTCCGCGCATGCGCGGAGTATTGTGCACATGCGCGGAGTGTTCTTCCGGGTTCGCGGTGACGTCATCGGTGACGTCACTCGCCACCTTTAAAAAGGCGCCAAATTTTTACTTTCTTACCTGTTTCAGGTTGCCTGGACTCTGGGGAGCTCTTGCAGCATCTTTTGTTCCAGTTTTGTTCGATTTTTCAAACCTCCAGTTTCTGTTGCTCAGGTATGGGTTTGTTTCTTAAAGGCACATTTCCCTTTTTTCACAGATTGAGTTTTTATGCTTTTTTGAGTATAAATATTTCAATTCCTTCCTATATTATGACAGGGAAGATGGACAAATCCTTTTCATCAGATTCTGAGGCTTCCATTCATAAACAAAGGTCACAATCCAAAGGTTATAGGTAAGCCATTATTTTTCCCTCTCTCTATCTAGACCAAACAAAAGAGTGCATGGTTTAATTATATTTCCCTATTATGTCAGCTCTACGGGAATTAAAGCATCCAGAACTTCCAAAGGCAAGTCGCCTATGAAGAAGAGATGCGAAGCCTGCAGCAATAAACCTCTGGAAGGCAAGCGTCTCTGCGCAGAATGCCTCTCTACAGCCGCAGGCACTTCCACTACTGCCCCTACTCCAGATATGATGGAGTTTATTAAACAAGCGGTCTCCCAGGGCATCAGAGAAGCTGGCAAGTCCCACAAGAGGCCAAGATTCGCTGAACCCTTGGGGTTTTCTCAGGAAGAATCCTCAGATGAGTCCTTAGACTCCTACAGGGATGGGCTATCCTCCTCTGAAGAAGAATCTTATGCCCCAGAATTCATGGAGCCTGCTCAAGTTGATCATTTAATAGCCAGAGTGCGCAAATCCTTGAGTCTCAAGGAAATTTCCTCTGAGCAACCTTCTACTTCCAGTAGATATTTTGCTGATCTGAAGAAAAAGAGAGCTACGTTTCCAGCTCATGAGACAATCAAGGAACTGATTGAAGACGAGTGGTCTAATACTCGTAAGAAACTGACCTCTCAAGGCAGAGTTGCTCGTCTTTATCCATTTGAGAGAAAAGACTCCAGCTGTTGGGATTCGGCTCCTAAGGTAGATGCGGCCATAGTAAGACTGGCCAAACACACTACTTTACCAGTTGACGACGCAGGTTCATTCAGAGATCCCATGGATAGGAAAATGGATCTGAACCTCACCAAAGCTTACGTGGCTGCAGGCACAGGCCTCCATCCAGCAGTCGCTCTTACCTCAGTTTCCAGAGCTTTAAAGATCTGGATGGAAAATCTAGAGGCAGACATCCAAAGAGGCAGGAGCAGATCCAGTCTTCTAGAAAGCCTAAAAGATATAAAGCTTGCAGTAGACTTTACGTCTGACGCTTCGGTGGATCTGGTTAAAGCCTTTGCCAGAAATATGGCCCTCTCCGTTTCAGCCAGAAGGGCTCTATGGTTAAGGTCCTGGATAGCAGATACCTCTTCTAAATCTAGTTTATGTGCCTTACCTTTCCACGGCGACATGTTATTTGGGAAAAACTTGGATGAATGTATTAAAAGAGCAGCTGAAGGCAAAAGAGCTTTTCTCCCGCAGGATCGTAAACCCAGAGGTTCCTTTCGATCCAAAAGATATCCAGACTATTTTTCCTTTCGAGATGCCAGATCTTACAAACCAGGAAGAGAGCATGGTAGATCCCAGCCTTGGAGAGGTGGACAGTCATCCAGAGGCGGTAAATCTAGAGGCACCTCATTCCACAAGAACCCCAGATCTTTATGACTGGTTTCCCCCCCAGTCAGTAGGTGTGGGGGCACGTCTGTTGCTCTTCCAAGACGTATGGGAATTATCCACCACAGACAGATGGGTGTTGGATATCATAAGAAGGGGATATCGTTTAGAATTTTTCAGAACCCCTCCAGCTTGCTCCTTTCAAACTACCAAATGGCCAGGAGACGCAGCAAAAAGACAGGCCTTGAAAGATTTCATCTCGACGCTCCAGGAAGGAAATGTCATCATTCCAGTTCCTCAGCAACAACAAGGTCAAGGGTTTTACTCTCACCTGTTTCTCACCAGAAAAGCTTCAGGTGGTTGGAGACCTATCTTAGACTTAAGCAGGCTGAATCGGCATCTCCTCATCCGAAAGTTCAAGATGGAATCTATTCAATCCATCATAAAGGTCGTCTTTCCACTCCAATGGATGATTTCTATAGACTTGGCAGACGCTTATTTCCACATCCCCATCGCTCCAGAACATCAGAAATTCCTTCGGTTTGCGGTGGAACAAGGGCATTTTCAATTCCGAGCCCTGCCGTTTGGTCTCAGCACAGCTCCAAGAACATTCTCCAAGGTCTTGGTTGTTTTGATTGCGGAACTCAGGAAAAAGGGCATAGCCATTTACCATTACTTAGACGACATCCTCATCTTGGCAGAAGACACAGATACCCTTCAGACCCATGGACAGGTTTGTCTACGTTTTCTACGCCGTCATGGTTGGAAGATAAACGAGAACAAGAGCCAATTACAGCCAGTTCAGGAGATGAAATATTTGGGGGCCATATTCAACACTCTAGCAGGCACAGTGCAACTGTCTCCAGAAAGAGGTACGAAGTTGATGTACAAAGTCAAAGACATGTTGGCATCCAATGTGACCTCAGCAGAAAGATGCATGAGCCTATTGGGATCAATGTCCTCCACCATCGGGCTGACAAGATGGGCCCAATGGAGGATGAGGATTTTCCAGAAGAACTTCATCCTTCAATTCAGATCGAAAAGTCCACTTCAGCCTATCAAGATTCCCCCTCAGGTCCATCAATCTCTGATTTGGTGGTTACAGAAGAAATCCCTGTTCAGAGGGTTTCCATTGGGGAACATCACATGGACAGTTATTACCACGGACGCAAGCCAGTGGGGATGGGGTGCCCACCTGCAAGATCAGTTTATCCAAGGGAAATGGTCCTTTCCAGTAACAGAGACTCCCTCCAACCAATTAGAGCTTCTGGCAGTTCTAAAGGCTCTAGAGAATTTCCTTCCCCTCATACGCTTCAAGTGGATCAAGATCAGATCAGACAATTCCACTGTAGTTGCCTACATAAACCATCAAGGGGGAACAAGGAGTCGGAAAATGATGTCCATCATGAAGCCCCTAATGTCCTTCTCCCAGAAGCATCTTGCGGGCCTATCAGCGATCCATCTTCCGGGAGTCCAGAATTCCATAGCGGATTACCTAAGCAGAGTGGAATTAGATCCAGGAGAATGGAGTCTGTCAAACAAGGTGTTCGAAGACATTTCTCAAGTATGGGGCATGCCACAAGTCGACCTTATGGCAACACACAAGAACAGGAAGGTGCAGCACTTCTTTTCAAAAAGCATCGATCCCCAAGCATCAGGAAGGGATGCTCTTTCAATCGATTGGGATTTTCACCTAGGCTACGCATTTCCTCCTACGCCCCTCATCTTTCCTCTTCTGAGACGATTGAGGCAGGAGAAGGTATCCATCATCCTCATAGCCCCCTTTTGGCCTCGCAGGCCGTGGTTTCCTCTGTTGTTGAGCCTCTGCAGCGCAGACCCCTGGCAGCTTCCAAATATTCCGTCCCTTCTACATCAGGGTCCTGTCCTCCATCCAGACCCTGCCTCCCTCAAGCTGATGGCATGGAAATTGAAAGGGAAAGGTTGAACTGCAAGGGATTTTCCCATTCTGTCATTGAAACTCTACTGCAAGCAAGGAAACGCTCTACATCTTCCACTTACTACAGAATCTGGGACGTTTTTTCCTCCTGGGCTGCATCCAACCACAGGAATATTCAGTCTATCTCCACCAAGGAGATCCTTGAATTTCTACAATCCGGTCTTGATAAGGGTCTAAGCTACAATACCCTGAAGGTACATATTTCAGCTCTTTCGGCCCTTACGGACCAGAGATGGGCCTTAAACTCAGATGTGATCAGATTTATGGCAGCAGTTTTGAAAATCAAGCCTCCTATCAAGCCCTTCGCTCCACCATGGGATCTTCCCTTGGTATTAAAGGCTCTGAGCAATTCTCCTTTTGAACCTCTTGAATCCATCTCTCCTCAGGTTCTCACCATTAAGACGGTTCTATTGGTGGCCTTAGCCTCAGGTAGACGAGTGTCTGAACTCCATGCCTTATCTACGAAAGAGCCCTTTACAGTTTTTCATAAGGACAGAGTGGTTTTACGAACTGTTCCCGAATTTCGTCCTAAAGTGGTGTCGGCTTTTCACATCAACGAAGATATAATTCTCCCGGCTCTTCATTCAGAGTCTTCTACTGAGAATGATGAATCTCTGCCTTCTCCATTGGATCTTGTTCGATGTCTGTCTGTCTATCTACAAAGATCTTCAGCCTGGCGGATCTCTCAAAGGCTATTCGTTATCCCCAACGGCCCCAGAAGAGGCCTTCAGGCTTCTAAAATGGCCATCAGTAGATGGATTGTTGCCGCCATCGTTCAGGCTTACCAAGCCTCAAAGATGAAAGTTCCGGAGGGGCTCAAGGCTCACTCCACGAGGTCCCTTTCCTCATCCTGGGCAGCAGCTGCTAATTTGTCACCCGAGCTGATTTGCAAGGCAGCCACTTGGTCTTCTCCAAACACGTTTATTAAGCATTACCAGATTGACGTTAAAGCCAGCCAATCAGACTCTTTTGGCAAATCAGTCTTATCCGCAGTCAACTCTTCTTGATTAATTTCTATTGCACGTGTGATTTCTAATACACCAGCATTTAAAAATGTTCTTGAGTCTGTGTTTCTTTATTCCCTCCCTTGGTTATTGCTTGGGTATTACCCATTGTTGTGCTGCCATGGATATGGCCAGGAAAGATGAAAATTTATCCATACTTACCGTAATTTTCCTTTCCTGGTCATAGGCCATGGCAGCACTTAGATCCCGCCCTGGGATATTGCTGTTAACAAGACTAAGGGACCATTGGTGGGAGGGGGTATTTATACCCCTGATTTTAATTCTGTTCCTGTCTAATTAGGGATAGGGAGGAGCTAACCCATTGTTGTGCTGCCATGGCCTATGACCAGGAAAGGAAAATTACGGTAAGTATGGATAAATTTTCATCTATATATATATATATATATATATATATATATATATATATATATATATATATATATATATATATATATATATATATATATGAACATTTATATTACTTTTATATTACTATTATTTTATATTTCTAATTTTATTGTAACACACCAGAAGTGGGAAAAGGTGTTGTAATACAACCAGTGCTGTGCTGAGGCTGGTGAGAGTGGGTGCTGTTTTATCTCTGTGTCACTGCTCCTTTGTGGTCCATAGAATTCACTTAAGATACCAGATATAGTTTCATAAAGGCACATGGATCAAGGCAATGCTCAACAAATCACAGGCGCCAAGGCGACTTAGAATTTTAATCTAACTTAAAGTAGTTTTTTTGTGTGGTTTACAGCATTTTCCCTTTTCCAAATGTATTTTTTTTACTCATATATCACTCCTTCTGATTTACATACTGTGATGTCACGCATATATAATTAACTACGCAAATTAGTATGTATTTGTATTTTTTTCTAAGAAAGGTGGCAACCCTAAGTACATGTAATAAATACACTTTATACTACAAGAAGAATAATTTTGTCATATATATTTATATCATATAAATCATTTGCTGCATTGGTAACAAGCTTAAAGGAACACTTACCTGCTGCTGTCATTGCACTACGTTAGGGGTGCCCAAAAGGTAGATCCCCAGATGTAAACCTACAACTCCCATGGGAGCTGTAGTTTTACAACATCTGGGATTTACCTTTTGGGTACCCCAGCTCTAAGTGAGCCAAAGCAGCAGGCAAGTTAATTTAAGCAGCAGCAGCTGGTCAGATAACAGTAGATAAAACAGTGAAACTTCCTAAAAAAAATCAATATACATCATTTTATAAAAATCATTACGTCTCATTAAATTTAATAAATGTTTAAAAAAACGAGAAGTGAAAATTTGATGATCTGTATTATGTGTAATACTTTGGGCTTCAACAATTGGCTAACATGCCCCCAGAGCTTGCAGCCTATCAATTCTGGATGGTTAAGTCAATGTATGAGACTTCCACATTAAATGCCTCAGCACAGAGTCAAATGACTTAAAACAGTTTGGTCCTAAAAAGAATTTGTCTTTAATGACTATCAAAATATTCATGATTCATAGATGACTTAAAACTATAATTCATTATGCTTAATATCACATTCCTCTGGTCTAGTGCAAAAGCTTGCATGATTCAACACTACCTTGCTTGCTAGGGCTCTTGAATGACAATATAATGTACATTCCTTGTTTGTTTATAAGCATCAGTACTGCCTGTCCTAGATATTGTGCAATGAAAACTGTAAACGCATGCACAACTATCGCAGGTGTGTCATGAAATGCTAAAATAGATCTAAAGAATTATTAAAGAGTTTATATAACTAATTAGGCTCAGCCTAAAAATATTAAAGTATAAGGCCGCTATTTTTTTCCTGTTAATTAATGATCCTGGATTACGGGTGGTGACATTTTTTATAACACGTGTGTTTGCATTCTTTCGATAAAACAACATTTGAATATGTAATTTGCTTGGGCTGCAACTCCTTAAAATGAAATGGCAGGTATTTTAAATGCGACTGCATACTTGATTATCAATGTTGAAAGCTTGAAATGACTTGTTAAGCGATACGTCAACATAGTCCATACATAGAGCGTGGGAACTGCATAGTTATAACCTTGTGAGTGCAAGAGCTGTACCCAACATATTGCTCTGCGCTATAGCATGCCAACAGATTAATCCTACGCTAAATGGGCCACCATGTATAGCAATATGACTTGATTGAGAATGAAGGTTACTTTCTGGGTTTCATAATTTAATTACTGTATTTCTGTCATGTACCAGGTTAGGCTAACCTCTCCACTTTCCTAAATTACCTCCAAATTAGCTTTTATTGCATTATCATCATCGACGTACCATTCCTATTGCACAATACTGCAGAATGTTTTTGGACTTTAAGATATAATACGAAATATGATGATTATGATCATCTTTTAGCATAAACAGACAGGATCCATCTCCTATAAAAACTTTGGATAGATGCAGGGGCGGCTCTCTAATTAGGCGGTTTAGGCGGCCGCCTAAGGCCTCGCGGCCGCCTACACCACCTAAGGCAGACTGTGTCGGGTCCTCGTTCAGTGACCAAGGACCCAACACCCAGAGCGGGCCCAACGGCTTGCCGGGTGCGAGGCCCCTCCTGTCTGCCTGGCCAGCCATAAGAGACACCGGTCTGCTGCTCCGCTCTGTGGAGCTGCAGACCGGATGTAATAGCCACCGGACCACCAGGGAGCCCACTGGACCACCAGGGAGTCCACTGGACCACCAAGGAATAAAGGTATTTAGTACCCTCTACCCATCACCCCCCTCTCAATATCACCCCTCCTCACCACTACCCCCTCTCAATATCACCATCACCTCCTCTCAATATCAACCCCCTTCTCACCATCACCCCCTCTCAATATCACCCCCTCCTTCTCACATCAGCTCCCCTCCCTCTCACCATCACCCCCTCTTAATATCACCCCCCTCTCACATCAGCCCCTCCCTCTCACCAACACCCCTCTCACCATCACCCCCATCCTCTCACTATCACCACCCCCTCTGACACATCACCCCCTCCCTCTCACATCACCTCCCTCTCATAGTTACATAGCTGAAAAGAGACTTGCGTCCATCAAGTTCAGCCTTCCTCACATATGTTTTTGCTGTTGATCCAAAAGAAGGCAAAAAAAAACAGTTTGAAGCACTTCCAATTTTGCAACAAACTAGGAAAAAATTCCTTCTTGACCCCAGAATAGCAGTCAGATGTCTCCTCTGATCAAGCAGCTATTACCCCATTAATTAGAAATTGTATCCCTGTATTGTTTTTTCAAGCATTTATCCAACTGCTTGAACATCTGTATGGACTCTCACCATCACCCCCCTCTCCCTCACACAATCACCCTCCCTCTCAACATCACCCTCCCGTCCCTCACACTATCACCCCCTCTCCCTCACACCATTACCCCCCTCTCCCTCTCACCATCACCCCCTCTCACCATCACCCTCCCCTCCCTCACACCATCACCGCCTTTCCCTCTCACCATCACCCCCCACACTGTCAGCCTCTTCATGCATCCACAGTCACATTAACCACCCCTAATCCTGTTAATCTCACCCCCTCCAAACTCATCTGCCTTCACTCTGCCACACTCACCTTGTCAAATAACCCCCCCTTAATCCTGTCACACTCGTCCTTCCTACCATGCCACAATTGCCCAGACAAACTTACCTCCACTTGCCCTGTCACACTCCCTCATCAAACCATGTCATACTCCCTCTATCTCTCTCACAACCCCCACCCCCACCCTGTCCATTTACCCCCTTCACCCTGTCACACTCTGCCTGCTACTGGTACCCCTTTACTCACCTTGTCACAGTCACCAGCTGAAGACATTCATCGTACACACATAGTCAGGAAACCTAGCTTTGCCATAAACACAATGCACAAAGGCCACAGGCAAACCCCAAATACACACAACACACTTCAAGCAGCTATCCCATACACATACGGTCCAGATAAAAACGCAAAAATGCTCACAGAGACATACATTCACACACACACACAAGGATACTCTCTGTCAGACACACTCTCAGGCACATACACAGGTAAACAGTGCATCAATGTGTATATGTGACAGTGTGCATGTATTGCAACTCTATTTTTTTCCCTTTTTTGTTAGTGAGGCCTCATGTTTGAGTTTTGCCTAAGGCCTCATAAAGTCTAGAGCCGCCTCTGGATAGATGTTAGTGCAATGCCTCCTGTAGATAAGTACCTTTTGAAATATTGATTTTGTGTACTTGAATTTGAGGTGTTGCAAATTGAAATCGAATGGCAGATTTTAGAAAAAAAATAACTTGTTTTTTCATTTGCTTTTGTTGGCTTCAACTGAAGTCCATTTGGCAGTTCCCTAAACAACTTGCAAACAGTGCTAATCTGTCAAAGTGAAACGAGTACAGTGCTTAATTTGGAACAATCAGCAAAAACATACCACTGGTGATAAAATGTTATCCTAGAAATGCAGCTCATAGAAAATATAATCTAAATGATCAGATCTGTGGGTTGATTTCAACTGAAGTACTATAATACAAGTCTTCAATAGATCTGCAGTAATCATGCATGGATACATAATTGTATTAATTTGTACAGCTTTGTGGTTTATAATTAATTTGAAATAAACTGAGCCTTTAGCATGCTAAAGGAAAACAAGAGACAGGAATGTTATTTTTGCTGATTTTATTCACATACATCAGAAGATTGCAATTATCAAAAATGCTGGTGGCAGGAGACAACACATTTTATAAAAGTAATTATGCTTCAATTTCCTGTGAATAATTTCCCTTTAAGTGAGCAGACTAATTTAAAAGCAATGGTTTTTATCAATCTTACAATACTTAACTATGCACTTTATGAGGCCTGTGTTATACCGCTGCTCCCTTTTTAATAATTTAGCACTTTCCAGTAAAGCAAAGTTAAAATTTATGATTGGAGGCTGTGGAATTAATGAAGGTGTGTTGGGACCAGCTATTAAATCAATATCAAATATGTTTAACACATTTTAAAAAAATATTATTATTTCATTTTTTTTCTCTCTAAATCGTAACTATGCATGGGAGTGATAAACCCTTTGTCTAGGACTAAAACCCTTGATTTTAAGCCTTGATTTTATGATCTATGAAGAATATACTCTACCGTACAGCTATCACTACATAAAAAAATACCTCAAAATTCTATATTAAAGGAACACTATAGAATCAGAAACACAATCATGTATTCCTGACCCTATAGTGTTAAAAACACTACCTAGCCCCGTTACCCCCCCAATTCCCCCCTACCCCCCACCCCCCTTTATTCCAGTCTGCAGGTGCAGGCTACATTCCTAATCTGCCTCCTTGGCTGACATAATCATAAGTGATGATCTCAGGTGCTGGCTACATTCCTGATCTGCCTCCTTCCAGTCTGCAGGTGCTGGCTACATTCCTGATCTGCCTCCTTGGCTGACATAATCATAAGTGATGATCTCAGCCAATTTCAATGCTTTCCCATCCAGCATCAGATTTCTCTCCATAGGTAAGCATTGATTCAGTGCTTTCCTATGGGGAGGTCTAATGCGCGCACAGAGCAGGACGAACAGAGGAGGGGATGAAGTGTTGACCCAGCGCCGAGTCACATTGGCACTGGGAAAAGGTAAGTAAATAATACAGCTTTATGATACAGCTTTGCATTACTGGCACTTTTAGTATCCCTTTAAGCTTCCGGGTGTATTGTGATTAAAAGGTTTAATTGTTTCAAGACAGTCAGGTAGCATAAAGGTGGGCAAAGAGAATGTAAACATGGGTTAGTATAATACAACATAAAAGATCCCCACACCCCTTAAAATTTCCATTTTTCTTTTCTGTAACCCTTCTCTCTCTAAATTATAAAACTTAATACAAATTTTAAATTAAAGCAAAAGATCCCCACCATTCCACCATTCAACAACAAAATCAATTAGTATTCATCTATTTATCTTTATTATAATTAGCATCTCATTAAAGGATGCACCAGGCACCAAAGGTGCAAGAATACATTTGACAATAAAACATACCAGTGGAATGATTTTTATACAAAAACAATACAGTTGTGCAGCGCTTGAAAATATATACACAGTACTCATCTTTTTATGAAAAAAAAGCTGTACAGCAACCATATGGTAGCATATCAGAACCGGCTGTGAATGGCTAAAACATTTATGATTTTATTTGCACAAGCAAACAGAATCCAGTGCTGACTGATGTGTGTTCATAGTTTCAATCATGTGGTTTTTTTTTAATGAATGAAGCTACTTATGGCTAGGTTTTCTGCATATTGTACAGCTTTTAAGTGAAAGCTGGATTGTACATGCTTTAAACTTCTGTGAGCAGGAATTAACTGGATATGCACAACTCTCGGACCTAAAGAAATGGGAGAACAATATTGATTGAAAGTTTCCATCGACTACTTTAATAGAATGTTACAGATGGGCAGCCCTCAATGGAACTTTTTGGTCATGTAGTTTTCCCATTAAGGACTGCCCCTAGTCACATCACAGGCCCCCAACAATGGGCCCTCCCCTGCCATCCCAAGTTTATAATTTCCAAAGTTGTAAAGTATAAGGTACTTGGACAAACAGCTGAGGGGCTCTGTAACCTGAGAATTTACAAGTCTAGGGCACTCAAAAAAAGAGTGCTGTTTATGTTTTTTGTATCATCTTTTAATGCATTAATTAACAGCCAGCATGGATTTTCCCTTTAATAGACACTCTACTCATCAAAGGAACAAAAGTGCATTTATAAAATAATGTGCATGACAATTTTTTTTTTTACCAAAGCTATGCAAACACTTTTAGCCTAGAATAGCGTTACAGGAGATGAGTAAATATGAATGTAAGCTTCATTGAGCCGTCACATAATATGAACATGTTCTGTTAATCCATTTGGAAATAGCACTTAATTAGCCATAATTTATCACTTCTATGAACTAGAGATAAAAAGATAGGGAAGAAAAAACCTTAACAGAAAGAAGTGTTTAGTCTTGAGAGGTGAGAAGAATGTTCTCAAATTAACTTCATGACACAAAGCGACAAAGCAATATCTTTAATTAGGTTGTATGAGAAAACGGATGTTAAAAAAGTGCTAATTAGTAAAGGGCAATTATGGGGTATTCTGTTTGACAGCAACATCTTTTTTCATCAATATTTATTATTTTATATACTGGTCTACAGCAGAAAACAGAAAAAAAAAATTATATTTCCCTGACATACCACACTCCAAGCAACACTATCACTACAACTTACTTTACAACGGTATCACTACAACTTACTTTACAACGCTATCACTACAACTTACTTTACAACGCTATCACTACAACAACTTACTTTACAATGCTATCACTACAACAACTTACTTTACAACGCTATCACTACAACAACTTACTTTACAATGGCATCACTACAACTTACTTTACAACGCTATCACTACAACTCACTTTACAACGCTATCACTACAACAACTTACTTTACAACGCTATCACTACAACTTACTTTACAACGGTTTCACTACAACTTACTTTACAACGCTATCACTACAACAACTTACTTTAGTGGGTATACTGCAAGGAGTCGCAGGTCCAGTCTCATTGGTTTTTGTTAAATCATTCCCAAAGCCCACCCCATCTACAATGTCTTCATTATTACCTTGAAAGCATAGACGTAGGGTTTGGGTGCCAGGGAGACCCCAGTTTTGTTTCAAACTGTTTGAATATGGCAGTACGCAATAAAGAACAGACACTAAACAAAGATTTCTTACAACATACTCTTACTTCTTACCATGTAATCAACATAATAAGCTTACAAGTACTTGCTTAAAGGAAAACTCAATAACAACTACAGCACAAAAAAAACAAAAAAACACACAAAAAACGGTATGACTATTTACATGAGGGGAATTGCTCCTGGCGCTATCTATGCCTACAATAGCACACTGTAATGGTTATGATGCTAGTGTTACGCCTGTAAATTATGATTTGGACATGCCTTTAGAAAGAGAAACAAGGAACCCATTACAGGGAGTGCAGAATTATTAGGCACATGAGTATTTTGACCACATCATCCTCTTTATGCATGTTGTCTTACTCCAAGCTGTATAGGCTCGAAAGCCTACTACCAATTAAGCATATTAGGTGATGTGCATCTCTGTAATGAGAAGGGGTGTGGTCTAATGACATCAACACCCTATATCAGGTGTGCATAATTATTAGGCAACTTCCTTTCCTTTGGCAAAATGGGTCAAAAGAAGGACTTGACAGGCTCAGAAAAGTCAAAAATAGTGAGATATCTTGCAGAGGGATGCAGCACTCTTAAAATTGCAAAGCTTCTGAAGCGTGATCATCGAACAATCAAGCGTTTCATTCAAAATAGTCAACAGGGTCGCAAGAAGCGTGTGGAAAAACCAAGGCGCAAAATAACTGCCCATGAACTGAGAAAAGTCAAGCGTGCAGCTGCCACGATGCCACTTGCCACCAGTTTGGCCATATTTCAGAGCTGCAACATCACTGGAGTGCCCAAAAGCACAAGGTGTGCAATACTCAGAGACATGGCCAAGGTAAGAAAGGCTGAAAGACGACCACCACTGAACAAGACACACAAGCTGAAACGTCAAGACTGGGCCAAGAAATATCTCAAGACTGATTTTTCTAAGGTTTTATGGACTGATGAAATGAGACTGAGTCTTGATGGGCCAGATGGATGGGCCCGTGGCTGGATTGGTAAAGGGCAGAGAGCTCCAGTCCGACTGAGACGCCAGCAAGGTGGAGGTGGAGTACTGGTTTGGGCTGGTATCATCAAAGATGAGCTTGTGGGGCCTTTTCGGGTTGAGGATGGAGTCAAGCTCAACTCCCAGTCCTACTGCCAGTTCCTGGAAGACACCTTCTTCAAGCAGTGGTACAGGAAGAAGTCTGCATCCTTCAAGAAAAACATGATTTTCATGCAGGACAATGCTCCATCACACGCGTCCAAGTACTCCACAGCGTGGCTGGCAAGAAAGGGTATAAAAGAAGAAAATCTAATGACATGGCCTCCTTGTTCACCTGATCTGAACCCCATTGAGAACCTGTGGTCCATCATCAAATGTGAGATTTACAAGGAGGGAAAACAGTACACCTCTCTGAACAGTGTCTGGGAGGCTGTGGTTGCTGCTGCACGCAATGTTGATGGTGAACAGATCAAAACACTGACAGAATCCATGGATGGCAGGCTTTTGAGTGTCCTTGCAAAGAAAGGTGGCTATATTGGTCACTGATTTGTTTTTGTTTTGTTTTTGAATGTCAGAAATGTATATTTGTGAATGTTGAGATGTTATATTGGTTTCACTGGTAATAATAAATAATTGAAATGGGTATATATTTGTTTTTTGTTAAGTTGCCTAATAATTATGCACAGTAATAGTCACCTGCACACACAGATATCCCCCTAACATAGCTATAACTAAAAACAAACTAAAAACTACTTCCAAAAATATTCAGCTTTGATATTAATGAGTTTTTTGGGTTCATTGAGAACATGGTTGTTGTTCAATAATAAAATTAATCCTTACTTTCCAAAACGGGGGAAAAACTATACAACCCACATCATATTGTGGAGGAATTGGCCTCCTTCTATGCCTCCCTATACCAGCTTGACAGGGACCCCCAAACTCACCAACCGTCTGAAGAAGAAATCACCCGCTTTCTGAACACTACCCATATCCCATCCATAACCAGACCACAACAGGAGCTATTAGAAGCCCCATTCACTTGCGAAGAAGTGGCCGACACGATAGCCAGCTTACCTAAACACAAATCGCCTGGCCCGGATGGGCTATCCAACTACTACTATCACAAACTAGGCACCACACTACTTCCGCACATCACCAAACTCTTCAATTATATCAAACAAACTGGGCAAATCCCTAGGGAAATGCTGGAAGCGTTTATAGTCACACTACCCAAACCAAACAAATCCCCGACGATATGCGCGAACCTAAGGCCTATTTCCTTACTCAATGCAGATATCAAGCTGTATGCTAAACTGCTTGCA
Source organism: Pelobates cultripes (assembly GCA_933207985.1). Lineage (NCBI taxonomy): Eukaryota > Metazoa > Chordata > Amphibia > Anura > Pelobatidae > Pelobates > Pelobates cultripes. Next base: position 99,221,737 of record OW240916.1, read on the forward strand.
AACAGACTTAAACCCTTGTTCCCGACTCTGATCTCCGAGGAACAGGCAGGGTTTGTCCCAGGCAAGCAAGTAGGCGACAACACTAGACACTTCATCAACCTCATAGAATGGGCCCACTCCACACAGCAAGGGGGAGTCCTTTTAGCGCTCGACGCTGAAAAAGCGTTCGATCGTCTGAACTGGAAGTATATGACATTAACACTCACCCGAATGGGCATTCCCCAAGAGTTCTTGGCCAGCATTTTAGCTCTGTACCAAGAACCCTCAGCTAAAATTTTTAGCACCGGCTTTCTATCGACCCCACTAGACATCCGAAACGGCACACGACAGGGCTGCCCTCTTTCCCCGCTTCATATTTATCCTTTGCCTAGAGCCCCTCATAAGGCATATAAAACAAACAAGAGGAATCCAGGGCATAGCTACTCCGCGAGGCGAACAGAAACTGGCATTATTTGCCGACGATATCCTCCTGTACCTCACAAAGCCGGAGCACTCTATTCCACAGTTGCAAAAAATTCTTGACACATACAGCGCAGTATCCTTCTACAAAAACAACACCGCAAAAACACAAGCTCTCCCAATACTACTACCACACACCCTTACGACAAAACTTGAACATACACGTTCGAGTGGAGGAAAAAGTCACTCTCCTACTTAGGGATCAAACTTACTAAATCAACACATACACTGATAAAAGAAAACCACATTCCCCTGATCCACAAACTTGTAACACAGGTAACAAAATGGGAAGACCTAGAGATTTCCTGGCTAGGACGCATCAACACGGTTAAGATGATGGTTCTTCCGCACATACTCTACCTGTTCAGAACTATCCCAATAACCCTGCCAGTCCGCCTCCTTAAAAGACTCCAATCTGTTATAAACGCGCACGTCTGGAAACGGAAACCCCCACGAATTAGAAATAAAACTTTGGGCCTCCACTTCACTAGAGGAGGGCTGGGCCTTCCTGATGTACAGTTCTATTATCAAGCCTCCCTATTAGCCCAAGGCCTAAGACTTCTCAGAGCTTCCGAGGAAACACCAACCCCAATCTGGCTCTCCTTTGAGGACGCCTGCATCCACCCGGCACAAATAACCCAAGCTCTGTGGGTAGGCGCCCCAACCCTCACCAAAAAACCGACCCTACAATGCACAAGGACACTTCTACAGGCCTGGAGAAATTGGGCCTCGAATATACTAGACCCAAGGGAACTGCTAAGGTTGTCCCCTATCACAGCGCTACAAATCCACTCCCCGAACCTAGAAGTCCATAAGTGGCTGGCAAAAGGTGTCCTGAGGGTGGAAAACATTCTTGACAAGACCGCAGTAAAACCATTCCCAACTCTACAGGCAGAATTCTCCCTCCCCCCCCGAGACCTGTTCCTATACTTAAGGGTCAAGAACATCTTACAGACCAACTTACAAGCTACAGAGCCCACACAGAGGCTTACAGCTCACAACACACAACACCTGTTGACTGCTCGCCACATCAAGCCCCTGGCACTATGCTATAATGCCCTCTGGGAAGCGGCTACCCCACTTAAACTTCATTACATGACACAATGGGAAAAAGATATCGGTAGGGAATTCGCGATACAACAATGGCACAAGGCCATAGCTAACACCAAGAAGGCATCTAGTAGCATCTCCATGTGGGAAGCATACAGCAAAATCACAATGAGATGGTACATGGTGCCGCATAGATTAGCCAAAATGTACAATACAGTCTCCTCTTTATGCTGGAGGTGCGAGAAAGCCCAGGGTACACTGATCCATGTCTTCTGGGAATGCCAAGACATTCAGCCTCTGTGGCTAAGTGTACAAACACTGGTAAACAAACTAACCCTATTTACCATGCCACTGACGCCTGAAAGTTACTTACTACATATGTTGCCAATGTTACACCAGAAGCATCACACCCCACTAATTGTAAACCTTCTCACAGTCACTAAAATGGCTATAGCATATCATTGGAAGGACAAAGCTATCCCCTCGATGGAAGAGATCTCAAAGAGATTAGATTATGTCTGTCTATACGAAAACATGGCTATGGGTCTGAAGGGGAAAGCACAACAACATGAGGTGGTGTGGCAGGACTGGCTCACATACCGAAGGACGAGCACTACATAGCGGGCCAGGCCCGATAACAATGATAACAATGATGACAGCAATAATAAAAATAACGATACAAAACCGAGGAGAGCATAGCCACTGTAGTTCCCCAAGCATTCCTCAATGGTCCTAGCTCGAGATCAAACTCAAGTTCCAGTACAAGTTTCTGTTAAGTTGAGTTCACTCCCTACCCTGAGTTCCCCCATACTCCACACACGTTGACCAATGTGGGCCAAGCAATAAACATGTCAAGAGTCAAACATATGTAGGCACCAGAACATAGTTACTATAAGGCAATAACCCTAGGAGGCGACCCTGCACATACAATGTAATGTATACGATGTAATGTATATTGCATAACAGTACTATCTGTAGACATGGACCGATATGCACAACCGAATAAGAAATGTAGGCGTCAAACAGGACTGTAACGCATACTGCCCCGAGAGAAAGCTGTTGACTACTCAAACTACCATGCAATGTGTATGATTAATGTATAACCAATGTATGTAAATTTTATTGTGGAACCCCCTATCCCTTCTCCCTTTTCTTTCTGTTCCCCTGTTTCTCGTGACAAAAACAATAAACACAAATATGATAAAAAAATAAAATTAATCCTCAAAAATACAACTTGCCTAATAATTCTGCACTCCCTGTAGAACCATCTTGTAACAGAGGTGGCAAGTGGTGTCCCTCATGGGTCTGTTCTGGGACCCCTTCTATTTAACATGTTTATAAATGATCTTGAAGACAGTATTGAAAGTCATGTTTCAGTGTTTGCAGATGACACAAAACTTTGTAAAATAATACAATGTAAGCAAGATATTACTTTGCTGCAGAGGGATTTAGATAGACTGGGGGACTGGGCACTCAAATGGCAGATTAAATTTTATGTTGAAAAATGCAAAGTTATGCACTTCGGCGTAAAGAATACACAAGCAATGTATACCATTAATGGAAGCGAATTAGGGATAACAACACACGAAAAGGACTTGGGAATTGTTATAGACAACAAACTATGCAACAATTTGCAATGTCAATCAGCAGTGGCCAAGGCCAGTAAGGTATTGTCATGCATGAAAAAGGGCATTCATTCTCGGGACAAGAATATAATTTTGCCTCTTTATAAATCACTGGTAAGACCCCATATTGAATATGCTGTGCAATTTTGGGCACCTGTTCTAAAGAAGGATATTATGGCACTAGAAAAAGTGCAGAGGCGGGCTACAAAATTAATAAAAGGAATGGAACATATCAGCTATGAAGAAAGGCTAACAAATTTAAACCTATTTAGTTTAGAAAAACGTCGCCTGAGAGGGGATATGATAACATTATACAAATATATTCGGGGCCAATACAAACCATTGTGTGGAAATCTATTCACAAACCGGACTTTACATAGGACACAGGCCATGCGTTTAGACTGGAAGAAAGAAGATTTCGTCTAAGGCAAAGGAAAGGTTTTTTTACTGTAAGAACAATCCGGATGTGGAATTCTCTGCCTGAAGAAGTGGTTTTATCAGAGTCCATACAGATGTTCAAACAGCTACTAGATGCATACTTGCAAAAACAGAATATTCAAGGATATAATATTTCAATGTAGGGTAATAACTGCTTGATCCAAGGATAAATCTGACTGCCATTCTGGTTTCAAGAAGGAATTTTTTTTCCTAGCTTGTTGCAAAATTGTGCTTCAAACTGGGTTTTTTTGCCTTCTTTTGGATCAACAGCAAAAAACAAATGTGAGGAAGGCTGGACTTGATGGACGCAAGTCTCTTTTCAGCTATGTAACTATATGTAACTATGTAATGTTCTAGGCTCTGCTCAATGAAACCAGAATGGCTTAAGGCAGATAATGGTGATGGTAATAAGTAATTGCAAAAGAAATACAGCCAAACTAGCACGCTTAAAAAGACACTATAGGCACCCAGACCACTTCATCTCATTGATGTGGTCTGATTAAAGTGCCCCTGTCCCCTTAACCCTGCAATGTAAAACATAGCAGTTCTAAAAAAAAAAACCAGACATTAGAGGCGTTTCCTGGAAACAGCCACTAGAGTCGCTTCTTGGAGTTGAAATTCTTGAAACAACATTAGATGTCCTCATGCTTAGCCTCATAGAAAAGCATTGATTCAAAGCTTTTCTCTGGGGTAGCTCTGTGCAGTTCTCCCCAAGCATGCACATTAGGTTCTCTCATCAGTGTAACATCGCTGGAGGAGGAAACTGAGCCTGGAGAGGTGTAAGCGCAAAAAATACTTTTTTAAAAACCATTAATGCACTGGGGCGGCCAAAATTATAGTAACAGGGACAGGGACACTATAGTGTTAGGCATAATGTTTTGTATTTCTAACACTATAGTGTTCCTTTGATGTGGCTGTATTATTTCTAAAAGCAAAGCTGGGTCCATACATACATTCTCAATGCACTCTATTAACCCAATATCTAAATGCTTTAGTAAATGCAAACAGAGATATATTTAAGAAAAGAACACTGTTACTGTAATGAAGACTCCTTTCGAAAGACACAATTCTAAATGCATCACAGGATTTTCTGTTAAAGTGTAAATTGTTATGAAATCAATTTCAGACCACAATAGATTAAATGGGAAAACTATCCAACTTCACCATGTTTTCGGTTTGACTACTGTGGCATAAAATGTGACATTTACATCCAATTCATTGAATCTCCAACAATTTGCACTCTAGTAAATCACCCTGTTTGTCTTGGTATTAGTTTCTAAATTAACAATTAGATGCATCCAAACGATTAATAATAAAACAAGTGACAAGTTATCGTAGCTGTGTCATAAACAATTACATTTCTATTATTGTTTAAAATAAGTTTCTAAAGTGTCGATGAGAGGAACTGCATACTGTATTGCCTTTATTTCCCAAAATATGACAATTGTTGACATAAAGCAGATTTAAGATAGCACGCCATAAACACTAAGTCACTCTTCAATAATTATCCTTACACAAACACTTCTCTTTTTTTTTGTTGGGATATCAAAATCAGTCCAAAACAATTAAACAAGTTTCCAGATACTATAAATACAGCTTTGATTAAAGCAGAACTGTCCTCTTCATGTGGCATAAGTTCTGCTTTTACTCACCATAGCAAGAACAATAGAAGCCTTGAAAGGGGTATGGTGTGCTGCTGAGGCTTGTATGAACCAATTCTTCTTATTTTGCATTTCTGGGTGATTGGCATAGTCACGATCATGGGATGATCTGAGTGCACATAGGTGCCTGGCATAACATTACTCTACCTATACGTTTAGGGTAACCGAAACATTCACAAACTGTAAGAACCAAATACAACCAGGCCTACACAATAAAACAGTATAATCTATATCCCAAAATATACTGTACTTTGTTTTTATTATTATTTATGAAATGTCAAGAAATTCTTCATGACAGTGCAATGGATAGATGAAACGAAACCAATAAGTAACTGATGAAAAATGTGGCAGATAAGAATGAGAGGTGATGGCGGACCTGCTCAAACAAGCTTATGAGTAGAACACTCAAGCTAAAGTTATACAGAATGTAAAGTATCTAGATTGGAAACTGTCAGCCAGATGCACAATCTACACCTCAATTTACAATACATACAATTGAGATCTTGCTAGACCCAACAGGTGATGAATTAATTCTTGCACTCTCATTAATTTGTATGGGAGTGCTGAATACATCTCACAAAACCATGCCCAACAAGTGTTTATAGGATATGCATTTATAAACTGCTCAACAGTAGTTCATGAACAGCCATAAATAAAATGGTTGTAAAAGAAGGGCTTCAGGTTGATGATAGTTCCTATCTTAAACTTCATGAATGGGGCTAGTCACAGCTCCAACCAAGTTTCCATCCTACAAAACTACAAAAGATTCTCCCAGAAGGTGCCTACAAGCACGTTGCAAGTACATGCCATAGAAGTACTTGCAGGGCCAGGGGGAAGCATTTCTCTGGTTAGCGTGTTTTGGGGTTTAACGTTGCAGCAGCATTTGCAAACCAGTGGCATTATAAACAACTGAGAAAGGGAAGTCCTGGTCCGGGGATTGCCTTGAACCATAATCTATGCTCGGAGCATCGTTTGTTATGGTTCTTTGAGTGTCCCTTTAGGTTTGCAAAGTAGCTAAAGCCATATGAAGATAGGGAAAACTTTAACAAACAAAATACACACTTCTCCACAAGAGGCTGATTGTGAAGTCTGCTGAAGTCTTGTACGAGAGGATTAAATTTAATTATATCTGTTTCCAACCGCATGGAAAGGTTATTAAAAGCCAATTACCTCCTCTAAATGCATCGATGCAAAGAGAGGCCCATTCCAGCGTCCTGCCTGTACTACTTAATGCTGAAATTAACTGTGTTTTAATTCTTCATGATAACTTCCCCTCATGGGGGAAAGTCTGAAGGAGGCAAAGTACAGAGCAATTTTCAGCTCCGCTTAGAAGGAAAAGATAACACAGTGTTCTCGCCTTATTTGCAAAATAAGATCAAGTCGCTAGAGCCCATAGAAAAGAATTGTTCTATTATTATTCCCTTATTTATTTATTTTGCCTGTGAAAAGATAGGTTCATTTAATCATTTTCCTTTCCATGCCTTTCTGTATGAGCTGGTGCTCAACGGGGAAACACAAAATAAAACAAAATATTTAATTAGAAATTTCAGAATTAAAAGACGTCTCTTGTGAGATCAGGGTAGTAAACAACTGCACTGATTATTCAGGAATACTTAGTCACGTACATTAAGTTGACAAATAAACAACAAATCCAGTTATTGTGTTTGTTCTCTATTATAAGGTAACCTTGCAAGGTACACATAGATCCATTGATCCAGACCAAGACACACGTATCTGGTGAACCATTCGACAATTAAAGGTTCATGAGCAAAATAAAACAAAATCTATGCTGACTTCACTAATGGGCTTCGCATTTCACCTGAATCAATGAATGGTTCTATATTTTGTGTTAACCTAATATAATATTAACCCTACTGTCTAAGATTTCCTACAGCATCCGCTAAAATCATGTATATACACACTGCCCTGTGACTGATAATGTCAGGGAAAAATAAGTTATCAGAATTTAAGAAGATAATCATCATCCAGAAATAGCTCAACTTTAACCCTTTTATGGCATATTCTGCATTGAACAGTGAACATTCCAACAGTGAATTTGGATCTGGAAGAATGTTCCCAGGGCTGAAAGAGAAAATGTTATAGAAACTGGAGGGTCACTGATGGTGTAAGGTATATGTAAAATCCAAAACAAACATTAAAAATTATATGTAGTATGCAAAACATTAACAAAGACAATTATTACTTTGATGATAAAGTTACATATATGTGTTTGAAATCTGGGGTATTTTAACAATCGAAGGTGCCTGAATATCTAAACATGGCATTCTGAATGAATTTGGATAGGCTAACTAGAAATGATTGGCAATTATTAAATAATCAATACATTTGGGGTTTGTATGTAGTATATGGTAAGTAATTAATTAATGTATTTTTCAGACTCTATGAAATTTCATGACTTTCACATGTAATTAGAAGTCAATAATCAGTTCATAAACCTGTGAGCTTAGAACAAGTTTGAGCAGAACTCCATGCACTACAGCTATCTCAGACTGTATCAGCCTTGAGAAGATTGGGCTAGTAATATGGCTCTAAAGGCAATTGAGAGGGAAATATTTAGACATCAAATTAAGAGATTTATGCAAAGATCCCATATCTACTCAACTCTGATAACACAAAACTCACTAATCCATCAGACAATGTGGATGAAATGGCTACTTGTTAAAGGAACACTATAGGGCCAGGAACACAAACATGTATTCCTTACCCTATAGTGTTAAAACCACCATCTACCCCCCCTGGGCCCCTCATGCCTCCCTAAATATAGCAAAATCTTACTTGTATTCAAGCCGGAAGCTGTAGCTCTGTATGCTGTCTGCTGACATCATCAAAAGTGGTGGCCTGATCACAGTGCTTCTCCATAGGATTGGCTGAGACTGACAAGGAGGCAGATCAGGGGCAGAGCCAGCACAATTCAAACACAGACCTGGCCAATCAGCACCTCCTCATAGAGATTAATTGTATCATTGAATTTCTATGAGGAAAGTTCAGTGTCTGTATGCAGAGGGAGGACACACAGAATGTTTGGATGCATTTTAGGCAGCCATGATCCAGGAAGGCTAACAGCTATCTGAGGAGTGGCCAGTGAAGTTATCACTAGGCTGTAATGTAAACTCTACATTTTCTCAGAAAAGACAGTGTTTACAGAAAAAGCCTGAAGGTAAAATGATTTTATTCACCAGAACAAATGCAATTAGCTGTAGTTGTTCTGGTGACTATAGTGTCCCTTTAACAATCTACAATCTTCCATTCAACTTTAACACCCCTCATCTCAGAACATGTCCCCTTATCTCAGCTTCCCTAAGATCAGAAAATTGCACTTACAACTTCTTTCATTGAAGAATAGATATGGAAACTTATTCTGCTACTACCGAAACAGAAAGCCCTGGGCTCAGGGTTTTCTAACTTTTTTAATTTTGTTTTTTAGATACCATTCGCCCTTATTTGGCTAAACGTTTTAATACTGTCAAGTGACCAGGTGACATCCCTTTAGAGATGTGTGAGGCTGCTATAATCACATTACTGGCAAACCACCAACTACTGTTTCTGAATTTTAGGCATATATCCAAGTTAAATGCAAATTTAGACATTTATGCCATGTTACTTGCCATTAGACTAAATCTCCTGTTACCTTTTATTGTGTCCATTAAACAAATTGGCTTTGTGCCATGTAGATAAGTCTCTGACAATGTGATACATCTTATGGCTTTAACTGAACTAGCCCACAAAGGGTTCATATTAAAATTACTTTTAACTTTAGATGTTTTGCAAAGACACTTGATCACCTGAATAGGCAATACATGTGTAACACCTTCAACCACCAATCTTTTCTGGATTGTGAGTAGCACCATAACAAATAGACACATATAGAATGGGATCGTCTTCACTTTTATGCTCAAAAATACACTGAAATATAAAAACTACTTCTCCCTAAGCTTTTTTTCAAAGCACTGTTTTCTTTCACTTGATCTTCATATTGTTAAATTGGTGTCAGGCTGCAACTTGACAAAGGATGCGCCAGACTGCCGGTCTGCCACTATTGTGTGGCCAGCTGGCTCGATCAATGGTACTGTTTGGCCAACAGACATGTTGCACTTCATGTTAGAGAGTTTTCTTTTTTAAGCAAAGTATTAATAGAACTCCGAACTTTACCTCTACGTAAGTTGCTGTAAATTCAAGGCATTATTTTTATAAAAAGAGAATAAATATATTTTTAATTTCATTATATACAGCAAGCCTTTTGATTTGTGTCTGAGAGTCAAAACAGGCAAGAACTGACTTGTATAATGATGATCCACAGTGAACATATGTGGTTATTTTCTTGCACCATGAAAAATACTCCTTATTATGTTTTAAAAATAAAATGAATTGTATTAAATAAATAATAATGATTAGTAATAAAAACACTAAATAGTGACCATTTGGACAATAAAGTAAAATTTGTAATATAATATACTTTTACTCCTTTAAACTATTCATATTACATTTTTTCAACAGCTACTTGTAATAATGTTTCCAAATTAAATAACTCATTTTATCAAGGTATGAGAGTATCTCTGCAGCAGTGATTCTAAGCAGACCTTCCTTTCATAAATCCCAAACTGGCAGGTGTTTTACATTTAAATAGCAGCAACTGGGAAATCCGCTGCAGGCATTTTATTATATAAGCATATAAAAGCTTTTGCATGTTACTTTATTTCCTCCGGCCTCGGGCATGGAAGTGGCCTATAACTTCAGACACCACGAAACTAATATTAAGAAATTAATGGAAGTAGCCACTACAAAATAAAGTTTTAACAGATAAACCCATGTGGTTTACAATACAGAAATTTAGAAGGGACAAGACATGATATCTCTATTTGGTAAATTATGATAAAACTCAGTGTTTTTCGTCATTTAAGGATAATTACAATTTAAAGGGTTACTCCAGGCACCGTGATCAGTTCAGCGATTAAGCTATCATGGAGCATTGAGTCTGTATGTGTACAGTTTCACTTTGAAACGTTGTACATATGGAGATTATCTCCTCTGCTGCTAGTTTCGGGCTGGCTAATGCCAATCATGTGCAAATTTCCAAAGCACAGATTCTCATTCATTGGATGAGAGCAGTCAATTAACGCTCTATGCCAATCAATGAGAGACAGGATTGGCATCTGGCTTCTACTGCTCTGCATTCAAAGAAGAGAAGGTGCCCAATGGGATCCAAGAGGGCGAACCACAAAACAGTATTACCGAGTGAATGGGGCCAGGGTAGTCGAACCATTATAACCACTACAGAAAGTTATTCTGATAGTAGGAGTAACCCTTTAAAAGAAATGAAGTGTTCTGCACTGATTATGTTACATTTTATTTACTTGACTAATTACAATTTAGAGACATACATCCCCTGCCAATCTGGGATCGAAGACAAAACAATGCCAAAAAGAGTCTTATGTATTAAAAAGCTGCAGCGATAATTCATAGAGCCTTCAGATTATCGAACCCAATTCCTATTCCCCTTATAAACATGCAATATGGTAGCAATTTAATTTAGGGAGCTAGGCAGAGGACAGACTCCCTTCTCTCACTCTAACATTATGGTTTTCTCTCACCTAAGCAGAGGATGAATTGCATTGTCCAAACTGTTTTAACATGACCTACCTCCAAAGACAAAAGAACATGAAAGTAACCTCTAAATTTAAAGTATTCCCATGGCATACAAAGCTTTTCTCCAGAGCTACTTGCAATAATGGAGGAGAAGGAATGTCATGGAGGACTTGATGAGTGGAAGACTTGGGTTATACAAAAGGGGGGATGACGTGCCATCGGTGGATGCCTGCCGCCAGCATAATGTTTGTGCTCATGACTGATCTCCAATATCCAGAGAATTAACATTAGCCAAATGGGCTGGCTAATGATGTCTAAATGACTGCTGGGGATGGACTTACACTTCTGGCAGCAATGGGATAAAAACTCTGTATGTGCAGCGTTTCACAGCAAACCATGACCAGTTCATATCACTGAAGTGGTCATGGTACTTAAAGTAACCATTTAAATCAAATATCGAGACATTTACTTTAGTGACCAGTAAAATATAACATACTATATAACATTCTATATTGTACAATTTAGTCAGAATTTTTACATTTCTTCCCTAAATATAATTGATGTCACTTTACAAGGATTACAATTTAACACATCTTTAGCACAGAATTCCAGAGAACTGAAAACGGAAATTTTAGCTAAAATAGCTAAGCTGACATTTGAGTTAATGAATGTTTCTAATTCAGCTATTTTTGCCTACATTTTGAAATTTAAGTCGGGATAGCATGTCTCTTTTGTGGTTCGATGACACAGGTATGCTCACCCTGTCTTATTCACCTTCCTCTCCTGATCACTGACATGGGGGCAATATATACAGAATTTTCCACCAGTAGTAGTTATAAATATTAGTAAACACTTTATTAACTTTTTTTGTTGACACAATGTTTGGTATTTTCAAGCAAATCTGTCATATAAAGTCTTGAGTCCAAAGTAACCTTCAAGAAGTTATAAATGGAATCCATATATTGTACTGGTGAAATGGAATATAGACATTTAGGGGGGAGGGGAAACAAGTCCCTCCTCCTACAAGACAGCTGAAGTGTAAGGGCCCCCCGTATATGCAGCTGGTCAGACCCAGATTTCAAAAATGCATAACCTAGGGCTCCATGCCAATGAGAGCTCTGAATACATTATTTGTGATACAGATACATTTCATGTTAAAATTTAAAAACTGCATTTACCTTTTTATTCACTAGTTATCATACTAGTACAACTTATTCATTATTTGAATGTTTGACAGCCAAAGAACAAACAAAGAAAATACTAAGTTTCATTATTGCTATTTTTTATAAAAACTGATCACCACACATAATTGTTTTTCACTTCCGGCTGTGTAATATACCTCCTAGCATGTTCAGCCAGCGTTAGCTTGCCATTGGTAACGAGTGTGTGTTGTTTTGGTCTGTGATGGTTGCAAATGATCTAAAAATTCTATGCTGGTATTATTGGCTATGTGTTTTAGGGGTATCAAATGGGAGGCTATGGTAAGACTGGTAGAAGTGATACAATTGTCATGTGAGTTTTGTATTTTATATGGGTGTTACGTGGCAGGTGAGGTACCCTATGTGAGATGGGTGCTGCATGCAATATGGTTTTCAAAAGGGTTATTATGCACTATTTGTTGTGCATACCACATCTTGGCAATGTGGGTGCTGTGCTGCAGTCCTCGTTTATTGTGGTTAAGATGTGGTTTATTAGAGAAATATATTCTAAACGACAAAGTCTGGCTGTCAGAATGTTTTGCAAATCTGACCATGTTTAATTCTCTATAGCTCATTTCAGCTGCAGAAGGATATCAAAATTAAACTGAGTTCTATAAAATATGAACTTGATTCAAAGACAAATTAGACTTCACCAAGGAGATGAACCACAAAATAATCAATTAAATTGACTATTTTCTCGCTGAATGGAATAAGCGCATCTGTTTCAGCTATCACCTAATCATGCACGTGATGGAGCTGAAAGCCTAATTTTCTTTCTTTCTTTTTTTTTTTTTTGGTAGCACAAAACATGATTATAGAAACAGATGCTGAGATAGCTGAAGTGCAAGGGCCCCTGTTGACAGAATCCTGGGTGGTCTGCTAGACTAATTAAACATAAAATGGACTTCACTTATGAGTGGGAAATCTACATTGTGTCACATTAAAAAAGGCATGTTGAAATTGGACCCATGGGAGCTGTTGGCCATCATCAAAAAAAACTAAAATGGTCTAAATATATTATGTAACTTGGGAAATTAAGTCATTATCTTTGAACTTCCTTTCACTCTGAAATAAGGGATTACTCGGAATTAACACAAACAAAAAAGAGGCACATAAACTAATTTCCAAGAATTGCCATAAACCAAGGTTTGAATGGATTATAGAAAATTAAGAAGCTATAAACCTTGAATTCCGAAAGGGCCCACAGACTAAAATTGTATCAGACATTCTTCAAGGAGGTGAAAAAAATAAAAATGAAAGGCCAATATTAGAAAGAAGAAGGGGGAAATAATATATTGTCTAAGCCAGGATTTGTGGAGAACTGAAAATGGAGTTGCACATTTTATATTACATACCGGTAGTTACATAGCTAAAAAGCCAAGTGCCCATCAAGTTCAGCCTTTCTCACATGTTTTTTGTCGTTGATCCAAAGGTTTTAAAAAAGTACAAAAGTACTTCCCAATTAAGTTAATTTATGTCATCCTAAAGCTGCAGTTCCCTAATGAGTTCTTTACAATTCACGGTTTAGTTAATACACCACCTTGTAAAATTTTTAAACAAATATCTGTGGATGTAGGAAGAAAGCTCTTTTACCTGCTAAGGCTGGCAGTGCTTTGTTCCATTCCCATGGCTGGTCATATTCATCAGCAGGTCGATCGTCATCCTGTGGCAACTTGCTTTCTCTCAGCCGCAGGTCAACCAGGCTTTCTGAATCCGATTCTTCAACGCCATTGCATTCTGGTTCATACGGTGTGTCATATAGCTGAATATTCTTCTGGGACGGCTTCTGAATGTCCTGCTTCTGAATGTCCTGCTTCTGAATGTCTGTGTAGAGATAAATAATTACATAGAATTTATACTCAAAATACTGCTTTATTAATTATGCAAATAAACAGAGAATGTACTTTACATTTAAAAATACTACAATTAAATAAATAATTAAATAACAAAACTGCTATTATAATATAAACAGACTTGGTAGCTGCATTAGAACAGTGAAAAAATATACTCCCACTCAACTATGTCAGATACATGGCAGTTCACGTGATGCATGGTAACATACACTGCTCTCATCTAAATCCTCTTTACACAAGTTTTACAGCAAGATCATTTTTCTCTAAGCTTAAACAAGGCAGAACAGTGGCAGTGATTGCAGCAGAGACAGGATACAAAGATTAATGCAATGAATGAAATTGTCAAAAATAGAAAATTAAAATAATCAACGGTAGTAAAAAAAAAAGCTATTATGTGGATAAAGAATTTTATCCTTGTAAGTCAAACAACATCACAATTCACGTATAGTTTTACGCCAATAACTATATTCTTGTAAAACAGAAAGCCATTTTCCGTGCGTCATCTCGAGATTTTTCTCAAGGTTGCATTTCAATTCTTAATGTTTCAGTATATAACAATTTAAACAAACAAGCATATGCCACATAGTATATATTAACACTCCATTGATAATTTGGAGACATGATTTGTAAGGCCTAGTATACTGATTAATAGGGCAAACAGTCAGTATATCGATGAGGCTATGTTGTCTAAACTTCCCCCGCACAGACATATTTTTTACATAATAAAAAAGTAAACTGGGGTGAAATATAGAAGAAAGAACATTCGTCGTTGTTTGAAATATTCATTAGACTGTAAGGTCATTGAGCAGGGCCCTCCACCTCTCTGTTCCTGTACGTCCAGTTGTCTGGTTACAATTACGTGTCTGTTAGTCCACCCATTGTGCAGCGCTACGGAATCTGAATGCGCTATGTAAATAATAAAATAATAATAATAAAAATTAAACTAAATCTTATTATATTTCAAGCAATTTTGGATAAATGGGCCTGTAAAGCAATGATCTTTGATTTAATAATCATTAAAGAATATGCTGACTTATATAAATAAAACACATGGTAGTTTTGGACTATAGTCAACATTTTAAAGAAAAAAAATAAAAATAGATGTACCTCTTGGCAAATTAGCCCAGATTCCATGACACCTCATCACAAGGCCAGTTCTTGACCTTTGTCAAGGTTCAATGGCTTTAAAGGGATTTAAGCCGCTAGCTGAAAATCAATTAAATCTACCAAACCGTCTGCAATATTAACTGGCTTAGAACATTTGTAGAGAATGCATTTTCTATTTAGTGAATACATTTTTGCTGTACCTTTAATTACAATTTGTTGCCACACAGAGTGCATATCTCACCTTGGCTTGATTTGCAAGATTTGCTGATGAATGCTAAGATTGAAATACGAACTGACACTAGTTAACACTCAAATGACTAAATGTGGATGTGACATTTAAAAGCCATCGAAAGTCTATATGATTAAACATCTGTGAAAATTGAATGGTTTAATGTAGAAAGTATGTTTATAGTTCCCTGTCTGGCCAAGTAAGAGCCCATTTTTTCCATCTTAATGCGTGGTAGATCGGAGATATTTAATCACTGCTGCTCTTTAAAACAGCTTTTTGGACAAGACAATAAGGCTTTAAAAGAGCTTAAATCACGTTATGCCGAAGACTGTCTGTAAGGATTAGGAGACTCTGTGATCCTTTCATAAGAAATAATAATAAAAGAAGGGGGGAAAAAGATCCATCAACACTGTGCTCAACAAAAGACAAATAAAGGTTTCCGAGACCATTTAGGATGTCAAGGAAAGATTACTGTGCGCTTGTAGCTTATAAAATGCAAGATTGGACTCAAAGTGCACCCGCTGTGCTCTTTAATGGACCTCGGGAGCCATTCACTCTAAAGTCTTAAATTAACACCTTACCCTCTCTGGCTGAATTTAAAAAAAAAACAACCAAAGAGCTCACACAGGCTTTAATCTCACCAAACCTCTGAATATACCACATCTAATGAGAAGGACTTTGAAATGTGGTAGAAACCATGTACTAACAATGCTGTCTCATATGATGGGAGACTTCTCCCAACATGCTTCTTTTATTATATTCAGAGTAGTTTACAATTAAATTAAAGCACAGTTTGGCTGTATTGCTTTTCCACCAGCCCAGTCAAATTAAATGTTACCTGATGCACCAGATAATAATAATGTTGACCTTATTTCTGAATATATCTCAGAACGCTTAAAGGGAAACTATACTGCCAGGAAAAGTGGTGCAGAAGGGGTTAAAAACCATTGTTTCATGTATCTGGGTCCAGGATCGATGTCGCTCTGTGCTGGCTCAGGTTTGCCTTCCCTCCTCTCCTGACATCAGCTGTCAGGGGTGATCTCTTTCGGCAATGGCTGCGCTCGCATTTGTTTGATGCTGGAAGTCCTTGTGCATAGCGTGAGGATGTCCAGCGTCAGCTAGGCCACCAAAGGTCGCTTAGCCACTTGCAAGTCCCTCTAGTGTCTGTCTGATGATGTAAAGGGTTAATAAAACAAAATTTTACTTACCTGATTCCAGTGCCAATGGCGCTAATTTGGGCTCTTCCTCTGCCAAAGTCGGATGATGAGTAGAACCCACTGTACAACGCTGCGGAATTTGTTGGCCCGTTATAACTAATAATAATAATAATGAGGGAGGACATCCATCGTCTCACGGAGTGAAACTCTGTGAAAGAGTAGGAAGCACCTCTAGTGGCTGTCTGGTAGACAATCGCTAAAAGCAGTCTTAACCCTGCATTGTTAACAGTTTCTCTATAATTTCACTGTTTTACATTACAGGGCTAAGGGGACTCTGGCACTGCACCCAGATCACTTCAATGAGAGGTGTGGACTTTCCTTTTTTTTTTTTTACACCTCACAAATTATTGTTAAATAATAATATTTGAAATCCTGACAAGCAGCAGTGATTGAAATTTGTTATAACAGGAATGTTTTTGCCAATAGTTCAGTCAATGCTATTATAATTTGCCACTGGATCTTATTACCAGCTGGTGGTTGGCAATGGCATGCTGAATCCCATTCTTGACTACAGTTTGTCAAGTTGAATCTTTTTTCAAGGTTTTCTTTTTGGCATGCTAGTCATGCTTATAGTTTGATATGCTGTATCATATTATATTATTATACCAAGTCATATTTTGGTATGCCGGACGCCATTTCTGGATACACTGCGGCATGTTCTATCCCATTCCCATTCTTTCTGTCTCCTATTTGCATTTACAGCAATGTATGAATGTTCCATGACTGGTTATAATTTGGCATCCCGGATCTCATTTTCAATTACAGTATAGCAAACTGTGTCTTGTTTACCTAAACCTGGAATGTACCTGACTTTCAAATAAATTGCTTGTATGTACTTAGAATTTGAAGCCTCATTTGAAGAATGTTATTAGACCTGATTGAGGATCATCAAGTCACTACCATCTGGTCCCCCTAAACAAACTAATTTATTGACAGGTGGACATGACAAAGCTGCTGATGTGAGCACAGGATCTCTGCAGATAAGCTTGTCAGGATGACCTGCAATGTTATCGGTTCCTAACAGGTTAATATATTTCCACATATTTTTATTTTCCATTAATAAAAAAGCATTCCATGTGAAATCCGATTTCAGACTTTCACCCCGTGGAGACTTTAATTGAATTATAAAAGCAGATGAAGCTGACAGCCATGAAATGTTAGGAAAGTGAATTGGAGTTGCAGATCGTGCAGCAACCTTTGTTAAGAACTACACTGTGATATCCAGGTCACTCCCTAAAGGCAGTCTGAAGAATACAAAATGTACTTTGCTTATTTTTTGCTCTTCTTCAAAGGTGCCAGTAAGAGGGGTGACCCATGCATTGTGCTTGTAAATGGGCAGAGTTTTCAGTAAAAGCCAAATGCCATACATTTAAAACAAAGCTGGGTTTCTTCTTTCAACATAATTTGAAAAAAGCAAAAGCTCCCCATATTAAATTTCCTCCAATGTACTTGACCTATCTAGTTGGAATACATTTAAATTTACTCTTATAAGTGCATAGTTTGATCAACAATAGAAAAATCATGTGTACTTGTACAGGACTGACACCTAGCATCAATAAGCCACCTTGACCCAGAATATAACAATTGCATCTCATAGGTCTGTATTACTCTTCCTTTCAGAAATTCTTGCAGCAATAAAAATTAAAACATGCAAGCCCCATAGCATCTGCAAATATAAGTTTTTTTTTTATATATTTCTTTAATGTTTTACAAGCAGAATGATCATGCTGTTTTATTCTTAATTTATGCTGTATATCTGACTGTCCTAGAATAATCAGAGCACACCATGCAAATTACGTCAGTACCTTGGAGGACATAGCCTAGCATGCATGTGCTCATATGCCATTTTTTTTTAGCAAATACCCAATCGCATATGCGTACACTCAGAGCATCATGGGGCAATGATTTCCTCCCGAACATAAAAGCCGTGAGCAGGTAAGTACATTTTATGCTTACTTCTGGTTCGCTATTCATTTTAGTAAGCGCTTTACTTGTCATTGTTAGAGAATTGGCTGTTTTGTTTTAAGGGATTAGCTGTCGCTGGCCACATTATTATTTTTTTTAATATCAGAAGCGTTCTTAAAAAATGTGGTAGAATTTAATTGGATTACTGTAACAGAAATCAATATGGATGGAGACCAATAATGACATATAGTGTCAAACAATGCAAATCAAAATAAGAGTACAGAAAATCTCTCTTCACAAGGCCGACTGGAATATATGCATTAAAATGAAATTATAGTTACAAAATTTGATTGAGTCTAGATCATTATGGTGTAAATTGAAGCATCCTAGAGCTTCAGATGATTTATATATAGTAAGAGGATTTAACACGAGAAGAATGGCAATTGTTAGACTATCTGCATGGAAATGTGATTTAAATTGCCGGTGGAAATGGAAAGACGAGCGAATTGCAATAAGGAACATCTTAATGCTGGTGTTAAGAGAGCACAATTTATGGATGGCTATGTAATTGCTCAGTGACGGTTTGTGGGTCTCAAAATACCTTATTTTTCAGCCTTAATGATTATCCTCACCTCCTGCTCTTTGAAAAATCAGTAGAGGTTTAAGGACATCTGATTATTGGAGAATCCTAGCAACATTGTAACTGAAGATGTCAACATATCAAACCTATTGGCCCTCTAATGCAGGCTTCCTCAGAAGATAATGACTTGGGGGGAAAAAAGCCTCCAAATAACATGTAATTGAACAAACGTGTTATTATCTTTTGTTGAGGTCATTATTAACATTGTACATCACAATGAAGTATATAATAATATAGGGAAATTGCAAGCACAATATTTATTAACATGCACAATGTTTACAGTATGGCTATTACTCTACCTTAAAGAGGAAATGTAACTTTTTTTTTATTGGTGACACTGATAATTTGGCTTCAATAAGGTGTGCAGTTGTGGAAGGCACTTCTGACACTAGATCTTATTTTTTTTTTTATAATTCTTAATTTTTGATGTGCATGTTGAAGACAAAGCGTGAGATAGTGTACACTTTGGAGACATTCATTGCAAATAAGATTAAGTGTATAGCAAAGTGTATAACAAACATCAGCACATTTTTATGTACAAGGAATAGTGACAAGATAAAGTACAGAACATCTGAGAGGATGCAATAGTTCAACAGTATGAAGCCAACAGGAGTATCTATACATAAGTAGCAGAGGTTATAAAATCTGCTTTTGTTGACTAGGCATGTATGTTTGTACACAAATGTAGAAAAAACTCAAGAGTAAACATAGCCTCTCGGATATAAGGGAGAGTGACTAAGTTTAGTAACACAGGCTTATCAAACATATAAATGTTGCTGTATGCCCCTCCGCAGTCCTGCAGGAGTAGCTGGTTCTTGTACTGAGGGGTCTTGAAAGGTCTGCTGAGTTGG
The DNA here is from genome assembly GCA_933207985.1 of Pelobates cultripes. NCBI lineage: Eukaryota > Metazoa > Chordata > Amphibia > Anura > Pelobatidae > Pelobates > Pelobates cultripes. The sequence goes on from OW240916.1 coordinate 99,241,575, forward strand.
GAGCATCTACCACCCTGGCTTTAAGAGGGGCCAGAGTTTTGATGTTAATGGTTCTTCTCCTCCTTTTGGTGGAAACCTGTGCCCTAAGAATCATTGGCTTTTGGGCAGCTCTCCATTTGCATAGGTGGTGAGAGGAACGTACCTTCAGAGAGGTCCCTGGCTTTGAGCATGGTCGATGGACCTTAGCAGCATCCTTACTCTGCAGTTTGGCAGAAGAGGATTAGAAGGGAGGTCTGTGCTCTATGCGTTTCCAGAATGCTTTCCAGATCTGGTCGAATTGAGCCTCAAAATGCTCCTTCCATTGCCAGATTTCTGGGACCTTCTGAGACTGCATAGGTTGAGGCGCCATTTTGGATTCGTCATGGGGTTGGCTCCACAAGAGATCCTGCCATGGCAGATAAGTAGGTTTCCCAAGCGGGGACCGGGATTACCCCTACCGGCAGGGCCGTCTATAATATGATTAGGACCCTGGGCAATGCATTTTCTTGGGCCCTCTGGGCCCTGCTCCTCCCGCCGCCTCACCCCCCAATTACGCCCAACCCGCAATCACACTGACAGACGAACTGGCACAGACACACACAGACAGACATTAAAACATTCACAGATACATACTGACACACACAGTCACTGACACACAAATATTTACACACAGACATACATACATACATACACAGACACATATACTGACACACACAAACACATACACTGACAAATATACTGACACACAGGCATACTGACAGACACATTGACACACACACACAGGCATACTGACATACACACAGACAGACGTACTGGCAGATACAGACAGACATTAAAACATTCACAGATACATACTGACACACATACACTGACATACAAATTTATCCTGGCAGACATATTGACACACACACACACACAGACATACATACATACACACACACAGATACATACACTGACAGACATATGACACACACACAGGCCTACTGACACACACATACACACACACACAGACATACTTACATACACACACAGACATACTGACACACACAGACATGCTGAAACACACACACAGACATACTGACATACACACAGACAGACGTACTGGCAGCACGCCGGACTGAACATTAAAACATTTTACAGATACATTTGACCGCACATACACCACGGCACACGATATATCCTGGCAGACATACTGGCCTGAAACACACACGCTACAGCGCACACACACATACACTGGCAGACATACTTGTACACACATACACACAGACATACATACACAGGGCAATGAACGACACACACACACTACAGGCGATACTGGCACATACACACAGACGGTGCACCAAAACATTCCACGGAATATACCCCGACACACACATACACTGGCCACAAATATACTGGCAGGGCATACTGACAGCGCACATACACACACAGATTGCGCGCATAACCTACACACACAGACATGCTGACACACACACAGACATGCTGACACACACACACAGACATGCTGACACACACACACAGACACACTGACATACACATACACACACACACACAGACCTACTGACATACATTTAGCCACCCTCCAGGTTCTTACCTTTACCAGGAGGGTGGTTTCCCTAGTCCTCCCTAGAAAAATGGTTACTGTGGATACTTAAAGTAGAACATTGCCACTTTTAATTAATTCAAATTATGTGTATACATTTATATTTGTATGACAAGTGAATTTAATATAAGGTTATAGTGAATATTTTATATTTGTGTTATTGTGCTATGTACTAGAGACTGGTCATATTACAGGTATGTGAAGCAGCTTCATTGCAAGTCCTTGTGTTTCCTATAATGTTATTATGAATTGTCCATCTTATTGTAAAGCGCTGGGGAATAAGCTGGCACTATATAAATACCAACGATGATGATAATGATAAGAAGAAGAAGGAGAATTAGAAGAAGAAGAAGAAGAAGAATTGTCATGTACAAGAGAAGAGAGAAGTCATGTGACTTGCATGTATTTGAGAGGATAATGCCCCTGGGAATTCCATGCTGTTTTTGTGTATACAACGAAATTTATATGCACCTTCTTCTCCAGTGTAAAACAGAAAAATCATGGAATACAAATATAGTAAAATTGGCATAAATTTTCTCTGCAGATAAAAGACAGTATCTAGCAGATGGTATCAAAGGCTGAAAGATACCAGTCTTTACCCAGAATTCACAAGTAACAAAAAAAAAAGCCAGACTTGAAGGAGCCCGGAGCTTAACTGGAATAGCTTTAGGTAAAATGAACACAAAAGGCATAACACTTGTGCTATTGATGAGGCATCTGAGGTTTGAATCTCATTATATCTTTTCGTATCTCTTAGGTTTTCACAAGGATTTAAGTTGTCAAGGTAACTTTGATGAGGGGTTTGTATGGCAAATGATATGCCACTTCGTTCAGGTCTTATCTCTTCCCACTTGAATATACATACGAAGGTGGGATGTACCATTTCACAACAGGGTGTGATTTGTGGGAACTGTGAAACCGTGCCTTGGTAAGATGCATATACAGGAGGGTGGTCAATTAAATATTAACCATGTTATATAACCTGGGGAAATTATAGGTAGGAATAAGATGGCCTAGGACAATGTGACAATCACAGAAATAAACACGTGCCTGTGTGGTTTACTTATTTTAATAGCACATGAAGCTGAAAGCAGAGCTATTATCAGTGTCTTTGCCTTGATTAAGAACTGTTCAGGGTTCTAGATGTCTCCCCTCTTGCAGGTGTAATCAAAGGCATACCTCCAAATAATATGGGACAGGGTGTGAGCCATAGATAACGTGCTGTGATGTGAGATGATTGGACCTGTCAAAGAAAAAGGGGCAAGGCTTGGTGCATGCATGCAAGACTCAACACTTCCCATGCGCAGAGACGCATGAGCTCCCTCATGGGCCGATCGCTCCATACATCCCAAGTGTTCCTATTTAGGAATAGTGTACCTAATGGAGGTTGAACATGAGACTAATTTGTCAGGTGAGCAGTGGAGATGTTGTGTCGAGTATGTTACATACTAGATGACATGCAGAGTCATAAGCATTGATTGTTCGCATTGAAAATGCAGCACCATGCTGAACCTGTCTCCCAGTTCAAAAACACTGCTTATGACCAGTGGTGGCCTTAAAAGAACACTATAGTGTCAGGAATACAAACATGTATTCCTGACACTATAGGTGTGAAAACACAGTTTAGGGTCCATCTACCTATGCCTCCCATGAAAAAGGTAATTTAATCACCCTTTTCCCACGCCACACAGGTCTTGTCATGGCTGGCCCCGCCCAAACTCTGCCTCCTTGGTTGAGATCATCAATTTTGATGATTTAAGCCAATCTAATGCTTTGCCATGGCAGAACGCAGTGCTGAGCCAATTAGCATCTCCTCATAGAGATGCACTGAATCAATGCATCTCTATGGGGAACATTCAGCATGTCCATGCAGAGCATGGACACGCTGAACATCAGTGCTGGACCTTGTACAGCACTGAACCAGGAAGCACCTCTAGTGGCAGCCTGAGTGACTGCCACTACAGGTGTTACTAGGCAGTAATGTAAACACTGCTTTTTCTCTGAAAATGCAGTTTACATTAAAAAGTCTGCAGGAACATACTATATACACCAGAACAACTACATTAAGCTGTAGTTGTTCTGGTGACTATAGTGTCCCTATAAAGGGCTGACTGTTGCAGGATTACAACTGCTATCATGCTGTGCCAGCCTGTTAAAAAAGTTTTTAAATAATTGCCATTTTTTATTTTTTATTTTTTTTTATTAGCAGTTTTTAGGTTAGTGCAGAGATACAGCGTATATAACATTGTCATTTACATCATATCATTACATTCTTTGACACTCTTTGACATACATAGTTCGACAAGTCAATTATTTGTTACACATTTGTGTCAGCCAGGTACACTCATTAGCCTATGTCCTAGAAATGCCATCGCTATTGGAGTTCCGCTGCACTTCGCACATTTTGATTTTGCATAGGAGCTGTGGGTTAGGTGGGTAAAACCTGGATGGGGGGGGAGGAGGGGGGTTCGGTCGAGGTAGACAAGACTAATGAGTCAACCTTTATTCCCAGAGATTGTTGGAGTTCTCCTTTGTTCTTCCTAATTTGCAATGTTTGGGGTTGTTCTCCTAGTGTATGCGTCCCACAGTTCCCAAGCTTCTACCCAAAATTTTTGAGTAGGCCTTGTTTTCCTAACCATGGTTTCATATAGTCTAGAGGTTTCTATAATGTGGGTGCATTCCGTTAGGGTTGGTGTGTGTGATGCCAGCCAGTTTCTGCTGATCGTTTGTAGCGCTGCAATGAGTATGTGATAAATCAGATACCTTACAGTTTTCGTGATGTTGTTTGGGAATAGTTGGAATAGGTATTGTTCGGGTTGGGGGGGCATCACCGTTCTCGAGGACTCTGTTATTAACTTCGAGATTTGAGTCCAGAATGGTGTTATTCTTGGACATGACCACCATATATGATACACAGTGCCCGGCTGCTCTTTGCATCTCCAGCATTGCCCTGAGTTATGAGGGTTGATGTGTTTCAGTTTGGTCGGAACCAGATGCCAGCGGTATAGTAACTTTCTAGACATTTCTATGTGTGTGGTGCATAGTGTTAGGTTCCTATTTGCCGTAAATATACGAGCCCAATTAGATTCGTCCAATTTCCTTTGGAGGTCTATTTCCCATTTCGAGATAAAGGAGGGCTTTGCAGTGTAAAGTCTTTGGATGATTGTATTATACAATTGGGATATTAGTTTAGTAGGAGGCTTGTTTTGTATACATAATTGCTCAAGAGGCGATAGTTGCCAGTCTTGTCTGAGTGGAGTATTTGGTGGGTAGTGTGTGCGGAACCATGACTTTATCTGTAAATACCTGAAGTTCATGGTTTGTGGTATTTTATGTTTAATCTGCAGGTGTGCAAACGGTATCAGTTTGTTGTTATCTACTATTTGGTGTAAGGAAGTGATGCCATACTTGGCCCATTCCTTGGCGTTGAATTGTGGTATAAGTATTGTAAGGGCTTGGAGCTTCATAGCTGGGGACGGATGAGGGGAGGACCCTAGTTTGGTCCTAAGCTTGTCCCATATAGACAGGGACATTTTGGTGGTTGGTAGCATTCCCGTATATTTGGGTCTAATGCATCGTGGTATCCAGATCAGTGTAGTCAAATTATTGCCTTTTGTATATTCTGCCTCTATGGCAAGCCATTCCGGTGGTTGTTGGAGATGGGATGCTATGATGAGGGGACTAAGGATCGAAGCCGAGTAATACGTTTCAAGGTGTGGTATCCCTGTGCCCCCTTTCTTGAAGGGTTTGAAATAATTGCCATTTTATGACAGCAGGTGTCTACTGTTTGCCCACCAATGCTCTGGTGCATATCAGTTACTCATGCCTGTTTACATATAAGGCAACATCTCCCAGAAAACCACATAGTGACAAATATTTTACATTCTAGTTTTATGTAAACATAAGTCGCATGTAAATACTATATCACAATGCATGTTTGAGTACACTTGTCTCCTTTTCAGTAACATTTACCTGCTGGCATCTTGTCTGTCTGCTCCGTGCTTGGGCATATTATTAGCCTGCAGGCTATATTGTGATTTACTTGGCTTGGCATATTTTATCATCTGGATTTAATCAAAAGCTGTGGGTTTGATTTCAATGCAGTTATTCTGGAACACTGATACCAAACAGATGAGTACCAAGCTAAAGTGTTTGCTGTGCTGCCAGCCAAAAAAAACCCCCAAAAAACAAGCACTTTTGCTATAAGCACTTGCAGTTCCTGAGGCAGGCAGCTCATTAGATTTTTATCGGTTCCTTGTGCCGATGCCCAAGGACAAAAATAGAGTTCACAGAGGATGCAAGCCACACAGATGGACGTGACAGTAGCCAGAAGAGGAGAATGTATGTGCAAATCATGTTGCGGGTATACAAGGCAGGGATCCCAATTACGATGATCAAACCATCTGCCTGTGCTTTTGGGAAAAAAAAGTCTCAGCTGAAATGTATATCTAAATTGCCACAAAATACTTACTGCCCCAAATGAGACAGAATAGAAAAAATAAATAAAACCCTAATAAAACTCCATCATAAAGCAGTTTTCTAATTATTTCAAAGTTATATATGTCAACAATGAAATCTACTAAAGTGGTTAAATGAAAAGAGATGGCTTAAACAGTTACTCCAAGCACCATGGCCACTTCAGTGATTTGAAGTGTTCATGGTGCCTGGAGTCTATATGGGCAGCATTTCACCTTGAAACACTGCACATACAGAGATTAACCCTTCCTGCTGGAGATGAACTCAACTTTAAGCAGTGCCATAGGGGTATGAGCAGCCAATCCAGAGCTAGTAATTGGCTGAGACTGTTCTGTGAACCCTCTCAGCCAATGAATAGGGACTATTGCAACTTCAGGGTTCTGTGCATCACTGGATCCAGGTAAGGGGGAAAACATTTGCTAGAAGGCTGTAGTGGTTATGATACTTAGAGTAACCCTTTAAGGACATTTGCATCTCACATTATATAAATAAATCACTTTGCAAAGTAATTGGTAACACCCAATACACTAAAAACTCATATATTAAGGTAGACTTAAAATGTATGAGTCTAAAAATAAAAATAGACTTTTAAAACTAATTCAGCAGCAAACCTAATTTCATTTATTTCAGTCCATGAAGTCCTTCACTTATTGGTTAATTGCCTAAGCCTTTAATTTTGTTCTGTAGCACATTTTTTTACAGAAACATTTTAAGGAATTGTTTACAGATATCCTGTGTTCACTGAACAATCATCATAAATAAAGATCAAGATGAGCGCACAAACATTTCCTAAGACTATTGGCTTCACTAATAAAATGAAGGAGCACCTTATTCACTAGTGACAACACAGACGTTTTAACTTTAAGCCCAGATGTTATTAAATGAATCATGTGTCACAAAGGTACTCATTACATCATAGCTCCTAATTTTATTAGATATAGATACAGAAATCAGTGTGTGCATGCCTGAAAAGGTATGGTGTTGATGTACAGACTCAACTAAAAAGGGAAGATACACCCACAAAATACCTAAAATGAATCAGAAGTTAGGCAGACCTTCAGGAAAAAAGTTATGAAATTGATATGGAGACATTAAAGGGACACTATAATCACCAGAACAACTACAGCTAATTGTATTTGTTCTGATGAGTAAATTCATTCCCTTCAGGCTTTTTGCAGTAAACACTGTATTTTCAGAAAAAATGCAGTGGTCAGTGGGATACCTCCACTGACCAATCCTCAGATTGCTACTAGAGGTGCTTCCTGGGGCAGTGCTGCACAGTGTAACTGACATTCAGTGTCTCCACTCTCTGCAATGAGACACTGAACTTTCCTCATGGCGATGCTGATTGGCCTGGGCAGTGTTTGGCTCCACCCCTGACCCACCTCCCTAGCTGAGTATCATCAGAATTGACAATCTCAGCCAATCCAATGCTTTCCTAGGGAAGCATTGGATTGGCTGAGATCATCACTTCTGGTGATGCCAGCCAAGAAGCAGATCCAGCACTAGCACTGGAATAAAGGAAAGATATACTATATTTAGGAATGCAAGGGGAGATGTGTGTGCGTGTGTGTGGAGGGGGGGAGGGGGGCGGGATTAGATTGTGTTTTTAACACTATAGGGTCAGGAAAACATTTTTTTCCTGACCCTACAGTGTTCCTTTAAAACCAGCCCCACTATGTACAGAGTGCTTGTGAAGTTAAATGTCCTATGAGCACTCTACAATGTGCATGCATATCCATTGATGCTATCCTGATGAGTTGACTGGGGAGATTTCCCTTGCGTCCCTACATGACAAGACACTAGAGCAGGGACCAGGGACCCAGGGCTATTGGGAAGATCATGAAATTATAACATCCAGCTCCAGAGATTCAAAATGTTTAGATACGTATGTCCTATATCAGAGTCTATTATTAAAGTCTACCTAAGGGATGGATTTGCATCTATGCAAATTAGAACAAAAACATCTAAAAATACAATGTTACCACCACTGTCCTATTTAAATAAAATGAAGTATCCATAGACACTGGCATGTTATTTTGTTTTTTCAATAACCAGCAGGAGCAAACAATATTCTTTTGCACTTTTCACTGCACGCTGAGTATACAACAATGTTACAGCAGCCCCCTGCTCAGAAATAGCTCTGAAAGTAAATTGCTGTCTCCTGCATGTTAGAAAACCATACGATTAATCTCAAAGAAAGATTTTCCCAAGTTGTTAAAACTTTATATGTTATTGTTTTCCATACTGTGACTTGTAGAAAGGCAGTTTGCAAAACTAGGGCTGCAAAAAAATAAATTGTAAGTATAGATGGGATAAATGATTTTCCAGCTCAAATATTCAATGCTAAATTATGCCATTTAAGTTTACAATTCAATGTCCAAGTAATTAAACCCCAAGAAAGGATTTGTATTCTATTTGTATAACATCCTCACTGCTGAGTGCTTTTCACACAAAAAATAAATAAAAACGCTTCAATTTAATAGCCCCCACTTGCACGACATGGGAGGACTTGGTAAGGGGACACTAGGGTGCTTTTTCTAAACAGTGAGCAGCCACTGACTGCTTACTATTTAGTACACATGCCCCTACTCGCGGCATAGGGAGTAGGGGCATTCGGGAGATTTTAATCTCACTTATGCTATTATGGGGGTCATATTGACCCCCATAGAGTGAGGGAGGACATGGAGGTCTTAGGAAGTGGCAAGAAGCACTGCTCCCTGCCACTTTTTTTTTAACATATAGCGTGCCGGTAGCTCCCTCCTTGTAATAAACCAAACAAACTTTTTTTAAAAATGTATTCATTTATTTGTCTTTCTGCCAAATGAATGAATAGATGAAATTCCTGTTCGCATACCCAAGTGTTTAACTGGGCATGCGCAGGAATTTCACAGTGCTATCTAGTGTGGGCAGATGACGTATCCCACAGGGACTTCATCTACCCACACAAAGATGTCGGCGCCCAGGACCTAGGTCTGGGCACGAAATAAAGATGCGAAACTAGGAGCATTTGGGGGTGGCTAGGGGACAATTAGATGTAATGGAGTCGGGGGCAAGCATTTGAAATGTAAATTTAAAATTATGTTTATCAGCATATTTTAGTTTATACTGCAATGAATAATTCTAAAGTACCGATTGTTACTCTTTACAGGTGTACAATCTAATAAAGTGCCAGACAAAGACCATAGATGGGAGCATTTCAGCCAAGAATATTCCAGGTCAGTCAGCCTGCCTCATTCCTTTACATTGTGGAGCAATTTCTCTAGTGTTCTGCAAGGGAGTGGTCGAAGGGAGTAATAGTGAAGTGTGTTTCTTCCTGAAAGGATCTCTGCTAATTCAGTTACAGTAACAGTACAGGCCTGTATAAGTCCCTCATATTGCAGCCACATAGTTAGTAAGAGGATAGTAAGGCAGGTCTGCTCATATGTAAAACGGCAGTTACTGAGTTTTATAATTATTATATGACCCAGAAGGCCAGTTGGAGTGGTTTTCTGATCTCTTCAGTCAGCTCAAAACTACTGTGGCCTAGCAAGTATTTGCCAGATTAGCTCAATGGCCAGTCAGGGCATACTCTGGACTAGAGTCTAATGCATGATTATACAGTTGTGTTGTCTGAACAGGTTAAATTTACTGATCCCTCAGAAGCTCTGTCTGTCCAAGATGTTTCTGTGTTTTCTTTCATGGGCTGTTGGACACCACAGTCTGACTTTTAAAAAAACATGATCTAACTATACATTTTCACTTACTAGGTACTTATATAATAGTATGATCTTTAATTCATCTTAACAAACAGTGGTGTTATTCCAGAAAATCTCTTAATTCTGATGCCCTTTCTATTTTCAATGGCTCCAAACCCATTTTTGTTTCTGTGATATGATTACTTATATTATTGTTTCTTACTTGCTGAATTTTTTTCTTAAAAGAAAATGATTTAAACAAAAATACATTTTTAAAAGCTCCAAAAAATTAACAATCAACCAAAAATAAACCTTAAAGGGTGACTCCAGTATTCAAGACCACTTCATCACTTTGAAAAGTTGATCATACAGAGATTAACCCCTTAGCTGTCGGAGGTGTACCTCCGTCTTTGGCAAGACCATTAGCCAACCCAGAACAAAGTTCCAGACTAGTTAATGTAAATTCTAAGCAAAATATTTGTTTGATACTAGCACGCATAGCATGTTAGTACCAAACAGCCAATGGCAGCACACCTTCACCCTCTCTCTGCCACCCCAATCCTCCTCTCTGACCATCCTCCTGGCGAGGGGGAATGATATCAAGCCTGACGTATCAGGCGTCAGGGAGAACATGGACTCTATGATGGAACAGAGAGCATTTCTTTATTTTAATTTGGGGAGTGTAGAACACCTAAGAAAGGGTTACCAAAACCAGGGTTTTTTGAAAACACTGTTTTTTAGTTGAAGTAACTCTTTAATGAGAATTTTGTAAGGTTAGCACCCTGGAGATTGTACATATCTTTACATTACTCTGAGCATCCATGGTTGGACCCAGATGCCCACCAAACACATCCAGATACTTTAGGTCAAACTCAACAGTTTCTTAGGCATGGCAGCTATAGTACACTCAAGCACGTCTGAGAATTCTTACAGTAGAAAACATTACATTAAGTGGCCACTCAACAAATGGTAGTGACTTTGCATTCAAACATCAGGTAATTAAAACCTTGAATCTATGCATCTGCTATGGATTTGTTGGCACAATGCATCGATTAAAATGTGTAAATGATGTGTACCTTGCTGTCATCCACAAATATAAGAACACTCAACTACAAATAACAAAATAATCAAAAACACAAACACCATGCAATTTATAGCTTGCTCACTGGCATGTGGATTGCAGCAAATGGTTTGTTTGTATCTCAGTAAATCTTTCACATAGTGCCAAGGTTGCCAAAGAACTTGATATGAAATGGATGTGAGATAATACATCCACATGCTTGTTCTACTTTTTTTTCCCTTTCTGCTTGGAGACAGAAACATAACCCCAAGGTTGAAGTAAAATAAATCCATAAATTCTTCTAGTCCTCCTGGCCCCTAACTATTAATATTCTAACCATAAACGTCACGATAAATACTTCAATGAATTTGTGTGCCCAAAATCTTTTTTCTGACCTTTAAATATGTACTGTTCTTTGCATGCTAAGTTTGCTATAGAAATGTACATTTATGAGGAAGCAATTAAATCTGAATAAATACAAAAAGAAAGAGTCCCACCGGCAGACTGAGCCAACGCTATGCCTGAGTTACCCAACTTTGTTGCAGATCCAAGATCCGTTGCTAACTGTGACAAGAGATTTAATGCAAGATGAAGAGGGCATGTTAGGACATGTCAGCCAGCAGCTTCTGACATTTGAGGAATGACCAGTTTGCCTGAAAATGTCTGCAACTGATCCTCAGGGAAGAATAAAATGAAAAGTCAAAGTAACTATATATACTATTTAAATACTGTATATATTTAAAAACATTTGACAAAAGTAAACTACACTGAAAAATAGAATGAATAAATAAAAATATATTTTCTAACTTACTGGTGAGTAGGATATGAATACAAGCAGTTGATGCACCACTGATATTTCAAAATGGCAGGCAGGTAATCAATGGTTTATGAGATCATGGAGAAGACTGCCTGTTCATCAGTTCCACCATGCATACAACTGTTGTTGCAAATTGTATATTATTTAATAGGGTTAAAAGTTGAAGTAGTATTACACTCTCTAACCTATCACTTCCCCGTAATGCTGGCATGATTTGGAATGGCGTTAGGTGAAGCATTACTGTGCTTTAGCTATACAATCATATACAATCACTGCTAAACTCTTTAAATTAAACAAGGGACAGTGTCCATAGACTCCTGGCATAGTTAATTTAATTAGATTAAGTATTGTCCTTTTGAAAAAAAAACAAAAAAAAAAGTTACTTCCTTCTTTGCTCCATTGCCTGCGGTTTAAGTAAAAAATCAGTTAAACTCACTCTAAACAATTACATAGGGACATTTCTCAGCATACATGTACTTTAGAGAAGGGCATATTAGGTTTGGTTGGGGAGGTAGTGTCACGGCTCCCGGCTCTTTCGTCAGCATGGCTGCACATAAACAAAGCAGCCACGCCAAATGTTTTATACTTAACCAGGGCATGGCAGATCACTGCCTGATCCCCAGCAAGTGCGGCGTTCTAGGGATTTAAATAGGAAACGTACTTTTGCCCACAACAAAGATGGCGCCAACGTGCGTGCGACTTCACGTCATAGACGCGCAGGCACATTTTGGGGTCGGAGGCTAGTTACAACCAATTACAACTGCAAGAGGGTTATTTAAACCGAAAATAGCATTTTGTCAGTGCCCTGTCGTGGTTTCCACTAGTTGGTTGTCAGAGAGTGCGTTTTTGTTCTAGTTCTTTTTGGTATTGGACTTTGGCTCGTATTGTGACATTCCCTTATTCTGGTATCCTTGACCTTTGGCTTGCATACTCGTTGTGTCTCTTTCTGTGTCCCTGTCCTTGGCTAGTATTTTCACCATTCTTATTTACGTTAAGTCCGGCCATTTTAAGACCCGGTATACCTTGTCCTTGTTCATTGTGTATTCTATTATATGTTAGTTCTGCATGTTGGGTCATATAGTAATCGTACAGGTAGGTTCTGATGACATCATACATTACTGCAGCTCATTAGACAGCAGCATTTGTAATACAAAACTACAGCAAGAGAAAATGGGGAATGCATACAAAAAGTCTGTGGGTGAAATTGAACTAGCTTTTATTTCATAATTTGCGACATTCTATAATTAATGGAAACTTGTGTGCTTTTGTTTTGTTCTTGAGAGTCATGGTGGATTATAGCAGCTATGCAATCACGGTCTATTTTCAAGCATATTAAAACCGTTTGCTTTTAAGCTGCACTTTTATCCATGAACCATTCGCTTCTACCATCTGTAATGAAAGTTGTAATAAGGTTTTGATAAATCAGAATGACAGAGCATATAATATGAGGATTGAGCCATTTTCAAGGTATGATCTCAACTGTGCCAAAAGCAGGTGGGAAGACTCTGCAATTTAAGAGAGGAGGTAAAGTGCTAATGGAGGGCGAAAGGTCAGGAGAAATTAAGTGAGGGTTCAGAGGATGAAATTTTTATGGGAATAAATGAAAAATGAAATGCTGCAACACCTGCAGCTTTGTGGAATAAGGAAAAGTGTTTTTCTTATTATTTTTGTAAATCCTGCTATTAATTTATGCATAAAATCAATCATGGGACCAAACATGTTTACTGGAACTGAGCCAGCGGCATGCACCTCGATTTCACACAGAGAGCAAATTGCCAGGAATACGCAGTCATTATCTTTCATATTTTATAAGTACAACATAGATCGCTATAGTTTTTGAAGAATGACTTGATGCAGGTTGACAGCAGCAACAATATCTTTAAGACAACTTGCTGGTAAATGAGGGAGCAGAAGCTGACAGATTGCAGAAGATGTTAAAAAAAAGCAACAAAAAAAAAAATATGTTTTCACCTCACTTATATCTCTGTGCTAAAGGCATGGAGTGTTTAGATAAGAAACCACAGGCAAAACCTGCCACCTTTACCTTTAGCACAGCATAATAGCAAACACAGCAACACTCTAGAACTGTCTGTGGGGCTTGACTCCGTAATTCAAAGTGTCAGATGACGATGAACCTTCACAGGAAGGGCCTAGAGTAAGGGCAACAGTAAAGCTAGCGATATATAGATAGTAAGAATATTTTTTTTTAAAGAATACATAAAAATGAGAATTACTCTTGCCATTAAAATCATATATCTTTCAGGAAAATTATTACTATTTTTTTCTGATACATTTAAATTGTAGCAATTGAAATGCTTTCCCCTATTCTAAAAGAATTGAGTTCCATGTCTGCAAATGGTGTGATACTCCAGCTCCCATTATAGTCAAAGTGGGATCAATGATGACAAATCTAGGGGGGGGTGGGGGGGGACATACTCAAAAATACTTAAAAATGAAATCTACTGGCATATTGAAAAAATAGCACAATTATTAGAGGTACTTTTGGCCAAACAAAGCAATCTTAGCTTTTAATCAAAGAAACCAACCAATCTCATTTGTCACACGTACACTCTAGGCTCCAGAACCACTACAGCTTAATGCAGTATTTATGAAGCAAAATTATTGTTCCTGCAGTTTGAACAATGTAAATGCTGCCTTTTCTCAGAACAGACAATGTTTATCATTGTTGCCTAAGCCCACCTCTATTGGCTGTCACTTGGACATCCACTGGAGGGACTTCCTGGATGCGGTTCTGCAAAGACTGTTGGACCAACAGTCACGGTCTCCACACTCCATTAACACACCAAATGCTCCTCATACACTGAGTCTAAGCAATGAGATGCTGACTGGCAAATTATTGCTTTTGCCATGAATACTCACTAGCCTCTCAGTGCTTCCCTATCCTTATAGGCTGGGTGAATTTGTATTGATGATCTTTGCCAGCAGATGCAGGATGAACTCTGCAAGAATTCTGGAACCATAAGCCTGCCTATTTATGACAGAAACACTTCCTTATCAATGTATGCACATAGTCTCAGCCCCAACAACACTGAGTGAGCAGCTTTTCATTCACAACCTGGATACAGACAGTCAGATGGTTCCTATAACATTAGAAATACAGCTTTCTAGTCCATAGTGTTCCTTTAATTCTGATAATAGTGTCTTTTATTTTTTCTACCCAATTAACCTACTTAACCTAATTAACTATACAATGTTGCAAATGCAACACAAGTTTGGTAATTAACTTTACACATTGCATGTGTTTTTTTTTGATATTGCACACATATCTGTTTTATAATGTATATGTAAAGTCTTGGAATACAATCATGATTGGCATTTTTTTGCGGGTAAAACCTTTATTACTGTAACACAGTCTTTAAACACCCAAAGGGTAGTTTAAAGAATTTAAAATGGACATCTTCCATTTCTTAAGTTACAATCAATAACTTGTTAGCATCAAAACAGTTAAATTACTAAAAGGTCCCTGTGGGGAGTCTTCAACTTCAACACTAGGGTCACTTATTGCGTTTGACTTCTATACGCAAGAGGCCACCGCAGAATTGGGTTAAAATTGAAAGGCTTCACTTGAAGTGCAGACCGAATTTCTCATGGGTGAATGATTAATCAGACTGTCAAAACGATCAGATGTCACACCATTGCTTCTAATATTTAATGCAACGCTTTGTGGTCCACTAAATAATATCAGTGTAGAATGTGATTAAATTTGAGTTATGAGCAAATAAGTCAAGTGCAAATCACATGAGTAATCAAAGTTTAAAGACGACAAGTGGATTGCTGTATGCAGACAACTGTTTGTACAAGGTCATTATTTATGTAAATTCTAAGATATATGGAAGAGGCACATCAACATATCATATGGCAAATACGATACCTTGTCCTATATACAAAAATGCTCGATCACTGCAAATCTCCCAACACTGAGCATTATTAAGTAACACTATATTGTCAGGAACACAACCATGTATTCCTGACCCTATAGTGCAAAACCCACCATTTAGGTGGCTTGCACCCACTTAAAAGGAATTAAAACGTAATTTATTTCCACCATAACAGAAAGGAAAAATTTGGTGTGGAACAGCGTACACTTGAAAAGGCCTATTTTGGGCGAAACACGTTGTGTTTTTATGATTTTGTTAAAATAAAAGTATTTTTAGACTACCTATCCGCCCGTGGTTAGTCCTCTTACTTTTATTTGTTGCTGTTTTATCCTGGCTGATTTTTTATTATTCTAAAGAACCATTACTACAAAAGAAATCCTAGGTGGGGATTATTCCACTCACGCCTGGTTCATAGAGCAGTGTGGCTGCTCTATACACTGTAAGTACGTTTCGTTTTACCTTTTACTTCTATTTTATCTATTGAGAACACTATGGGCCCTCTTTTGTGCTTTTTTCTTTCATAAATCCTGCATTGCAAATATCGCTAGAAGGATATCCTACATGTGGGGAGTTTAAATACCACTGTATGCTGTTTTACTCAGAGCTGGTGATAGCTCTCTCAATTGTAAGTTGGCACTCTTAGGACCTCGGTGTTCGTTTGTAGTTGTAGGTGACATACGTTATTGCACCATTGGGTTTTTCCCTTATTTTTATGTATTTTATATGCTGACGTGTATCTGAGACGCTACAAGAAGTATTGAAGAAACTACTCCTATTGTCCAGCTATATCCTACATGTGGGGAGTTTCAAATACCACTGTATGCTGTTTTACCTAGAGCTGGGCATAGCTCTGTACATTGTGAGTTGGCACTTCTCTATTTTTATGTTGTCCGTGACACGATTTCCTAACGGTTTTGCACTATTGGTTCCTTCCTGTTTCTGCTTTTGTTTTTCATATTAACTACTGAGGACTCAAATCAAGAACCAAAGAATACCTATCCAAGGTCAACATTGCATTTTCAGAGACGTTATTGTACTTCCTTCTTTCTCTGTATATTATCTCTCATTGTTCTACTTAGTGCACCCTGTATTTGCTGTTTCCTGTACCTTATTTCCAGCACCATGCAGGTCTGCCGGCACTGGATCCGCCGCCCCCCCATGATGACATCATCAAAATTGCCGATATTAAATCGACATGGGGGCGGTGCCAAGCGCCATTTTGGCCAATCAGCACCTCCTCATAGAGAAAAGGATATTCTATCCTTTTTCAGACAAAAAAGGATAGACTATGAAAAAAATACACCCCCCTTCCACCGTGTGCGCAGATATCCCAACTCTCCCAGACGTTCCGGGAGCTATCTTTGTTCGCCTTCATCGAGTGAAATGCATTTACATTCTGGCTCTCTAAAGATGGCGGCCGCTGTTGTGAACAGTGACTAGGGGGAGGGGCCGAGTCCTCCTTTTCATCCTTGTCCCGGCTCTGGCCTTTCAGGCTCGCTCCTAATACAAGTCGCTCCCGCCCCTGGGCCTGTCGCAGCCTCCGTTTCCTCCTCACCCTCCTGCAAACCTGACCGACTGCACAACACTCAGCGATGTCTCTCATTACAACCAGCCGCCTGTGCGCCTGCATCATCGGAAGCCAAGGTGAGCTGTGACCGGAATGGAAGACACTACAATCCCACATTTTCTTTCTAAAGGTAGCAAACTCCCAACAACTACAAAAGGCTGTGAGTGCTGGGAGCAGCTCAGTCCAGTGCTTGCATCCAAGGTTGGATGTGGAAATGAGTGGCAACAGAGGGGCTTTGCATGGAGAACAACCACTTGAAAATGGTTTTACAAAAAAATAATGGGATGGTACTTAAAGGCTTCTTTATTTTACCATTATAAACAGATTTAGTGGCGATGATGGTTAGGGTGCCCCTTTAAGCTTCTTGTCAAAATATATACAGCTGAAATCCACTTTCTCAAGATTATTTAGCTGCCAGCTTTTAAGCATTAGAAAATTATTTTGTATTTTTTTAATTTTATTTATTTTTATCTTCTCAAACTGAATTATTGTAATAACTGTCACTTTTTGGCTTATGGTTTCTGACTTTAAGCAGCATTTGTCTACTTTAAAGAATAAATTATTTTTACAGCTTCATGAAATTTAAACATAAATAAATGTTTAATTAAAATGTTGGTTTCCCTTGATATCTACATGTTGACTTACAGCTCTCCAAACATTTATGTCAGCAAGCTATTCAATATTGACAAACACAATGGACATTTTCATTGAGGAAGGAGTACTATCCCCAAAATGTTGCTCATTGATGCCCTGTAATTAATTGCAATTTTATTTGCGAACCCATTCCTCCTCCCTCCCCCATTTGTCAAGTGTTTCTGTCTGAAATATGTCACCCACATTTCTAAATACATTCTATTATCATACAGTCCAGTTATGTGTAAAATAGAGCATTATATAATGAAATAATATAAATATGTTTTAAAAGCCTTGTTTCCCCTTACACATCAATGGGGATGCATGCCTAGATTCCCACACTGAAGTTTAATATTAATAAAATTATAGAAAAAAAATTTTTTAAATAATTTATGGAAAAAAGTCATTTTTGGTTTCGGTTTTCGCCCAAAGGCATCCTGATTTTTCAGTTTTGGTTTCGTCCCAGAAATTTCATTTCGATGCATCCCTACTTTTATTAAGGATAATAATGCTAATAATTTCCAAATCAAGATAGATAACTAATTTTACATTATATGATGCATTTTCCCTGATTATTATTCTTTATTATTTAATTTTTATTTTAAGCCACGACAATGCTATACCTGGGAATATAAACCATTTTTTCCAGAGACAGCACCTATACTTATACTACTACTATACAGATAATACATTAACATACATGTAAATAAAGTTTAAAAAAAACAAAACAAAAAACACATTTAAACTTTTTCAGGATTTGCATTCAGCTCTGACCAAACCAGGATGTGACTGATGCTTACTACAATTTCTGTATCATGACTGGAGACTTTGAAATTGCCAGAGCTTCATATGTACAACAAGGGATTCAAGAATTGAAGTCCAAATGACAATCGTTGCTGTACAAATGCATCTGAATTACAACTTCCAGAAACTAATATCTTGCAGAATTATGCATTTGAAAAAAAGGAAACAATTCTTGTTGGGAGGGATGGGCAGAAAGGATGGTCTTATAGGGCAAAATGCAATGGTAATAAAATAAAATAAAACCTACTAAAAAGAAAACACATCATAATTAACTGTAACAATCTATACAACATTCCACCAAATTTGTGTGGATGTCTGGAGTGCGATTTCAAATTGTATAAGAGTACTTTTATTCCTGGTTGTAAAAATAAACATAAGTCCCCACATGGAAAAATTATAATCCTAAAAACCTTTGAATATACACAAAATATTAGATTTGCAATACTATATTTAATTTTTCATCAATGTAAAACTGAAGGTAGTAGCATCTGTGACTCTAAGGAAAATCTCCCATATTATTGCCAAGGATCAACACTCAAGCCAGAGGGAAACAATTATACAATGCAATAAGTAAAACATACATACTGGTCCTTAGAGTGACTGGGTTTAATGTATGAGAGTATAAAATACAGTCTGTAAGCAGACAAGAATAAACTGAGACAGGTTAAACATTGGAAAAAATCAGGAGAACAAATAAACAGAGCCAAAGTCAAATATTCCAGAGATCATGTCAGGTCAAAACCAGAATAGCATACCACAAGTCAAAACACACTCTTGGGGCAAAGTGAAGTTATCATTATGGTTTGATATAGCCCCAGTTTGCTTTGAATTGTCCTCCATTAAAAATAATCCTAGAACGTGCATGACCTGCATCGTTTGATCGACACAAATTGTTTCAGCATTGAAAAAATTATACATGTCCTGGAGCCTTTATATATAAAATGCAAAGGACAACATTCCACATCAGTGTCGATGCCAGAATGATACTCTGCGTCATCGTCATAGAGTCAAGCGCGTCAAAATAGACACAGGAATTGAGCACAGCGTCAATAGGAATTGAGCACACTGAGGACTCTGAAGTCATTAAAATTATGTCAAACTATGTTACATTGCTAAACTGTATCTCCCAAACTTGGGAATGTGGAAAAAGAGATGGATCAAGCCCGGAGTGAGAAACTCACTGATGGGGATGGGTGGATTCACCTGGAAATTATTGGTTCTGCCTAGAAAAATGTACATGCCACACTCAGGGCAAATTTGATTGCAGTTTAGGGAATAAGATCCATGAACTCGTGGCAATAATTGCAACTGATAATGTAGATTTAGTCACTGATACTGAGACATGGTATATCGAGAAAAATGGCTGGGACATAGCAATATCAGGGTACTCTTTATGTAGAAAAGACAGGGAAGGCAAGAAAGGGGGAGGGGTCACCCTGTATGTGAAGGGTAGTATAAAATCTAGCCTAATAAAAGTTAGTGAGGCGAACATAGAGTCCATTTGGGTAACGTTAGAATTTGGTAATCACACAGTAACTCATGTAGGTGTGATTTGTAGGCCCCAGGACAAATAGGAAAGTTAGATAATCTACTAGTTGAAGAAATATCGAAAAATTACAATTAAGACAGAAAGTTATCATTATGGGTGACTTTAATCTTCCTGATGTGAACTGGAAACCAAAACCGCTGCTTGTGCCAGGAGCACACATGTTCTAAACTCCCTACTGGGATTGTCTCTAAAGCAAGTCATTGAGGAGCCAACTCGTAAAGAGGCCATAGTAGAATTAGTGTTAACAAATGGATATTTGGTATCAGATATTACTGTAGGTGAACGTTTAGGATCCAATGATCATCAGTCAGTGTGGTTTAATATAAGAACAGTGACTGAGTCACACCACACAAAAACAAACGTTTTAGACTTATTATTAGAATTAGAATATGTGAAAAGGAGTCATTATCAGAATGGAGCAGTTTAAATATAGTCCACGAGAAATTGGATTATTTAAAAGTTGCACTGCTGAAGGTAACAGAAAATTGCATTAGACCTGTCAGTAAAAGCTAAAAATTTAAGAAACCACTCTGGTACTATGTAGATGTGGCCAAAATAGTAAAAAAATGAAAGTTAGCATTTAGTAATTATATATTAAAAAAAAAAACAGAGTGACGAAGATAGACAGATCTATACAATAAGACAGAAAGAGGCTAAGCAAGTTATAAGAGCTTCCAAATCACATACAGATGAGAAAATAGCAAGATATGTAGAAGAGGATAACGGTCTAGCTGACTGCCTCAATTAATATTGCAGTATTTACAGATGAAAATGAAGGAAAAAGGTTTCAGTTAGGAAAAAGGACAATTCAGTCATTTGTGTGAGTTTGCAGAAGAGGTTCTATTTCAACTGTCAAAAGTAAAGACAAATAGGCCAATGGGACCTGATGGAATACAACCAAAGTTATTAAAAGAGCTTAGTGGTGTACTAGCAAAACCATGAACAGATTTATTTAACCAATCATTGTTAACAGGAGTAGTCCCAGAAGATTGGAAGTTAGCGAATGTTGTGCCCATTCACAAGAAAGGTAGTAGGGAGGAGTCCGGGAACTACAGGCCAGTAAGCCTTACTTCAGTAGTGGGGAAAGTGATGGAAACCATGTTAAAGGATAGGATTGTTGATCATCTAAAATCACATATACTTCAAGATCAGAAACAACATGGGTTTACTTCAGGGAGATCATGCCAAACTAATCTTATTGATTTTTTTGATTGGGGAACTAAAATAATAGATCAGGGTGGTGCAGTAGATATTGCTTATCTAGATTTCAGGAAGGCTTTTGACACTGTTGCACACAGAAAGCTTATCAATAAATTGCAATCTTTAAGTTTGGATTCCAATATTGTTAAATGGGTAAGGCAGTGGCTGAGTGACAGGCAACAGAGGGTTGTAGTCAATGGAGTATATTCGAAGCATGGTCTTGTCACCTGTGGGGTACCTCAGGGATCTGTACTTGGACCCATTCTCTTTAATATTTTTATTAGTGATATTGCAGAAGGTCTTGATGGTAAGGTATGTCTTTTTGCTGATGATACTAAGATATGTAACAGGGTTGATTTTCCAGGAGGGATAAGCCAAATGACAAATGATTTAGTTAAACTAGAACAATAGTCAGAGTTGTGGCAGTTGACATTTAATGTGGATAACTGCAAGATAATGCATCTTGGACGAAAAAAAACCCAAGGGCAGAGTAAAGAATATTTTACAGAATTCTAACTTAATTATCTGAGGATAGGGATTTAAGGGTAATTATTGCAGATGACTTAAAGGTAGGCAGACAATGTAATAGAGCAGCAGGAAATGCTAGCAGAATGCTTGGTTGTATAGGGAGAGGTATTAGCAGTAGAAAGAGGGAAGTGCTCATACCATACAGAACACTGGTGAGACCTCACTTGGAGTATTGTACGCAGTACTGGAGACCGTAGCTCCAGGGGTATATTAATAATTTAGACAGAGTTCAGAGAAGGGCTACTAAACTGGTTCATGGATTGCAGGATAAAACTTACCAGGAAAGGTTAATGGATCTTAACATGTATAGCTTGGAGGAAAGACGAGACAGGGGATATATGAAAGAAACATTTAAATACATAAAGGGAATCAACACAGTAAAGGAGAAGACTATATTTAAAAGAAGAAAAAATACCACAACAAGAGGACATAGTCTTAAATTAGAGGGGCAAAGGTTTTAAAAAAAATATATCAGGAAGTATTACTTTACTGAGAGGGTAATGGATGCATGGAATAGCCTTCCAGCTGAAGTGGTAGAGGTTAACACAGTGAAAGAAGTTTAAGGATGCGTGGGATAGGAATTAGGCTATCCTAGATATAAAAGAAGGCCAGGGACTAATGAACGAATTTAGAAAATTGGCAGACTAGATGGGCCGAATGGTTCTTATCTGCCGTCTGTTTCTATGTTTAACCGTAGCGCACACAAAGCTTTAATTCTACTTCAATTCTAATAACAAGGTACAAAAAATATGGCGATTTGGAGGCCTTAGTGAAACATGCTTGCGATATATGGATTCCTATTTGCAACAACTAGACACTTTCAACGCTCTGAACCTTCTGTGAGTGAACACTGTCATATCTTGTCTACGTGTAATCCGACAGTCACTGAAAATCCTATATGTATCTACTTTAGTCCATTACTACCGGTGTGTTCTCCCATGTAATCACACACATGCGGTGAAAGCAAACATACTGTCACAACAGGAGAGAAGAAAAGTTTTATTGTCATCTACAGCAATATAACCATGAAAATGAAGGTCAAAGTTAAGCGTCAGCACAGCAGAGCACCACCAATGAAATTTAGGTAAGGAACCTTAATTTAAGCATATCAAACATCCAAAGAAAGGATCTATTGAGTCTTAAAAGGTCACATAAAACAAATATCAGTTCCACATTTCTGTGATTACAGGCAAAGCAATCTACAAACAAGTCTGACAGTCTTGAAGCAGAACACTGCAGTAGTAAACAGGTTATACAAGAGAAATAGATTGTGCAATATCCAGACCAGAATAAGGTCACAGCAGGGAGGGTGAGCTACCTGTAAGGAAAATATTGAATCCAATAACCAAGAAAATATAATGTTAGATGTTACTGTTACTTCATTGACAGTGTGTAGAAAATACAATGCAGCTTTATTCATAAAATACTAGAAAGGAAGACATGTCCTAATAATGCCTAGCAATCATTGTAGCGGATGGCACTGGGCTGTCCTGAAAATTGCATGTGTGTAACTGTATTCGTGTAAATTGCAGGTTTATATGTGTCTAAATAACGTGTATTTGTCTGATTGTTCGGTAGAATCATTCAAACAAACTAAGGGAATGAAACTACCGAAAAGTCAGACCTCCCCTGTGTGAAGTGTGTCTTCAATTACCCGTTGCAACAATGTTGCGAATTGGTAATTAACAAGCTGCGCAGTAGGTCCTTTGTTCTCGGGGTGGCCGCCATTCGGGAAACGAACACGTGGCGGCGGCCATTTTAAAACTCCCGAACAGCGGTGTTTTGCCGTCGAGTGTCTGGAACCCAAATCAGACACTCGACTAGGCAAACACCGCTGAGACCTCCATACGCACGATACGTTCGCTTCCAAACGGCCCCTCGTTCGGTAGAAAGAAACAACCGAACGAGGGGATTCATGCGAACCCTACCCTGATCTCTGATCTCTGTAGCCTTGGCCTTTCGTGCAATTTGTTCCCTTATACTGTGACCGACCGCAGGGCCCCATCGCATGGAACCCAATTCGGCTGTTCTCTCCAGCGCGGTCGGTCTTTTTATTACCTCCACGAATTTCCCGAACCCTGCGTCCGATCTGGGTGATTTTTGGATATGTTGCTCACCCAGATCAGGGCTACCAGGGGATGTGCCATTTAAAGGGGTACCCTAGGTTTAGGGGTACATCCAGAAACTGGGGGAATCTGTGTATAGTATAAGGCTGCAGGAAGGAGATGTGTGGGAGGTTACTAGAACAGGATTGGATACTGTAATAATTAATGAAAATCCCTCCCTTGCATGGGAGCATGCTTTATAAGGCCACTGTGAAATAAAAGTTTTAGTTCTGCTCCTGATGCGGTGTGTCTTCCAGTTATTGGGATTGCTGTTGGGATATTGCTGGATTATTTTACCTGCTGGAAACCTTGCTTTATGGATTTATAATTACTTGTTCCTGAGCCTCACTGGGATCTTAAGCGAGATAACTTGTGGAATACTGGATCTCCGCTACAATCATCACCTATTAAAGTCACAGCAGCAATGTCCAAGATCCATGTGACTGTTGTAGGTTATCATTAAATTCAAGACATCTGGAGTGATATTAAATAATGGGTCAGCATCAAATCAATACCAAATACTTTCACAGGCAAACCCTCAAACTATGGTTATGTTAGCATCTCCTATTATAACTCATCTATAGAATGTGGTGATCACCATAATGTTGGCTTGTTAATGCGATAATGTCCAAAACTCAGGGTTGCAGATTAGACCTCCAGCAGGGTCAACTCAGTCGAAAAAACTGTATCCTTGTTATTTTATCTGATGTTATTATAAAATGTCACATTTGTGAAAATATACACTGGACCAACATAAACATTTGTGCAATCCATCAAATGCCTGCAAGCAGACCACTTTGTTGTACTCCCATGAGGGAATGAGTATATAAACTGAAGCTTCCCTTTTATTAAACTAATCAGTCATCTAGAGTACAAATAATGTTTAAACATTTCACTTCATAAATAAGCCTTCATGTGTAAATGTATTTGGACTGGAGCTAATTTTGTCTACTTTATGGATCAATATCTACAAAATCTCTCGATTGGGCAGCTGCCTAGGGCAAATATGTGTGATCTACAAGGTGTTCTACGTTTCTCCAGCCTGTCTGAGAAGGAAAAAAAAAAAATACTATCATTGTTACTATTTACAGAGCACCAACATATTTTACACTGAACATCAAAAAAAACAAGTCAAACAATAAAAATGAGTTTAATATGCAAAGGTGATAACACACAATATGAATGAGGTCAAGCCAACAAGCCAAAAGGTTGATATTTTAGACATGGTGCATTTGTTGTGTTTTCAGTTTTGCTTTCTTATAATAGTCATATCAACTGTATTTACTTTTTTATTTAATCAAACATTAAGTACTTGCTTAAGTGTGGTGATGTTTCTTCCATATATCATCAGATACAGCAAGGTATATTTGGTGTCTGTTTTTCTTTGTTAAATGTGATCATTGTTGAGGTTACATTAGCTTTAAAGGTTTATCAAGTTGCTTAGGCAGTTGAATTTGATGAAGGAAATCAAATTGTTAATAGCTTGCTAGACCCTGCCTCCTCCTGTATGTGATTAAAGTTCAATTTAGAGATTGAGATACAATTATTTAAGGTAAATTACATCTGTTTGAAAGTGAAACCAGTTTTTTTTTTTCATGCAGGCTCTGTCAATCATAGCCAGGGATTTAACTCCTAAATGGTAGTGAATTGAGCAGTGAAATTGGAGGGGAATGATCTATACACTAAAACTGCTTTATTTAGCTAAAGTAATTTAGGTGACTATAGAGTTCCTTTAATGTAATGGCTCTGGTGAATATAGCCTGTCCCTGTAGACTTGTCAATGTAAATAATTAGTTTTTATATTGCTTCCTAGTAACACCTCCAGGGGCTGTCACTCAGATGGCCACTAAAGTGTCTCCTATCTTAGTCCACAATGTGCAGCACCTACAATCAGCATCTCCACGTTCTGCATGGAGGCACTAAACGTTCCCCATACAAATGCTTTTAATTGATTTAATGCATCTCTCTGAGTAGAAGCTGATTGGTAATTGATAATCTCAACTAAGGAGGCGGGCCAGCTACAGCGAGACCAACACGGCGCTGGAAAAAAAGATGAGTAAAAACATAATTCTCAATGCGATCAGAGGGGGCTGGTGACCTAAACATACACATTCACTGATAGACACCCAGACTAACACATACACTGACAGAGATATACACACACTGACAGAGACAGACACACACACACACACTGACAGTCCCCTATCCAGTGCCCTCGTAGACAACTTAGGACAACAGTTTCACCTCATTATACTGTTGTATCCTTCTAAAACCCGAACTTATAACGGCATCTGTTACTAAAAATTGCTACACTTTGGGTAACAGTAACTATCACCTGGTTCCATGTCCCCTGGGACAGAATATACACTGAGATAACGTGATACATCTGTAGCTATGTTGCTTTACTTTAGTACAAGTTTGGGATTCAGTAGCCTTTTAGACAGAGACACTGACAGACACACACCGACAGACAGACACACACACTGACAGAGACAGACACACTCACACACACTGACAGAGAGACACAGAGACAGTCACAGAGACAGACAGACACACTTGCCAAAGACAGACAGACAGACACAAAACGTATTATTTATTATTGATCCACCCAAATATAGACACACACATAAACACAAACATTCATATATACACACAGACAGATACACATGACAGATAAACAGAAATTTAAAAAAAAAATTCATATTTTTAGCCACCCTCCTACCTTTTGGGCTCAGGAGGGTGGCTCCTGTGGGGTCCAGTGGGACTGGGCAGCAGCAGGTGACATCTGGTTAGTGGGGCTGGCAGCGACTAATGGGAGTAGGCAACCGCTGTTCCAGACTCCCTCCTTCCGCCTCCTATCTCTCCAGCCCTGTGCAGTTCAGTGTGCGCCGGGATGAAGTAAAGGGAACTGTAATAATTTTCTCCCGGCTCTGAGGTCATGCAGGATAAAGGGCAGCTGGCCTGCTCTTGGGCATCAGAGCGCGAGGCGGGCGGGGAGCAGGGTCCTTGGGTTTGGGAACAATCTACATGATTTGCTGTTTTAAAGATGCTGTGACCCAGTCATCCAGCTATCACTATTTGTCCTTCAGACCCATTATATGAGATCTTTTCGATTGCCAATCTTTTCTGCTTCCAACACATGAAATTCAAGAACTGACTGCTTATTTTCTGCCTAATATATCCCACCCCTTGACAGGTGCCATTGTACGATATAATTACTGTTGTTCACTTCACCTATCAGTGGTTTTAATGTTGTGATTGATCAGTAAAAAATTATCATATGCATACATGTCTAAACAAAAGCAAAAATTGAAACACAATCCAATAGGACTTAAATGGTTACTCCAACACCATGACCACTTTAGTGATTTGAAGTGGTAATGGTGCCTGGAATCTGTATATGGAGTTTAACTACCTTGCTGCCACATTGTGTAACTCCACCAGTAGCGTCAACACAGTGACATTAGCCAGCCTTGGAACATGAATTAATTCTTGTATACTCCTATGCACAGAGCTGCATTAATTGGCTGAGAGCAGTCAGCTGTTGCTTTCAGCCAATGCATGACGGGTGGGATTGGCTTCTGCAGAAGTTGGATGCGGGTCACTGGTCACTTGAGGAACCTTGGCGCGACCAAGATAAGAAGGGAAGCTTTTGCAAAATGACTTGTCCCATTACTGAGAAACAGGGCCAGAGTATTCCTTGCATCGATAGATGTTGTGATGCTTGGAACAACTCTTTAAAGGGACTATAGGCACTATAACCATTTTATCTCATTGAATTGTTCATAGTGCATGGAATAGCCTGGAACTTTCCCTCCATTCAGTGTCAAACCGTTTTTGAGCAGTTTAATACTGAATTAGGGTCCCTGGCTTCCTGTAGCCCCGCCCCTATTTGAGCTGTGGCTATGGCAAAGATTACACACTTCCTTGTAGTCATTCAAATTCATACCTGCAATGGTACTGTGATCATTTCAGTCAATTACAGCTCCCTATTGATGCCCGATGGTTCCTCATTAGCCCAAGCAGCACAGAGGCTCTTGTTTAGCATTAAAACATTAAAAATGATTTAATGCTAAATGAAAGCACAGGCCTAGGGAACGCCATACACTATAACAACTTTAAAGAGATAACGCAGATATGGTGCCTGCAGTGTCCCTTTAACAGGTTTCATTTAGCAGGTGGAATACACTGTCATGTCCTTTAGGTCAGCAAATTACCAGGCCGATTGCTAGTGCACATGGCAGAAATTCTAGTTGTATAGGCAGCTGTCAGGTTAGTATTTGCACTAGTATTTGTACTGTGCTATCTGCTACATGAGGAATAATTCCATTGTGACTTGAGAATGCTTACCTAGTGTACACATGCTTCATACTTGAATAGGGCGGGCCCCATACAATGCCAATAATGGAGCAATACACCGGAAATTCCAAAGCTTTTTCTAGAATCTTTTTTTTTCCCATTTTTATTACCTTTTCTCAGTAAAGTTCTCATCGAGAAAGTCCAAAGCAAATACCGTTCATGTGAATAAGAGGAAGCTGTTTATCACAAACATCTCAGATGTGGAAAAAAAATGTGTTCTTTTGCCCTGCAGGGAAAACAGTGACAGCATGTGCTGATTTCAGGGAAGTCAATTAAAAAAAGAAAGTAAAGGTTGAGTGTATGGATAAATATGCCGATAACCAACCTATGTTTATCAGCATATAATATTATCACATCTGTGGTGGTGTTTAACGATAATTAATGCAAATAAATGTTGTGTACATTCACTAAACAGTATTTTATTTTGCTGAATTGATAACAAGTTATAATGTTTTAAACCAAACTTGCCAAACACAATCTTGCTTGCTTTAGAAGTCTGAGAAGTCATTAGCCAACTTACCCAAAATCAGTGTTCTGGGGAAAAATGCCAAATGGGGCTTGTCTGAACAGGATTAGACAATATAGTTTGTATACTGTTGAAATAATTGAAAAGCTATATATATTTTGAATAAAATAAAACCTCTTCTTTTATTTTATTTTTTTTATACTGCAACTGCCATTTTAGTTCTAATGGCAGAATTTCAGCATTTTCATTTTTTGCATTTTTCCTTTTTTTGTAATAAAAAAATAAATAAAATAATATAACTGTTTTTGTCTGACTTCATGCTAATTAAAATACACAAATAAATCAAAATTAAATTTAATCAAGAACATGTCTTTCAAGAGTGATAAAGCAAACAGTTAAAGGACCACTATAGGCACCCAGACCACTTCAGCTCAATGAAGTGGTCTGGGTTCCAGGTCCCCCTTGTTTTAACCCTGTAGCTGAAAACATAGCAGTTTCAGAGAAACACTGCAGGGTTTACACTACAGGGTTAATCCAGCCTCTAGTGGCTGTCTCCGTGACAGCCACTAGAGGCGCTGTTGAAATAATTGAAAAGCTATATATATTTTGAATAAAATAAAACCTCTTCTTTTATTTTATTTTTTTTATACTGCAACTGCCATTTTAGTTCTAATGGCAGAATTTCAGCATTTTCATTTTTTGCATTTTTCCTTTTTTTGTAATAAAAAAATAAATAAAATAATATAACTGTTTTTGTCTGACTTCATGCTAATTAAAATACACAAATAAATCAAAATGAAATTTAATCAAGAACATGTCTTTCAAGAGTGTTAAAGCAAACAGTTAAAGGACCACTATAGGCACCCAGACCACTTCAGCTCAATGAAGTGGTCTGGGTTCCAGGTCCCCCTTGTTTTAACCCTGTAGCTGAAAACATAGCAGTTTCAGAGAAACACTGCAGGGTTTACACTACAGGGTTAATCCAGCCTCTAGTGGCTGTCTCCGTGACAGCCACTAGAGGCGCTGTTGAAATAATTGAAAAGCTATATATATTTTGAATAAAATAAAACCTCTTCTTTTATTTTATTTTTTTTATACTGCAACTGCCATTTTAGTTCTAATGGCAGAATTTCAGCATTTTCATTTTTTGCATTTTTCCTTTTTTTGTAATAAAAAAATAAATAAAATAATATAACTGTTTTTGTCTGACTTCATGCTAATTAAAATACACAAATAAATCAAAATTAAATTTAATCAAGAACATGTCTTTCAAGAGTGATAAAGCAAACAGTTAAAGGACCACTATAGGCACCCAGACCACTTCAGCTCAATGAAGTGGTCTGGGTTCCAGGTCCCCCTTGTTTTAACCATGTAGCTGAAAACATAGCAGTTTCAGAGAAACACTGCAGGGTTTACACTACAGGGTTAATCCAGCCTCTAGTGGCTGTCTCCGTGACAGCCACTAGAGGCGCTGCCGCGATTTACACTGAGTAAATCGCACTTATTTGACGCTGGAAGTCCTCACGGACCTCCAGCATCAATAAAGATCCCCATAGGAAAGCATTGAGTAATGCTTTCCTATGGGCAGGTTTGAATGTGCACGCGCCTCTGGTCGTGCATGTGCATTCGGCTCCACTCGGGAACTGACATCGATGGAGGAGGAGAGGTCACCAATGCCAAGGGAGCCCGGCGCTGGATTAAGGCAAGCAAATAAATGGTGAATTAACCATGTATTCGCCATGAAACGGGGCCCTAGTCACAATTTAGGTGACTAGGGCTCTATAGCGTTAGGAATTCCTTTAAGTGTTAATTTTATAGTGTTTTTCCATTTGGGCACATGATTTCTCCTATTCTTATAATGAATTTAATTAAAATATAACTAACTTATTGGCTGCATGAGTGCTCCAAAAATGTAGTACTTATTGCACTATTCACCTAGTGGCATTAAAGAGTTAAACCATATAAGCTGTGACATATTTCTCTTGGCAGTGATACCGCCTGGTCTGCTTTCACTGGGGACCACCATGCCACAATACAGGGAAGCGAACAGCAACGTAGCTTGGTTATGTGGTCTTCTGAGAACCTGAAGAGAACTAGATGAGTCACAGATAAATATCAACAGTGGAGAAGGAAAGAGTGTCATTTATAACAAGAACTTGTCATTTCTCTGGAATGTTTTTTTATTATATAAGTTGTTTGGTGGTGACTAAAAATATACCATTCCTTCTAGATATAAATTTATTACGTACCAATGGTTTAAAAGTTATAATTGACTAATTCTGCGGCTTCCCCTGATTTACCTGTTCATTCTCCCTTTGGCCACTTAAAGGGAGCAATGGTATGACAGCACTATACAGCCTACACATAGGAATATCTATCTATATATTTAAATATTACTATGGAAAATATGGTTATTACTGAAGGTAATACAGATCCGCCTACTTAATCACAACATATGGTAGAAATAACTTGGGCTTTAGCCAGCAACACCCTGAAAAGAATGTCAACACGTGAAGAGTTGACATATGTGCCACAGTGTTAATTAGCAGTGATGGGAAATGTGGATAACTGTATGTTGTCACACAGCTTAATAACAGAGGTATGATTAGAGGTATGACTCTTTCATTCTTATAGTGTGATACACTTTACAATTATACAATCATTCAGAGTACATAAATAAATGTACTTATTCTATCATTTGTTTTCAAAGGTTTTAAGGAATATTCATATGAGTATAAATAAACCCTTCAGCCGGTTGATCTGTTTCCCATTGGTTGAAGGGACATTAAGAGTATACCAGCAGCCAATAGGAAGTCCCACATTTTTAAACTGCTGGACGTGTGAAAAAGTATTGTTTTCATTTTATAATTGAACATAGTAATTAAATTGTAAATATGTGATATTATAACACTAAGCAACATAACCATGGTGTCTTATTGAAGAGATAATGGGGCAAGAACGTTTTGGGTGCAGTCCCTGTTTTTAAGCACTTGGACAAGAAAACAGGTCTCACCTGGCATTGAAAGCTCGTCCCCTGTGCCACAAGTGTGAGGATTTGCATATGTTCATTATCTATACAAATGTGAATAGCAATAGATATCTGCAGGCACTAGGCTAAGTGGGTATGGAGTGATAGTCAAATTATATTTCTTTATCTTTGCACAGCTCTAAGAAAGCCTAATAGCTATGTGAAATGGCCTGTTTGATTAACACTGATATTATTAAATGAGCGGGACATTCCATTTAGGATTGAGCTCCTTAAAGACCAACTTGTTATAGCAGCATGGACTGTCGGTGGTCTTCAAGGGGATCAAAATAAATGAAGAAAGAAATTATGATGAACAATCAGTGATAGCAGTGACATTTTGTTTAAGAGTGGCAGATACAAAATGAAATGTACCCTGGAGTTATCTGTCACACATACCTGCCGGTGTCTAGTTTAAACACAGGCATTCTTCAGGATAACGCTAGATGTTCAACTTCTTTGTTACAGCTCTTTGCCCGTATTACCCTATTTTTAGCATGAATAGGTTAACCAAGATTTTCCAAGGAGAAAATCTAGATTCTGTACAAAAAGAACATTTTAAAAGTGCATTATTCTAATTCTACCTCTATTTCATTGTCTGTGGTGAATCTTAAAGCAGACCTCTAGCGGGCTGGGATTGTTAAAGGTGTCATCTGTTTTAAAGAATGAAGTCATAGCTTCCAAGCAGGTGGGATAGTGATTCATTGGGATTCACGTAAACTACTTGGAACCACAAAGTCTTGTGGCTAACTGGTCTTCAGATATATAGATGAGTTGTATGTTTCTACAAGACATGATGTAATTCACATTTGGTTTTATTATAAATCAATAAATGTGTTTTGGTTTTTTATGTGAAAGAAACCAGGTAATATTTGTTCATATAAAGTATATCTCTCTCTATATAGAGAGATCTAGATAGAGAAATAGATAGAAACAGATTTTTTAAAATATATTCGAAATATATTTTTATTCCACACACCAGACATCGTGGTGATGACTGATAGAATAATGGGTAAGAAAGAATTGTTATAATGTAATTATGGATCAAGGGATAAGAAAAACAATTATTTTTGTTCACATTCTCACAGACCACATGCATTACACAGCATGATAGGGGTGTGTTGCAAAACATACATGACAATCATGAACATGCAAAGCATCTTATTAAAGGGACACTATAGTCACCAGAACCACTACAGCTTAATGTAGTGGTTCCGGTGTCTATAGCATGTCCCTGTAGGAAAAGTCAGTGTTTGCATTGCTGTCTACAAACACCTAGGTGCAGTCATTCAGATGGCCACTAGAGGTGCTTCCTATTTCAGTACTACACTGTGTCCAGCACATAGGTTCAGGGTCTCCACTCAGCATGGAAATGCTGAAGGCCTTGATTCAGTGCATCTCTATGAGGATATGCTGATTGACACAGCACAGTGTTTACGAGCTATAGCCTTCCAATGCTTTCCTATAAGAAAGCTTTGGATTTGCTAAGATTGTCAAGATTGATTATCACAGCCATGGAGGCGAAGCCAGCCACAGCAAGACCTGAGAAAAGGTAAGTTACTCCAGCAATAAAGTGTTAGGAATACATGCTTGTATTCCTAATACTCTAGTCTTCCTTTAATCATACAAACTTTTTACAAGCTAAAAGAGCATTTTTCTGTTCTGCTGAGAACATTTGCACTTCAGCTGCTTTTAACGGTGACTCTCATCTTGACTATTACATGACACAGTGTAAAAGTAGCATTCTCCCTCATTATGAATCAGAGAAAACTGGGCATAACATTGTGTAGTTACTGGTACGCATTTGCCATTTACAGCACTCTCCCTTCCACTAAGGTGCAGAAGGTTATCTATAACAAGGCTTTCTGGGGGTTCTAAAAGTGGAGCAGTGAGCAGAAGCATTCTGCTGGTTTTCATGGTGCCTGCTTTACTTTTAGAATGTTGGACCATTCTCGTACTTTGTACATAACCTCCATGGTGTTTGTTAAACGTAGAACACAGCAATATTAACTCTATTTTAACATAACAAGCTCATGCACAGAAAGTGCATGTTTGTCCCATGCTCACTGAGTTCTGGTGATGGAAAACATGACAAGGATGAGCACAAAGCCATCTATTATAGCAAGCAACACATACAGGCCCTTTAAATAATGTGCTGCTATTAAAGTTAATTTTAATGTAGCCCATCTATATCTATAGCCAGTAAAATGTAAGATTAAATGTCTGCATAACACTCACTACCTTGTCACAAAATAATGTTGTTGTTTTTTTTTTTTTGGGGGGGGGGGGGATTAAATCACTACTGCACTAATTTCCATAAATTTAAGACATTTTCATAGAACATACTACTGTGTATTCAATGCCCCATGTCTGCTCCCCTTTACTCACCTCAAAATTCAATAAATCCCCTGAAAACACAATAATCAACATTTCTGTCTAGTGTCTAGAAGGTTAAATGGTAAGTAAAGCTAATATAAAATAATAGGAATAATTTAGACTAAATTTCCACGGAACATTCTGCCGGTCCATGACTAATAACATTTATGCAAAATCTTTGCTGTAGTGCTACCCCCAGCTGCTAGACACATTAGAATAAACTTTTTTCCAAGGTCATTTTTTTTTGACAACTGCTGTGAAATGTAATTAAACAGTGGCACATATTGTTTAGGGCTTCCTTCATTTCCTACCTTCCTTTTCAATGCTGAAGAAGAACAAAACATTAGCACTGATCATTCACAATGTGTGTGAGGCATGAGAGAACAGTAAGACTGCAATAACTATGTTATAAAGCCTTACTTTTAACAACGATCATGGTCATTTTTACCCTTAAAATATTGTATATTTTTCAATGTTGGGTTATATCTGGTATCTGAAGCATGAGAGGTTAAATGAGACTTAATATTAAGTATTTTTAGAGTTATTTAAATCAGACAATATTTTTGAGTTAATTTAACAAAAAAAACAGTTCAGACAATCTCTTAAAGGAACATACATCAAGTTTTTTTTTTTTTGTATGAGACGATTAGATTTATGGGTGCCCCTAAAAAAAAACCTTAAAAAAGATCCCATTAAAAAAAAACAAAAAACATGTCCTCGTGGATGTGTAGAAATTGTCATCTAATAATACAATGTTTATCTGTAAGAAACATTGAATTAAATAAGCATTTGAAGCACACACATTTGATAACTGAACTGAATATATTTCTATTTTATAATTTAATCTATTTCTATATGTAGCTACTAGGAGTAGTGCCACTACTTGGCATGGACTCTGCAATATGTAAACATTGCTGTTTCTCTATGGTAGCACTGTCTTAAACCACAAGGCTGTAGGGATAGCTAGTGTCTAAGCACCAAAATCATGTCATTAAGATGAAGTGATTGTGGTGCTTAGACTGAATCTATTTGGGAGGGACATCCCCAATTTTGGGCTTAAATCCCTCTGTTCTCTTTTTCTATCCCAGATGTTGGTGTGTCTGCGTATATACAAAAACTCCACAGCATTAATACTCACATTAATGTGTCTTTAAACTACAATAAATGTGTTTAGAAATAACTCTGTGTAAATAAGATACATTGTTCTTTTTTTTTTAATCACATTTTAGTTGCATAAATTGCTACTAATAACTCACCAACATTTTCTCAGAGCAGACTACCTCAGGCTACAACCCAACTCTCACCCCTAAATTTAAAGTGTCCCTATTTGTCCATTTGAAATGTGCATGCATTACTTAGATTGTCTCTTTAGACACTGGTGGCCAAAGAGTAAATTCTGAGCTGTTGTATAATTGCAACTTCTGTGATACTTAAAACCTGAAAACCGACACAGGAGTGGCAACTCTATAACAGCTGGAAATCTACTTTTTGGATATCTCCGTGTTAATGGCACACTCTAAGAACCATAACCACTACAGCTAATTGGATTGACAAAAAGTGTGACTCTCGTGGACCATCTTCTGCCAATAACTTTCATTTACATAGTATACATCCAATTCTGGACAACAATGATAGGCTGCAAATGTTGAACCACATGCAGCATTACAATGAACTGTTGTGATTATGCTATTTAAAGAGTCCCTTTGAGACATTTGTATCCAACATCTTAAACTCACTTAGGCATGTCAGTTCTTTCTTAACTGACATTTGTGCAGTCTGCTAGTTAGAAAATAGATTTTATAAAACTAGTACAGTGTACAAAAATATGGTATCTAGTAGAAACCACTGCGTTTTTTTTTCTTTTAAATCTCAGTCCACAGATTTATATTTTTTTAACAGCTATTTCTTTTCCCAAGACATTGACCTGCTGGGGAAAACACACACTTGGCATGATGTTAAATATTGCATGTACATGTATAGTCTTTGTTCTTATCTGAATCTGCACCTGGGGGCTTTAGTCAGGCATTCTGAGGGCGACCCTATGATAAGAAAAGAAAGTGTGCTTGTGGTTCCCAATAGGGCCTTTATCAAGCCACACACACACACAGTATCATTTCAGTATTTTATCGGTTTTGTATGGAGAAGTTCCACATTATCTGTGTTAAGCTTGTTCTGAACAAGGATAGATTTCGGTTTAGGACACTTAATGCAAGATTCCTGAAAAACCATTAGTAAACAGATGGAATTGCTCACTAAAATGGGAATTATCAAATAGTGACAAAGAAATTGCATACTTTCGGCCAAACAAGCTTATCTGGAAATAAAAACGGGAGGATTTTACCACTTTTGCTATTTTGCCCACAAATGATTGATTCTTTTGTGAATTCTAAATCGTTCTCGATGGATTTTGCAAAAAAGCGTGAGAATTTTCTTTTACATTTGTTATAATTGCCAGAGCTTGCAATGCTTAACAAACATAGCTCGTTGTAATATTAGGCAATGTTGTTTCATAACTCTCTCAATTTTCTATTTAAAAAAAAATAACAACTTGCACAACTAATATATTTATTGTATTTATTATTATTTTTGTGTTTGATTTTTAGGCTTAATATCTTATTAAAATTATAGCAAATATAGGTTCTGATGAACAATTGATGCTGCTATTGGTGTAGTTGAATTATTTAGGTTTAATCACCTGTACAAGCTGAGAAATTAAGGAATCAATAGTACTTTGATCTGTTTAATTCTTTAAAAAAAAAACATTGGGCAAAACCTTTAATGTAGTGTATCATTAAATGTGAAAATTGTTTGTCAATGTTTTCAGTGGAATTCTATGTCTTATTCCAAGCATCATAACCACTGCAGCCTTCTAAGAGTGCCATGGTGCTGTCCCAGTGTAATAAATCCAACTGTTGTAGATCGGTTTGAAAGCTTACCTGAGTCCCCCAGGCAGATGCATCAGTGGAAGACCAGATGCCACAGTATCACACTATTTGGCTGAGAGCTAATCAGATTCTCTAGCAGCAGCAGGCCCATGGCGAGACTCAGGTAGGTTGTCAAACCTTTCTCTTCCTTTGAGAAGCAATTCCTACAATTCCTAGATATATCTGTATTTATACATATACCTATAAATCTGCATTCATACACATCTTCATTCAAACACATACATTTGCAATAGTAGAAAAGCATGGGCACATTTGAATCTATCTTTGAGGAGGCTTGGTAAAGGATCTTACTAGAGCTGATACACTGCCTCTTTTCCTCTTTTCTCCAATAAATCTGTCCCTTTTGCGAATGTAGTGGAGGCAGGGAGCAACGCACAGCAGACGCAAGGTTAAAAGTCAAATCAGTCTAAAACAGGATGTTTTCTTACATTAAGGGGGTGCAAAGGCTTCCCTGCTACTATAGCTATTACAGCGCACTGTAGTGGTTATGGTGCTTGGAGTGTTTCTTTAATATTTATAAACTTTTTGACAGAGCAGTTAAAATAAACTTTGCCTACTCCCACGGGCGTGGTAACACAATTCATGGGTCCACAGATTACCAAGCAAACACCATACTCACAGGGGCCAACA
This sequence comes from Pelobates cultripes, assembly GCA_933207985.1. Taxonomy (NCBI): domain Eukaryota; kingdom Metazoa; phylum Chordata; class Amphibia; order Anura; family Pelobatidae; genus Pelobates; species Pelobates cultripes. The sequence goes on from OW240916.1 coordinate 99,279,273, forward strand.
CTTCTCTCTCTTGCTTAGCAGTTTCACTTTCCTCTCCTCCCTTCACTTCTCTTTTATTACTATACTCTTTATGTTCATTTTTTGTTCGTAATATAACAAAAAAGTATTGGACAGCGGGTACTCGAACGAGGTCTCTAAGGCCCTCCACTCGCTTCGAAAATATCCAGAACCTCATTGCTGTCGGCATAACGTGAATGAACTGTTATCAATATGGACATGATGTCATTACTTATGCTGTAACAATCTGTTGTTGCCTTGAATGTACGGTCACCTCACTACCTGCTGTCTATATGCAAATAAAGAATTAAAAAAAAAAAACAATTTTTAAAAACTTTGCCAGGCCTTTTTGCCTGGCCATGAGCATTCATTTAAAAAAGACTGTAGAAGAACATGTAGAAAAATAAATAAAATACAAGTTTATAGACACAATAAATTCACAGCTGAATCCCAGTAGTTGTTTACTATTATATGGAACGCCTTTTGTATTTGCTGGGGAAAATTAAGCTGCCAGATTTGTCCATATGTGATCTGTAGAAGCCAAAAGGATATGTCTGTTACATAAATTCTGCCAACGTTTAAACACAAGCTGTAGTATGAAAAGGAAATAAAAGACTAAGGGATTTATTCACTAAACAGTATGCTGCAGTGAGCTGACAAGACTTCTAAAACTAGCATTAAAACAAAAACAAACAAGCAAAAGTTGCACATCTGATGAATTCTTACTAAGGTATTTTGGCCTTAAAGGAACACTCAAACCACCATAACTACAACACTGGTTGGGTGAGGCACACTCCCGGAGTAATTTTGACAACTTAACTGGGCCACAGTCTAAGCACAGCTAATACAGGAGCGCAGTAATTGGCAGTCAACTGATGCTTTTAGCCAATGAGTGCAGTCCAGCACTTCCATGCTTAGGTCAGTGGAGATAGCCAGCTTGGAGAGACTCCAAGTGCAAGTGCTCGGGAGCAACCAGTGAAGTTGTCAATTTGTTCTAAAATGGTTTGACAGATTAATCTGGGGTGCCAAGGCACTCCTGGCTCCATAGCCACTACAGTGGACTGTAGTGGCTATGTTGCTTAGAGTGTTCCTTTAATATATTGGTTGTCAAATTACCATAAATTCTTTTAAATGGTGGATTCAGGTATTGGCAGTTACAAAACCAAGGACTTGCTAAAGGAGCAAAATGTTTAATGAGACACTCCAAGAACCGAAAACACCTGCAGTCCTTGCGTATGATATCATGCAAAGAGTTCCCCTGCTCTGTCTTCTTGTACTCTGTTATTTATGGCTAAAATGATTGCACAAATTCACTCTAAACCCCCCACTTTTTCATGACATAACAAGTGGCATGTTTCTACAATTTTATTTATGGTGTAAGCACACATCACACAAGTCCCCATAAACTCTTACAGGACCTCTCTTGGCACTCTAAGGCTTTAACTAATTTGTTTCATTCATTATATTCAAGGATGGAATTACTGATGATTGCTGAACTACATAAAACTCTGAAAAAATAATGAGATTGTTGACAATCGACAATTAAATTGTACTTTCCTACCGATCCCAAGTATATACTGGGAATATGGTTAAATACTCCAAATTAATTTGCATGTGCCATTGAGATTTAAAAAAAATGAATCTCTATAATAACTATCCCATTGTGTGCATTGCTATATTTCGAGCAAACAAAATGGGTTTTATTCGCTTAACTGTTTGTTTTTTTTATTCTGCAATGAACACAGTATTTGCTGGTTAAGTAAAGATATACCAGAACAAACAAAACAACTTCTTCTAAACACACAACATGTTCAAACAGGGGCCAGCACAAAACCCTGCTGAGTGAGGCTGCCCCTTTAACCACAAAGCTAATATTTATAAAATGACATGTGTTCACAATAATAAAAGCAAAGCAAAAACAAACGGCAAAGGAAATGTGCAATCACTTGCTCTTCCAACAGAACTAATTTAGCTATCTGACACAGCAATGAAAGATTGATGTACATTTCCCTTAAAAGAATACTCGAACATTAGGAAAACAAGCATGGATTCGTAACATTAGAGTGATATATGGCCTATTTAGATGCTTGGGTCCCCCCAGAAGGAATACAAAAAAATAGATTTATTTTCCCAGATGAGCTGGTGTCTCCGTAACGGTTACTTTTTCAATCTGAGATCATTAATACAATTATTTCCTCATGGGAAAGCATTGGGGTGAAAGCTAATGAGCTTCAGCAGTGGTCTCTGCAATGTCCTGTAGGTTCAGTGAGCAGGTTCATCCTTTTTCCAGGTGGGTCTGACCATTATGGGTGTCATCAGTGGCGTGAGCCATGTCACTGAAGACACCCCCCTCATGACCTGCCCAGGTGACATCATCAGAAGTGATTCTCTGAGCCAATCACAATGCTTTCCCGCAGGATTGTCTGAGACTGTAAAGGAGGCAAATCAGGGGCCGAGCCAGCACGAGCCAAACACAGCCTTGGCCAATCAGCATCTTCTCATTGAGATGCATTGAATCAACGCGTCTCTATGAGGAAAGTTCAGTATCCTCATGCAGAGAGTGGAGACACTGAATGGCAGTGCCACAGGAAGCACCTCTAGCATCCATCTGAGGAGTGGTCAGTGGAGTTATGTAAAGTAAACACAGTATTTTCTCTGAAAAGACAGTATTTACTGCAAAAAGCCTGATTCTACTCACCAGAACAAATACAATAAGCTGTAGTTGTTCTGATGACTATAGTCAGGGCTGGCCCAAGGGGGGTGCGAGCTGTGCGGCCGCACAGGGCGCCATGGCAGCAGTTGGCGCCATGCGGCCGACACAGCCCACACATGTGTAGCTACCCGGGTGGAGAATTTCAATATTCTCCACCGGAGACTATCAACCAAAAGTACATGCCATCGGGGGCGTAGCTTAATGAGCGGTGGAGGCAGTGTCTAAATTTCAGCAGGGGTGGAGCTACAAGCACCCAGAAGCAAAAGCTTCACAGCAAGGGGGAAGCAGAATGGAGTCCCTGCTTCCCCAACAAGCACCAGACTCCAGGAATTGCACTGCCTCCACTCCACACAGGTAACTATGTGTGTGAGCTCATACACTACACATTACTGAGAGTTGTATTGTTGTGGAGCTCTGTGACAAGGGGGATGGGGGGGCGCTGCTCAGATTTTTCGCACAGAGCGCCTAGAGGCCTAAAGGCGGCCCTGACTATAGTGTCCCTTTGGTATCTACCAACTACAACAAAAATCAGTTCACAACCTCAAAAAAACTAAAACAAATCCAACATGCAATAATCTCCTGACTCGATGAACACTCCAATGTTGAAAATAATTATATTTATGTTTAATGTTAGATTGCTCCTTTTTATGGTAGACTATTGGGCCCCCTTGTTTATACATAGCTCTTGCTTGTCTGCAAATGTTTACCATAATATGGATTTTTCTAAAATAAGAGGTATTAAGTCACCTTTTCTCCAGTGATGAGACAATTTCCTCTCTCCAGCCTGAGTGCCCCACAGTATGATCATCATAGAAGCACTGGGGACCTACAGTGCATGTATGGCAAACGCTGTGCTCTGTTAAGCTGATGCTTCTCTTTGAGAAGCATTCGTTTCTGTTTTGAACAATAGTTCAATGTTAATGATGCAGGAAACACTCCTGGATGTCTGCTTAACAGCTGGGAGGTGTAACTAGACTGTTTTATTAAGCAGCAATTTCTCTTGAAAGTGGCGCTTTTATAATGTGCCTGAGGAGTCATGCATTAAACCCCTAAAGCATTTCAGCAAGCAGACAGGTGTGTCGAGTGTCCCATTAAAAAGGTTTGCCACAATTCACTTGTTTACGGACTACAATGAAGCCCAGACTGCACATAACCATCATCCTGCTTCACATGATGCTTTGAATATGCACAATTATTCCCATGCTATGCACATGAAATCAAGCCATACCAATATACATCAGGAGGTGCATATCTTGAATCAAAATAGAAAATAAAGAAAAAAAACATAAAATAAAAAATATATAGTTAAAACTCAAAAAAAATAAATAAATAATCAAACCAAAATAAGTAAGCAATAATTGCTGCAAACAATACGTAAAATTTCAAAAAGTGTCTGGTTTGTCTAATTGTTCAGAACACTGATTAGCAGTGGAGATACGATTATCAGCGGGTCTTCTATTTGTAAGAGATATGTATAATAACAGCGATACTTATGGAGACACCTGTACACTGACAGAAGGAGCACATTTAAAACCCCTAGGGGCAATAGGCAGGCAGCTTTGAAATTAAATTGAAAATAATCAAAATAAAAAAAAGTGGTTATGTCAAAACATGAAAAATAAAAGTGTGCATTTAACAGGAACTGTGTAGGACTATATGTTGCAATATGCTGTACGCGATTCACAGGAAACAAACAAGCAAGGGCAAGACAGACAGGTGCAGGTGTTTAACATGAAGCTGCAGGTTTGCAGGAAGGAAGCTTTTGTCCTACCTGTCATTAGCCGCTGAGCTTCGTACGGTTCCATGTAGCCGTTATTCTCGGGTACTACACCTTTATTCTTCTCACTTTTGGCATCAAATGGATCTGAATAGTCATCAGGTATTACAACCTTAAAAAAAACAAAAAGAGGTTGGGATTAATTAACATACTTATATACTTACTATATTATACATTACATTTTCTTTCATTGATACTTGCAATTTTAAATTTGCATTCAAACATTATTATGTTATTCTGAATGCTATTGCACCAACACACTAATGTGTTGTGTCCCTCTGTTCTAAAAACAAGTGTTTACTGCATTATTTAAAATATTGTTATGTTTATTCACTAAAGACTGAACTCTATTGACCTGAAAATGTAATTACATAATTTAGGAAAATAGGAAAAGAGTGCTGATTAGAACAAATTCTCCAACACATATTAATCTATTTTTATATGCATGTATTTTCACAAGTATGCAAGGACGTATAAATTGTTTTATTTGGCTTTGTAAAATCTACTGACATCTATTAAAATATTGCTCACACATTTCAATGTTAATTTTCTTCATTTTTATAGGAGTATAAAAATTGTGCATATTACATTTTAGACTCTGTGTCCAGGTGAGGTTGGTGGTCGCAATAGGAATAAAAAGTACATTAGCAGTCTCTATGCACACGTAACAGAGACTGAATCTGTACAATCTGCTTTGTTTTGCAGGCTATGTTTGCGTACTGCAGCACTGCCTGTTTCAATAAATGTTCATTTGAGAGGTGCTGTGAACGAACTAGCATTTAATGCAATGCTTCTCAAAGTTGTATTTTGTCTAGGGACACAGGGGCCATTGTTCCCTACTCTGTGGGATTTGTCACAATAAAATGTAAAAAAAAAAAAAAAAGAAAAAAGCACATACAATGGTTCAAGTTATCTCATATTAGCTCATAAACACTGTAAAGAGCATGATACCTTGTAAGACTCACCTTGCACTGTTGCAAGCATTTAGAGTAATTTATTAGATCTGTCAGGATTTTTTCTATCTATTACTTATTTTGCGCCCTAATCAATATTTTAAACACACACCATTTTTTTCAAAGACAACACAGATTTATCAATCTTTCTGACACATCTCTTTTTTTCTGCCACTCTAAATTTGCTACTTTTCTGAAATGGAAATTTCTGTGAAAACTGGCGGCATTTACTATGAAGAAAATTGTCACTTTTCATACACATAAGTAAATACGATCAAAATAATTAAGGAATTTATTTCCCTCTCTCTTTTTTCAACCCCCCCTTCCCAGTGGTAGAACTAATGAGTATAGGGACCTGGTGCAAAAATAGTTTTACCCCATACTGCTCAAAGAAAAAAATGAAATTGGCAAATATAGGCTTTTCTTATACATTTGTGCTTGCATGTTTCCTTGCACATATACTCAAACATGTACACATAGGGAAAAGGGATGGTATACCTCTTCTCTTTATTTTAATATCCCCTGGATCCAACTGAAGGAAGAATGTGCCATATTGTCCTTTTTTTGGCAACATCTGCCCTTCTCCCAATCTATTTATTTCAGGTTTTACTATTACAATTTGAAACAGGTAATAGCAGAAGCTGGAAAACATGAGACCAGGTGGCACATACAGGTTAAAGCTGGTATAAAAGGACAAAATGGTAGCCAGAAGCGCTATGTGCATTCCAGTACCGTTCATGCCGCTTCAAACATACTCTTGCTAGTTTGCTAACGTGAGAGAAATGTGCATGCTGGTTCCTGGAGGACACTGCTACCCTCTACTGTTTTCTTTACTTTTTCCTTGGTGAAAAAATGGGCAGAAACAAATCAGTCCTTGTTTAAAACAAATTGATGTTTTCCACCCCTTACGTAAGTGAAAGTATTTGTTGTAAGAGATTGAACAGAAATTTTAAATCAAAGACACCTCGCTGTTTTGTTGGCCGCTGTTTTATTGGAGCAATTGATTGTCCTGATGCCCTCTTTATGTCTCTCCATCCCACGCTATTTATTTATCTCTCCACTTCTTGTGTCTATGTTCCCACATGCAAAATTCCCCTCTCCAAAGTATGTCCAACGGCATTATAGCCCCAGCATTATGTCACTTTGCATATTCCAGCTTTCCGTTACGTTTGTTCCTCTGCACATACCTCCATTTCCATACATGCTTCCCTCTGTTCCATAGCCCCCTAGCCCCACTTGTGTCTATCTGCCCAGGACGCACCAGGACGCACTTTTCGTGGTCATCTGAGTGACTGCCACTAGGGTTTACATTAAAAGGTCTGCAAAGAACAGGCTATAGTCAACAGAACAACTACATTAAGCTGTAGTGGATATGGTGACTATAATGTCTCTTTTAGTATGAGCTTTTCACTGGAAGGTGTTGACAAACAGACAAGGTAATTGCTGCAAGAATATAGACTTAGCTATAAAAAAATTCATTAAATGGTTATGTTGGCACATATTTTCCAATATGAAATGTCTCTGAGATTCCTACTGTAGTGAATACACCCCAATACAATTGCATTTGCTTTGTGATATACCGATGTTACACTTCATTGAGTTACAGTACAGACAAAAACAAACACACAAAAAATGTGTCTTTTACTAAGCAGCAAGTACTGTCAAAGATGAAGCAGAAATAAACAGTAATGACAACTGTCGGGTAAGAGAATAAGACCAAGCATACACAGGAGTCTATTGTGAGTCATTCTAAAATGTGTCAGCACGCAGTCAGAGTGTGGCTGTGTAGGTGGCTTAAATTAGTATTATATTAACACGCAGTAAATCAATACCCCTATTAAAACATTAGACACACAGATTTGCTAAAAACTCTGGAAGTTGTGGCAGCTGGTTATGTCTCACAGGAGTTTAGTTCCAAACTTCAATTATGTTTTCTGTAGAGACCAATTATTTCCAATCTACAGCAAAATTCTGCTGGGGCGGCAAGTCTAGGTACTGAAAACAAATCTGCAACAACTACAAAATAATAACAAAAGCAAAACAAAATGTACAATAGAAAAAAAAAAGAACACTGTGGTAAAGTTAAATTGGAAATAAGTATTGGAACTTTTAGATTGCTTATTTTATAGCAAAAACATCCCATCCTGCTCAGAGATAGGAGTTGCAGTTGAATATAGATAAACTGCTAAAGATTACAATTGGCTGTTATACAGTCACCTTTTTAATAAATAAATAAAGTCCTAAACATGAATAATTTTCATCACTAGTTTTTTTCAGATTAAGGGGAAGAAAGATAGCATTAGGGGTACACAGACCTTTCTGATGACGTGTACTGAGGGACGTGCAAGATGTGGCATTAGGGACACTATAGTCATTAGAACAACTACAGCTTAATGTAGACTGAAATCTCCTTAATGTAGACACCCTTAAGAGTTTTCCATAATAGTGTATAGGGACAGCATTAACATTGGACATATCTTGTTCATCACAATAAGGAATATTGGAACATTGTCAAATAATCTCCCCACTATATAAGGGGAAGTGGATCATGTCACAATATGTATAAATGTATCCTGCCTATTAAAGTTGGAACACAAGGTGGCTTCTCGAGATCGTTTAGACAACCACAGCTTCTACCCTCATCCTTCATTACTTGTTAAGGATATGAAATGTACCAATACATCTAGGTACAGATCCTAGGTTGGGCAATTGGAACTGTCCGTCTGGTCAATCGATGACGTCAGTGTGAAACTCTGCCCCCGGCACCACACGTCATCAATGACGCAAGGGAAATCCACGCGTCACCAATGAGGAGAGGGAGACTTACACCTTATTGGCTCTAACTCGTTTAAAAGTCCCGGGATTTCAGGAGGTAAGCTTATCCCCTGACGAAGGTGTAATGCTACACCGAAACGCACGTCGGGTTTCTTTTTAATTTAAATTCTTTCACTTTGTTTGTCACAGAGCACTACTTAAGTACAAGATGGGTATTTAGACCCGTCTCTTATTGCTTACATTTTGATTTATTTTTTCGTTAGTTGGTTATGACAATTGGGACTGAGAGAGACTACTATGCTTCTTAAGAGTGAGCTTTAGCTTAGAACACCCATGAAGGTGTTAACAGGAGTCTTAGGGATTAAATTTCAACTTGGCGACCCTTAATATCCTGTAGCTATAACAGCCCAGAGGTACGCAACCCTACAGTGGACCCTATAAGCATTCTCCAAAATCCCTCAGTAATCCTCAATACTTGAATAACCCTATCGGGTAAAGTATACAGATAGCTGATTACCTCCTGTGTAGTTCAGAAAAATCCACTTAAATTTAAACTTACTTGGATTTTTCTGAACTACACAGGAGGTAATCAGCTATCTGTATACTTTACCCGATAGGGTTATTCAAGTATTGAGGATTACTGAGGGATTTTGGAGAATGCTTATAGGGTCCACTGTAGGGTTATTATGAATGCTTTCCTATGAGACTGGCTGAATGCGCGCGTAGCTCATGCCGGGCATGCGCATTCAGCCGAAGAGGAGGAGAGAAGGCAGAGAGGAGGAGGAGTGCTCCCCGCCCGGCGCTGGAGAAAGGTAAGATTTTAACCCTTTCCTCTCCCCCGAGCCCGGCGGGAGGGGTCCCTGAGGGTGGGGGCACCCTCAGGGCACTATAGTTCCAGTAAAACGAGTATGTTTTCCTGGCACTATACTGGCCCTTTAAGGGTTATTAAACCCCAGTGGATTCCTTTGAACTGCACAAATTATTCAGCCTCATGTACATTCTACCCGATGGGGTTATTCCAACATAGATAAGAAGGCTGACTCTACTCCATATGTATGTAGGTCTCAGTGTACGACTCCTTCATTTGTTTACTTTTTGTGCTCACTATTTTATTTAAGAAGTTACTATTGCAATCCTCTCTTTACATACATCCCTGTAGGTTTAGAGGGTAACTCCACGAGCTTAACTCCACAGACGGCTATTTTTCCAAGTATAAATTACGTTGCAGTTGATCACTAAGGCGATTATCAAGTGGACAATTTATCACCACATTATTATATTCGCTATATTGAGACCAATGCAACATTATTAAAAGCAGATTTAATACTGCTAGTTTACTATTAGCCAGTCTAAGGTTTGTGATCTTCTTTTTTCACAATGTACCTTTGAAGTTGAAGGACTAATAAAGCTATATATGCACATTTCTTGTTTAAAGGGCACATGTGATGGTAATTGGAACAATCGTTTTTAATTTTCCCTCGTGTATATACCTACCATAACCAATTCAGAGACAACTGTCATACCAATTGTGTTTTTCACGTACTATTGTTACCAGCATTAAGATCTCTCTAGTTGGAGATTACTTTTCCTCTTTTTTCAGTCTTCATTTTTCGGGTTCAAGCCCTCAAGTGGAGCTGGTACCACCATCCGACCAGATTGCCCTGTGCCTGTCTCCCCTCTTTTTGACAGGGGATATAGAGACAGGGTATTGATTTTGTTTCATCTATATACAGCTTAATGTATTTGTTCTCGTGAGTATAGGCAGTCCCTGCAGGCATTTTCATGTAAACACTGCCTTTCTTTGAAAAGCAGTGTTACAGCCTAAGGACACCTCCAGTGGACCACTCAAGGTGCTTCCTGTGTCAGTGCTGCACATCTTGCAGCACTAATGGTCAGTGTCTCTGATTGGCAAAGTTCAGCATTTTGCCATGCATGCGCATTAGCCTCCCAATGCTTTCCTAAGGTAAAGCATTGAATTGGCTGACAATGTCAATTCTGATTATCTCAGCCAGTGAAATGGAGCAGGGGCAGGGCCAGGCATGGCTCTGAAATAAAAGTAGGTTTCTACCCTAGTTAAAGTGGGCAAAGGGGGCCAGTCACCTAACATGTTTTTAATAATATAGGGTCAAAAATACACGTTTGTATTTCTTTTCCTATAATGTTTGCATAAAGCAAGGGAAAAGGCCATTCAAGACCTTACAGTGTAATAGCTCTTGCTCGTCTGGATTTTTTTTTTTACCATAATAGGGATTTTTCTAAAATAAGAGGTATTAAGTCACAGTGGATTTACAACTGTAAAGTGCCTTTGGGAACCACTGCAGAACATTCTAATCTATTTTTACTTATTTTAGTGGTATTAAATACATATATATATATATATATATATAAACATACATTTTCTTTCCTATCTCTTAATTTAGCGAGTTAAAGAGAATGTATGTATTATTACATTTGCAATAGCAGAGCATGTTAGCACTTGGAAAGAATGGAAATTATTATAAATAATGCCTGTAGCAAAATGTGGTGTATAGGGTATATAAAGTAAAGTAATATTGTGACTGCATTTTAATTCTGTGCTGCAGGTAAAAATAAAAATGTATGAGACTCCCAGCTTGTAACAGCTTCCATAATGGAATTCTCATGGTTTCCAGTTGACTGGGCCAGACACTATCAAGGTTACACAGATCGAAGAGTCTTGAGACAGCTTATTCAGACTGTGCACTCATTTGCTGGTATTTGAATCCCCTAGTTGCGACATTCTCACTTATTAAAATTAATGGGTTACTCCAATCACTTTTGGCTGAAGTCACTAGCTGTAACTAGCCCCAGGCACACAACTGCAAATATAGCTGTATGTGCAGTGTTTTGATCAGAAACACTGCACATCCAGACTCTCACCAACATTACCACTTATAAAAGCAGAAGTGGTTGTGGTGGCTAGAGTAACCTTTAAAAAAAAAAAGTAAAATTCCTACTCCATGGGACTTAGGACCATTCCCTACTTTGTCAACACAGTGATAGGTTTGCAAAAACAATAAATTATAAAAAAAAAAAAAAAAAACAATAAGAAAGATACAGGCATTTCATTTCCTGCATTTGGTGAAATTCCCCATACTATGCAGGATCTGCTCTTGAGAAGAAAGGCTTTACATAGTTTAAGGGCCGCCATCAGAAACTTTAGGGCCCCTGACACAGCTCAAGATCTGGGCCCCCTGGGCCAGCCCCGAGTCCGCCCACAAGGATGAAGTGTGTGTGTGTGTGTGTGTGTGTGTGTGTATAGTGGATGTAGAATGAGTGTCATGGATGCAGTGTGTATAGTGGATGCAGATTGTACGTTTTGTGTAATGTATGTAATGTTTGTATGCATGCATTAGATGCAGAGTGTGTGTGTAGTGAATGTAGGTGTGTATAGTGAATGCAGAGTGTATGTTTTTGTAGTGGATGTAGTGTGTGTACAGTGAATGGAGAGGGTGTGTTTTTGTAGTGGATGTAGTGTGTGTACAGTGAATGCAGTGTGTATTTTTGTAGTGGATGTAGTGTGTTTGTAGTGATTGCAAAGTGTGTGTAGTGCATGTAATGTGATTGTGGTGAATGCAATATGTGTATAGTAAATGTAGTGTGTTTGCAGCAAGTGCAAAGTATGTATAGTGATTGTAGTGAGTGCAAAATGTGTATAGTTCGTGTTGTGTGATTGTAGTGAATGCAAAATGTGTATAGTTCGTGTAGTGTAATTGTAGTGAATGCAAAATGTGTATGGTGAATGTAGTGTGACTGTGGTGAATGCAAAAAGTGTATGTGAATTTAGTGTGATTGTGGTGAATGCAGAGTTTGTAGTGAGTGCAAAGTGTGTTTAGTAAATGTAGTGTGTTTGTAATGAGTGCAATGTGTGTATAGTGAATGTAGTGTGTGTAGTGCAGTGTGTTTAGTGAATGTAGTGTGTGTAGTGCAGAGTGTGTTTAGAGAATGTAGTGTGTGTGTGTAGTGCAGAATATGTTTAGTGAATGTAGTTTGAGTGTGTGTAGTGCAGTGTGTGTTTAGTGAATGTAGTGTGTGTGTAGTGCTGAGTGTGTTTAGTGAATGTAGTGTGTGTGTGTAGTGCAAAGTGTGTTTAGTGAATGTAGTGTGTGTGTTTAGTGAATGTAGTGTGTGTGTGTGTAGTGCAGAGTGTGTTTAGTAAGTGAAGTGTGTGTGTAGTGCAGAGTGTGTTTAGTGAATGTAGTGTGTGTGTTTAGTGAATGTAGTGTGTGTGTAGTGCAGAGTGTGTTCAGTGAATGTAGTGTGTGTGCTTGTAAGGATGCAGTGTTTGTGTAAAGTAGGGGGGAGGGAAGTAAAAAAAAATATATATATTTGTGTATATTTAAAATTTTTATTTTATTCCCCCCTCCCTGGTTCTTACCTTGCCAGGGAGGGGGGGAGATCGCATTCCCTGGTGGTCCGGTGGAGAGAGCCAGCCGCGTTACATTGCAGAGGGGGCCCAGCAGCACACACTGTCTACCTTTCCAGTTCCTCTCTGACGAACTCTCGCGAGACCGGCCTGCGTGCTATGCGGAACGTTGCCATGGTAATCCATGGCAATGCTCTGGCGGCCGGAGGAGAGTTAGAAAGAGAGGAGCTGGAAGGAGGACAGAGTGTGCTGCTGGGCCCTCCTCTGCAATTTACAGGTAGGGGGGCCCTCAGTGCACAGATATATAGCGAAATTCGCTATATATCTGTGCACATAAGGAATGTGGGGCTCAGACTGCCAGAGCAGTCCGGGCCCCCCAGGACCGCCGGGCCGGTTGTCATGCCTTGATGGCAGCCCTGCATAGCTTATATAGTTTATATGCCTTACTTTATGAACAGCAGCAAGGGCTTCAAAGAATTGTTGTTCAACTGTCAGCTTTCTACTATAGACAGCTTAACAGCTAAACTACGGTTTGAAGACAGTCATGATGTCATGCATAGCAGTGTTTCAAGAGCAGAAAGGAAAACACTGTAGCCTTTGAGAATATGGTAGAAAGTTAAAGGGGCAAAACTACTAATTATCTTTCAAAACCACTAATGATAATTAAAGGAACACTCCAAGTACCATAACATCACAGCTTGACTCCTACCTGATGTCCGCCAGCACTCCTCCCTACCTCCATAACATCTATGTCTGAGATTAGCCCAGTGATGCAGGTTTAAATCAGTGGCTGAGAGTTGCCATTTGATGCTCGCAGTCAATGAGCTAGCCCTCCACTGCAGGGCTTAGCACAGGAGAGCTAATGGAAGCGCCTGCTTAGGCACTTTCGGCTCTCCTTTGGAGTTGGAAACTGTGGTAAAGGTGCGTGGCGGACTCCACCTACGAAGTCAAAGGTTTCTTATATGTCACAAATGTAATCCTTAACAGCTACCATGACAGGTGCATACCACCAAACATTTCAAATGGACAAAGAGGGACACTTTAATTTTAGGGTAGAAGTGGGGATTTGACCATGGTTGGTGCCATTCTGAGAAATTATCGATAGCTTACTAATAACAATTTATGCAACTAAAATGTAATTTAGAACAAGAACAATGTATCTTATTTACACAGACGATTAATAAACACGTTTATTGTTGTTTAAAGACACATTACTGTGATGATTTGTGATGTTATACACTCAGACACACCAACATTATGGAGCTCCTAGAAAAGAGGGGCATTAGGACAGAAAATAGGGATAAAGGAATTTGGGACCATCCTAAATAGGTACACTTGGGAAGTATGCAACTGAAATGCCAGTCCAGATTTTTCCCATTATGCCCACCAACACTTTATTTATGTAAACAGGTTTTTTCCAGACCGCTTTATACTTTATGCAAATATAACAGTGATAATTATGCAAATAGGCAATGAATATTCAGACACACTGAAGCCAAAGTCAAAGCAGGCAAAACAAAGTAAATGCTGGATGGAAGGCAGATATATAATGAAAATGTGCATCAACGCATTTCACATTTGTACATTTGTCTTCATATATTCTGAATCAAAATGGTGATTTCTCTAATCTGTGCAAGAACTTGCCACCTTTTAAGCTCTTTATCACCAAAAGATGACTGGTATATCAGGATCCCGAGTTTGCTCTAGAGGTGGTATGTTTACAAGGTTTCAATATCTTTGCTTAACAAAAGAGAAAAAAATAAACAAAAAGGCCACAAACAATTAAGAGTTGCAAGATAAGGCCTAGAGCAAATACTTCTAAACAGCCCATTCAGTTTCACTGAGATTTTTGTGTAGAGAAATAAAAGAGCAAGATAAATATTTGTGTTTCCTGACATACTTAATGGCTCTTGAGGTGCTTTTTTATGGTTCAATTCCACCTGAAATTACACATTAAAGACACAATTATTGAGAATACTTTAACTGTATCACACGTGCAAGATGCTTTGTTTGAGATGACAAGAAGGCCCAAACTGAAGTTGTATAAAGAAAATTATTTTGTGGGATGTCACAATCTGGTTTATTTAGACAAAATAATTGAGCATCAGTGGCTTGAAATGCACTCCCCTTGTTATTGAATCATACAAAGTGTTATATTAACTAAAGTACTAATGTTTAATGAAAGTTAACTACCATATAAAAGTTGGCATGCCCCTTTTGAGTTTTTCATTGAATTCCAATAGAATGAGAAAATACACCCCAGAACACGTGAAGAATACATTTTTAAGTGTGTGTGGAATTGTGGCAGAATGTGGTATGGGCAGTTTCCCTGGCAGAAGTAACTAACAGTGGCTGGTGGAAACAGGCATTTTCTCAATTGATATAAAATAGATACCTCTGGTATCTTAGAGCTACCATGCAAGATTATACATAAAAGATCCCACAGTCTCATGCAATCTTCCATAGTCGTTTTGCACCCTTGCGCTAGAGTGCAGCAGTAATACAGGTGGCACCTAGCAACTTACAACAGACAAAAGAGGGAGAGTATCAGGTAAGTATACATCTACACCTCCCGCCGCAACCATACAAGCATTTATCAACACAAAGCAGGAAATATACTTGGGCAACGTGTTTGCATTCTTTTCTACTGGTTTCCATTGTATTCCTGTTTTGCATTAGTAAATACAGTGTTATAAAATATGCATTAGTGTCTTCTCATCCATGTGTAAAATTACCTGTGTATTTCAAAACAAAAATGTTTATGAGTTCATTATTTATACCTATGTTTAAAATAATAGGAAAACCTTGAGAAAATATGGGATATCTTATAGGGGAACTCTAAGCAACATAACCAATGAAGTGTGCTGTAGTAGTTATGGTTCCAGGAGAACTCTGTCACCATCGACCAGGTAAACTAGTTTGAAACTCATATGTGTCATCTGGTGTCACCTTGATAAAGCCCCTCTTCAGATATAGTTACAGCAGAAATTCATGTTTCTGCTTTAGATATAACAATTTAATCCCTAAGTGAATGGTTTTCATTGGCTGTCCTTTACATTTCTTTCATGTAAAAGATTCTGACCATATTTAGGCCATCTTTGCCATTTATGTGAATAGCCCATTGCAGGCAACCAGCAAAAGTGCTCTGTTTTCCAGCCGTACATACAGTGAAGAAATATGCTGGCTGAAGAAAACAAGATCAATTACTATGGAGCCCTGTGGTACATTTATTACCAAACAGATCTCAGCTCCTTAAAATAGGGAGACAGTAGAACAGAAATGAGATGACTTCAGATTTCAGGTGGCAAAAAAGGCTCTGCTTTATAATGAGAGGTAGTTGGCAAGTGTACTATACACATAAATAACACATAAAGCTGTGAATGATCATATAGATTGCAAGCTTATTTGAGCAGAGTCCTCATCAACCTATTGTTCCTGTAATATGTTGTAATTTTTTCATTTATTATTAAATTTCCCCCCTTATGACATTGTAAAGTACTGTGGAATAAGTTGGCACAATATAAATGCCAATAATAATGAGATTGTGTGTGTGTGTGTGTGTGTATATATCTATATGAACATGTACAGACACACATTGTGTAAATGCAAATAATATTAATACGTTTGTCAACTCACTAGCATTTCCAAAAGGGAAGTTATAAATATTTAAACTGTTAGGGATCGCTATTTGCTGACATCAGCCCACAATTAGTAGGGCTGATATCACACGGCAGTTCATACACAGGTGATCCACTTTGTGTGCTGATGCCATATGTATCATATAGACAAAAAATGCCCATAAAAAGTAGAACAAAATGTGGTTTTTGTCCCTAAAAATCTTGACAAAATTGATATATTTGTGGCTCCATGGGGCACAGATAGGCATTGTGTCAAGGGCAAAATAAATGCAGAGACGTGATATTAGAGAATGCAGAGACGTGATATTAGTGAATGCAGAGACATGATATTAGTGAATGCAGAGACGTGATATTAGAGAATGCAGAGATGTGATATTGGTGAATGCAGAGACGTGATATTAGAGAATGCAGAGACGTGATATTAGTGAATGCAGAGACATGATATTAGTGAATGCAGAGACGTGATATTAGAGAATGCAGAGACGTGATATTAGTGAATGCAGAGACATGATATTAGTGAATGCAGAGACGTGATATTAGAGAATGCAGAGACGTGATATTAGTGAATGCAGAGACATGGTTGTGGTGTTCAGACTGCCATTTCATGATGGGTTTATCATAGCAGATATCAGTTGATCACGCTACAGGTTCACACACAGGTTTACATACACTGCACACAATCAACTATTCCAGGTGAGAGAGAATACCTCTAACAATGACCTCCTGCTGCTTTTATGCAGGGATTACAATGGTGTTTGACTTTAAATGTACATTACATTTTATTTCCTCTGTAGGTGCATTCTATTAAAGGAGTAAAAGCAAAGAGAAAAACTTTGGGCTAAATTTGCAATTCCTTTATCAATTCCTGACAAATGCTGATTTAACATATAATCTTGGGGGATTAATGACTAAACACTGAACTGCAATGTTAAAAAAAGTTTCTAAACCATAGCCTGGCTATTCTAGCCTTAAAGCAGATCTATCACCATCTGGGGTCTGGATAATTTGTAAAGACAAAAGTGAATTTGCTGTTCAGGGTCCGGTGGCTGGGTGAGGTGATGGAGGCAGATGATATTTACTTACCTGATCCTGTCCCTTGTGGGCACCACCGTCCTCCTTTGGACGTTTCTCTTCAGATTCAGCGCTTCACCTGCCAGGAGCCGATATCAGCCCTGTAATCCTGCCCATGAGATCCTCTATAAAAAGTGCTTATTTTCCCTAAAAAACAGTCACTAGTCACGGCTGGGGAAAATGACAAGGCTTGATGGCAGTAGATTCGCCTAGTGTCCGGCTTTGTAGGTGTAGGAAAAATAATCAAAGTAGCCTTTGTGTCAGTATATCTTTTGACTGGGTTGTAATTTCACTAAAATTCCAACACAGTCAAAATAAGTATTTAATAAAGATTACATCTTTTTGAAATTCTTATTTTCGAGGGGGGAGTATAACTGTGCCTCTTTAAAGGAACGCTCCAAAAACCTAAAACACTTTGCTGAAGAAATTCATACATTTATAAATTAACTTTCTTAAACCCTTTAAGCTGTCAATCAAAAAAACTGTAATTTGACTTCCGGGTTGGTTAGCTCAGTGGAGCTAAACTGAAGAGGCAGGCAACTGCCCATAGAACTTGTCTGGCAAAGACTTCTCTTTGAGCTGCATTGAGAAGTCTGTGATTGGACAGCCACAGAATGTCTGTGCTGGGGAAGAAGGGGAAGGCGTGCAAAGGCTTCACACAAGAGATCTGCAGCATTTACAAGCTGCTTTTAGCTAAACCACCAATGAAAAATGCATAATTAAATACATCTTTGTCTGATAGTTGACTACATGCATGTTTTCATTGGGGTATATCTACTAAACAGTGACTTTTTAATTATTTTTTATTATTATTATTTGGGCAGTGGAGTGTTCAGTTTTCAACTATAATTCCATCATTTGTGAATAAATCCCATTGTATTCAGCGTGTGAAAGTCCGACAACTCAAAAATATAGGAAGACTAACTTGTCATGAAGATTAGGCTGTCAAATAATAATCCAATATATTTCCAATATAATGAACACAACAAAAACTAAACGTCACAATTCAAATTTGTGTTGTTTTACCGCTGAATAAAAATCAACGAGAGAGAAATTGAAAGATTATGTTTTGTGTCATTAACATGAAAGACCGATACTGCATTGCTTTGGATTCAACTGTGTTTTTAGTGATGTATACACAAGCTGCAATCAGAAGGCCTGTCACAGGCAGCGCACACTGTACAAAGACAACAATGTGCATCAGCCAGCAGTAATTTTTCATCAGAAAAAGGGCAGGTTTATCTGTGAAAGCCCTGGAGCTGAAACACCATCCATTTTCCCTTTGTGATACTGGCTTGTCATGAGCAGATGGATGGTGTCTCAGACTCCCTGCTGATTCCACAAACTCCACATGCTTACACTGTAATAGTCTTTATTTCCAACCTACTGCACTTAAAGCGACACAGCCGTGTAACGAGTAGGGAAAAGATAAAACGTCCAACAGAAAACAATCAATCAGCTACTAAACAAGGAAAATGAATTAACAATTGAAAACTTCAATTTCCTATCTGTTCATTCGCATACAAAGGGCTTAAAACATATCTTGTGTCCTATACAATCTCTTGGGTGCAACACATTTATGTGGCTTAAGTGGTTTAAATGACAAATTCTACATTAACATACACACACAAATATGCCACAGTCCTGATTTAAAACCCCTTCCCTGCTTCTCGAGTTTCACCCTAATTCTCCCCAATATTAGCAGGCGTGCCTATTCATCAGGTTTTGTAAAACTCCAACCAATGTTTGCAGGACCGCCATCAGAAAATTTGGGCCCCTAACACAGATCACAGTCTGGGCCCCCGGGTGCCCCCCTCCAAGCCCGCCCACAGGGCCCGCCTCCAAATCCCACCCACAGGAATACACACACAGACAAACAGACACAAACACACAGAGAAAGATACACACATACTATTAGATACAAGTACTGAAACAGACATAGACACATACAGGCATACTGACACACACATACTGAGACACACACACACACACATGCATAAGGAGATACAGATACACACACACACTGACATACTTACTGACAAACAAGACATACACACATACTGACATACAAACTGACAGACATACATACATGCTTACATACAAACTGACAGACAGACATACATGCTGACATACATACATACATACATACAGGCAGACATACATACATACATAATGACATACACAGACAAATATATACTGACATACAGGCAGACATACATACTGATATATATATATATATATATATATATATATATATACATACTGACATACATACACATACTGGCATACATATATATATATATATATATATATATATATATATATATATACTGGCATACATACATACACACACACATAATTACACACATACTGGCATACATACATGCAAATACTGGCATACATACACACATACATACACACACACACCTCATTTTTCAGCCACCCTCCTCTTTCTTACCTTTTCGTTGCAGAAGGGTGGCGGGGGATGATGTTAGTTGGCTGCCTCTCCTCTCTTCCTCCTTCCCGCGCAGAGTAAGCTTGGAGGAAGTGACCACCCGGCCATCACTTCCTCCCAGCAGCACTTGCGTTGCGGTTGCATTTTTTTTTTTTTTTTTAAAGGGGCTTGGTCGCGCTATTACAGCGCTGACGGGGCCCCTGAAGATAATAGGGCCCATCGGGTGGCCCTAAATGCTTGGGCCACCTGATGGGCCCCATCAGCGCGTGGGCTCCGGTGCAGATGCACTCGCGGCAGTTCTGCCGCTCCACGTGGAGCCTTTGTCTCTGTAGCAAGAGTGTGCTGTTTGTTGTTTAATAAAACTACAACTCCAATGATCCTCTGCCAGCCTTTACACTGGTTGGGTATTCCAATATCTCTGTTGTTTACTATGGATGAGTAAATTTGTGAGTAAATCCCGCAATGTATTCTATACATAGTAGTCGTACAAGGGACAGGATCCAGATACATTGTAGCAAAAAGAAACAGCGCAGAAATGAGATGAGATGTTGGGGAACCGATACTGAGAGAACCTCCTAAATGGGGGGTAATAATAGAATAAATAGGACAAAAAGAAAAGAATAGGAGGGTTTTTGAGTATCAAAAAAATATGGTATTAATATAGTGATAAAGGTGTAAGTGGAAAGATACCTAATTCAGTCAAGATATGACTGAACAAAAAAATGCAAATAAAAAAATTAAATAAAACATAACCTTTAATAAATACTGGTATAAAAGGTGGGATATGCCAAAAGTGAATGACACGCACCAAATGACAGACCACAAGGAGAGGATCAACTAAATGTAGAAAACTAACCTGCCTATATTCCTTATAGATAAAGGAAATATAGCGTTGAAAGGGTAGGACTACTAAATAA
Organism: Pelobates cultripes; assembly: GCA_933207985.1. NCBI lineage: Eukaryota > Metazoa > Chordata > Amphibia > Anura > Pelobatidae > Pelobates > Pelobates cultripes. The sequence goes on from OW240916.1 coordinate 99,299,953, forward strand.
GTTAAAGTAGTAAACCTACAAACCTCGAAATAAATGTGATCTACGGAGGTTAGTATGTCAAAAAAATCTCTAAAACAATCTACAGGTAGGTGAATGCTAGAATAAACTGAAGGCGCTGGAAACCACTTGACACTAAACTACAGTAGAAATGTGGATTAGACCAGTCATGTCCAAAGTCTGGCACGCGTGCCATTTGCAGCCCACCTTCCGGTTTAATACTGCCCTGCAGTTAATTTGGTAAATCTATCTGTTGTGGCCCCCAGTGAATCCCCAAGCGCCGCTCAGGACCCCTGAGATCTCTGGATCTTTGAACGCCACGGTTCTGAGCAGCGCTCTGGGATTAACTGGGGGCAAAGAGATCGCGAGAACGCAGACAGACGTGCAGTGACCTCAGTCTGCGTTCTCGTGATCTCTTGGACATCACAGGATTTACGTGATTTGGTGCGTGCGATCGCGGGATTTGGTTCCTTCTCCCTGCTGGGACAGGAAGAGAGAATGGACAGAATAAAAAGGTACAGAATAAAGAGAGAAGGGACAGAATAAAGAGACATAATAAAGAGAGAAGAGACATAATAAAAAGAGAAGGGACAGGGTAAAGAGAGAAGAGACAGAAGAGAGAAGGGACAGGGTAAAGAGAGAAGAGACAGAATAAAGAGAGAAGAGACAGAATAAAGAGATGAAATGAAAAGTATGCCGTTTGCAATAAACTTTACATAAAATAGTTAATTTGCATTCAATTTTAACGGTTCAAAGAATGTCAGGCAAAATGGTTAGCCCTCACGCATGTTCACTTCATCAAATCTGGCCCTCTCTGAAAAAAGTTTGAACACCCCTGGATTAGACAGTTGAAATGCAACAATGTAACAATCGGGAATTATGTGATACAGGCTGATACATGTAGCGAGTAGAGAATGGCTGTACTGAAAAAAGAGCACAAAGTAACAGCTGCTAAAGATTCCCTCATGTGCCTTTCGAGGATACCCCTTAATGAAAAAACAGTCCCTAATCTGTAGATACTAAATAATTCAAACCAGCCCACCAACCTCTTAAAAACCAGAGTGGTATCCAAATATGTTAGGAGTGTGTGGAACAAAACCACAATATATTAGTGCCTAAGTCGGTATGTGAGTAGCGCAGGTGGATAGCAGCGTCTAAGCCCCTGACGCGTGTTTCACTTTTTGGCTCATCAGGTTCATCAGGTAAAGGTTATGTTTTTAATTTTTTTTTTTTTATTTGCATTTATTGTTCAGTCACATTCTGACTGAATTACGGTAGGTATCTTTTCACTTACACCTATATCACTATATTATTACCATCTTTTTCCTTATTTCTTGACACTCAGAAACCCTCCTATTCTTTGCTTTTTGTGCTAGGATCCAGATACAGTTCAATATGTTATTTTTGATTGGTATCGGTTAGTAAGAATAAATGTCACAATTCACATAATTTGGTCAAAAAAAAATGTTAAGAATTGCTTTGAAAAGCTGTAATTGCACAGTGTTACAATTAAAAAATTAAAGGCTTATTTTAAAGCTATTTATCCATAACGACAACTTTTCTTGCTAACTTTCTGCATTTCAGCTCAAAGCAGGAGTTTAATTAGCATAAAAAGCTTTTCTAACGTATTTGAAGATTTATAGCTTTAACATTTTTTTTAGTTGTAATACTATGTAAATGCAGTAATTCATTATACACAAGACGGTGTAAAAATTAGGACTATGAAAAGCCTGCTTTAAAGGAGCACGTTAATGTTAGGAATATAATGGATGAATGGGAGGGCCTAATGCACGATGGGGGGACAGAGCGCACACATTAGGTCTTCCTTATAGGAAATCATTGACGCTGGATGTGCTTTGTTTTGGGGTTTAGTTTGACGCTGGATGTGCTCATGCATTGCAGGGCTAAGGGGGAGACAGGAACACTGCACCCGGACCATGTCAATAAGATAAAGTAGTCTGGGTGCTTACAGTGTACCTTTAAGAGCACATAACAAGACACCTTGAATATGCAGTGCAAATTTTGGCACTGGTTCTCCAAAAGGACATTACAACCAGAACAAGTGTTGTAGAGACTAAATAATTAATAAAGGGAATTATAATTTTAGTTCTGAAGTAATATGCTGGACATTAAATGATTTACAACAAGGCTGTATTTTTTAAAATCTGTTCCTTAAGTAAGCAGTGTTTTAGAAGTCCAGAAACTAAATTAAGATTTTACAGCCTTATGAAGAATGGCTATAAAGTTGTAGTTGTTTACGAAAGAATGGAGAATATATGACATTATTATATAACATTATACAACTATACTACACCAACTGTTCCCGTAGGTGTTTTGTTAGAATGAAATGTTTGTCTTGCGTAACCATTGTACAGCGCTGTGGAATATGTTGGCAATATATCAATAATTGTAAATTGTTTAGTATATTATGGTGGAATATACTTATAATCCATTAACAGGTTTGTTTAATTATATTTTGGTAATATATTAATTTTTTTTTTCTTCTTTTCTTTTAAAGAATCTATATTTAACATGAGCAGATGCGAGATTAAATATATAATAAGACGTGGGTGACAGGCTGCAGAAATAATCAGCTCTGATAGGAAATGATTTCCAGAACCTTGATCCCTAGACCTCATCATGCGGCACTTACTGACAGGCACGGTTATACACACAAGCTACACTAGGCAGAACCACACCCCTGTACAGCCAGTCTACTCCTGGCACACTTAGCAGGGACTCTAACAAAAGAACAAAGATTTGGTTTTGGAACACAGCTCAGGGCAGAGTTGACTTGTGCTCACTGCGGTATATTAATATCAGGCAGACTGTAAACAAACCCAGAATTGAACCCTCCTAGTATCTAGTGACATACACATACTGGGATATATTTACTAAAAGTGAGAATTCAAAGCGAATTTTAACTTTTTAGTGGAGAATATGGCTGATTTAGAGAATTTTTACAGTTTGGTTATTTTTACTTTAAATTTAGACATCAGACATAGTGATCCTATTTTGCTTACTGATGCATTACATCTATATAGGATTTATTTACTTTTTTTTTGTATTTTTCCAACACCTATCATGGTTATTCAATAAACCATTGCCCAGGCTTGACTAAGGAATTTCAAATTGTAGGCCAAAATAGCAACAAAAAAATCAACTCTGCTACATTTCCATTTCAGCAGTTTCAACCTAATATCTGAGCTTTCATGCAATTTTCTCACAAAATAACTTGTTTTTAAACAATGTGCATAAGAGTTTTACAGAGTCTCAATGCAAACTAATTGTAGTGTGGTGTATCACACTGCTCCACAGCCTTAGAGTGCTGCATTACAGAATGTATCACAGAGCTCCACATCATTGCAAGACATAGTAAAGAGTAGTGTGCATCAGTATATAGAGTTTTACAACAACAAAAATTCACAATAAACTGTGCATTTAGTATGAACTTTATTGGAAGACAGTTCACAGTAATTTGGAGCATGCTTCAGTAAATTATTTAAGTTTCAAAGAAAAACAAAAAACAGCAATAAAACTCACAAAAATGCATGCAACATGTTCTGATGATTTCACAAAACAAGGGCAAATATTAAAGGAACATATATACTGATGATCTCAGCCAATACAACGCTACCCCTTAGGGCAGGGTGACCAGATCCACCATGTTTTCTGGGAAACATATCATATATACATATTGATGGGCAGCACATGAAAAGGGTAGCCCTGTAATATGTAGAATTTATGCAATTAAGCAATTAGGAAATTGAAGAATCCTGCAAACTATGCATTACACATACTGCAGGGAAACCGTTTTCATAAATATGACAACATTATATGTGTCCCGGTAAACATGGTGGATCTGGTCACCCTGCCTTAGGGAAGCATTGGGAGTAGGCTAGTGTGCATGCATTCTGCTCTGTTCTTTTATGTAGCAGACTAGCCATGTAAATTCGATTGCAATTTTACTGAAACACAAGGGTGTAGATCTCTCATTTTGTCCAAGAAACATCTCATAAATCCTAGAAAATGTAGTGAAAATGTGCAAAAGTAAGCAGGAGAACTACATATGAGTTCATGTGGGAGGTGAAACGTGCTGTTTTCTTGCATTTCTCCTTTTTTTACCCTTCAATACACAAAGAACAAAAAAAAGAGCTGTTGTACTTTACAGTAAAGATCCACCATATTAGAATTTCTCATATAGCATAATTACCTGGATATAGTAAAAATGAAACTAGAATGACGATTAACAATTACCTAGTGTAATCTACTGTAAACATAACCGGGTGCCCAGAATATTTTCAGGTTTTTTTTGTTCAAAGGATATTCTGTTCAAAGATAACACAAATATCTGCTTAAAGCGCATCTGTAATGCCAATGATGGCTTGGTGGCACTTTATATCATATATTGTTACCTATACATTGTGCTAGTCATGCTGATGGCACATTCATGTTTGAAAAGTTATTTACACATTTATTTTTGTTTAGATTAAAAACAGTTTACCACATCTGGCTCTAAAGGGTATAAATAGTGCATTAACATGGTGATATCCAGGAATCACACAACAAATAGACTGTGGCTAAAATTGAGCATCATCAGATTGAATCTGCCCTTTACTCGTGGCTCTGGTAGCCTACAGTTGAGTGGTCAACAAGGCAACTAACCTGAAATGCATGATTTGGAGAATCTACATTTCTTGGTTATGAAATTTGGTTTACGATGTTACACTTGCAGGGCAGATTGGCTGTCTTTCTAACCGAAACTGAATTGAACTGACTTTGTGGTATGCAATTATGTGATATTACAAGATAGCACCAAGCTGATAACGTTATAAAAGAAAGACGGAATCAGGGCATTCTAGTGTGCACCTTTAAATGTATAATGCTACTGACCAAAAACAGAAATACACATATGTATACAGGATTGCAATTAATATTGAGTTAAATAACATTTAAAAGACATCACTCTACTCTCCCCACCCATAACCACTAACAGTTCAATGACTTTTTTTTAGCCTAATCATTTAAATAAAATAGATAGATAAATGGGCAGAGTGCAGATTTCTTAAATAAATGATAATTATGTTGTCTAAAAAAAAAGTTAAAATCAGATCTTTCTGCAAAGCGTTAATTAAACTTCTTGAGAAAAGTGCTGTGAGGTGAAGATTTTTTAGATGAGATATAAGTGAGACACCTCAGCATTGCCCATTCCTTCAAAGCGTCTAGACGTGTGCTTTCCAGCCCTAGCCCCAGGGCTGCCTGGCTAGGTTTAGGGAATGCCCAATATCCAATGTATATGTAAACTAACTGCTTACATGTGTTTACAATACACAGGTGTGTTGGTTGTATTGAACAGCACTCTACTTCTAAGGATGTCTCCTTAAACGAACACTCCATTAAAAAAAAATAGCTATGTACATGAGTGTGATTAAACAAAGGGATCAAGGGATGTACTTTCATGACATTTGAAACCTAACACAAATGACATAATCGAAAAACCTGGTACATTTCTAACTAGAGAATTTTTGCAGCTCCAAAATCTGGCTGTCCTTAGTATAAGAGGAAGAGAGACTGTTTTAGCATATGAATGCATAAGTGTATATCAGCGTGTTTGTGTGTGTAATGTAATGTAGTGAAGAATCTAGAGGGGCAGGCAAAGGCAGATAATAAAGTGCATGTCTGCACACAAAGTGTTGACAAATTTTTGTTCAGGGTTATCTTTGTTTGTTTAAACTTGAGAAGATGGAAGAGATTAGCTAGAAAGGTTAGAATTAAAGAAATTATCTTTGTAATGGATATAATAGATTAACTTTGAGGTATTGGCTTCCTATCTGTCTGTGTTTCTGCATGGCAATTTAAGAAAATAAAATAAAGTACATTATTATTATTTTGTTATTTGTATTTATCTATTGCAAATTATGAGACATTATAAAAACGTAAGAAAAAAAACCCCCAAAAAAACCTAGTTCACTACTTATGACCTCGATTTAATATTGTTGGATAAGCTTTGAAATTGATCTAATATTTTTTTATGACATTTAAAAATGATGTCATATTATGAAAAATATTTAGATTTTATAATATTTTGATTGTTTCAGATGTACAGAATTTTTTTTATATATGATATATTTTTGATCATTTAAAAAAGACATTTAAATATTTGGAAAGCTTATCCACCAATATTAAATCAAAGTCTATGTTTGGTAAAAAATAAAATATCACTCAATGCCATATATGCAAACACAACCTAACACCACTGAGAGATTTTTTTTTTCATTTTCCTGAGTAATCAAAGATTTGTTGCACAAAGGAGTCTTTACAAAAGTAGACCACCCCCCTCCAGTGCTCCTCCAGAGTCGATGTGCATAACGGTTATATTACAATTAATTACCAAGCCTCCAGAGAAAACTGGGCAACAGACACCTCCAAGATGCCATTCACAGAGTCCTAAACGGAGGCCAAATGTTTCGTACAGCCTTCTGCACATGCAGTTGTCATAGACTCATTAATACAATAAGAAACAGAAGATATCTGATTCCCTGCTACGGTTTTCAATGGGAGCACAGTAAATAGACTACATGGTCATTTCTGGTACTTAACTATTTACAAACTTTTCAATATCAACAAAGCCAAGATTTGCTAAGGCTGAAAAGTAGAGAATGAGATATATCACATTGCACAGGCTTCATTATGGTAATTTTGTATCTTATTTGCGTTATTTGCTCGTATTACTTTGTTAAAATATTATAAGTAAAATGAAAAATGACTGATATTTGCAAACTGTATTACATTAACATAAAGACAGATTCAGTAAATAATTTTGAGCACATAAATGAGAAAGGTACACTTTAAAGAACAAATAATTTTGTTCACACACAGAGCCAGCCTAATTTGTAGTAAATACATTTAAATTTTTTATGTTCATGCATGTTAGCCTACATTTTCTTAAAATTAATAAACTGATTTTTATTTCAGTGCTGTGGCATCTCCACATGGTAGCATGATCCTCCTCCGATGTAGTCATAAAACCTAATGATTTTTGTCCAATCAAAATGGTCCTCATTGAGAAGCATTGTAGACACATGACACAGACATCACTATGCTCCACCAATCCAGAGCTTCTATTCTGTTAGCATTGGATGAAAACAGTGTTCAACATCGACATACTTTGCATGAGATGCCAGACGTTAAACAGATTCAAATATTGAATCTATTTCAGTCTGAAGCCCATAGGAAATGTCTGTCTGACAGCCACTAGTAGCTGGAGAAAGTGCAAAATTTTAATTTCTCAGAAACAGCAAAGCAACAGAAGCTGCATTATGATGAAGTGTTTTTGTTTGCTATAGTGTACCTTTAATTATGTTACTTTTGAGAGCATCATTAGTTTCAGAGCCCTTGTGCTTTTCAAAAGACTATAGACTACATTGGCATAAAATCCTAACGTATAAAAAATATTTATTACATACAAGGTCGGGTACCGGCATACTCCAATATCGAGAAAGTAGCATTTTATTCATAAACCTTATTTAATTAAATGCATAAATAAAACCATTAAAAACAAACATGGCGACCTTTACATCAATATAATAGTTTACAGATAGCACACTGTATGTAATGTTGTTAATATTAGGTTAAGTTTGAAAAATCAACTGATAGCAAATAATGGGCTAGGTAAGTGGTCTTGCAATAAAAAGCTATGTATACCTTTACAGTTTTAGGTCTCGTCCACGTATGATAACTAGAATATGTCCCACATTTGAGAAATAATTCCTATATGATAGGAACCATTAATAATTTATATAGTCTGCATATTATTCATGTATGTTCTCACCTTTCATACTCTCCACACTACCTCTTGATGAAGTGGTCTGGAGTGGCCTGACATCAAATTATATATCATTAAAAACTAATGTTTCAACTACTCCAGTCTGGAGTGACATTTAAAATAGATAGGCTCATAAGTGTATGCATGGTGTGCCAAGACACAGTCTAATGCAAATGACCCAGTTTTAGTTTCTACAGCAAGCATGTCAAACTTGCAGCATACGGGCCGCCTGCATCCCACAATGAACATCTTTGCGGCCTGGTGAGCCGCGAGTACATGCTTGGTGTTAAAGCAGAGTAGGCACCTGCTTTCTCCACATTGCAGGTGCCTACTATGCTAAAACTTACCCGACCAGAGAGAAAGCAGGACGCTGGTGGCAGCGAGGGAGCTCAGTCTTCCTGCTTCTCACTGCTCTTTCGCATGTGCCCTCTGTAGTGATGTGATTCTGGCCTGGCATCACTAAACTGCGTGCGAGGGAGCAGTGAGGAGCAGGAAGGAGATCTCCAGATAGATTATCCCCACTGGACCCCAAGGAATGATGTGAGTGTGTGCAAGAATGTGTAAATGTGTGTTGACTGTCAATGTGTGTATGTGTGTGTGTCTGTCAGTGAGTGAGTGTGTCTGTCAGTTAGTGTGTGTGTGTCTGTGTGTGTGTCTGGCAATGAGTGTGTGTGTGTGTCTGTCATTGAGTGAGTGTGTGGGTGTGTGTCTGTCTGTCAGACTGTCTGTCTGTCAGTGAGTAGTGTGTGTCTGTGTGTGTCAGTGAGTGATTTTGCCTGTGTGTCTTTCAGTGAGTGTGTCTGTGTGTGTCTGTCAGTGTGTGTGTGTATGTCAGTAAGTATGTGTGTGTCTATCAGTGTGTCTGTGTCAGTGAGTGTGTGTGTGTCTGTGTGTGTGTCTATCAGTGAGTGTGTCAGTGAGTGTGTCTGTGTGTGTCGGTCAGTGTTGCGATGGCTGTGGCTGGACAGTTGAGTACCTGGAGGTGCATGGAGGCATGTGCTCCACCTTCACAGAGTTTCAAGAAGTAGCGGGAGGATTTGGCGCCATTTGGGGTATACCAGAGGCCTGGACTCCGGAGTCGCATACTGGCAGCGGCAATGTGATTGGAGTCTCCTTTTAGGCTAGAGGGGGTGCTGGGATTTAGTAGAGGGGGGGGACTGGGATTTAGTATATGGGGGGGGGCTGGGATTTTATTATTTAATAGAAAATAATTTATCACCATCTCATTGAACACCTGGTCGCAAGTACAAAAATAAATAAATAAAAATAAATATATATATTTTGTGTGTCCAGATGAACGTCCCAGGTGAGGGACTGAAACGTCGACTTGACAATAAAGTATTTTGATGTTGGAATTCCAGGAGTGCCGGCAATTGTGTGTTTTTCTATATTACAGTGTGGCTGGGCACCCGGTATCATTGGCTGGAGGTAGGAGTGCAAAAGTAATTTTATATATATATATATATATATATATATATATATATATATATATATATATTACCTCATTTATTAAACTAGCATTTTTAAGTTACATTTAGACTGTATTTTCTCTGGCTGCACACCCTAAGGCAACATGTAGGGCATGCCTGAGAATAGGCTTATATATATATATATATATATATATATATATATATATATATATTTATATAATTTATTGGATAAATTAAAAAAACTTTTACATTTACAGCATATGTCCAGGCTTTGCAGACCCATCATTGAGCTTTCATCAAGCAGTAAAGTGTATCAGACAAGTGAATGTAAATAGCACTGCATGCATAATCACATAAACAGTGCAATATTGTCAAAGCAAGGGTTTAAATGCCAGCTTTATACATTGGAGAGGTGGGTACAACTCTTAATAATGTCACTGCATCATTTTAAAGCAGTATTTCTGATGAAAATAAGTAAATAAAGTAATTGTGGGAAAAAAACAATAAAAAACACAACTGCTAAAAAAGCAAACTCAACCAACATACTAGCTACCCTTATTGTTGCCTGCAGTGGCTCTAACTATTTTGTTGGGTTAGATAATGCAAAACAAAATACACAAAAACATTTAAAAATAAAATAATACTCAAATCGAAGTTATTCTGTTTTAATTTATATAATTAATTTTTTGAAATTGTGTAAATAAAATATTTTTTCCATTACCCCATTAAACACTGGAGTATGTCACAGTTGTACTATGTATATTGTAAAAATCATAATGTATGCAATGTGACCCGGTGGTTTAAATTTGGCACAGTAAATCCCCAGTGAAGCATGCACCGCGTACATTTTCATCAAGTAGATAATTAGTGTGATGAAGGATAGTTTTTTGTTATTTCTTGTACCAAATCCACAAGTCAAAATAATTGTCCACCCTAAACCTACATGTCTAGAACATGCTCCTAATGCTGCCTCACTCATTAGTGTCATTGCATAATACAGAATAAAATCTACAATAATAATCAGTCATTCTGTAATACTTAAATGCAAGGTCCCAGTAATGGGAATCTGCCAAAATCCCCTGTGCAGCAGGAGAAAATCAGATCTTTAATAAGGAGCCAACTTTGAGAACAGTGATGGCTAATTCTGCACTTCAGATGTAAAATAAATAATGACCTAAATTCTAAATTTCTCCTTTTAAGGAAATTCTACAGCTTCTGAAAAGATTCGGAAGCGGCCAGGATATCTAAGTTCGTCCCGGTCCAGCTTCGGTTTACTTTATATGTAGTTATGTGGTCACAAGTATTTTCATTCATTAGTGAAACTACTCACAAAGCTAGTAAAAGCATTAGAAAACTTCAACTGATTGCTAAGTAGCTTCACTCATATTTTTTCCTGCATGAATCCATCTGCTATAAATCCATGAGAGTCTGTATAGGTCAAACAGGAGTTTTGCAAACCCATAGCTTCACCTGGGATGTCACCGATCAGATTCATACTTTATAATTTTGATGCACTGGGTGAAGGCTGGCAAGGACATAGAGCTCCTAGCACTATAACCTATCTACTGAGAATAAGTGTATATGTTGTTTAGAGTATCCCCTTAGGCCTATATGGGGTACTTCCAGTAGCCCATTCACTTTAGAACTATTTGAAGGTCACGTAAAAATGTTGATCTAGACAGAGTTAATAGGAGGGCTGGCAAGCTGGACCAATAGCTTAAAAGGGTTGTGGACCTCACATATCTGTTCCACAGATTAAAACCCCACTGAATTATGTTAAGATGTCTGTTGGCACATTACAGAACGAGTGAGGCAGTCTCACTCCTTAAGTACTGTGCTAACAGATATTGTGGCCTGTGCGAGCCCAACACTAAAAACCCGCGACATCAATGTTCTTCAGGAATGACCCACTAGGATATTCCCTATTTTGGCTGCAGTCTAAGCTGCCAGACAATACTGATGGGTATACATCATGTCACTAGAGATGTTTTCAAATGACCACATGGTGAGATGTTCACAATAGGCATAGCATACACCAGTTTGGATGCCAATGGATTCATGGGAAGTAAATGGGCAGATTTATCTATGGGCCTCAAGACAGGTTATGGTTTTTTGACACAATTTATTACATCTGACAGTTTTTTTGTTTTGAAAAAAAGTGAAACCTTTTTTGACTATTTTAAGAACAATTTAATAAATATGAACAAATTACAAGCCAAAAATAAGACACGTTTCAGAAATTTTGATAAATCTCCTCCATTGCCAGATGCCTGTGAAAAAAAATTGTCATACTACACAGGTCAAAGATATGGAAGTTGTAGAAATAAATGGTGTTACATGCTGCGACACCAGCAGCCTCCACATACCAAACCCATATTTTACATACTCTGCAAGAGTAGGGCAACCAACAGCAAGACCCGTGAGTTTTGTCTGCAAATAAAGCCTATTAATTTGTATCTCACCCCCTGCCCCCCCGCACCGTATACCAAAATGTGCTATCCCTCCCCTGATAGAGTGAGCACAATTATTCCTACTTCCATAGAAAGATTACAACAGAGCAGACCCCATTCCATACAAAATGTTGTAGATAGTAACAAAAGGATTACAGTGCTAATGCAGAACACAGAACATTGCCACTTTGCACTAGGAGCAGCATCTCACCATCAGCACACAGAAGCTGAAAACTAGCTCACGATTTTGCAGGATTGAAATTTCACTTGCTGACAGTGGTAGCATTTCCGTCAGCATGTTGCGGCAGATTGTTTTTTCCTTTGATGCCTCCTGCCATGTGCTAAGCAGACTGTTTTAGTAAGCAGTATTTACATAACGAGAATGCAGTCTGCACAGAAAGAAGATCTCATAAAAATCACAATAATTTGGGGAACAAATAAAGATCTATTTTCTCAGACACACACAGTACCTCTGTAAATAAAGAAAAACATGTCTAACATTCGTAATAGTTAATTTAAAATTGTAGGCCAAAAAAAGACAAACTGAAAATTGCCTTTTTTTTTTTTTGACAGATATTTTTTTTCAAATTTGGCTGTTCTGGGGAAAATTATAACTTCCATTTGAATTCACTTTAAATAGAATAAGTGAATAACCCTGAACACGTGGTTTATTCATTAATGAGATGACAATTACACTTTGAAAAAAACTCAGTAACTCAATTAACAGTACTTGGTTCAACTCAGGTTAGGTAGGTTGGCTGTTGCAGAAACCTAAGCTATTTATTAAAAAAACAAAACCGCGTAGGTCAAGTTAAACATTAATTTTCTTGTGAATAGTAAGCTCAATAGTAAGATGCAAAAAGAGTGAAGTTAGTCCTTTGGCAAAAGATGTGATACAATATATTATTTTTTTCAGTTGCTTGGTCATATTATAAAACCCTGGGACATTTAAATGTAAACAAAACAAAACATGAGTAAATAAGCAAATCATAGGGAAATATTTGGACAGGGTGGTATGAAGTAGTTATGGTATGTAGACTACCCCTTTGATTTATACTGCTAAGCTTACATCAGCCCCTAAAATTTAATTTACTAGTTGTATTTATTTTACTTTAATAGAGTCCACAGTAAGTGTTGCTTTTTTTTAAGAGAACAATTTTTTACTCACTCTTATAAATGCCAAGGAACCAGTTAACAGAGTTGGGTATGTAGAAATCAGGTAGAAACAAACTTCTCTTCTGTACTTTTAGGCATTCTTCAGCATCGTCTTCCCATAATGTCCTATATATAGGCATTGATTCCCCCTGCACACTAAGATTCATGAGAAATCTGAACTGTGCTTCAAAATCATGGCAGTGCCAGAATAGACATAAATGTAATGCAAATATTAAAAAAGGAGGATTGGTCTATTAAAAGAAAAAACACAACTAATAAGTATCTTTACGTTAGCTATTAGAATGTCTTTCCTTTAAAGAGACAGTTCGTCCTTAATAGCTTTGACATTTGTGGCATACCCAGGTTAGGGGAATACTCAATGAACATTTGGACTCCTATGGAGCTAAGACACTCTGCCATAGAAGGATAGAAATTAGGCACAGCTTAGTATCGCACTGTGTTTATTTTCCTGGGAGTCTCTCAGGATAAACCGCTGATTTCATAAAACATCTGCCAAAACGTCTAGCCAGCTGTATTTCAGAAGCGTCTTGTGGAATAAGGGGAAAAAAGGTCTCATTTGCTGCATCCAAATTGTAAGAGAATATAGTTTCTTAATAGTGTCATCCTGAATCATCCAACAACTGTATGGATAGTAACTTGATATACGCCAGACTTTGGACACTAAAGAAGGCATTTTAGATGATAATGAGAGTTTTGTTTGACTATTTCATAGACATTTTTTCAATATGTTGTAAAGGTCTTTTAAGGTTATCAGCAACCTATTGTCTGAAATTCTAGCACACTGTATGTGGCTCACAAAGCACAACACAGAGAAAGATGCTTATGTACATACCAAAATATAGCTGCTCTATAAATACAGATACAACTATAGAGAGAACAAACAAAAGTAATTATTGTATCCCAACATATAGACATGGAGCCAGACAGAAAAAAAAGATATTCGGAAGGTGGTTTCATAATCGCAGGCTCCCACAACAAACATCCCCCTACTCTACTGTTATTCTAACATTTACAGCACTGCTGCGTATGGCGACGATATATTAAATAATGACAGTCAGACTGAGCGGAATGTAGACAGATGTAGATAGTGATACACAACAGGGTAATCTGGCGTGGTAACATAGAGAAGACGCAGCAAGACAGACAGACGGGCTAGGAGAATGTGAGAAAGTGAGAGTGACTGACAGACAGAAATAGACAGATACTTCACATGGAGTGGTTTAATGGTCAGAGAATGCTTGCTCCCACCAGCTGTTAACAATGCCTATTTCTGTGTGGCATGATGCGGTGTTATTTTGGCTAATCAACAGCTGCTGGAGATACACTAGAAGAATGTTCATGCTACTTCTAAATACTTATCTGTGTTTTCATTTGGGTGGATTATTGAAGATCCACTCTTGAAATCATTTGTTGCTAGCATAACCAAAAGCTGAACATTAGAGTAGAAAAAAGTAAAAATAAAATAATATATACTGGGAAAAATGCCAACATATCACCTAAGGAATATGTGTTTCTTGTCAAAGTCACAACACCCATGCAAATGAGTTAACCTAATGATGTCTTATGATCAAGTTAATTTTCACGCACAAAATGGGTTACATTTATATTTTGTTGTTTTGTTTTTCAGTTGCCTCCTTCCCATATGTGGAAGCCATGAAGGCATATTGATTCTCTTTCCTAACCTTCAAGCTTTCCCTGGGATCCAACAACAATGAAACAAGGTACAAATTATCCAGCAATATATAATGTATTCATCTCAATGAAGTGGTCTGGGAGCAGTGTCCCTGTCCTTTTAGGCCTTCAATGTAAAACTCCAGCAGTAGCTATCCTCTTGACAGCCAGCAAAGGTACTTCTGCTAAACTGACCGAGTAAAAGTCAAATATAATGCTTTCATATGGAGAAGCTTGGAAGCATGCACAGTGTTTGCCACGTATGCATATCAGGTTCCCAATGCAAATCTATGAGGAGCATTGGATTAGAACATCACCAAGGAGGCCATGTCTCCTCGATAACATTGCAAGAGACAAAGAGGTGAGCAGTGCCAAGGAAGCTGGATAAGCGTAAGTAATATTTTTAGATGTATTTTATTTGAAAGGAGGAGACCTCTATTTAACAAGGGACAGGGACACGGTAGTGTTAGGAATATAATTGCCTATGCGGAATATTACAGTGATTCTTTAAATATTTTTTTTCTCTCTTTATGCAGCTCTAGCAACACTCACACAGCCTCCAAAGTCAGATTTAACAGCACAGTGTTTATTTTAGAAGTTATTATCTCCCGCTTTAAGCACACACAGAAGGAGGTTGTATGTTATAGCAGGCTATAAAAAGTTGATTCTAAATTCTAAATTAAACACATGGTGCAATAAGGGAAGAAAAAACCACTAGACGTTTTCTGGAATTGTGTAGGTAGGCTATGTGAGTTCAGACAAGGGAAGTATGGCTAGGGCTGCAAAAACATTGTGATTTAACTCCTAAATTGCAGACAATTGAGCAGTGAGAGTGCATGGGCATAATCTATTCACTAAAACCATTTCATTTGGCTACATATGATTTGGTGCCTCAGCACTGAAAATCTGGTGCCCACACAATAAAATTGTACTTACCATTTATAACTTTTTACAATAATGCATCAATTATTCTCTACAACACTTATGTGGCAACAATACTGCTTCACATAAAACAACTTGGTACACATCAACATGGATGTGAGCGGAATTTGGGACACATCTTGGGATCACATATTCAGTGATCCTTCATAGTCTAAATCATACCTATAAAGTCATGTTCCTTAACCCCTTAAGGACACATGACATGTGTGACATGTCATGATTCCCTTTTATTCCAGAAGTTTGGTCCTTAAGGGGTTGCATCATCCAAAAGTGAATGGAGAAGCAGTGGCTCTACTGCACATACTCTTTTTTACTCTATTTTTGCAAGGCTTCATGGGACAGATTATAGAGGATGCTCGATATTACTGTGTATATGGAGAATTTAAATGAAGACAAGCAGCCAGTTTGTATGAGGGGGAGCAATCTTACTCTCTGCAAATCAAAATTGTATAGGTAAAGCGAGCAACAAATTAAAATGGATATCTGCCATGTTATCCATAATGAATATCGTTTATATGATGTAAAGAAAATAATAAATGACCACATTGCCATATATATAATTCATAGATGCCTTAAAAAAAAAGATAATTAAAAGGCAGATTTTATCCCATAGCTTCCAAATAGATTGAACAATGCTGACATATCTGCATGCACTTTGCTATCTGCTATCTGCTATGCAGTGCTATACAATTACTATTACTAACTATATGTGTAATAAATGCTTAATGTAAAACTATGGAATTGATAAAATACCACTGGTCAAATATTAAGTCATAGTAGTGGTTATGGTACTACTGTGGGTTTCCATGCTCTGGTTGTATACATCTAACTGATTTTAAACAATGGATCCCTGAGGTACTATCGACTACAAGTGTGGGTTCCCTAGGCACCTGCAGGCCAGGTCCCATGATTGCCTACTATAGTAATTCCTCATTTCCATTGGCAATATCAATATCGGCCATTTCTGGGAGGCAGTGACAGGCTGAGCCCATCCACTGACAGATAATACCTCGGGGACCCATTGCTTTGGTCAAAGTACTTTAAAATGATTTGACCCATTAAGTAGGGACAACACCTACAGTCTAAAAGCACTGCAACAATGACATGTAGTGGTTATGATGCAGTGGTTATGCCCCTTTAAGTAGATGCCATCAGCAATGTCCTTTGTATCGTCATACACTATTCCAAAATCTCTCTATAATGTTTGCTGATAATTATAAAATATGTTCAGCTGAATGCATTTGTGTGGAAACAGCATTAAGATACTGTTAACAATGGCTCAATTCATAATGGCAGTGCTACAGTAAGTTTAGGAAAGGCAGAGAGAGGTCTAGGGGGTTATTCAGCTTTAGGAAGCTTAGTATTAGGGACACTACTTTTTATGCTATGGCATTTTAGCTTTGCTATAATACAGCACACCAGTGTATGCAGATATTTCACAAAAGTCAACATTTTATTAAACTGAATAAAATGCCAGCCTGTAGAGATGAAATCAAGAAACAACTTGGGTCAAAATTAAAAGGCAATGCTTCAACTGGCTAGTATCAGCTCATATGGAACAATTTATCTATCCCTACATTTGCTAATATAGACTATGGCAGCAATTCTTTAGTTAAAAAAAAAAAAAAAAAAACTTTGTACTAATACCTATGGGTTTATTTTTTCAGCCCCTCCTCATCACATTCCATCATCACATTTTGTTATAAACCAGACACAAAATAAGCTCTTGTTTCATTGTGATGATTTTCTTCAAGTTACATTTTCCAGTTCTAGGTTATAAAAATGTAACTTTGACATTGAACATAGAGTCATATGGTAAATATGTAGTTCTTTTTTCTGTGTCTGCTCACACAAAACCAGCAGAACATATTGTCATGCTGTGTTAATTCTTGAACATTTCTGAGAAACAGCACTTTTTTTCACTTTGCAACACCCACTAGCAGCATTGGTCTAGAATGGATTCAAGAACCAAACCTATTTTACATCCAGTATCAACATGGACAAGCATTCTCAAGCCAGATGTTGGTTGTGCATCTAATGTTAACTATGAGAAACACTGTCTCAGTGCTGGAATAATGCTAAATTTATTTAATTTAATTGTAAAAAAAAAAGGGGGGGTCCAGTGTCATATATGTAAGAACCACAACAAACTAAAAAATAAAAGGTAGTCTTGCTTAAAGCAGTAATAAACAGAATCCACCCCACCAAGCATTGCTCATTTGAGGAACCTGCTTTGTTGGGATTTTATTACTTGTTTCAACAAAGTTTGAGTCACAGATGATTCATATTAATTTTTTTTAAATTTAATCTTGTGTTTATTAAAGTTTTATATGATTTAACAACAAAAAAACACATCACAACAAGTCAATCAACAGAAGGAAACAAAGTGCAATCAAAGTGTATTTAAAATCAGCAATGTAGTCCTTAACTACAATGAACAGTCACAGAACTATCCCATGCTTCATGTTAGAAACTGCAGATAAAGTCTATACCAGCGGTTCCCAAACTGTGTGCCGGGAACTGTGCCTCACTCTTCCCTGCCAGCTCTGCAGGACCAAAGGGGAGATCAGAGATCTCCATCTCCTGCCCGCTAGCACTTTGCTGACAGCCGGCAGGGGAGGGAGGATGAGAGGACCCGAGGGAGCTCTAACATGCAGCTCCGCCCGGTTCTCCCTCACGAGTTTGGAGCATTGCTGCTGTTACCACGGCAAGGCTCCAAATCTTGCGAGAGTGAACTCTAGCAGCTAGAAAATTGTTTTGACGTAGGGTGCCTTGGAAAAATATTGAAATATTAAGGGCGCCTTGAACCTAAGAAGTTTGGGAACCACTGGTCTATACTATAAACACAGAGCTATAGTAAATTGTAGAAATTAACTACAACGTTTACGTAAAAAGCTATAGCCCTGAATATGGCCATTTGGTTTTTAATTCACACTAATTCAGTATTTAGTTAATAAACCTTTAAAAATAAGTATAAATTTCACAAATACATATACATATAAGAGATAGACAGACAAACATACACGCATGGCATATGATAACATAATGAAATGTGACATGACAAATTAAGGATTTCAATTTACTTAAATTGTGGCGAGATGACGAGACTTGCAAAATCTAAGGCAAAATAGTGAAGTACCAAAAAAAATCTTTTCTCTAAACAGAGTTGGAGATTTGTTTCCTACTTGACTAATTTAAGCTAAAGTGATTAGCCCATAAGCTAAAAGAGGATTGGGATTTACATGCATGTGTCTATTGCTCTGTGGTATTAGTATGATTATTTTAGATGTGATAGGGAAAAGCTCTCTAAATTATAGCAACAGAGAAAAGCACGTCAAGATAACACAACTTTGATCTCAAGTAACGTGAAAGCTTTTATACATGCATGCATTTGTTTCTTTTCATTTATTATCTAGAAGAAGTGCTACTTAGTGGAAAAGCCAACAATACCATTAACTTCAGACAGTGCAATTGATTTATTATAGGAAGCAATTTACTCATCTGCTTTCCAAGCATACTTCTGTTAATACATAAATCTTTCTGAAACAGGTCAGACTACAAAAGTGGTATTTTTCCAGCCTTCCGTTGCTCATATACATATATCCATATTAGACTCAATAGGCCTTTTCAGAGTTTCCTCCATTTTAGACCCAAAAGGCACTGCAACACTATCCATGATCCTCCTTTACAAACAAATTTACATTATTTGTATACAGGGTTATATGCTTAAGGGAGAATTCAAATTGAATTAAAAATTTTAGGCCAAAATAGTCGAACTGAAAAAATAATTTACTTAGATATTTTTTTCCATTTTGGCTATTTTCATCTTAAATTTGAAGTTCTGTTTTAATTCTCACTTTAACGAATAACCCTGATAGTATCAGTACATTCTAGACATTGGAAAAGGACACAAGTCTTTTCCAACCTATATCACCCTGTAACTATGAATAACAATATTTAGTCATACAAACACTGTGCCTCCATTTTGTTAGAGAATGACAACTCACATAAATGTTTGCCACAACACAGGAAGCAGCTGACAAAAGGTTTATGGAAGTTAGAAGGGTCATACTTGTATACATAGAATGGCTCCAGTGTTGTTTATTTACATTACCACATGAGCCAAAACCACAATTAATCTGAGCTGACATTTTTCATTCTGAAGTCAAATAAAATGTTGTTTGTGATCTCCTTTGAGGAAATATCACATGTTTGGGGAAACTGAATGGCCTCAGATGTTAAACCTCTGGTAAAGTCATCAAAGGACATTCTTAAAAATACAGAGAATACTAAAAGTTTAAACAGATGTGTTATTAGTGGCAATTGCTTTATAAAATGACCGCTGCATGCTTTAGGTCCCAAGGAAACTCTGTGCCTTAACTTATTCCTAAACAGTCAAAGAACTTGCAAATCTCTCGTTTTCATTAGCAGCTAATATCTTTCAGCAAACATTTACACAGAGAAATGTAAAACAACTGAAGCATTTGCTAAGAAAATAAATGCAACATGCATAACATAAGCCAGAAGATGACAGGAGAACTAAGTAAAATCAATAAATAACAACAAAAAATGGACTGGAAAAATATACTTGATATGTGATAAAATGTGTATGTGTTTCCCCTTTCATCCCTCAAGGAGCCCGACTCAACACTCAATGTTTTTTGTTTTTTTTTTTAAGTATCTGCTGCCATTTCTACCACTGACTCATAAAGAGAATAAGTGCCAATTTCCTGACCTCCATTTGTAAAGTTGCACTTTTCACCTGTGTGTTGAATGTGTTTAGTGCTAAGGCTATTCAAATACTTTAGTTTGACACACCATAAAGGATGTTAGGCCACACAATTCCTGCAACTGTTTATATATGCATGATTGGTGGAGTGGCTACAGCTGAGGCTACAATCCATGATACTTACAGAGCCAAACAGGAAACCTGTTCATTTGAATCTTTGTTACATTGCAATATAAAATGAGCACACTACAGAGAGGGTATTCAAGTCAAATGGTATTGTCTTGTAATGATATGGTCTGGCAGTCTTAGCCTTAGGGTTAAAGCAGAGATGCCCAATCCAGGAGCCATGGCTCCTAAAAGCATTACTGATGGCTTTTAACTTTAAGCACTGACAGTCTCTAGTCTTATTCGCAGTAACAAAGTGTTGAGGGTCATTTGCTAAGTAGTTAATTGATGGGCGACTGTTTATTTCATGTGGTCCAGAATTTTACTTTTAACACCCTATCCATCATTTTTAGTTTGCGTCTGCAATTTTTGGGGGGTTTTAAACACAAATTTCACAAGGTCTATGTATACAAAAAATATGGAAATCTATGCCTATTTTTCTGACAAATTGTGGCTGATTTTTTTTATCCTGGGTAAGCAATTGCCAAAGAAGAAAACATGTTGCATACAGTGAACATATTTGTTGCATAAAAACAGAAAATCACTGCATGTATGAAGAGGAGAGTGACATTTTTATACATACAGATGTTGCACATGCGGAAAATGTAGGCACAACATTAACATTTTTAAAGATAACAATTTGAAAAACTGTTTTTATAAATATTCCAGAAAGTGTGCTCTGCATTTGTCTCATCACCTGTTTCATGGTGCCTATTCCCTAACACATTAAAAGAGATGAAGTGTTATGGATGACATTTACATTTATACCATTCGGAGGTAAGAATTTCAGAGGGATGTCATCTTTACCCATATAAGTCAAATATTGAATGTTTGAAGAGTTACCATTAATAAACAGCTTGTTTAAAGATAAAAGATAGTTCTTACTATCAGCTTCTGTACAACAATTATAAAGCTGCTTAACCCCTTACAGACATATGACATGTGTGACATTTCATGATTCCCTTTTATTCCAGAAGTTTGGTCCTTAAGGGGTTAAAGGACCACTATAGTGCCAGGAAAACAAACTCGTTTTCCTGGCAGTATAGTGCCCTGAGGGTGCCCCCACCCTCAGGGTCCCACTCCTGTGGTGCTGAAAGGGGAGGGACTCTCCTCCCTCTTCCGACATCCCTGGATGAATGCTCATGAATTCTCAATGCTTTCCTATGGACGCTGGCATCTTCTCACTGTGATTTTCAATGAGACAGCCACTAGAGGCTGGAATAACCCATAGGTAAACATAGCAGTTTTTCTGAAACTGCTATGTTTACAGCTAAAAGGGTTAAACCAGGCTGGACCTGGCACCCAGACCACTTCATTTAGCTGAAGTGGTCTGGGTGCCTATAGTGGTCCTTTAAATCAATTATCTTGCATTAAAACTTGGTCCTGTGAGGTTGGCAAATGTGATGACTATGTTAGCTTTAAATATATAAAGTAGGGACCATGTTAGTGTTAGTCCTGACACAACCTGACAAAGCAAGTCTGTTCTGTATTTTAAATTTCCCTTCCCTTTTCTTTCCATAATCAGTTTTTGTATGTTTTATTTAATAAAATAAAGAGAAAGCTGCCTCTCCATTTACAGTTATTAAAACCAGTTCAATTTAAATGTTAAAGCATTTGATAAAACCCACAGACAATTTAGCAAACTGAGCCAGAACAGGCGTACAAACTGTTAACCTAACTCTTTCCACCCCTTAGCTCCTCTACGTGACTACAATCCTGTTAACTTACAGCCTCAAATAATGGTTTAGACTCACATATAATGTTAACCAGATTAAGAATAAATAACATATTGCATTTTTAACTGAAAAATTGTATTTAATATCTAAAACATCGCCGTGTACCAGGTACTGATCCAATGCTGTCTCTGTGATCACTGGGTCTACTGTATATACTAAGGGTCATGAGAATCAATATCGGTATTTTTTTTTAATTTAAAATGTTTGTCATTTGTATTGTATTGTATGTTTTACACTGTTAGGGAGATATCCTAATATAATGCTTCCAAACCATACTCAACAAAATTGTGTAACTGTTTGTATATTTTGGGTACTTTTTAGTCCAACCTGTGCTAAAAAGCATTTTATGTCACACTTCAATTACAAGCAATGCTCATCCACAAAATAATGACGCCCATTTGATAATAAAAAAATCAATATGAAGAAAACTGGCAAATCTGTTGTACAGAAACTTATTTTTCATGTTTTAAAATAAGATAATATGTGTATGTCTATTCAACAACATACTAGTGATGGGTGTGAGTAAACAAAGAGATTCCAGAAATACTTTGCATTTAAAATGTTTACACTACCCGCATTGTGCGTGATTTGATAATTACATTTTTTCTTTATGTACACAATATATTGTGGAACACTCTCATAATTAATGCATTGTTATGCTCGACCCTCAATAAAATAGTTGAAATACATACAGAATACCACTCTACTACATATAGGCTTCCTATGCAAACAGAATAGCATTGTTATGCACTGTTATTTTTGTTTCCACAATCAGTATACATTGCTTGTTTCTTAAGTGACAAATGTTAAATTCCATTTTATTAAAGAAACACTCCAAAGCTTGCTGAAGTGCTTTATGGGTTAATAGAGTGTCTTTATAAAAGTACCCAT
The DNA here is from genome assembly GCA_933207985.1 of Pelobates cultripes. Taxonomy (NCBI): domain Eukaryota; kingdom Metazoa; phylum Chordata; class Amphibia; order Anura; family Pelobatidae; genus Pelobates; species Pelobates cultripes. Next base: position 99,322,965 of record OW240916.1, read on the forward strand.
TTCAAGAAAACAATCATCACATTTATAAAATGTCCTGACTATACTCTCTCAAACTGACGGGACATTGCTCTTTCTGATTGCTTTGAGCCCCAGCACAAAGCATAAGGCAATGTGGGAAACAAAACACGAGGCAATGCTTCTCATAGAGAAGCACTGGATTCAATGCAGCTCAATGAGAAGCTGCTGGTCATTACTAAGCCTGCACACTGCATCCCAATGCTTCTCTATGAGAAGCATTGTATCGGCTGGTAAATCATCAGTACTGTAGATACCCTGAAGACATAGAGGAGCTGGATCGAGACATCATCTTGAAACTGAATTTGATGTAAGGTAACCTAATAATAATATAAACTGACATTTAAACACAGCATCACAGCCAAATGTTTATATTTGTAATGCTGAAATGTCTTTAATCAGTAGAGTTTTTAACCATAAAAGGAAAGTCTAAAAAATTGTGTTAGTCCAATTAAAAAAGTATCATTGCATACTACAATAAAACTAAAAATGTAATATAAATATATATATATAATTATACTATAATATAAAACATAATACATACACACAAATCCATAATGCCACAAATGTGGATCCGTACTGAGTGATATATTTAGGCAGTGCACAATGGGATTGTGATCCATTGGTACACTGTCTAAATAAAATATAGCACTCGAGAGTATGAGGAGAGTGGGGTAAATAATTAAATTAACTTTGAAAAAACATTTTATCGCATGGCTGAATTTTCCCTTTCAAGACACGTGTCCCAGGAGATGTAATCCCGATATTGTAGGGCAGCACTCTAGGGAAATAAGGATGCAATAGCTAAATATGTGATTCAATGCTCATTATAGAAGGGAAATGGTGGGAGAGACTGTGATGTCTACTAGATCACTAAACCACAATTATGGGTTATTTAGGCAAAGCATTCACATGATCAGCAACTAGATGCAGATGTGAAGACACAGGTGCTACAGCATTCCTTGCAAAAGTCATTTAAGCCCACAATCCTCTGATTGATTGGTAATCCTAAAATAAATCAAGATCTTTAACAAAGGGTTTCTTCTTCCTTAATATGTGGATACGCTTCCACAGTTGTAAGTATTAGAATGTGGCTTGTTGTAAAAAAATTTTTTAATTTTATAATGGTTTCCACATCATGATAAAAAAAAAAAAAAATTCTAATAAAAATCTCTGCTGTATGGTAAAAAAAAAAAAAAAAAAAAAGAAAAACAACTGACAAAAAATTTGGACACTAAATTCGATAAATAATAATAACAAACACAGTCTGGTTTAAACACTGAATATAGCTGTGTTGTATTCCAAATGATAATTAGTAGCGGGGGACTAAAGATTATGTTACATGTACGATTTAAGGGAAGACAAGCCAATTTGGTTTGGTAATTACTACAACATAATAGCGAACATCTGACCATAATAATCAGCAGCATATGTGTGAGAGCATAAATTAGCAATATACTGCCACGACCTTTACAGACAGGGAAGTTTCATGGGGAGTCACACATCACAATCAGTCCATTACAGTCAGTTAGCTCATTGTCCCTTTAATAGAGATGCTTACCTTAGCAACCCAGACATTTCTCAAATGCATCTCCCAAGATGTTCAACCATTGTAAAGCATTAGGCTGGCTGAGCATCATATGAAATGTAGTTTAGAAATATATGAGGTGCCAAGGCAGGACATCTCCAACCTATCCCACTCTTACATTTTGTGTTACTTTACCCCACTCCTTCTAGCATGTCCGCTCCTTTGAGAAGGGCCCTCAATCCTTCCACGCTGCGTAATTTGTTGCACTTTTTAAATAACAGTAATAACAACCTACAACTTTTTTTATGAAGAACCATGTGACTATTTCAGTGCAGCGATCTGCAGTATAATGACAGAGGACTGCAATGTTCATTTAAACTGCATTTATTAAAAGAAAATGAATGGTTATAATCAGTGGGAAATAATTTTGTGTTTTGAAATAATAGTGGGAAGGAGCGGTTGGAAAGTAGATATGTATAGTTCTGGTAATCCCCTTTCCTATTTTTATACAAGAAAGCCCTATAGAGCAGGAGATCTCAGTTTCCCTTAGTAGGGCTTATAACTCAGCTCAATTCACAAGGAGCCAGGCTGGCTGAGATATACTCTGAGGCTGGAGATGGGTGGCAAAAATATCAGTCCAAGGGTAAATTGTATTTAGAGTTTCACCTTATAATTGAGAACTATTCAATGCTCTACATCTTGCATGCCACCCACTGCCCACCTGAAAAATCATTATTTCGTAAAGATTCTATCTTTAGAAGTAAATTAGAAGGAGACCGCACTCACCAGGCTACCAAGGAACACCGAGTCCAGGGAAGACCAGGCCCCAAGTAAAGTGTATGAAATAAAGTAGCGATCCAGGTATTTAAATGGATAGCAAATCAGCAGCTTTATAGGAGCAGAACACACAGCAATGTTTCGACCTGACTGGGTATCTTTATGAAGTAATCATTTCAAATACTCAATATGACTGCTGTATTTTCACTGAAATTCCAAACCAGTCAAGAGATATACTCTCCTCTGCCTGACTTTCCCGAAATCCCGAAAACAGACGGCTGCATGGAATTGGTTGTATCTATGGAGGATCTCACAGTCTCGTGGGATCCTCCAAAGACTTCAATGCTATACTCTCATGGATATATACTCTTCCCCAAGTATATCTCGTTGGGTAACTCTCCAGAAGATCAATATTTGCTTGTCTTGAGCTATGAGATATAATATTAAGCAAACTCAGAGGTGCTAAGTTAAAAGTTTCAAAGGCAAAAGCATACAGGTCACACATATAGTTCCCTACTTGATAGGCACACACTTGCATTGGGATTCATTGAGGTAAAAAAACAGAAGAAAAAGAAACAGCCCCAATATTATAAAATCTTCTCTCAAACTAGCCTGGCTTGGAAGAATTACGTCTCCCACTGACGCCATACCACAAGTATAGATATCTAGAAAGCAGGAAATCTCTCACCTTCGCACTAGACGATCATGGAATGAGGTGGCACCTTTACTATGGTATAACCTATTCTTTCACTACTGAATAGATGCCCCATAAAAGGTGAGCATTTGATTAAGAACGCAAGTCCACTTGAAACTATTTGCCTGTTCATGCGCATCAGGCATTGTGTTGTGGGGGAGAAGAGGTAAGGAAGCTTCATCACTGGATAAAGAAAACTAAAGCCTTTATTGGTGGGGGAGGACTGTATTTTACTTGGGACAGGGACACTACAGCGTTAGGAATACAGGTTTGTGTTCCTTCAGGTAATTGCTCTGTAGTTTCTCCAGCTCACAACATTTTTGGCAGAAGGCAGTTTTAACATTTATAAAAACACACATAAAGTTCAATTCAAGTAAAAGGTGCCAAATGTTCTATTTTGTATAGGTTTTGCAGATGTTTCTGATCTGAATCACAATAAAATGGGCTATTTGAAGGCAGAATAAATGTCATCACAAGATATAAGCCTTTGAAGTATTGTATCTGCTTTCTATCTTTATAGTTTTACTAGAAGACTATTTTATCATACATGAAACACTAGCAGCCTGTCGGGTCAGGCAAGGCCGCAGAATCTCAATTTAACCCATTTAAAACAAGACAGTCCATGAATTAGGTTTACCAGATCCACCATGCTTTTCTGGACATATGTTACTTACTATACCGTGAATTGTCGCAGAAAGGCAAAATTCAGGCTAGCCTAAGGAAGTTGTCATATATTACTTGAAGAGCATTTTTTTCAAACTTGGCTTTTTTAGTGTCAACTTGTTGAATAAGCTCAAAACTCACCATTAAGACTTGATTTTCAATAACTGTACTCTTATTAGCTGAAATATCCCAAGTAAAGTCTAAGCTTTTTCATGTTTATATGTACAGGAGGGATGTGGAATTCATATCGCCCAAAGCCCAGTTTCAGGCACCAGGCAGGACTGATATATGGACACAAGGATGGGCAAGGCTGGACAAGCGTGTAGGTGGTATATACTCCTCCTGCAGGGGAAAACCATGGTAATTGCTCCCTTGCAGTCCTGTACTCAGTAATAAGCAGAGGACAATGAATTAGCAATTAACATGATCTGCACCCGATCGAGGTGCAAATCTCAGTAGGGATTGACCGATATTGATTTTTTTAGAGCCAATACCGATAATCTGTGAACTTTCAGGCCAATAGCCGATAACTTGCCGATATTCTGTACATTTACCATTTTGAAAAAAATAAGCTATTTCTAAAGGTAAATGCACAAAATATATGCCACGTGTAGTGGATGCAGTGTGTTTAGACAGGGGAGCTGTGTGTGTTTGTGTAGTTTGTATAGTGAATGCAGTGAGTGTTTGTGAAGTGTGTATATAATGAATGCAGTGTGTGTGTGTGTGGTGTGTGTGTGTATAGTGAATGTAGTGTGTGGTGTGTAAAGTGAAGGCATTGTGTGTGTGTGTGTAAAGTGAATGCAGTGTGTGTAGTGTGTGTATAGTGAATGTAGTGTGTGTATAGTGAATGTAGTGTGTGCATATTGAATGTAGTGTGTGTGTAGTGAATACAGTGTGTGTATAGTGAATGTAGTGTGTGTATAGTGAATGAGGTGTGTGTATAGTGAATGCAGTATGTGTAGTGTGTGTATAGTGAATGTAGTGTGTGTATAGTGAATGCAGTGTGTAGTGTGTGTTTCTGAATGGATGTAATTTGTGTAAAATGGGGGGGGGGCGCATTTTTTATTATAATTTTTAATATTTATATGTTGTTTTTGCCCCACCCCCCCCCCGCTTGTTACTTGGCCAGGGAGGGCGGCTATGGCATTTCCTGGTGGTCCAGTGGCATGGGCTGTCCAGGGAGGGGGGGATTGGTGGCAGCAAGCTGTTACTTACCTTTCCTGCAGCTCCTCCAGCTCCCTGTGTAAATCTTGCAGCCTGCGTGCCGCGCGGAGCGTTGCCATGGTAACCCCGTGGCAACGCTCTGATGGCCGCGGGTCTCGCGAGAAGATTTACACAGGGAGCTGGAGGAGCTGCAGGAAATACACTGCCAATTAACATCCATCACAATACACACAACCAGCACACACATTACACACAGCCAGTGCACAACATACACAAATATTACACACACACTAAACACAGCAAGCTTGCACACACACCAAACACACTTCAAACTACCAGCATAGTACGAGGAAGAGACTCTCTAGGTAGGGGCTCCAGACTTTCTAATTAAAAGTATTTGTGGCTCAGGACTAATAGTTTTTTATGAGCAACAAGTTGATTGGGCTACCACTTTAGTATCACGGAGAAGTGGATTTTCAAATAATTTCCCCACTCCTGTACAGGCCTTCAAAATACACACTTAAAATACACAATATGGTCAAGCCTAGAATGATGAAGACATTTTTGTTTTTCCTTATGTATCTAGAAAATAAAAATCAACCTGTCATATGCTAATATACGATAAGTATTAACTATGGGAATTAGCAGGTGAAAAGAGTTAGTTATGCTGTCAGCAAGATAATATGTGAACATTGGAATATGTGCTTTCCAGCTCTGGGAAAGTTACCATAAGTATTTAGATATTCAGATCTATGTTATAAGCTATAGGTCTTCTTAGCAGAAAGGAGTTTTATAAAACCAGAGCTCCTTTGCAGCCACACAGGTATATTGACGTTATGGCAGGCTTGTGCAATATATGATCATATAACATAACTAAACCCCCATTATTATTTGCCTAGGTGAGGTGTTTTTAAATAAAAGTATTACAATCTGTGAGATTTTAAATCATTGTTTAGTAAGAAGCGAATGCGCCAGATGTGTGTGTGTGTGTGTGTGTATATATATATATATATATCAATATACATATGTGAGTATCCACTCAAAATCATCCAACTTTAAGCAGCAATAAAAGGCTGAGGCTGGACTAGCTGCCCTCAGGTACCGACACAGCAAAAGAAGCAGAGTGTGAAATATCTCTAACTCTCAAATACCTTGGAAATAAAAAAAGAATCTTACGTTTCTAGTCTTTCAGTTCCTGTCTGTTCCCTTCCATTTATTTTTCAAGGCAAATACACTTTAACAGTCACTCCTTGTTTTTGATTATGTATAGCAGTTTTTGAAATATGAGCAACGAAGTGATTTTCAATTTAAAAAAAAAAACCTTTTAGATCCTGTACATCCACAATTTACTATTAAAACGTCTCGCAAATTAATTAACTGCCATAAATATTGATAAATGGTCAGTCTTGGTTATCTGCTATTAAATATTCCAGAAACTATAAAACTGGATGAAGGAAACTAAAAGCACCCTCTTTATTGCTACTCCAATACAAAATCATTTAAAATATTGGCCACATCCATAAATCTTCTTTATACATCCAACAAGCCATTATACAACCGGCAAACCTAATTAGTGGGAGATTCTTTGTTGGAGTTAATAAGCACCCAGGAGGGGTCCAATCATTTAATGGTATGCTGACTAGCACTTAGTGGGGAGTTCGAGATAACATGGGAGGATCCATTAAAATAAAATATACTGTTTAAACAATAATTTATACATAATAATAACAAAGTATTTAACCAGGAAAGGTACATTCAGATTACTCTGGTTTTCAAGTACGTCCTGGGGATGTTGCCTTAGCCCAACATCCAGGAGTTGTTACTATTACCCAATTTAATGGTACTCATTATATCTACCTCGGAAGGATGAAGGGCTGAGTCAACCCTTCCGGGTTTGAACCTGCGACCCAAGGGTTGAACCGTTATATATATGTTACAGTTGGTAGGAGAGTATCTAAATAAAAAAACAAAATAAAAAAATGTGTCATCAGTTTTTTTTTTTATTATTCATTGGTTTGCTATTGGTATAGCCAAATAATCCTCACAACCTAGATCAGTGTGTTTTAAAACTACATCTTCCATGATTCTTTGTCATTCTAAAGGCATTCTAAATGCATGCAAAGCATCTAGGGAGTTGTAGTTCTACAATATCTGGGCATCTACCTTTTGGGCATACCTGCCCTAGATTATCTCACAAAAACGAGGCCTGGTCTACCACACCAGCCCAGACACTGCAGGGACGGTTTGTTAAAGTGTCTTAAAGTGTTGCAAATTGTAATAGCATTACAATTATCAATGCACCTGCTAATTCTGCTGGTTTCCATGGTGACTGACACGTTTTTAGAACTTTGCCCCATTTTTCTGATCAGAACACTTCCAAAGTTATTCACTAAACACCAAGTTTTAGAGACTAAAATCCAAATGGCGACATATAGACTGAAATAGCCAAGCTGTGACTAAAGATAAGTTGTTTTGTCATTCAGATTTAATGTAATAAAATTGGGTGTTTATAGAATTTCCTTGTTAAATAAATATCCCTGAATGTCACACATCAGTAGTAGACCACAAAGCTTAGCAGAAGTCTAAAAAAGAATCATGTATACAGATTGGCTTTACTTCACAACGCTAAATGTTCAGCAGACCAAAAAAACAGATTAAGGAAGGCTAAAAGAGCGGATCTGTATGCTTCCTGATTGGCTAAATCCACCCTTCCCTCACAGAGCTAGAAAATTGTTTTTCAATCTCTGGATTGGAGCTAAGTCTTCTGAGCGTATACCTTCAGCCTATACTTTAAAAAGTAATCCAGAAGAGAAGCCTCCACATACTGAGACCAATGATAGATTATTTAGAAATGAAGTTAGCATGTTGCTGGGTTATACATTAACATTCCAGCAATACCTAGTCTGAAATGGTTTTATTTTGGCTGGTGTTTCAACAGCAGCAATCAGTCTGTAAAATCCAGGTGCATAAGAAATTAATCCTTATCGTAGACAGCTTTATACATACTTACCAGATCCAGCCCTAGCTTTTAAGATACATCACCCAGAAGAAAATGATAGATTTCGTACACAGGTTATGCTTTTATAAAAAAATACTCAAATTACATGATTTGCTTTATTAGTAAAAAAAAAAAAAAAATTGTGTGCACAAAATTGGCACCATTAAAAGAAGACTATAGGCAACCATACCACTTCAGCTAATTAAAGTGGTCGGGGTACAGTGTCCCTATTGCACTTAGTTCAAGAGAAACTGCAATGTTTACATTGCAGGACTAAGTCTGCCTCCAGTAGCTGTCTCCCATTTGGTCCGTTATCTGACGCTTGACATTCTCACTCTCTGCATGCGCTCTAGTGTCCGCTTGTCGCGGGACAGAGGAGGAGGCGGAGATGGACATCGGATGAGATAAGGAAAGTATATAAATGTTTTTAACCCTTTATTGACCACCGCGGAGGGGTGTGAGGGAGAGGGAGGCAGAGGGGGCTATATGGTATGCCTTTAATCATGAAAGAACAGTCTCCAATTCAAGAACATCTTGCTGGATCAGTGAGGTATGCTTATTGATTACATTAGCATCCAGTATCAGATACAGGTGGTTTGAAATTAAACTACATTTACATGAATATAGTCATGACTATGAATGGCTATGATATAATACAATTTTAGTGATCTGTTTAATGCAAGTATTAGTGGGCCCTAATGGACTCAAACTGATTTCTGATTAATAAAAAAAATAATTAAACATTTAACAGAGTTGATAAAAATTTCACCTTCTTTTTCCTAATGAACACACAGTGTGCGGTCAGACATATCCCTTAGAAAACAGCTGCTTAAAATGAATGAAGTGTCATGTTTGATAAGGTTAAGAGGTCAATTGTGCCAACAATGAAACTGATCTAATAAACTGCATGTCTCAAAGGTTAACTGTAACCAGACCTGAACACTACTTTTTTATTAAGAAAACATACAAAATAGAATCTGCTTCTACATTGCTGCACAATTACTATTGGTGTCGAGAGGTAAATGTTGTGTTGTTTTAGGTTATAATAATTACTCATGAAAATAGTATATTTACTTAGTGTCACTTAGTGAATATTCCTGGGGACTCACGATGTGTTAAACTGCTGAAGATAGGTTGACACAGAGCAGACGAAATAGCCCCACAGCCTGCTACTTTGTTTAAAACGCTCGTCACCATTTCTTGATGACTTACAACTAAGTGCAACACAGGCAGAAGCATGTCAAACATTTTGATATACATTGTATAATTGTATATCTTGTGTTAACTTTTTTTCTTTTCATTAAAGGGATCCTATAGTGCCAGGAAAACAAACCCGGCACTAATGTCTCTTGGGGAGCCCACCTCCCTCGGCGCTGGCCACTTACCTTAATTTAGCACCGGGCTGGTGACCTCTCCTCCCCCGCCGACGTCAGCTCCCGAGAGGAGCCGAATGCGCATGCGCGGCCAAGGCGTGCGCGCATTCAAACCCACCCATAGAAAAGCATTATACAATGCTTTCCTATAGGGATTTTATTTGACACTGGATGTGAGGACGTCCAGCATCAGATAAGTGCGATTTACTCAGTGTAAATCGCGGAGGCGGCTCTAGTGGCTGTCAGGGAGACAGCCACTAGAAGCTTGATTAAACCTGCAATGTATGTTTTAGGCTGCAGGGTTAAAACTAGGGGGACCTGGCATCCAGACCACTTCATGGAGCTTAAATGTATGTTATGGACTTGCACTAGGGGCTGGATAAAATAAAAACAAGACTAATGGATTAATATTTCACTGGCAAAGTTCCACTTGGTAGGTCCACTTGGAAGACAGCACTGGCCTCCAGTATCGCAAATCTAAAGTTTTTTTAGTGATTGTTCTTAGATACATGTTATTTTTACATTTTTCTAAATTTATTCAGGCACACGCGTCATCCAATCACATCCCACAAACTATTCTCAACACCCACCTAATCACATACATCAACTAAGTCCCATTTCCCCACCAAATCACATGCGATTATGCAGTCACATATTGTTGTCCACCACACCAAGCATTCACATATCTAATCACTGCCTTAATCTACATGGTTATTCATTAAACTGGGAAATGATCAGCGAATTTCCAAATTTAGGCCCAAATAGAAAACTAAGAAAAAAATACTAACAATCTAACTAAACTCGGAAATCTACTGAATTGAAATCTGAATTACAAAAAGTATGCAAAATAGTGGATTTGGAAAAATTCTCCAACACGGTTATGGTGACAGTGTGACTAATCCTGCCTACATCTTAAAAATTCAAATCCTAATCCAGTACAATAGTGAAGTCAAAATCCTTAGCAGTGTGAAATGATTGAGGCATATAAAAGAAACAGATGTAAAATGAGGTGAGCAAAGAGGAGGGGATACTTTAACAACACCAACATTAGCATCTAAAAAAGTCCTGCAGCCAGGTTCCATTGAACCTTGGCTTATTCCTGAATGTAATGTAGCCGGCAAACTTGATTTCCAGGAATCCTCATTCAACTCAAGCAACTAAGTGTGATTCAATGTTGTTTCATGAATGAGTATGTTGCCAAGGAAACACTAAAGCAAACGGACTTACCCATGACTCAATGATTAGGTTCTGGAAGTGAAGCTTGATCAGTCATCATAAAACACACACACAAAAAATCCCACTTACTACTTAATAAAATGTTCAAATAGTTTTTTTGTGTACTTGTTAAACGGGCAGTAAGTGCCACAACCTCTACATGTTGATGTAGTATTTATGAACCTATTAGGATGTAGCTACTGGTGCCCTGGTTCTTGGTCAAACCATTTTTGAGGGGTTGAAGAAAACTGGGGATCTTCACAGCCTGGTCCCTGCTCACTGTAATTGCTCATTTAGAAGCAACCCTTAATCTTTAAGTATTAATTTCAACCATATATGGATGACAATGATTGAGTGGGTCAACTACATGTACAGATTATGGTGCTTAGACTGCCTCTTTTCTTTGTAGTCCTCATTCCAGCAAGCAATTATAATGTATTTAACTTCATTAAATCTTTGTTTTACATCATTTTCTGCATGCTAAAGATACCATTTATTATGTTCATGCTACTATAATTGCCATAGAGTGATGCTTATTGACTTAGATTACATCTACATATCTGAGCATGCAAACATTTTTACAGACACATGTTTGATGAGTCATGAAGGCTTTAGTACAGATTTCACATTATACATGTCAAGTGGAAACCTGATTTTTGTTTTCTCCCTTGCTCTACAATGTACAAATTATCTCTCTTTTTTAACATGACAAAGAACAAGATGCTGGCCTTGTAAAGAACTGCAGAGATCCTCCAGCTCAAAAGGAATTTCTGAATTTTGAGCTACAAATAAAAACAAAATGTTCTAATCACACCAACACCTAAGTCAGCTACAGTGTAGTATAGCGTCCAGGTAACAGCAGCCCTGGAAACATTCTAATAACCTCGTTTTATGGAGGTGAATCAGAGAATGGTGTCTGGTCAGGTCAGAACAGAAAGATGCATAAGGAACAACAATAAATAACACCATAGTATCCACTAACATAACTAGTAGTATTAGTACTTAGCTGGCAAATAATTTTCAGTGCTGTCTCCCCGACAGAGTCTGATGATTTTTGAGATGTGTGACAGAAACCAAGAGCACTCAACATTGAGTACCTGGACCTACTTTCTACTAATAACTACTAAACTGGGTTTTGCCAACCCAGTCTTTGATGCAACTGGTTTTCAATGTGAGAGTGCGGTATCTTATATCCTGAATCAGAAACCAAGAACATGACACTGAAACACTCTGCACCATACCCACTACAATATTATGGTTATAATGCTTAGCGTACCCCTTTCATCTGATTTACTATGCTTCCATTTTAATGTTACTAACAAGGTTACTTACTGTTCTACTACTGATCCTTAGGCATCTGTGTGTTATGGTATATTGAAACTTCAAAGCAGAATTACACAGCTTCAGGGTACCTAATTAACATTGCTTGAACTTTGACATTTACTTATCATAACAAAATTTAACTGTCATGTCCCTAAATCCTTTAGTTTTACACTACAGTTTGTTTAAAAGTGCCACTAAATCCTACACATAACTTAAATAACTTAAATTTTATATATATATATATATATATATATATATATATATATATATATATATATACATACAGTATAGCTTCATATGCTCTCCCACAATAAAATGTCAGCTTACTGAGGTATTTATGGAACCTATCTCTCTGCATTCTTATAGTTGACAAATTTGTCAAACAAAGAAAATAAGGATTTAAAGTGGTCTCAGAGCTTCACTTTCAAGCCCTGTCAATCAAAGAGCTGAGTGTTACATCTCCCAGCTATGTATGCATACATAGCATGCTGACTTGCAGAGACCTGTATGCTATACAAGTCTGAAGACTGCCCCTGTCCACTTGATGATTGGTGCAGTAGACACAGGAAGTCCTTTCCATGTCAGTGTCAGTACCAATGCTCATTGGTATGAGAGCTAGGAAATGTAATTCATGTTTCTATGACAGATAGGGATTGAGTACAGAGCTGTGAGATCCGCTTTAAAGCTATATTATGAGAAATGTTTTTGTGGTGATAAACCTGGTTATTCAGCAGCCAAACGGCACTATCTTGATCTGAGGGGCACGGGGCAACTACTCACACCTTGAAATCATGACTTTTACCCAGCTGAACACCGAGTCACCCTGCTGCGGCCCATGGTGGAGGGAGTTGGGGAAAGGCGGACGATGTTCTCACTCCTTGACACAATATCTGACTCAGCCGCACTCCTACCCCCACCCCTTAAACCAGTGGGCGATATCCAGGTCCCCACAGGACAGACTGGGGCAACCTACCCTGCACATATCTTGTGCTCTGCAAAGCACACCGACGCCTGCACACGGTCCCAAGATGGTGCCTGCCTCTCAGCTGGACAAGCAGGGCATGCACGCGCCTTACCACGGCTCAACCAAATCCACAATGCAGCGCCTAGATAAGATATTTCAAAGCATCAGGCTGCGGATTCTGGAGTGTGAGCAGACGACCCTAGCTGAGCGGATGGAAGAAGGGGAATGCTGCAAGCAGTCTTAGTGGAGCAGACCTCTCCTGGGCACTATTACACAGCAAGCACCCGGTTACTCTGCCGTACGCCCGCCTGGGCTGAGAGCCCCCCGAGGCACTGCCTCCAAGCATCAACCACTGAGACGGAGGCTTACTCGTCAAAAACGGCATACACAACCAGTGTCCTCTGCTTACCCTGGAAGGGGGAAGGACTTGGTCCCTGTGAGTTCCTGAGTCCATGGACTAAGGATGCTGGCTCTCACACAGGCTTGGGGCCAAGGGAGCACCCTGGTCTGCTGTACTTCTGCAAAGCACTACCTGATCACCCTGTACATGCACCGCTCCAGCTGCTGACAGGGATAGGTTATGATTCACCCGTCAAGGGTGGCTGTCAAGTTGTTGGTGTTTGTATGGCATATAATTCATCTTTAATACTTGTTGTACTGCTTGCTCTTATACTCTTGTATATAGGCAAGACATGTAGATTACTGAGAATTATGTGCCAAAGTACAAGAGTAACAGGTAATGTATGAGAGCCACAGGACAACGGGGCACCACCGTATTCAGGTAGTGGCATTCCGCTCAGCAATATTCGTGTGATTTTTTCTTGCGATTTGTTCTTACATACCTATGATTTCTTTCACCCTAATTCGCACGAATATTGCTGAGCGGAATGCCACTACCTGAATACGGTGGTGCCCCGTTGACCAGTGGCTCTCATACATTACCTGTTACTCTTGTACTTTGGCACATAATTCTCAGTAATCTACATGTCTTGCCTTTTTCTCTTCACATGTTTGCCTAGCCTGATTTTTACATTATTTAGAAAACTGTGCTGTACCCTCAAGTTGCCACACAACATTGTACTCTAGGAAGCATTTGCATATTTTATACTGTTGTAGCTGTTGTGGCGCTACGAGATCCATTGTAATTTTCATGCACAGCAAAAAAAGAAATAAAAGAAATCAGTATGTGTAAATAAGATACAATGTTCTTGTTTTAAACAACATTTTAGTTGCAAAAATTGTTAATGAGTAAGTCAAATTTTATAGAACTTCCCTGGCCACACCCCCCACTAACATCCCTAAAATTAAAGCGTCCCTATTTTCCTTTTAACATTCTTGGTGGTTTGTTATACCTGTAAAATTCCTTTATGATAAACAGTGCTTTTCTTACCAGCTCACAACGAATCACCTGAAGTTATCATGCAGCCACATTTAGCCTATGTACAATACTAATAGATGGATTTCTTTTAAAAATGCGCGGTTTACATTTAATTCACATGTTTAAAAAAAAACATGTACAAGTTATATTTTAATATGCTTGGTTCAAAAAATCTAGGTAAGATTTTCTCTATTGATTTCATATGAAACTAAGTGCATTTCTATGTGGGAGAAATAAATTGGGTGTCAGCCTGTTTTTTAGTCTGCTTTTAGAATTAAGGATATCAGTAACCAACTGAGGAAGAGAATGCATTTATTCAACCCTTTATTGAGCCAAGTTTACATATACTTTTTCAAGGTCACAAAGGTCACACACCATTTTATTCTATGTCATCAACAATTTTAACAGTATCAAAAAAAATGTCCCCAGTTTTTTTCTACCCTATTCAGCACTATAGGGGGGTTGCATGATGATGGCTGCAAGGCCAAAAGCTTGTTTCTAATTTAAAAAAACTATAAACTTGAAACCATGTTGAGAATATTGGCAATTAATCCTGAGAGGTCTTTTTTGGCATTGTAAACCATGCTGTATTTAGTATCCATAAGAAAAGAGTGAAGCTGTGTCAAGAGAAAAATGGTCTGTCCTCAAACTTGTAAAACTGACAGCTATGCTTTTAGAAGCCATAAATTATCCAGCAAATTCCTCTCAGAAAGAGACTGCATAGCAGAACTGGCATGTCAGAACTCAGCACTCTAAATACACATTTAAAATACTTTGAGGTATTGTAGGACACTTTTCTATGTATTTAAATTACAGAGGTCCATAAATGTTATGACAGTACAGGATTGCAGCAAAAGGACGACAGCAAAAGGGAAAAGAAAGTTTTTAAAATACTAAGTGGTTTGGCAAAGAATGCCACAATCACTAGGTCAAAATGAGGTGTTTTTTGTGTTGCCATACAATTACACCCAAAATCAGCAAGATTCGCGCAAGGAAATTGTATAATGTAACGGTTTAAGTAACTCTGTGGGTATGCAGCTGGCAAGCAGGGATTTAATCAGAGACCCAAGAAGGAAAAAAAAACAATTTAAATGTTCTTGCGTTGGCATAAATAAAGGGTTGAAAACTATATTCTAACAATAGCACCAAGGGACATTATTGTATTTATAAATAACAATAGAAATTCAAAATATGTCTGCAAAATTGTTTTAAACACTGCAAACATTTTTGTGGAAAAAAAAAGTAAGGGGAAAACCCTACAAAATGTTGTGCTTTTCCTATATTTGACACACATCCCCCACTCAATGAAAGGCGAGTAATTTTTACCAGTAAAATAGTGGTGTAAATAAGACTGACATCACATAACAATGTTGCATTGTGGGTAAGAGCTGGTTGCATGCTTAGTAATAATTTTATTTAACCAGACACTGCAAGAACAAAACAAAAAAGAAAAGTTCTTGCAATGGCTATAGTGCTGTGAAGCTGTCCCTGAAAATTAAACTCTGTAATACTTTCTATTGTCTTTATTTTCTATTAACTCTCTGGTGTGCCGACCCCACATCCTTACTTTTGATAAAAGTTAGGGAGGCATCACTTTTCATTCAACAACCAGGTGCTTGCAAGTCAGCCTTTTGGGTATGCACTACTGTGGTATGAGCACTGACACTTGGCCTACTACCTATTCCTCTACTAATGCATAGTGAAGTGCATGTAAAATAATTGAGAAGATGGACATTGTGCCCATGTTATGTGAGCAATCACTGGTTAATATTTCTATAATCCCTCCAAGAAGGTACAAATATGGTATAAATATACCCAATAGAAAATAATGGAATTACCATCAATAATGGCAATCCTGCTTTGGAATGTCCAAATAATGCATACATCATTTACACACATGAATACACAAACTAAATCATGATAAATGCCCTTGATGAAAGGAATATTTAATCAATTATTAAGTTAGCAGTCTTTTAACAAAGATATTACTCAGACTTTCCAAGAGATCATTGAAACACAAAACAACTCCTAGCTGCATGACTGACCAAGAAAATGTGAGCCTTTACTAAAAACTTCAAGTCAGACCCAGGGAACTCCCGCATTACAGAATCTAATCTTGTCAGTGTGAGTACTGTACATCTCATTACTGTCAATAAGTCCTAATTAATATGAGCTACAGTAGAAAAAATATTAAATGTAATGATATATGAGATATTATATCTCCATGGGGAATTGACCAATTAACTCTCACCTAATCATAGACTACTACAGGTCATATCCACTTTAGGTACACATCACGGGGATTTTAGTATACTAAAAACAAAATAATAACAATATACATTTATTTTCAATAAAGTCATGTAACATTTCCAAATAAACTGGGCTGTGCAGAACATATGTAAGTGTCATTTAGAAAAATAAAAGCGGTGTTTCCTCAAGACTTAGAAAAGACCAGTAACTAATGTATTTTTGTTTCAGAAATCAAGTAAAGGGCAGGAAAGAAAGGAGGATGAGTTTACTTTAACGGACACAAAAAATATGTATTTGATGTAGGAAATCTACTTTCTTTTTACTCTGCTGGCATGATGCAATTGTAAAATACTGTAAAGAGACACTTAATGTAGTGGTTCTGGTGTCTATAGCATGTACCTGCAGCCTTGGCAGTGTAAACACTGCTTTTTCAGGGAAAGAACAGTGTATATATTGCTGGCTAGTTACACCTCTAGTGGCAGTCACTTAGACGGCCAATAGAGGTGCTTCCTAGTGAACTCTTTCCACAGAGATGAATTGATTCAATGCACTTCTATGAGGAGATGCTGATTGGTGCAGCGTGGTGTTTTCGCAAAAGCCTCCCAATGCTTTCCTATTGAAAATCATTGGATTGGCTAAGATCATCAAGTCTGATGTACTCTGCCATGGAGGCGGTGCAAGTTTATGTTTCTGACACTAGTGTTTCTCTAAGCACTTAAAGGTGTCAAATTCACGCTTTAAAAAGTAAACTTGAGCCCTGGTGTGTCAAGTCACCACTACTACAGTATTTTGTCGCTGACTGTGTAGAGGCAGGCTTAAATACAAGAAAGTATTATTTCAAGGAGAGGGTTGTGTTCTCCTCTTCGCAGGCGTCCTACACAGTAATGGAATTCCAAAGTACTTGGGATACAGTAGGAGCCCTAAATTTGGAATAAGGACAGTTGCTGATGTCTGAGGTCAAATCACTGCCTGAAAAGTTAGAATAAGGGGTGACAGGTGCTAGTTTTTGCACACTAAATTCTAAAATTCTAAAATGAAAATACTTATTTAGACATGTTCTGTGGTATTTAGGTTCAGGGAATAAACTGGACATCTCTGCTAGCTGGACATATCTGCTGTAGCAGTGGATTGTGATCTATTTCTGGGTAAATAGGACTTCTACACACTTCCTCTAAATTTTAGAGTCTAAAATTCTATTTTTACAGAAAAGTTCACATTTCAAGACAGGATCCTCTTTCCTTCAACATTTGTTGGACCCATGAACACAGAAAACAGCTGCAACAAATGTACCTCAAAAATTCACATTATTAATGCTGGGACTGGACAGTTTTGCTTTCACCAGTCAACGTAACATGGAAAGGAGCCAAAATACAATTCTAACCAGGTCTTTCCCGTAAGTAAACTCATGACTGCTTCAATTGGAGGAAGAGTAATGAGTCAGAACATTGACACTGTAAACCACCTAAGGCTGAGTCCATGCCAAAGGCTTTAGTTCCCCTCATAACTCAGCTCCCAGAATGCACACACACATTTATGTTCACTTGACAGCTGACTGAAAACTCTATATTACAAAAACCACATTATATCGACTGGCATCCTCTCAGTTGTCAAAGTGAAAGACATGTTAGCTGGCTGTTGCCCAAGCTTTCCCAAATAAAACTGGAAGTGCCCCACCCTCTTAATTAGCTGCATTCCCGGTTAATGTTCATAGCTCAAGGTTGTGCCAAAGAATTCTAGATATCAGAAAACCATTGCACTACCAAACAAAATTGTCCATGTTGCATGATGGATGGTGCACAATAGTGAAACCTAATGAATGCTATAACCAAACAGTCAATACAAACTTCACTGAACATGATAGCAGTTGTAGTTATTTCAGTACGTCATACCAAATTAATTATAGTCTTTATTGCACGTAATTAAAATGCACAATTCATTTTGTGAGCATACCAATACATCAAATGCAATGTAAAGTAGAGAAAAAGTAGTCAAGCATTGTCCATTTTTTAAGTTTGTGACAGTCATGCCTACAGCAGAAACAGGAAAGATAATAAATTACAAACTTTTAAAGCACAAACATACTAATCAGAAGAACATGACATAATAAAAAAAACAGTAGAGGAAAATCTGTACAAGAATGAAAAAATAAAAAGCAAGGTCCAAAACTTCTCAGCTTTACGATTTCTCAAGGGAGGAGCTGTAGTTATGACTACAAAATTAAGTTAGCCTAGTTAGAATAGTTTGTTATGAATTGTGCGCAAAATGTGCAAAAATCCAGGTATAATAAGAATTTCTCCATGGTTACAAAAAAAAAAAAAAATGGACTTAAAAATAAAGGAATTCTGAAGTAGAGCTCCAAGGTTTGAACACATTGTTTAACATATTTTTTTGCATAAGGGTCAACATATAAAATGTCTGCTAATTTATGTTGTAGTATAAATTTGTCAGGTTTAACTGTCAACCAGGTGCGGAAGTGTAACTATTGGAGCAATCACCGGGAACAATCTGTAGGTTTCCATGGTTACTGCTCCTCTTTTTAAATGTTACCTCAGAATTACTCTTTAAGTCTGCTGCATTTGTGGAATAACAGTTTGTGTACACATTGGAAAGCAGTAAATCACAGTTAATGAATATATGAAATTAATAAAAAAAAAAAAAAAGAACATCTTAGAAGACAAAATTATATAAAATACAAAATGCACAGATATAAAGCTAATGTAGGTAAGCAGTGTGGCCTGTGTGTTTCAAACTATATCCCTTGTCAAATGATACAAATTACATAAATGGTGAAACAGACACAGCAATCTAAACAAATCTCATAGATCCCCTGAACTATGTCTGAGGAATCTGCAAAATGTCTCTAGAATGTTCTAAGCTTTTGGCTGGAGGCAAAAACACTAATACAGTAGAAACAAAGCAATAAAACAGTTTGTATTCTACAAAGGAGATGTTTAAAGACACAAATAAAATAAATATTCTGACAATCATTTACTAAATATATTCTTAGGTGAAAAAAATAATGTGTATTTTTTTTAATCACTGCTGTTTATACTTCACTGGTTTCACATAACACATAGAAAATAGGAAGATAAAGGATGCTGCTAGGCAGATATCCATTAAATAACTTCCCTTCAAAAGAAAGATACCACAGCCAAAACTTTTTCCATTAATTACATTTAATTTATATTAAAATAAACACATTGGGGCTTATTCACTACAAACAGAAAATGTTAGTGAATTGAAAAAGAATTGTAAAAATCAGCAAATTGCCATTACAGCTCCGACAGTTCAGAATGTGTGCATGCAAGAAGCATTTGATTGGACCTCGGGGCGACTCCAGTGACGTAAGATGGGGGTGCACCAGGCAGAGAGGGTGTGTTTTGGCCAGTACTGGATTAAGCTGAGTAAAACGTTATTTGAGCGTTTTCGTAGGGGGTACTGATAAAATAATGCCAATAGGGCATTATTCTATCATCAGTGAAAAAGGGTTGGGGAAATATATATAAATACACATATATCTTCAAAAAAATACATCCCTGTAGCAAAAGATGTATAGAATGTGTAGATAACGAGATACAAAAGTACAGTTTTATTAACCAGGCAAGTTTAGGAACTCGTAAAATGCACTCTTCCTTTAAATAAATATAGAACATCTTAAAATGTAAACATAGGAAGAGTAATTCCCCTCCTGAGAATATCATCCCCCTTAATTTAGAGTCTGGCAGTGCACTGCAGGTTTTGTATTAATTCTGAAAAAAGCTGGAGGGTAAAGTTCAGGGCAAAACTTCCTTTCTCAATGTCTGTGTTTATATCTGCCGTTCTGGTAAAAATACACTTTATCGCTCTTTAAAAGCAGTTTATGTACAAGCTAACATTTTATGTAACACTTTTAACAAATAGGTTACATAACATTTCCAAGATTAAATTTAGCACCAGTAGGCTTAAATATAACCAGTGTGTTAGCACATACTTAAGTATACCACATTTGCATATGTGCAGGCTAATTGGAAACGAGATAATAGCCACAAAGAAGCAGTCTGCCTCTGACTAGGAACCATTACCATTACAAGTTATTGGGGTAACAATATAAAGTCCCTCTTCACAAAATCATTTACAGAAGTAGTAACCATTTTTAGAACAGGTTTGCTAATCTCGCAGAAACAAACGAGAGCAGAAATGCATCACACAACAGATAATCCTCTATTATATATATTCTTAAATGAGTAAACTGTGTTCAAACAACGATTACAGTGGTGAGAAGAAATATTTGGCACAAACCACATGTGCTATGTTCCTTAATGTTTTTTTCTGTTTTATGATACGAAGTGAGGCTGGAAGATTTTATTTCAAATTTACAGGATTGCTGCCAATTGTTGTTCAATGAGTTAAGCTATAGCATACACAAGTTTTTGCTAAACCAATATATATGACATGCTAGCAAGCGATAAACACCTACTGGGAGGCTCATATATCACCAAATCATGGGAGTCTGCTTCACACTGTGTGACATTGAGAAACTCCCTATTAAATTGATCAAACCTGGAGAATTTCCATGTCTGCTCTTATCAGGCCTTGTTCATGCTGATGATCAATCATTAGGAGTATAAATTACCTAAAATCTACAGTGTTGCAGCTTCCATACCTCATTATAATTCAATCTCAATGAACACAATAGACCATCAAATTGAAGTAGTCTGGGTGTACTGTTACTGTCCTCTTAACCGTGCAATGTAAAACATTTCAGTTTATGGGAATGCAATGTTTGCCTTGCAGGGTTAAGTCAAACTCTAGTAGAGGCACTTCCACTCTGGAGTAAAATTCAGTAACGTGACGTGGAAGCACCATAGGAAAGTATTGGTTCAATGCTTTCCTATAGGGAAGTTTAAATGCGTGCATTTGCATTAGGACCCCAATTCTCATTAGGCCCCCAAATGTCGACCGGGAGGAGAGTTAAGCACCGACAAGGTAGCCTTGGCGCTAGAACAAGGTAATTAAAAAAGGGTTGTTAACCATTTCTATAGCGAACAAGAGGGAGTGACCTAAAGTCACTATGGACAGGGACACTATGACATCAGGAATAAGATTTGTAAGTATAGCAAGATCATATTGGTTATTACAGTGACACAAATATAACAGATTTCTACAATGTAAATGAAACAGGTGCTGTAGAAGTAAAACAAGTTAGTAGTGTGGTTAGGTGCAATAAAACCCCTGCTGCTGTGTCACTCCACACAACAAATAAAAACAGTGTAAATAAATAGGCAAGTGCAGGAGAAAATGCTTAAAATGCACTTTGATAAAGACCTGTGGTAGGTCGAAACGCGTCAATGCTGTTTTGGATCTCTGTGATTGGACTTTCTCTCTGATTGGACTTTGTTGGACTTTCAACTCTCCCATTTTATTTGTGCTGTTTATTAAACTTGAACATACTTCTACAAGAAGTTTTTCCTGGCATTAGTGTGGGAACACTATTTCAACACATATCAAGAAAAAAGGTGGGGAAGGTATTGGAATGCAACAGAGGAGAATGACTTTTAAATGACTCAGGAGTATGTGAATGGACAAATATATATTTATATTAGTCTATGATTTTTTTACTCTGGCATACTGCACCAGAAGTTGTGCTTTTGTGCTTTATTTTAGAGAATGTTCCCTAAGGGGATATGTGTTTAATTGTGTATTTGGTAATCTTGTGTAATTTTACCTGCACATGCTTTTTACATGTATACTAGATTTCTACAATGTAGTCATTTAGGATTGACCCAAATGAGTATCTTTAGCAGATGCACACACATATACACACAAACACACACACACACACACACACACAAATAATAAAACTTTTTTTTTTAAATTTACACACAAAGATGTTTCTGCACCACCTTCACCACATTCATGCACACCTCTTGTCTTTGGAAATGATATATTAAGGAGGTTTTTAATGTTCTGACATGTCAAAGATGCACTCGGATCCCAAAAGTGGTAATTGCAGTCTGTGCATACGAGGCTGATGGTGTACCCCCCCCAAAGGTTTTCCATTGGGGATGCACCCTCATATTTGTCAAATCTGAGGACCTCTCTCTAGTGCACCCTGAAACAAGACACTTTAGAACCCATCTAGGATGGTGAACCTAAAATCATTTGGACGGTAAGCTAATGATACAATAAATAGTTCTAAATGGCATCCAAGTTGTCCTTCACAAGGGGTGGTTAAACAGGAAGCTTGCTTTGAAGGTACATACAAACATTCCAGTTTTTAGCTTCTTACCCATTCCTGGCAAACGCACTTAAACAACAAGGCCACAGCAGCATTTTGCATTGGAAGACAGGATGGATTTAGATGTCACTTTTTTCATAGCTGACCCTGAATAACACCACTCTTGTCAAGGCAAATGATTTGCAAGGAAGCAATAGAGAGAAACCACATTTAATTGGTTGCTTTTCATTAAGTCTAAATGTCTACTCCGGGTAACATTACAGCAAAGCTGTCAGGAAAAAAACAACGTCATGCAATTGTTTTGACATGAGTGATAAATCGTAATGGATTCCATCACGTAAGTGGGTTAGCTCTGAAATCCTTTAGCATGCCAGAGGCAGTGAGAAAGAAAGGCACAATAATTCTTATTCAATGAAAAAAAAAAAAAAGCGGTTTTAACATATCAGTTGGATTTTTACTGCACTGCTTCAAAAGCATAATTTTACAGTAAAAAAAAAATTGGAGCTACACCAAAAAAACATCAAAATCCAATGCTTCATTTTTGTAGTTTATTTTCAAGGATGTTGTGAACTATGTAATATGAGCAGAGGACACAGAGTGGATGGCTTGATGATAAATTGTACATTTCATTAATTTTGAAAGCTTTGAAACTTTTATCGACTTTGGTACGTCAGCAATTTTGTAAAAAGACAAATTTTCAGCAGTAGTTTTACAGAAACAGTTTAACATGAAAAAAATGTCTTTACATGCAATAAAGAGCATTAAAAAAATATATGCAGTGTTAGCATTTTTTTTTCTAAATACCTACTGGGTCCCATTCGGAGCAACAGTAATAAAACATTAAGATTTGGAAGGGTAGAAACTATATGGACAATCAGGAAGAGAAGAAGAGCTGTGCAGTGGCATATAAGTATAAGACAGGAGAAATATAAGTGTAAATGTGCTATTAAAAGATACATTAGGACATATTTTTATATCTAAAATATATTAGAAAACATTTAAAACAAATTTTGGGTATTCAGTGCTATAATAAATGTAAAATATATTTCAAGTGGCATATCTGGTTTACAGAAGAAATTATCCATTCAGCTATGATTCCACTGGCTAACCAAACGTTTCAGCCAATTTTACTGCTCCGTTAATTTCACATGCAGCCATTTCCATCACAGATGCTGGTTGGCAAGTTTTACAAAGTCTACTTTGAACAAAGGATTTTTAATTTCATGTATGAATATTTCTATAGGCAATATATTTGAGTATGTGGACACTAGTAACTATGATGGATTTCATAAGTATTTATTTATGTATAAAATATTTTACCAGGATCGATGAGATTTCTGTTGTTTTAAAGTATGTTCCGGGTCCACAAAACATTGCATTGTTACAATAGGGTGCAGTATTAAGAGGGCAAGGCAGGTAATGAATGTGTTTTAGGGTTATTAAAGATTAGGCATTCAAATGGCACTTGACATGGTTTTATACATTATTAATACTAAGAACAATGGGAATTTCCATGGAACTTGGCATTGCAGGAATTATGGGCATTACGAGGGATAATAGTGACTTGTTTAATGGCCAATGAATTGCAGAGACCACCAATCCATAATTTAGGTTACCCCTATTTTGCCTCACAGGAGATAAGGGTGGCGGCAAGGAGAGCAACTGCTAGACATGTGGCATATGATGTGTCTAAATGGGAGACACTGTTACTGTTTATTAAGCCGTAATCATCCTGAATATGAACCGGTGGTAGGATAGCTTAATTTTATCACTCATGGGGTGATTCTTAGCTTAGCTTTAAAACCTGTTTTAGGACAGTATCTCAGCGTCACAAGATATAGGGCTGTTATAATGCTGATCAAATTCAGATACACTTTCAGA
This sequence comes from Pelobates cultripes, assembly GCA_933207985.1. Taxonomy (NCBI): domain Eukaryota; kingdom Metazoa; phylum Chordata; class Amphibia; order Anura; family Pelobatidae; genus Pelobates; species Pelobates cultripes. The sequence goes on from OW240916.1 coordinate 99,347,405, forward strand.
AAAATAAATTAACAAAGCTAAAATAATGTCAGCACTGTGTTGGATAAAATGCAGACGGCAGTATAAATGAACTAGGAGCACAGACGCAACATAACATTATTCTTGCTTTTTATTAGCTTGGCGGCACCAAAGGGAGACAGCAATATAAACAAATCAATATTTTTGCAATTGCTTAATAGCTGCTATTGCTTCCTCTACACAATATGCGAAGGGCCAGAGCCTCTGTGAACCATTCCTGGACACAATCGAAGTTTCACAACTAGGAGAAAAATTCCTGCTCTATGGCATCAAGAGGCAGACGCTGCAATAAATACTCAGCTCATTGACGATATTAGTTCTATGTTTTCCATTACCGTCTCTCTGATCAACTAGTTCTACGCCTTTAAAGAAAATAAATAAATCAGCGTAGTCATAACAGCAGCTAAGCTTTCCTTAAAGAGAATCCCTATAGACTTTATTCACACCATCTGATTAGATTTACTTAATAAAGCAACCCACCTTTTATTGTTTGGAACATGGGTCCTCAAACTCCGGCCCCCCAGATGTTGCTGAACTACAACTCTCATGATTCTCTGGCTATCTATGTAATTCAAAGAATCATGGGAGTTGTAGTTCAGCAACATCTGGGAGCCGGAGTTTGAGGATCCATGGTTTGGAATATGAGTAATGTGCTTGGTGGAGAGTGAAGGTGTGATGAACAGAAGCGTCCTCCAACAATGGCCGATATAAGGCCAGGACAAAGTACAATGTAAAAGCTTGGAGTTTAACATTCATTTCATATCTGTTGAGTTTTGTAGTTTTGTTTCTTTCTTTTACATTTTAGGTTCAACCCTTTTACTCAGTTTTTGGGTGGATGTACAGTATTCACTATTTTTAAGTAAGAAAAGTACAAACTGGTTTATTAGTCACAAGTGAGTAAAGACCTAATTTGTCATTGTTAAGTGTATAATACAATAACCCTTTGAGCACATTACTCTGTCAAATATATAATAACTTCTTTAAGCATTTGGGCACGAGGTGGAAAATTCACACCATGTGGCAGCAAATTGCTACACAATCAAACATTCGTCTTGTGTCCTCGACTTACTTTCATATCTCACATTCTAAAGCAAATCCTGAAGCGACTACTCTAGCTGTTAAAGTGCACCAGGCATTCTATTTTAGGCAAGACAATATACATAGCACAAATGTCTCTCTGGCAATGACAGCCCAAATCAACCCCTATGACTGACTCTAGCGTTTTTCTCTATCAGGCTCTTATCTGTCATAAGACCTCCTGGCACTTCAGTCACACGCAAAGAAGATTTTGAAATACAAAACTGCAGGGTATATTAATTACATAAACAGATTCAACAACACAGTGAGTGATACAATTATTAGAAATGATCATTTTCAAGAAAATAAAGATATCGATGTCAACTTGACAAGGACATGCAAAACAAAAAAAAGGAATTTACACTCTATATAACAGATGCAGTCAATACAATGACTGATACAGTGAGTATAATGGCTAACTAGTACCATGAGTGCAATGGGTAACTGATACAGTCATAATAAGGGTTAAAGGGAAACTATAGTGCCAGGAAAACAATGTTGATTTCCTGGCACTATAGCTCCCTATAGTGTACCCCTCCTTTGCGGCCCCTGCCCGACCGTGGTGCAGAAGGGGTCTAAAAAAAATCTTGTCACTTACCTAATTCCAGCTCCAATGTACATCACCGCTGGTTCAGGCTCCACCTTCGCTTCTCCTCCGCCGACGTCTGTGTCGTTAGAAGAAAACTTTGTAAAATGGTTTCCTATGGGGTGTTGGGTGACGCTGGGCGTCAAGAGGACGTCCAGCGTCATTTAGGCGACTAAAAGTCAGAAGTCTCTCTAGTGGTTGTCTGGTAGACAGCCATTAAAGGTGAAGTTAACCATGGCAGGTAATTATTGCAGTTTATCAAAAACTGCAATAATTACCATTGCAGGGTTGAGAACCTGAAACACACCACAGAGACCACGTCAATGAGCTGAAGTGGTCTAGGTACATAAAGTGTCCCTTTAAAATAAATGATACATGTCCACATAATGGCTTACAGATACAGTCATAATAAGGGCTACATTTTACAGTCCGCATATATTCTAACAGATACAGTCATAATAAGGGCTCAATGACAAAGTCCATATAATGGCTAAATTATGCAGTCATGGTTATTTATTGAGAGTGATAATTCAAAGTCAGCTATGCTTTCAGTTTGGCTACTGTGGCCTTAAATTAAACATTAATTTTGACTTTTCACTTCAGTAAATAAACTGCAGTAAGAGCAACAGCACAATTATACAGTAAGTACAATGGCTGAATCATGTAACAAGAACAATGGATGATAAGCCACTAAAACCAATATTAGGCTGCTGTAAGAGCCCTTGAGTGTTCTTAAGTCTCTCAAACTATTATGTTATCAGGTGAAACACGGGAGTTATTACACGTACATAACTCCTACTCCATTTTTAATAAGTGAGCATTTCTAGATCTTCTGAATATGCTATAGTGATGCAAAGTATTTTTTAATACACATCACAGCATTGTATATTTTTCTCATGCCTCTTTGGCAGGGCCGGACTGGGACAAAAATTCAGCTCAGCCAATTAAAGTTAAAGCAGCCCACTATGAGGGGTTGAACCAGAAAGGAGGCATGTTTATGTTAGTGTGATGCCCCACCAAAGCATCCAGTGCTCTATGGTGGAGTAAATGTCCTGTTTTTTTTTTTTGTTCAATTTAAACATGTGCAGTGTTTGCTAGTGATTTGTGTCTGGTGTCCTCAATAGAGGGATACCAGAAATGTAGTGTGTGTAGATGCAGGGGGTGTAGTGGGTGTATATAACGGGGTGTACTGTGGGTGTATATAAATGGGTGTATATAAGGGGATGTAGTGTGTGTATATAAGTGGGTGTATATAAGGGGGAGTACTGTGGGTGTATATAAGGGGGTGTAGTGGGTGTATATAAAGGGGGTGTATATATAGGGCTGCACTGTGTGTATAGGGGGTAGGACAGTGGCTTCATTAATTAATTTATATATATGTATCACATTTACTTCCCTCTTCCCCTTACTACCTTGCAGGGGGGAGAGAGCACGTTGATCTCTGGTGGTTCAGTGAGAGCGGGGGCAAGCTGACACACCGCAAGCTGATTCCTGGTGGTCCAGTGGTCTGGGTATTTGGTCTGTAACACCGCAGGGTTCAGACCATGTCTCTGCCTCTCGTGAGCGCCATAATTTCAGAGCGTTGCTGTGGGTTACCGGAGCTCGCGAGAAGACAGAAGCGGCCCAGCACGCACGGAGCATTCCCAGATCAACTCTTTCACTGCGGCCGCAAATATCTTCTCCGGGTCCTAAAGGGACTGTGGTCCCTGTAAGGGCCGGTACTGCCCTGCATGGGCCGGCAGGGGAGATCCATTGATCTCCCATGCCAGCCTTGGCCCGTGGACATTGCGGGCCACCGGGCATTTGCCCGGTTTGACCAATGGCCAGTCCAAGCCTGCTGTATGGTATAGCTCACAAATTTAAAAATTCTGAATGTTCAAAGGTTTTGAAATTTAAAAAAAAAAATTGTACACTGCTAAAATTGTTAAGCAGAATACAGTGCATAATGGACATTAGTAAATAAGTACCACAGCTTCAAAATAACTGTGAAACAGTAATCAAGAAAATTGTGATTTGGCGGTCAAAAACACAAATTGAGTTAGCCAAATAGAGGTAATTGTGGTAGAGCGTTACCTGTTATTTTCAGTGTTTCACATAGATAAGTCAATTCGTATAATTATTTTGTTTGTTTTTTCATGTTGCATCTACTTGTGTCTTACTAAACTTCCATGCAGTCAACAAAATTTGGAGCATGTGCAACACACTAGTGGAGTTTTAGCCCATATTATCATAGGTGCCAGGGGATACTAATATATTATTTATTTGTAAACACTAGCATTTAAAATATTGGAAAGGACAGATATATACGTTTCATGGTAATTCATTTACCACTTCAACAAAACAAATTAAACTGTGGCATTGTTTAGAGGTAACATAAAAACATACTCCAGGATGGGTTTGTTCAGCCCTCACTGTCTATCTTTTGCTGCAAACGTTCTGTCCCTTCTGCAATAAACGCCTTCATAAACTGTATAGCTCTGGTATGGCAACCTATAAACCCATAAACCTATAGACCCACACTTCTCATTTACTTTGGTGAACTCTACACAGGTGTTTATCAAAAAGAAATTGCAGTGTCGCTGCGTGTCATCTATATTGTTCATGGCATATATAACATATATGCACACATACCTCCCATCCTAATTTCATACCTCTAATTCTTGAAAGGTATGCTATAGTTATAATGTCAGCATAGCTAACATACTTACGTCTCTCTTAAACTACAAAGTCAGCGGCAATGGACGGAATCATAGAAAACATAGAGGAAGTTTGCAGCTGGCTCGAATGCACAAAACTCCAACCAAGTTCATTTGAGACGTGCCTCTTACCGCTTTTATAAAGCTTATTTACATTTACTACCGCTTCAGTGAGAGTCCTCAAAAGCACTTAGTGACTTGCAATGTTCTTTAAGGCAAAACACATATTTATCTAGATCTCTGGCTCTCTGTTGTTAGGAATGGAGGGGGTGTCACACCCAGAAGGTAAGAAGTCAATTTTTTTCTAGAATAGTTTAATTACTTAGATATTCTCATGATTGTGTAGACAAGTATTAGGGCCCCAAAAATTTTTTACCACTTTGGACTTTATTTCTTTATCAGATTTCATTTCTACATTGTGCTAGCAAAATCATGGATTTTCTTAGGAAATTCTGCAAAATATCCCACTCCCCTTCTCTCCTAGAAGAGAGAGTATCAGCATAGACTCTTTGCTGATGTTGGTCTGCCTGAGAACACACCTTTGGGCCTGGAGGCCCGGTTTCAGTGAGTTCCAGCTTCCCACACAGAGGCAGTCCTAGAAGAAGTTTGACGCCCACGATGGCCGGCTAATGGTTTAAGCAAGTAAACTTTAATGGTCTCTTGAACATTGTAATGTCCCACGTGCTCTATGCCTTTATTTCACTCCTAACAAGGTTCTAGAAAGAAATCCGATTCCATTGTTAAGTTTAAAATAAAATAATTTAGAAAACTTTAAACATTAACTTCTAGATATGGCGGGTGCTTGAATAGCCTGCATCTTTAAGGTACACAAGACACAAGGAAATTCTCTAATGGAAACTTAGGAACAGGATATATTGATCCCAAATTCCTTAGCAGGTTAAGTTTAAAATCAGTTTAAAATTTGCCCCTAATTCTACTAGGAAAACAAATTGTTTGTGTATGGATCTCTACACTATTTATGCCATTTATTTCTCTTTAACACCTGTACGCAAGAGAATAACACAAATGTTCACATAATCTCAGCTTCAACGAAAAGCTGATAAATATTGCAAAAACAATGTATATTTCACGAATGTGGGGTTTCAACACAAACATAAAATCATGTGCTTTAGAAACAGATTGATGGCAAACAATAGTCATTGTGGTAAAGGATGTGTAGGTTTCAAAAACTGAATCCATGACATGACTGACAATTAGCTTGAACTATACCACTATATCTCCTGGCCAGAAAATGCTGCAAAGTTGTCATTTTTCTTTAAAGGGACACTATTGTCACCAAAAAACAACTTTAGCTTAATATAGCAGAATTACTGTATTAATCATGTCTCTGTAGTCTCACTGCTCAATTCACTGTCATTTAGGAGTTAAATCACTTTTGTTTCTGTTTATGCAGCCCTAGCCACACCTTTCCTGACTGTGACTGACACAGCCTGCATGAAAACAAAATGGTTTCATTTTTAATCAGATGTAACTTGAAAGTTTCTATCTCCTGCTCTGTAAATTAAACTTTAATTACACACAAGATGCTCCTACAGGGTCTAGCAAGCTGTTAAAAAAGTGATTAAACAGAATTTGCAGGAAAGGAAGTATAAACATTAGATGACTCTTTACAGGAAGTGTTTATGGAGGTTGTGTAAGTCACATGCAGGAAGGTATGCCTATGGCTGCATAAACAAAGTGATTTAACTTATGCATGGCAGAAAATTGAGCATTGACACTGCATGGGGCATGACCGATACACTAAAACTGCTCCATTAAGTTGTTTTGGTGACTATAGTGTCCCTTGAACATTGTAGTTGAATATTTTTAATTCTTACACAGGCTACACTCACAGCCCAGAATCTACACTATAGTGACTCATCTCTATCACATAAACACATACAATACAAGTGACTGTATGCTGCCCCTACCCCTCTCTTAATCAGTTAAATTAACAAGTGCCTATCGACAGTTGGTTGGGACCACACATGTTTGAATGTTACTTCATGCGTTGCACACTGAAAACATTTAAGGTTATATATATATATATATATATATATATATATATATATATATATATACATATGTCAATCCATGTGTGCATCCCAGTCTGTGAGCATGTTAGTTTAAATATGTTTGTGCCAGTTTAAATATGTTTGTGCCAGTTTAATGTGTCATTGTGTGTTTCTGTCAGTGTCATTCTGTTTGTGGATGTCTGTAAATTTCTCAGTCCGCACTTGTATCTATCAATATGTGTGCCAGCATGTGTGGCAGAACGTCTGTGCTTATGTGTACTGATCAGCGTGTTTGTTAGTCTGAATCCATCTGGATCTGTATGTCAGTTTGTGTGTGTGTGTGTGTGTGTGTGTGTGTGTGTGTATCTGTCTGTCTGCATATTGCTATCAGAATATGTAAGTGTTTGTGCCAGTATGTGTTAGTCAGCCAGTCCTGGTAGAGACCAAACAACATCAAAAACTATATGTAGCCTTTAAATATGTTTTATTATGAATATTATTTCTGGAAAGAAATGATGGCCACCTCAGTTCTAGGTAATGCACTGAAAACATGTTAAACTGACACTGTAGTATGAACACAAGAGCTAATGAAAGGAGCATGTTAAGAGTGACAAAAAGCATGATGATCTGCTTCTGAACACACATGCAATTCTCACTCACATTATCCATATGATATGTGCACATTTCACTGTGCAATGCCTCTTGCTGGATGCTTCACAAAGGAACAAATCCAATAAAAACACAGCTTAATAGCTTGCAGACTGGAGCTTTGTTTCTTGGCTGTGAGGTGAGTATGCTGCAGCCCGTTATTAAACAAAAAAGTCGATTTTTCTTTTGTGTTTTTTATTCTTTCTTTCCCAGCTCTTTGCTAAGTAATATTTTATCAGAGCAGAGAGGTAAGACATACCAGGAAAGCTTAAAAGCCATTCTTTATGTTACAACTCGATTCTGCTAGACCTTTTCTTCATTTCAAAGGTTAATAGGGGTGAAAAGGCATGTGAAGAGTTTGTTACAGTAATAGCCAGAAGGCAGATAATGTTGCCGCTAAACCAGCTGTCATACACTATCCTGGCAGCATCATTCCTCCTCTTAGGGAAATTGCAATATATGAATTTATTTTTTCTAAGTGCTTGACTGCAAGGATGTACAAAATGATATCTCCACATGCTCTAACACCTGCAAAGCAACACAGGAGTTAGACAAAAGCTGGGGATGAACTTTCTTTTACCAATACTTTGATATAAAACATGCACTATCGGTAGTGCCAGGAATACAGTTTTGTATTCCTGGCACTACAGTATCCCTTTAACTCAAAGTATAAAGTGCATAATGTGCCTTTAGCACAAGGAAAACAGGGCAATATTAGAAAATTTAGGAAATATGATTTATGTCACATGACACTGTTTTAGCCTGATATGACCTTAAGGGTGGACTGTGTTGATTAATAAACCGTGTGCAATAGATTTTCCATAAACTGTAACTTTATATCAGAAGTGTAGTTCCTTTATTTAACCAGGAAAAATACAGTGGAGCTTTAGTCACCAAACAGTGAATTGAAAACTGAATTTGTTAAGCTTAGTATAATTTAGAGAAACGTTCAAGCGCAGCGTGTTTTTTCAAATTCTGTTTTCACACAATGTACTAGTTAATGAATATGTCCCATTAAGATTTTTCTTTTTTTGGTTGAAATTTTTGGAACAGCTTGCAAACATAGAACAATTACATATAGTGTTGAGGAATGTGTTTCACATTTTTCTCATATAATTAGGATTAGATGTCATCATTGTACAGTGCAATGGAAAATGTTGGCACTCCACTGGTGTCAAAGTACAAAGTAGTAAAAGAAAAATAAATGTATTTCAGCAAGAAAACCAGATTTGCACAGTCAAGTCAGAAGATTGTTTTCCCATGTGCAGTGCTGTTATTACTGCAAGGGATTCTGGGTGGACGTATGCAAATTAGTTAAACAAAGAACCATCTTTTTGCCTCACTTATTCCACACTGGATTCCTTGGAGTTTGTGTTTGCTGTATACAAAAGCTTTGAAGCACAACTCAGGAAGAGGTGCAAAGCGAGATAACCGCTCAAGTCATCAGCACGAGGCTGCTTGCTGTTTGCTACTGAGGCTTGGAATATTTGTGGAGCACACCATGAGATATATCTAGGATTAAAATATATCAACCCATGTATGCATTATTACATAAAAGCTCCACTCAGAGAAAAAAAAAACCATTACTAGCCAATTGCACAGGGAGTAGGCAACTTCGGCACTCTAGATGTTGTGGACTACATCTGCCCAGACGCTTTTCCGGCATACGAGCATTATGGGAGTTGTAGTTTACAACAAACATCTGGAGTGCCAAGGTTGCCTACCACTAGGTTGTGCAATACTCTCTCATTGTGTGATCTGTAAAGAACAATTACTATCAAGCCTTCATTGATGTTCGAGTGGGAAAATGGCTTAGTGTTTACATTCTATGTCTTTTTTTTTCATTTTGTGCAATAAAGAGATCTTCCGCAATGTCATGAAAATTGACGTGACGAGAACAGCAGAAAATACTCACAGACCTGACATTTATGAATGGCAGTTGTACTGAAGGCCAAAAGCACAGCATGTATGCCTGCATACAGCAAACAAGGTCAAGTATTAGTGTACAGCTGGACTGAGATCTCAGAGGGATTTCCTGTGCTGGAAATCTGTCAGTATTTCATGGCAAGAGACCATCAGAATCACAAACATGTGGGTATTCTCGTCAAATGCATTGCAGATCCACATCTACAAACATTAAAAAGCATAGCATTCCAGGCCATTGACCATTCGTTTAACTACACGCTTACTGTATTGTGTATTATGAAGCCAAAAGCAGAACCCATAAGGGAATTTTTCATTAATTGTTGTGAACTGAAATCTAAATTGTAAAACGTTGGATAGCTTAGCCAAGTCCTGGCTATAGTAAAGTAGTTCAAGGCTTTTTATACATCAGCTATGTTTATCCTAAATGTTGCCATTCAGCTTTCACTTTATCACAATTAAGATTTTTGGTAAATACGCTTCGTAGAGTGATACTTTGGATGCTTTTACATCAAAATGCACACAAATTCACATATAGGACGGTATGATTACAGACTAACAGAAAAAAAATATTATTATTATTAGCATTTATATAGTGCCAGCTTATTCTGCAGCGCTTTACAATATTATGAAATGGGGGAATTCAACAACAAATGAGACAATTACAAAATGTTACAGAAAAATAGGTAGATGAGGACCCTGCTCAGACAAGCTTACAGTCTAGAGGAGGTGGAGTATAAAAATACAATAGGAGGGACATCAAGGAGGACAGCAAAAAACAATGTGGAAAAGTAGCAAAACTGATGAGAGTGTATGCCACACTACACAGGCAACAGCACATGTAGAGTGATGCATGGGTAAAACACCAAATTATACAGAAAGTCATCAGTGGTTAGCTCTTAATATGACACAGTACATCATCCTACATGGGATGGCTGCCAACCAACTTTCTTGGCTTATATATATTTAGGAAAATTATATGACTGACACATAATGGTGTTCAATATCGTACTTTAGTGAACTGAAATCTAAATAATAACATTTAGGTGAATTCCTGAATTCAAATGTCAGTTCGAAACAATGCTTAGTTTAGTAAAACCAATGTCATGTGTAAGGCTAATGCTTGGCCTTATATTAAACACTGGTTTTACTAAACTGAGCACTGTTTCCAACTGACTAAGGAATTTAAAATATTTATTCAAAGTCGCTGAGTTGTGGAGTGATTCCAATTCTACAAATTTTACCTAAAATTTGAAATCCCCTGGTTAATCGCAGACAACGGACAATTTATGATGTTTTTGTAGCATAACATAATACATGACAACTCGTCTCTGGTTATCTTAATAATGACAATGCACTTGGCTGCCACATTATCGTCATTTCAATAAATAGTCGCTGATTAAAATGTATTTATTTTACAGTTCTTACATAGTGCTCTTATATTGTGTGGACACATGACAGTGTCATACAGATCCAACACTAAAGATTGCACTAGGTAATCCAGGAAACTAGCAAAGAATGCATATTTTTCGATAAACAAACCCTGCGCCAGTCGACCCATGTAAATAATTTCATCAAATATGACACATGGGGCACATAAAACATGCTGGAGAACTAGCTTAAATAGATATAATGGCAGTTGCATTTACTTACAATTTGTGGGTGTATATTTAAAGGATAAAATGGATATATAATGGAATGGCATCAGATCCATCACAAGATTTTATTCATACCTTCTTTGATCACAAAACAAATGTATTAAAAAAGATAGCAGTTCTAAATGGAATTTAGAACCCTGAGTATTATCTATCAGATATGCTCTCCTCTCCCCCCACACACACCTATACCAGCAAATGTATTAAATTCCTGGAGGTATGGTCCGCATGACGCAGGACTACATTAAATAAACATGGCTGGCTGAGAGTCATGGAAAGCCTAGTCCCAGCTGCCCACGTGTACCCAGCCCTGTTCTATGTATGATGCCCTCAGCACCCTCGCTCTTACCTTGTCTTTCTTGGGTTCCTCGGTCTTGGTCAGGGCCGGGCTCCAGGTGATCCCCACGGTGCCCGTGCTCCCCCCGGTGTCCCCCCAGCCGCAGCTGTCTATCTTAATGAGCCGGTGCTTGGGGGACACAATGTATTTAAGGTCGGCACCCCCTGCCAGTTGCTGCTGCTGCCGCCTGCTGCCGGCCGGCCTCCTCTCGCTGTTGCTGCGATACAGGTGCGGGGAGGAGGACGAGGAAGAGGAGGAGGAGGTGGTGTTGGTGCTGGAGCCGGGGTAGGGCTCCTGGAAGAGGCTGCTGCTGCTGATGCACCCTGGCGGCGCCCTCCTGCCCTCCGCCTGCTGCTCCTCCCTGCACATGGCCCGCAGCTTGCGGAGGGAAGAGCCGGGCCCGGTGTACGGATCCTCGAAGTCCCTCTCCTTCTGGGCCCGGTAGGCGCGGATGAGGTCGCTCTCCTCCCTGCAGTGTCCGGGCAGCGGGGAGGTGTGGTGATGGTACTGCTGCAGGTGGAAAGAGCCCTCGGGCCCCCCGTTCCTCTTGTAGTCCGGCCGAGGGGGCTGTGGGGGGCTCTTGGTCTTGTTGTTGTTATTATTGCCCAGACTGAAATACTTATTGAGCCATTTGGCCATGGTCAGACTCGGTAAGTGGGTGCCACCCTTGCTGTGAGTCCTGCTGCAGCACTGCCCCCACACTGGGCACCAGGCTCACATGGAACCTGGCCGGGGCAACCTTCCAAGTCAAAAGGGCCAGCCCTTGGCACACTGAGCTGGGTATCCCCAGACCAGGCTGGCACAGCTCACATAGAGTGAGGGAAGAACACTGAGTAACAGCTGGAGTATCGGTACATTCGAATCCTCAATGGGAGAATAGACAGTGAGAGGTAAAAGTGCACAGAGATGGTGTGGAGTGCTAGCCTTGTTTCCCAGTTAGAGTAACCAGTAGATAAAGATCTGTCACTCACGCTCTCTCTCACGTTAAATCCAGTTTCTCTTTCCCATTCAAGATGTGCTGTCACATCCAGTTTTCAAACAGTCTCTTTCAAGTTTCATGTAGCAACCAGGATCCACATGGCAGGTAAGTGGATTAAAGTACAAGATCCAAAGAGAGTCCACAGTCTGATCTGCTCTCAGAATCCCTTTCACTTGTTGATTCGAATTCCAGGGGAAAAAAACTGTCGTTACTTCTTTTTTTTTAATGCAGTGCCTAGTGAGTGAACCAGGAAACTCCCAAGAGTCAGCTGTAAAGAGTGCAGCTCCTAATCCTTCTGCCTATAGAATATAGTGTGAGAGGGGAAGCTGGGATCACACAGTACAGGACAGCTAGTGCTGACAGCTCCTCTGGCTGCTTGTTGTGAAACTGCTAAAGCAGAGCTCACCTCTTGCTGTGATTGTGGGGAGGGGCAAAGGCAAAAGTGCCACCCTCTCTGCTGCCAAACTGCACCACCCCCTACTACAACAACACTAGTGGCACGCCGAATAATCTGCCCATTCTGTCTCCTGCTAGACAGCCAGGGAATCACACTGTGTAGCATGTGCTGGGATTACTTATTAACTAACGTTTAGCCGGTATCCTTCAGGTGCTTTATACATTGAGGCTGGTGTGTCTGCCCCTAGAACTTCTATCTAAAGAGGAGATTTCTGTATTTGGTTTTTGTGATATGTATTCAGAATATACTGGCATTGTTTAGTGGAGCCTAGGTTTGAAGCAGTAAATAACTGCTCTAAATAAAGGGGTGGCATTTAACTTTTTTATATGTATCGTTTGATATATATATATATAAATATGTATTTATATATATATCTGAGAATGGGCAGTTGGAATGTTTGTTGTTAAAACGTTAGAATGTACTAATCTTTTCATGGAATGCAAATATTCCCTCCTGTTCAGCAGGTATGCTGCCCCTAGTGTAAATATTGAAGAGCTACAAGACAATGGGTTTTCTTGAAAGTTAACCCCTTAAGCACAAATGACAGACATGCCATTATTGTTATTATTGGCATTTATATAGTGCCAACTTATTCCACAACGCTCTACAGTATATGATATGAAAGAATAACTGATACTCCTCACGGGTTTGTATTTCCATGGGATGTTTCTAAAAAAAAATTGTAAAATAAAAGGCTATTGTAAAGAAATATACTGTAAATAAATATGCTGTATTTAACAGAAAAGTTAAATCGTTTTTTTGTGATTGTCACATGCAAGGTGGTTTGTTTTTTTCCCGTAGAACTTTCTTTGTGGTTTTATCTTTCAGAGTATTACTTTAAGATAAGTTAAATGATGATGATATATATATTAGTTAGATACACTTTGATCTTAAAAGAACACCCCAAGCACCATTTCATAGGTAAAAGAAGATACACTGTCCCATTCTCCCTCCATAGCAATTTGAAATGAAGGCAGCTGTAAGCACTAACACTCAGTGAGAGATGTCACACAATGATAGTAAAAAATAAAACAAGGTAGGCACACTCCAATGAAACATGCAAACGAGCCCCAAATGGAGCCCTGTAATGGTAAGATGTAGGGTGCTCACTTACATGAGGCTCTATCCCCAAGAGCCCAAATACATGCAAATACAAACTGAGTAAGGTGCACAACCATAAATGTCTACATACAAAAAAATCTTTATTCAATGGGTACACACTAACAATGTATCTTATTACATGAGGAACCAAGAAATAAAATCATAACATGTAATCAAGCAACAGCCAGAACAATTCTGGATATATATATAAACGCCAAATGCGTAATGCATGAAAAGCAAAATATCAGTATTATAGATAATAGAATAAGATACCCATTCATTCAAACCCACAAATGCAAATACATATAGAAGAAAATAAAGCAAGCATACCAGACCTAGTGAGAAGTAGGGACAGAGTCAATCACCAAAACACCCCCAACGTTTCGGCAAAAGTGCCTTTATCAAGGGGGTGTTTTGGTGATTGACTGTGTCCCTGCTTCTCACTAGGTCTGGTATGCTTGCTATATTTTCTTCTATATGTATTTGCATTTGTGGGTACATTGTTAGTGTGTACCCATTGAATAAAGATTTTTTTGTATGTAGACATTTATGGTTGTGCACCTTACTCAGTTTGTGTATACACAATGAATCTAATACAGTACTTCCTTTTTGCCTCCAAGTATCTGTACTTTGCACTCTGAGCAGGCATGTGCTAATTACCCCGATACCTGCACTAACAGTCTTCTCCACCACTTACTTTAAAGAAGCCATGGCTGGGAACATGCTTTAGAGCCCCATCACTTGATCTCATTAATAGAATTGGCATAAAGTTCAGAATTTCATGTCCTATAAACCCTTATTCAGCTCCAATAAAAATAGGAGCAACAGGATATACTAAGCCACATTTCTGGTATATGTCAAGAGCATCAAACGGCAAACCCAGTGGACAGTTTTTTTTATTATGTTTTAACTTTGTTTTCGAGTTGTTAACATCTGTATATCACAATAGATAACATCACATCATGACTTATAAGTGTAGAAAAGCATGCTTAATATCACAATAAAACACATTAATCTGTTAATCCAAGCAAGAATAATAGGAGGAATCTCATCATGGGGTAGGAAAGGGGAATGGGAAAAAGGGGCATTTATTTCAGGTCTCACATTTAGGTACCCAAAGAGAATTTTATATTGGTTAGGTGTAGGATCTCAAATTGGAGGATCCCATTTAAACATTTCCAAACTACACCATTTAATATTACTTAATTAAGAGTAAAATAATCATAATCTTATGTTGCATGCCCTGGCATATGTAGGTGATTAAGATGGACGACTTTGCAAAAAAACAATGTTGTTGCTTTGGTTTTATGTAGTGAGGTTACCGACCGATCTGATCAAATAATTTCAAAAATGTATTGAAAGCATTTGTAAATGAGGGTTTGACTGGGAAAATCCAATACTAAAGAATGGTTTTTCTCAGAGAATGTAACAAGTATTGGGTGCACCTTGTTTGTATCCAGGTGCCCTATTCTTCAAAGATACCAAATATAGTCCAAGAGGGTGCCACTTTAAATTGACACTTTAGATGCAGATTTGTGAATCTGAGACCATTTAATATTTTTAATATCTATCTAAAATTAAGAAACATGGATCACATTGGTTATTTTTGCACAACCCAATACTTGATTAGAATTACAAGGCCGTGTATTGGTAATTTCCTTTCCGACATATTTCTCTTTTTTATGATTTATATCTTGTGAGAGGCTGTGAAGGCTTAACATAGTATCCGCAGTAATGTTTGCATGTTAATGTTTGTTGTTTTCAGTTATGGAGTTACCAACATATACTTGGGTAAGTGAAAATGTTACTCTCACCAACTCAAATGTGACAGCTGGTGCCCCAAGAGTTGAAAAACATGGCAGGTTCTGGGTACTGCAGCAAACCAAGGCTACGCAGCATCATGCACAAAAATCATAATACATCAAACTAATAAAAGCTGATGGAGAAGAAACTGAAAAGGATGTGTGGAGTCTTGCAAGACCAAGAGGCTGAGAGGAGGAAATGAACTGATGAAAATAGAGAGAAGGACAGGTAAGAGAGACATTGAGGAAAATATAATAGGTCTAAAAAGAACAAAATAGGAGTAGCTAAAATGGGCCGTTAGAGGAAAACTGAAACAGACAGACACAGACAGAGCATAGAGTTCTATGCACTTTTACACACTACAGAGAGCTGTAGCGGTTATGTTGACAGACACCGCTTCGTGTGGTCCCCCAAGTAATACTCAAACTGTTGGTGAACAGTCTTCTTTTTGTGCCCACTCTCCATTGTGTGATTGGCTTATAGCTAGCAATTTGTAAAAATTCCCCCAGCTATAAGCCAGCCTCCCGTCTTCTGTTATTTCAGTTGGATGGAACAGTCAATCTGGATGCACAAGTAGGAAGAAACGTTGTTTCCTCCTTGGAGAGAGATGACCCACAGCTGTACGTTCAGGGACATATTCTGCCTTAGGGCAACTAGGTCTGGGTCTGGGGCTGCAAGGTGGAGAAGAACAGCAGGCCATGGTGTTCTTTTTATTATGATAATATCATGCATTAATATTAGGCGAATCTTTTTCAAAGCAGCTTCCTGTTTGCTTTAAACAATATACATGGGGATTGCCAACTGCGATCAACTCATTATGTATCCAAATCTGGAGAGAAATGATAGCCTGGAAGAGCTGGGGCAATGTAGCCCTGTCAGTGCCTCATGAAAATAAGCATAACTCTATGTATTTATGACATAGCTCACTTCCATGCAAATACTTGGGCAGCTGTATTTAAAAGAAATAACTTTCTGACTTTAACAAAGCTTGTTATATCCAAACTTGTTTAATACGATGTGCATCATAGCTTGCCTGCCTTAGTCGCAAAGTTAGCTAGACAGTTGCGTTACATTTCCTCAAAAATCAGACGTTTCCCATATGACATTTCGAATCTGAACATAGATGAGGTCCTAAAAAGATTCTCCAGTCACAATTTCCAAAACACTAGAACACAAGAACTGATATTTCGCCTGTATGTATACATATATTTTTAACATTTTATTTACTTAGTTTACATTAAAATTAGGGTTGTGTATGAGTTGCGTTTACTCTCTGTCACATCATGTGACACCATGCATTTTAGTTCATGGTAGAATCCAGAGGGCTGGAGATTAGACTGTGTGGAAAAGTATACAATTGGCTGAAAGCACTCAAAATATTATTTGCACGTTGTAGATGTTATATGTAGTTAATTTTATTTTGAATCCATAGCATTTCGAAGAGTGCACACACATAAATATAAACTCTAGTGTTCATTTATCACATCTGACTTGGGGGATTTCAAGCAGCTCCATGCCTTGAGCTCTTGGACAGAATTCCTTGCAGTAGTGATGATTTAGCATACAAACACCACCTAAAGAAAATTCCATAAATTGGACAATCCAAAACACAGCAGCACTCTATACATGTTTGAAGAGCAGGTAAAGAAACACTTTTACTTTAAAAACAAAATGTAACGTGAGTGTTCTTGTGTTAATTAAGATTACTGATGCCTTCCTCTTGTTATAAATATACTAGTTAAAAATTGCTATAAAACTTTCTTTTTTCAGGCCAAGCCCAGTCTCCAAGTTGCTGCTGCTGTTCCTCCACTGATGAAGTTATCAGTTTTGATTATTTTTGTCCAATAAAGTGTTTCTTAAGGGAAACATTGACGACATGTGTTCCATTGTGGCAATCACTGCAATCTGCCACATACAGACATACACACACACATACAGATACACACAGACATACAGACAGATATACACACACATACAGACACACAGGCAGACATACACACACTCACATACATATACACAGACACAGACAGACAGACATATAGTCAGACACACAGCAAGACCTACAGACAGACATACACACACACACACACACATACAGACACATATACAGACATACACTCACATTATGCTATATAAATGCTAATATTAAAAATAATGAACTAGATGAACCACAGTTTTTTTAATCTTTGCTTCATACCTCCTGCATTGGATCTTGTCTTGGAACCAAGAGGAGCAATAGGTCCCTTGCCTGATTCCTTCAATACTACATACGGCTGGCGGTGAGCTTGAATTTCTTTTCCATTGCTCAGTTTTTAGTCTTGAATCTTGAAAGGGCAAGTGTAAATTTGCAGCTCTGTACAAAATCAAGCAAACAGCCATGTAATGTCCCTAGACAATGGTCTTTATTATAAAGCGTATTGACTTTCAATGGGAACCCGCTATATGATGCCACCTTTGCATATAGAACTTATGATTTGCTTGAGCTGCCTTGTTATTGAGAACTGGAAATGTTCAGGGTCTACAATACCTGAGCCAAGAAGTGGAAGGCCGCTGAAGAAGGAAAAACATGAGTGTAAAAAGATATGAGCTGAGTACTAATTGACGGATACCTGCGTGCAACAATCATTTAATGCATAGCAGGTATGGACTAAAAAGAGATAAATGTTGTTGCTATAAAAGTGCACCATGCAGAAAATATACCTTCTCCCTTTAAAGCTGTTGAGCTCTCTTTTTAAAGCTCAAAGAGGAAATACAAACATTTGGAAACACTTAATTTGCTCAGAATGTTTACATAGACATTAATGTACTTGCAAACTATTTCCAAGAAATCTTATGTGACAGTTTGTGAACAAACGTGTCAGGCCTCATGCAAGAAAGGTTGATGCATCTGGAAGATTGAATTATCTGTATACCTGGAAATATTTGATGAGTTTCATGTAAGCAATTGATACAGTGTTCTGAAAAACAAGTTTGAATTGTGTAATTCAAAAGGTCAGGAATTGATGTATGAGGATAATAAACTGCTTTCTGTTTAAAACTTCCCTTGTGTCCCCAAACCTTTGGGGGCCTAAAACCTTATAACTTTTAATATGATAGATTGCTTCAATGTGTTTGGTTGCTAGACCCTGTTAATGGGATACTGTTTTTTCATTCTTATTCAGGAGGCGAAGGGTTAATAATACCACAAATGTCCGGTGGATTGTTTCTGATTCTGATAGTTAAACTGCAGCTTAAGGTAGTTTGTTCTGATGTCTACAGCCTGTCCATGCAGTCTTTTTAATGTAAACACTGCCTTTTCAGAGAAAAGGCAGTGTTTACATTACTACCTAGGAATACCTCTAGTGGCCGTCACTCAGACAGCCACTAGAGGTGCTTCCTGGGTCAGTGCTGGACAGTCTACCTTATGTATCTTTCAGGTCCATAACTTTGCCTGTCTTTGGGAGTGTTGGGGGAGCTTTGCAGGTCATTGATTTATTGCCTTTGCAGTACAGTGAATTTTTCCTTTGTTCTTTTATACTATATCTTGCTAATTATATATAATTCTTAGGGATGTGCATGGGCAAAAAATTTGGTTCCGTTCGGAAATTCAGGTCAGTAAAAAGAAATTGTCTGCTTCGGCAATTCGGACTAATGGCATTCAGTTTGGTTGAGCACTTCGGTACTGCTGACCGTCATCACTATCCGTAAGCATCCGAATGTCCGAATGGCATGAAATTTGCATGAATGTACATTTGGAACGAAGTGAATTGCACATGTCTATTGCTCATTTCATTGGACAGGGTATAATGAAACCGGATTGGGCAAGCAAGCATTACATTGCACAAAATGAATTAGCTTTTTGGTCAAGATTCCTGTCATCATTCACGTAATTTTCCCTCCCTCTCTCTTGTTTTGCCACTTTTCAGAAATCCGAATCACTTCCGAACTACCGAACTTCGGGGCTTCGGCACTTCAGACATTCGTAAGCATTCAAATATCCAAATGGCATGAAATTCATACAAATATACATTTAGAACGAAACAAACTGCACGTGTAATAATTCTTTAATTTGATTATATTCCCAGAGCTTTAGTGAGTTCTAAATAGTTAATGAATAGATGCTAATCTATTCCTTTTAGTAACAGTAACAGTTTAGCAGTGTCTATGTGATACTGATGTGGTTAACAAATCCTACATATAAATTAGTATTTACTTTATTATGTTTCTATTGCAGATTTAGCTATTACTCACTCTTTTCAGTTTTATTCTCAAATAAGGCCAATTTATTTTAAATTATTACTGTTTTAAAAATGCCAACCTGTGTTCTATTTTACATTTGCTGTCAAATTTACTGTACAGTTGCATACAAATATTTTTTTCTATACTGAAGGTCTTTTAATCCATGTGTTAATTTTCTGTTCTCTTGCATAAACTGATTATAATACTGTCATTAAACAAACTGATTAATGACAAGGATAAAAGGTTTCAAATAAAGATTTGTTATGCATTTTACTAATTGAAACACATTTCTCTGCATGAAACACTTGAAAATAATAAAATCTCTTTGGTTAAGCTTTATATCACTGACTGAATATCACATGCAAATACTGCAACGACTATTAAGCATTAGTCAATAATACATTCCATACGATATTAAACTTAGTATAGCAGGAACTTAATTTAAAACCGGTTTTCACAAAGCAAACACTGACTAAGAAAAAAGTAATACTTTTATACATGTTCCTATTATCCTTGAGGGTGGGGATACAACCTACTCACAACCTGCCTATACAAAAATAATTATGTGTATAACCCCTGCTGTTTCAAGTTTCCTTTTTTAATCCTTATTTTTATTTCAGCCTTTAGATCGTAAGCTCATGTGGGCAGGACTCTTTTCACCCACTGTCCCATATGTCATAAATGTTTTCTTAGAATTAAATGTTTTTTTTTTTGTTTGTTTCTTATTGTAGAGCATTGCGAAATGTGTTGGTACTGTATAAATAATTTTAATCAAATCATGCAAAACTCTTATTGCCGAAGCTTAAATAAAAAAGGATTTGAAAAGTACAACCTAGAATGTGAATTTATAGTTGTGCTGCATCAGCATGCACCAATGTTGTGCAATTTCAATTGTTAAAAATTACTTTTTATATTAAAGGGACACTATAGTCACCAAAACAACTTTAGCTTAACTAAGCAGTTTTGTTGTATAGATCATGCCTCTGGGGTCCACTGCTCAATCACCTGCCATTTAGGAGTTAAAAAATAGGTATGTGCATGGGCAAAAAATTTGGTTCGGTTCGGAAATTCGGGTAAGTAAAAAAATGTGTCCGCTTCGGCAATTCGGACCAATGGCATTCGGTTCGGTTTGGTACTTCCGAAATTCGGGACATCGACAATTTGGAACAATTTGGTAATTCAGACCCTAACCCCTATCCCTACCCCTAACCCCTAAAGTCTAACTCCTAAACACTAACCCTAACCCACTTCGGAACTTCAGCAATTCCGAACTTCTGCAATTCTGGACTTCGGCAATTCTGAACTTTGGCAATTCGAACTTCGGACATTCGTTAGCATCCAAATGTGAGAATTGCTTTCGAATGTACTTTCGAATCAAAGTGAGTTGCACATGCCCATTAAAAAATACTTTATATAGTCCTGCATGTGACTTACACAGCCTTTCTAAATACTTGCTGTAAAGTGAGTTAAACTTCCTTAATTGCACAGTCTGTTTAATTTAGAATTTCTTGTCTCCTTCATAGTTAATAGCCTTCTAGACCATGCAGCGGCCCTCATGAGTAATTACAGTTTAATTTACAGAGCAGGATATAAAAACTTCTAGAGCATGTTATCATCTGATTGAAAATGAAACAATTTTTACTGCAGACTGTGAGTGTCACAGCAAGGTGTGGCTGGGTCTGCATAAACAGAGACAAAAGTGATTTAATGGCAGAGAATTAAGCAGTGTCACATTCACTGACGGTACCCACCTGTCCCAGGGCACTCGCAGAGAATTTTCTGGCATTCCAAGATGGTGGCCGCTGCATGAGGAGTCTGGTCTGAAGTCAGAGGTTGGAGGAGGCATGACTGAGGGGGCAGAGCCAGGACGATGATGTATCCAAGATAGGGCTGATTCCCATAGTCAGTCACATTGACCTCAGGAAACTCCTCTAACAAGTGAGACCAGGTTATGGGATTAAGCCACTCCTTTAAAGCAGAGCACACCTTTCAGTCATTGCTTGCTTATTTTGTTGCCTCTCTCAGAACACCTAGCGGTTGATTCCCTGTGTTTCCTGTCCTTGCTAGTTTTCTGACTTGGCCTGCTCTCTGGATTTTGCTGATTGCCGCCAGTCCTGACCTCTGGACCATCTGATTCCTGCCTGACCCTCCTTTTGATAACCTGCCTTGGATTTTCTGTTTCTTTATTAAAGCCCCCGTGCCATCACTGACCTGACAGAATCCTGTTCTCAACCTCAGGATCTCTGTGGATAATGCTTGTAAGGGAGAGCTGTTACTGCACCTGAGTTCCAGGGTGCAGTAACAGCTTACTACAGTGGGTTGTTACAAGCAGTGAAACTGCAGCGGCATGATCTGTACACTAAAACTGATTAATTAAGTTAAAATTGTTTTAGTGCCAATAGCATCTGTTTAATATAAGTGTTTTTGTTTTTTTTTTAAAGATTTTAAATTTTAGACATGTGCTAAACACTTTTGTGTACTTTGAAGTTAAAGGAATGATCTAAGCACCAAAACCACTACATCTTAATGAAGCAGTTTTTGTGCAAATACCCAGTGTCTTTTCTCTAACTGTGTAAAACAAGCATGTCAAACTCGCGGCCTGCGGCCCACATGCGGCCCACAAGGACCATCTTTGCGGCCCAGCGAGCCGCGAGTGCATGCTCAGTGTTATAGCAGAGTAGGCACCTGCTTTCCACACATTGCAGGTGCCTACTCTGCTAACACTTACCCGGCCGAGGAGGAGGGCCACGAGGGAGCACGCTGACTGAAGTGAAGCCGGGCGCCGGAATATGATGTCATATTCCAGCACCCGGCATCACTAAACCGCGCAAGGGAGCAGTGAGGAGCAAGAAGGACCCCTGGGATATGCCCCACACCAGCTCCATAAGGTAAGGAGCAATAATGAAAGTATGTGTGTGTAAGTGTGTGAGTTTGTCTGTGTGTGTGTGTGTGTGGGTCTGTCAGTCAGTCAGTGAGTATGTGTGTGTCTGTCAGCAAGTATGTGTGTCTTTCATGTTATGGGCATGTGTTTCTTTTTTTTCTTTAGTAAATTAATTAATTAAACGTAGTTAGAACCTCCCTCAAAGTCCCGATCACATGCACGAAACATGTTGTCCTTAAAAACTGGGTCTATTAAACAGTGAAATTGCATTTTTACGCTGTATATCATGTTGTCACAGCTATAATGTGCAGTATAACAAACTATTTTATAAGTGTTGTGCAAACTGTTCATTAAAAGCCAGTGGTCTAGCAAGCTATAGAAGATATATTTATTTATTTATTCTTCAAAGCTCTGACCTCAATTGGCAAAGCAATATTGTAATGGTGTCCATTGCAATCTGCTATCTATATCTGCTGCTCTCAAAGATTCTGAATATGTTCAGAGATTTCTTGGGCAATAATAAATCCCCCAAAACAACAACTTTGCATTTATACTAAACCTGCCTGTTATAAATGGATTCTGTATATTTTTGTCATAAGTACTTGTACTTAAATCTGTTTAACAAAGCTGTTTATATTATGACTGTTTATATTGTGACTGTTTATATTGTGATAAAAAATATATATATTTTTTATTATTATTATTTATTTATTTTAACATTGCTTAACCCCTTCAGGACGGAGTCAATAGTGTACATTCTGATCAAAACAAAACGTAAACAAAAACTGGAATTTGTACTATATGTCTGTTCAACTGTAATTCCCCGCTGTCACATTAAGTGCACCCACACTTATTATATATCATTTTGTTCAGGAGAAACATGGCTTTAATGAATCATTAACTATTCATATATGGAACATAATTTATTATGAATAAAATTAAAAAAAATGTGAGAAAATAAGATTTTTTAAAAAAATTTGTATTTATGTCTGACATTTTAGCTGTGAATGTCATAATACTGTTAGGTTTTACTGCAAAAAAAAAAAAGCACATATTTGTAATCAGCGATGTCTCACAAGTAAAACAGTACCCCCCATTAACAGGTTTTATAGTGTTTTGGAAAGTTACAGGGTCAAATATAGAACGTTCCATTTTCAAATTGAAATTTGCCAGATTAGTAATGTTACCTTTGAGACAGTGTGGTAGCCACTTAGTCACAAACACTGGCCAAAGTTAGCGTTCATATTTGTTTTTGTGTGAAAAAAGCAAAAAACTAATATTTGGCCAGTGTTTGTGACTAAGTGGCTACTAAGAAAGACTAGACATACCCCACTTGCAATACCTTGGGTTGTCTACTTTTGCAAATGGTATGCCATCATGGGGGTAATTCTCATTCCTGGGCTACCATACGCTCTCAACAGGGCCGGTGCTTGGATTTTTAGGTACATAGGCGAAGATGCATTTTTCCGCCCCCCCCCCAAAAATCTTCACCTATGTGCCTCTTAACCAGCCCCTCTCCCCTCCTCTCGACCATTAGTGGTCCCTTCCGTTCCCTGTCCCTTAGTGTTCTTCTCCCCTCCCCCCTTTCCCCCTCCCCCCTTTTTTCCCTGTCTCTTGGTGTTTCTCTCCCATTCCCTCCCTGTCCCTTGGTGCACCCCCCACCCCTTTAGTGGTCACACTTCCTGGTGTGTGCCTCCTACCTCTATTGTTGCATTGCCGAGCGGAGCAGATCCCCTAAAGGAGCTTCAGTTTTCTGTACCCGGACGGACTGACGGAGTGCTCTCTCTGTGAGCACCTCCTGTCAGTCTGGCCAGGTACAGGAAACAGAAGCTCCTGTACCGCGCTCTGCTCCACTACACTCTGTACACACTGACAGTCACACACTCAATGACAAACACACAGACGTCACTGACAGACACAGACACATTGATCTGACACACACTCATTCATTGACACTGACAGACCCACACTGATTGACACTCATTGACAGACACACTGATAGTCACACACAGACTCAATGACAAACATACTCTCACTGATTTGACAGACACACACTCATACACTGACAAACACACTCATCATACACTGACAGACACATACACTCACATGCACACACAATCATACAATCACTCACAGACACACAGACAGTCACTCACTCACAAACACACACTGTCACTCACAGACACACACCGAAGCACACAGTCACTCACAGACACACACACACACACACACACTGTCACTCACAGACACACGCTCAGTCACTCAGACACACGCACTCATACAATCACTCACTCACACACACTCAGTCACTCAGACACACATGCTGTCACTCACAGACACACATGCTGTCACTCACAGACACACGCTCAGTCACTCACAGACACACGCTCAGTCACTTAGACACACACACTCATACAATCACTCACACACACACACACACTGTCACTCACAGACACACGCTCAGTCACTCAGACACACACATGCACACACACTCATACAATCACACACACACGCTGTCACTCACAGACACACACGCTGTCACTCACAGACACACACGCTGTCACTCACAGACACACGCTGTCACTCACAGGCACTGTCACTCACAGACACACACGCTGTCACTCACAGACACACACAGAGACGCACACAGTCATTCATGGACACACACACTGTCACTCACAGACACACGCTCAGTCACTCACAGACACACACACTGTCACTCACAGACACACGCTCAGTCACTCACAGACACACGCTCAGTCACTCACAGACACACACACTGTCACTCACAGACACACACACACACTGTCACTCACAGACACACACACACAGACACACACACTGTCACTCACAGACACACACACACACACACACAGACACACATCACATACATTCACTAATAATTTTATAAATAAACATTTTCCACACAGCCTCCCTACCTGGAGAGCTGGTGTGGATGCTGGATCGGTCCCTGGGGTTGCTGGGCGGCGTGCGGCAGTGCTGTGATCAGGCGCGCGAGGGAGCTCTAATCTCCACCCTCTGCTCCCTCGCGGGTTGCCTACTGATGACGTCATGTTCCGGCTCCCGCGGCATCAGTAGGCAGCGCGCGAGGGAGCAGAGGGTGGGGATTAGAGCTCCCTCGCGCGCCTGATCACAGCACTGCCGCGCGCTGCGCCGGGGGTCAAGATGGTGGCCGGGCAGGAGGGAGAGCTTCCCTCCTGCCGGTCACTGAAATATTGCGCCCCCAGTGCCCGTGCGCCCTAAGGCGGCCGCCTGTGCCGCCTTATGGACGCGCCGGCCCTGGCTCTCAAAGGCAACATAACCAATCTGGCAAATTTCAATGTCAAAAAAATGAAATGTAAGCCTTATATGTGACTCTCTAACTTTCCAAAACACCATAAAACCTGTACATTGGGGGTACTGTTATTCTCAGGAGACTTCACTAAACACAAATATTAGTGTTTTAAAACAGATTACAACAATAATATAGTCCATAAAAGTGCAGTTCGTTTGTAAAAAATGCAAAAAACTTAACTTTTACTTAAAATATCATTGTTGTAATACAATTTACCAGTTTGAAACCTAATATTTGAGTTCAGCGAAGTCTCCAGAGTAAAACAGTACCCCCTATGTACAGGTTTTATGGTGTCTTGGAGAGTTACAGGGTCAAATATAGTGCTTGCAAATTAAATTCTCTGCACTTTCTCCCTGTGTTGTCAGGCATGTCAATCAAATTTTAATTAATCAAATCACATAATTATGTTAAAAGATTACTTAAATATACATGTAGAATTTTAATATATATGCATTAATAGGTATTTAAATTCTACGTGTATACTAATGTAATCTTTTATGTAATTATATGTATTTATATATATATATATATATATATATATATATATATATATATATATATATATTTGCAGTTATTTGTATTTTATATATAGATATAAATATAATGTAATTCTAAGTGTATTTTTTTTACCTATATATATATCAATAACAAAATACAGTTAGAATGAAATTACATATGAATATATAATTTATATAACATTTTGTTTCAATGTTTTATTTATTTATTTTAATATTTTATTTATTTATTATTGTAATTATAAGTATATACATATATATATATAATATATGTGTATATATCTATTATATATATAATATATATATTATATATATGTAACGTCATTCTAAGTGTATTTTAATACTAATATATGTACTTATATTAATATTAAAATACACTTTCTATGACATTACATATATATAATATGTATATATATTATATATATAATATATATATATATATATATTATATATATATATATAAATACATTTCTATTTTAATTTTACACATGTCTAATATTTTTTTTTTACAGCTCTCACCAGCAGGGGGACTGTCTGACATTTCAGACAGTCACCCTGCTGGCAGATCCACAGCCAGCTATAGGGGGCCATGTGATCGCTCTTTGAGAGCGATCACATGGCCCCCGAGGGCCTCATTTCCAGGGGAGGGCTGCCTGAGCTGTCAGGCAGTCCTCCCGAAGAGGATCGCGGCGGAGTTAAGTATCCCAGGCGCTCTGGGGGCTGCAGCCGTTACGGCGTTCAATGCCGCCGCAACGGCTTTAAAGCCCATTTAAATGGGAACGGCATAGAACGCCGTAACGGCGTTAAGGGGTTAATTTTTAAAGATACCTGCATATTTAATTAAATATCCTTTATATGTCTTTAAGGCATAAAATATCTGCAAATTAAGATTATATACAAAAATGCATGTTATGGGTGTTCCTGCGATTCCTTTTCTATCATTTATTTTTCTTTAAGTCTGAAATCAGATGCCTTTGGGATGTGCACCCCTCAGCCCCCAGTTTCAGAGGCTTCTTTGGAGGTGAGCACAGAAAAGTATAGATTAAAATAGATGTGAGGGGGCTTTGGACAGTAAAGTTACCTTAATTATACTTTTCATATAGCGGATATGTGATATGCAATGTGATTTAATATATCAGAGTTTTATCACTTTAATTGACACTGCATTTTTTTTTTATGCATTATTCTTTATGCATTATTATTTTATTTTTTTCTTAAATTTTTACTTCTGTTTAGAATATTGCAGGCTTTGCAATATCAAATTAATTTTGCAGTATAAATATTCACAGTGATCTTACAACATATTATTAAAATTAGCCTCTTTCAGAATTGTAGAATATGTGGTGAAACTGAATCCCCATATATGAGATTTGAAACTGCATTTTTATTTCTACTCTGTGCCCAGGGCCGGACTGGGAAAAAAATTCGGCCCGGGCATTTTTTTATCACAGCGGCCCACTAAGAAGGGGGCGGGGCAGAGAGGGTGTGTTTTGTCATCACTCATGACAAACACGCTCCCTCTCAAAGTGAGCATGTTGGTTCAATGCTCTTCCAGGGCAGACTATGCGCAGAGCTCTGCTGAAGAGCTCTAGCATGAGAAAAAAGCTCTGTATTTGTTCTGCACAGTGCAAGCAAATTTAAAAACATGCTTGCACTGTGTTTCCTTGCAACTTGTCTCTGGTGTCTCTATAAATGGATACCAGGAGACAAAAGGGCCAGGAAAGAGTATTGTGCATGTGTTTGGAGCCTGTTTGTGGTATTACGTTTGTGCAGAGTGAGCTGGTCATGGTGTGGTATTGTGTAATAAGGTCTGTTTTAGTGTGTGTGAGTGCTGAGTGTGATAGTGCTGTGTATGATGTGTGATGTGTGTGAGAGTGCTGTGTGTGAGTGTTCTGTGTTATGTGTGTGAGTGCTGATTGTGATAGTGCTGTGTATGAGTGTTGAGTGTGATAGTGCTGTGTATGATGTGTGTGAGTGCTGAGTGTGATGTGTGTGAGAGTGATGTGCCTGAGTGCTGAGTGCTGTGTGTGAGAGTGTTGTGTGATGTGTGTGAGAGTGCTGAGTGTGAAAGTGCTGTGTGATGTGTGTGAGAGTGCTGAGTGTGAAAGTGCTGTGTGTGAAAGTGCTATGATGTGTGTGAGAGTGCTGCGATGTGTGAGATTGCTGTGTATGATGTGTGTGAGAGTGCTATGATGTGTGTGAGAGTGCTATGATGTGTGTGAGAGTGCTATGATGTGTGTGAGAGTGCTATGATGTGTGTGAGAGTGCTGCGATGTGTGAGATTGCTGTGTATGATGTGTGTGAGAGTGCTGTGTGTGAGAGTGCTATGATGTGTGTGAGAGTGCTGCGTGTGGTGTGTGTGAGAGTGCTATGATGTGTGAGAGTGCTGCGCTGTGTGTGAGAGTGCTATGATGTGTGTGAGAGTGCTGCGATGTGTGAGATTGCTGTGTATGATGTGTGTGAGAGTGCTATGATGTGTGTGAGAGTGCTGCGTGTGATGTGTGTGAGAGTGCTATGATGTGTGAGAGTGCTGCGCTGTGTGTGAGAGTGCTGTGTGTGAGAGTGTTGTGTGTTGTGAGTGCTGGGTGTGATAGTGCTGTGTGTGAGAGTGCTGAGTGTGAAAGTGCTGTGTGTGAGAGTGCTATGATGTGTGTGAGAGTGCTGTGTGTGAGAGTGCTATGATGTGTGTGAGAGTGCTGTGTGTGAGAGTGCTGAGTGTGAGAGTGCTGAGTGTGAGAGTGCTGAGTGTGAGAGTGCTGGGTGTGAGAGTGCTGTGTGAGTGCTGAGAATGCTGAGTGTGATAGTGCTGTGTATAAATGTTGTGTGTTGGGGGGTAAATAAACAAATAAAAAATTAAGTGGGGGTAAATATATAAAAAAATAAAATAAAAACTAAGCAAAAAAAAAACTAAACCCCCCCCCTCCCTTCTTACCTTTAGCCTGGGAGGGGGGGACAGGCACGTGGTAGCTGGGAGGGGGGGCACCGGCACTCGCACACCATCCCTGGTGGTCCAGTGGTGAGTGAACTCTCTCGCGAGATCGGGGCGTTGCCATGGCAACGCTCCGGATCTCGCGAGAGAAACCCGGCGGAGCTGTAAGACAGAGCTCCGCCGGGTCCTCTCCCTCCCTCCCCAGCCGCAGGTCTATTTAAATGGGCCGGTGAGGGAGATCTTTGATCCCCCCACCGGCCCATGGAGGCACACAGCGGGGCCGGCGTTCGGGTAGCGCTGGCCCTGCAGGAGCCGGCCGGGGAGATCCTGTGATCTCCCCTGCCGGCCTCGGCCCCACGGACACCGCGGCCCACCGGGCATTTGCCCGGTGTGCCCGATGGCCAGTCCGGGCCTGTCTGTGCCCTAATCTGTATTTATATATATAATTGCGGCAGCATATAGCTTTTAAAGAAGCAATTATTTCACCCATCATGTGTGGTTGACTGTGGACTTTTTAAAACCTATTTTTTATTTTTATTTTTTATAAATCCGTTTCTGGCTCAGAGAGCAGGCTGCTGAATGCATGTAAATGCTCTTAATGCTTAGTCTATATACATTTATTTATAAACAACATTGATATATTTATATATAAACAACTTTGATATTTAATCTTATTTTATATTATTTTATGAAAACCTAGTTTATGAAATTCACTGAGATTACATGTGTCTGATCTGATTACAGTCGGTAGTACAATATCATTGTTCTAATTTCCTTACTGCTAGCACTACAGGTACAGTGGGATAGTACCACTTATTTTAGTAAGCGTTCCCTTTTAAAATTGGTGTACTTTAATCCTTCTGCCATTGCAATAGATTAAAGACTGTACTTGAGTAAGCAAAGTCACCATGTGCAGGAATTGTGCACTTTAAATATTAGAATACTTATGCTATTCTAGTGAATTGGGCTGGCTGCTACATCATTTAGTATCTTTTGGTCACATTTAAAGCTGTAAATGTATTTAACATTTTATTTAAATAAGCCTTTAACAATCTCAGTTTAAAAGTTATCAGAGATCCTATATATTTACAATTTTATTTTGCCCTGATTTATCTTACATATATATTATTTTTAATCATGTTATAAACAGGGGAGGGTTGGCAGCCTTAGGCCTGGGGGGCAAAACCAGTCAAGTGACCCATTGCACCACCAAATCAGTTCACCATCAATGCCCACCTTTTCCTGGTTTCCGGGTGCAGTTTGGCTCCACTAGTCTGGTGTAGAACAGGATCTCTGGAGGCTGTTTGCAATGTTCTGGGAGAATTGGAAGCAGCTCCATTTTTTTTGGGCCCCTTACACAGCTCAAGGTCTGGGCCCAGGGCCAGTATGCCCATAAGGCCCACTCATAAGTCCACTTATATGTTCCACCCACCCATTAGTTCGCTCACAGGGAGTGGAGTGTGTAGGGGATGTGTTATGTGTTATTGTAGAGGATCTAATATGTGTGCTTATGATATGTAGTGTATAGGGATACCAGTTTGTGTAGGTGATGCAGTGTGTTTGTATGTAGTGGAAGCAGTGTGTATTTGTGTATAAGGGATGTATTGTGTGTTTCTGGTTGTGTGTAAGGGATGCATTGTGTAAATCTGTGTTTGTATGCATAAGGGATGCAAGGTGTGTGTCTGTATGTGTGTGCATTGAGTGTAAGAGATGCATTGTGTTTCTGTGAGTATGTAAGAAAAGCAGTGTGTGTGTTTGCATGTGTGTGTGTAAGGGTTTGCATTGTGTGTTTCTGTGTATGTGTGCAAAGGATGCATTGTCTTTGTGTGTAAGGGTTGCATTGTGTGTGTGTGTAATGGATGCATTGTGTGTTTCTCTGTGTGTAAGGGAAGCATGTTGTGTTTCTGTGTGTGTAGGGATGCATTGTGTGTTTCTGTGTATGTATAGGGATGCAGTGTGTGTAGGGATGCATTGTGTGTTTCTGTGTATGTATAGGGATGCATTGTGTGTGTGTGTGCGCGTAGTGTGAAAGAGCTCCCTGTCGTGCCCCCTGTCCTATAGAGCTGTCCCTTCTGTCCCTTAGAGCTCTCCCCTGCCCCTTAGTGGTCTCTCCTCTCCCCCACCCTCCCCTAGCGGTCTCTTCTCACACTCACCCACCCACCCTGTGCTCTTCTCATCCCCCCCTCCATGTGTTCTTCTCACAAACCCCCTCCATGTGTTCTTCTCACTCCCCCCCTCCATGTGTTCTTCTCACTCCCCCCTCCATGTGTTCTTCTCACCCACCCTGTGTTCTTCTTACCCCCTCCTCCCTGTGTTCTTCTTACTCCCCCCTTGTTCTTCCTATCCCCCTTCTTCTTCTTCTTATCCCCCCCTTCTTCTTCTTATCCCCTTCTTCTTATCCCCTTCTTGTGCTCCCCCCTTCTTGTTGTTCCCCTTCTTCTTACTCCCTCCCTCCCCTCTTCTTCTCTCCCCTCCTTACTTTCCCTCTCCCCTTCTTACTCTCCCCTCTTCTTACTTTCCCCCTCTTACTCCCCTCCCACTCTTCTTACTACCTCCTCCCCTTAATCTCCGGCCTCCCCCTCTTCTTGCTCTCCTCCTCTCCCTCTCCCCTCCCCACTTGTTACTCTCCCCCCTCCCTCCTCTTCTTCCTCTCCCCTCCTCCTCTTCTTACTCTCCCCCCTCATCTTGCTCTCCCCCCTCCCCCCTCTTCTTACTTCTTACTCTTCTTACTCTCCTCCCTTCCTCCTCCCCTCTTCTTGCTCTCCTCCTCCTGTTCTTCTCTCTCCCCTCCTCCTCTTCTTCTCTCCTCCTTCTTACATCCCCCTCCCCCTCTTCTTACTCCCCCCTCCCCTGTTCTTCTCCCCCTCTCTCCTCTTCTTTCCTCCCCTCCCTCTTCTCTCCCTCCCCCTTTCTTCTCCCCCTCTCCCCTCTTCTTGCTCCCCCTCCCCTTGCCTCCCCCTCCTTCTTTTCTCTCCCCCTCCCCTCTTCTTACCCCCCTCTTCTTACTCCCCCTCCACCTCTTCTTATTCCCCTCATCCTGTGCTGGGGAACCACAAAGGAGCATGAAAGAGAGACATGCTCCTCCCTCCTTCAGTCCTCAGCGCTAGTGACAGGACAGGCATGCCACCGGACCGGTGAGGCTGCCACCCAGCCCAGCAGCTCCAGCGTGGAGAGCGGCCAGCCCCCTCTTACTTCTGTCTGTAAATGGGAGGGGGGGGGGAAATAAAACAGAGAGGGGGGGATAGATAGAGGCAGGGGAAGAAAGAGACAGTAGGAGAATAGAGAGACACAGGAGGAGAAGAGAGATGTGGGGGAGAGAGACACAGGGAGAAAGGAGAGAGACATGAGAAAGAGACAGTGGAAGAGAGAGAGACACAGGGAGAAAGGAGAGAGACACACAAGGGGAGGGAGAGAAAGAGGCAGAGGGGTAAGAGAGACTGGGAAGGAGAGGGGAGACATGGACACAGAGAAGCAGTGAGGGGGAGAAAGAAACATACAACGGGACTGGGGGGAGACAAAAAGGCACACAGAGGGGCTGTATATATCACTGGTGGATCCAGGGGGGCAACGGAGCAATTGCCCCCCCCTCCCCTGCCAGCCGATCTCTCTCCCCGGTCCGCAGGCACCGTGCAGGCAGCCGGCAAGGGAGGGAGGAAGAGAGGACCTGGGAGCTCAGCCTGCAGCTCCTCTGGGTCCTTCTTGCGCGAGCACAGAGCGTTTCCGCGGTTACCACGGCAATGCTCCTGCTCTCGCAAGAGTCATCTCTAGACCTGGAGCCCTTCAGCCCTCTAGCCCTTCAGCCATCTAGCCCCATAAACACACTGCCCTCACACACACACATCATACACATTCACACACAGCCCCCCCACACACCATACACATTCACACACTGCCCCCCATACACACACACTGCCCACCCATACACACACAGACCCCCATACACAGACCCCCATACTAACATTGTCACACACATACACAGCCCCCTCATACACACATTGCCCCACACACCCTACACATTCACACACTACACCCCCCACACACACACACTGAACCTTTCACACACACTGCACCCCTCACACATTGCACCACTCCTCCTATACCCTACTACAGCCCCATATCCCAGCAGACCCCAGGTAAGTTGTCAAACTGTTCTTAAACGGTTTCACTACTTACTCTGGGAGGGGGTCCCGGCCCTCCTGGACCATAACCACTACACAGAGCAGTAGTGGTTATTGTGCATGGATTATTTCTTTAAATAATCTACAAGTGCCCCAGTAGCCAGCAAGCCAGACAACCCACAGGCCAGCCAGCCAGCCAGCCCACAGGCTGGCCAGTAGCCAGCCAGCCCACAGTCCACCAGTTAGCCAGCCCGCCGGCCAGCCTGTCAGCCCACCGGCCAGGCAGTCACCCCACCGGCCAGGCAGTCAGCCCACCGGCCAGCCAGTCAGCCCACAGGCCAGCAGCCAGCCCACAGGCCTACAGCAAGCCACAGGCTTACAGCCAGCAAGCCCACAGCCTGCCAGTCATAGCCAGCAAGCCACAGCCTGCTAGCCACAGCCAGCAAGCCCACAGCCTGCCGGCAGTAGCCAGCAAGCCCACAGCCTGCCAGCCACATCCAGCAAGCCCACAGCCTTCCAGAAAGCCCACAGACACCGAGATAGCCTCTGCTAGAAAGACCCCCTCCATGGCCCATTAGCCCTCAATTGTAGTCTCTACTGAGGCCTTGAAGGGATTATTGCACTTTTGTTCTTTGTGTCTAAAGATTGTGTAGGGTGTGGCTGGAGGCGGGGCATGGAGGCGGGAAAAGGGTGGCGCTTGCTGCGGAGCATGGGTGGTCCTGTAAGGGAGCCCTTGATTTATTTTGCCCGGGGGCCCTGAGGGTTCTCAGTCCGCCTCTGCATGTCAGCCTCTCTTTCATTTTAAGATGGAGCAGCGTCTGTCTCCAAGTCTCTCCTCTGTTTCTTAACATTTAAAAGTACACCTATTTATACCTTAGGTGTCTCCATTTTAGGGTTACCGTAGTTCATATATGAAAAAGTAACACTTCTTTTACTTTATTCATTTTAGGACCTCCCTTAACTTGGCAAAAATACAAGGCCATAACTAAAGGGTGTATACATCATGGAAATTTTCCTGACTTAGTTCAAGATGGCATCTTAAAGTCTGGACATTCTTATCTACTTAAGGTTACCACAGTATATTGTGTACTGAAAGAGTTGTAGCATAGCCTTGAAGCTTGTTTATGCGTTATTGTAATTCGTCTGGGACAAAATGGCGCAAACATATTATGCACTGAGGTTATTGCTTCAAGAAACAGTTATGAAAAACAATATGTTCCATTTCTAACACCTTGTCAGTTTGCAATATCTCTTAAAGACAAAGTACACAGTTTAAGAAATACAACATTTAATTCTAAAACTTGTAATATTTGCATTTGCCCATAACAGTCAGTGTGTGTGTGTCTGTGTGTATCTGTCAGCGAGTATGTGTGTGTCTGTCAGTGAGTATATGTGTGTGTGTCTGTATGTGTATGTCTGTCTGTCAGTGAGTATGTGTGTGTGTGTGTGTCTGCCAGTGTGTGTGTGTCAGTGTGTCTGTATGTGTGTGTGTCTGTCTGTCAATTAGTGTGTGTATGTGTGTGTGTGTCTGTCAGCAAGTATGTGTGTCTGTCAGTAAGTATGTGTGTGTGTGTCAGTGAGTGTGTGTGTGTGTGTGTGTGTCAGAGTGTGTGTCAGTGAGTGTGTGTCTCTGTCAGTGCGTGTGTGTGTGTCTGTCAGTGTGTGTGTATCAGTGTGTGTGTGTGTCTGTTTGTGTGTGTCTGTATATGTCTGTCTGTGAGTGTGTTTGTGTCTGTCTGTGAGTATGTGTGTGTGTCTGTATGTGTCTGTCAGTGAGTGTGTGTGTGTCTGTCAGTGTGTGTGTGTGTCTGTGTGTGTGTGTGTCTGTGTGTGTGTGTCTGTCAGTGAGTATGTGTGTGTGTGTGTGTGCGCCCCACATAAACTTAAACCTTGTTTATGTGGCACGTGCCACACTTTAAATTTGACATGCTTGGTGTAAAACCTTGCCATTTCTAAAAAATAAAATAAATTTTTTTGCAAAAAACACATCCCATCCCATCACATAATTCAATGTTTGGAGGTCCTTACATCATGTTGTGACTTTTTGTTGACAGTAAAAAAAAATATTTATATTGTATGTTGTCTAAATAACCTGGCATATTCTTTTAGCTATTATTCTTGATATTATTAGATTCCTCTGTATTGGTTGCAGTATTACTGGTAAACCTGGGAAACAGAAGCCCATTCAATAGTAAATTATGAACTAAAATATCTCTACTTAACTTATCTGTTTACATAAACTGCACCTTTCCAGGCTGTACCTGAGATTTGTATACATTGTGTCCATCAACATCTTCATCCTTACCAAGTTGTTGGATATACCCTTTGCAGAGCAGGGCATGCATTTCTTCATTCTTTATAATGTAGAACCGTTTTCTTAAGTTTATAAATTGTGTGATTATTTTACTAAAATGGATGCCCATTTTATTAGTCTCAAATATCATTTATGAACCTCAATTTAAAAAGAATGGATCTACAGACAGTTAATTATTCCCATTTATCCCCAGCACCCATTGAGGTTGTGACAACCTCAATAGCAATTACCTGTCCAAGGTCAGTGAGCACTGTAGCAGCAAGATACATAAATGTGACATTTCAAATATTTGCACTGACTTTGAATTTTCTAATGTTCATGGCCCTATAGAAGATTGCACTGAGCTGGACCTCACTGTATTAGTGAGCTTGTTGTACTTAGATAATGGCAAACAAGGTGATGAACTGCGCCCCCAGAAAAATAAAATAAAATAGTACAGAAATCGGTAATATATAACAGGGGATATATTTACGTCAGTATATATTCAGTCTATATATGCAGGGATGGGATGGTTTCTATAACCTTAAAGGAAGCACAATGGACTACAAATAGTGCAATATGTAGCAGTTATTTGGACTATATGAGTTAAAGGTGCCAACTCACAATTGGTTGAGATACTAAGAGCTCTGCTGTTATGCGCCTGGAAGATACAATCCCTGTCTGTGGATTTATGTAGCTCTGTTCTGTTGTTCTTGCTGTCTAATATATATGAGAAAACACAATAGAGAGAGATCCTATGGTGTAGTACATACGTATCCTACTTACACCTATGGTGTAGTATATACGTATCCTACTTACAATATCCAGAGCAATGGCCTGCTCTGGTATGGAGAGCGTTGGTGGTATTATCCCCACCTAGGATATGCAGGATGCAACAGGGAGAATGATGACAGGAATGTGATCTCATATATCCACAGGCGGGGATTGTACAGTCCAGGTGCATAACAGCAGAGCTCTTAGTAGCTCAACCAATTGTGAGTTAACACTCTATATTCCTACCTCAAATAGTCAAAATTACTGCTACATATTGCATTATTTTTTGTCCATTTCTGCTTCCTTTAAGGTTATAGAAACCATCCCATCCCTGCGTATATAGACTGAATATATACTGATGTTAATATATCCCCTTCTTATATATTACCAATTTCTGTATTATTTTATTTTTCTTGGGGCGCGGTTCATCACCCTGTTTGCCATTATCTGTATTGTTAGTGAGATTTTGGGAATTCTCACAGATTTACTGCTGCCCACCCATCGTTTCCCTTTGTAGTGAGCACTTATTTCTATTCTATTTGTTGTACTTAGAGCATGCGTCAAAATACAAGAAAGATGCTGTCTCCATGACCATTGAAAATATTGTATTTGTAGTGCTGTCCCCTTTTAAGCTATCACATTAAACTTACATTTTTTCTTTGTTTGTATGGAATTTACTATTGTGTCATGCTTGGTGGCATTGGAGTGCCACCCTTTTCTTCTAGCTAACACTATGTCAATTTCCTTTATAAGCCCTTCTCCAAGTGCCTGTATTAGCTGAATAAATTTCACGGGTGATTAAGACTTAAGCATTCCTTTTTTACTACAATGCATTTAAGAACTAGTTTTAACTAGATGAGATAGGGGGGAGTTATGTACAAACAGTTAAAACACTCATCATAAAGTACTGAGCAAAAAATAAACCTGAGGCAGTGTTGCAAGAAGTTTATAACTCATAACCAATATATAGGTTATACAGTGATAGGTCTGCACATGTTTATAATGATGCAATTATCTAATTGCCTAGCCTACTTATAATGCCCAGATCTGATTCAAAACTTTAAACTACCTTTTTATATACACAAAATCAATATTTTTGACACACATTTTAAGATTAGGCCTGTGCAAATATGGCTCAGTGCAATCTGGTATCTGGTTAAAAAAAGTAGAAGTATATGAATTAGGTGCTTAGACGATGATGGAATCTAATTTTTTACCTTAATATACCCATGTTTAGGCAAAAGTCCCTTTCTTTGTTTTATAGTAATTGGCTGCTCTAAAAATTCTTGGACGTTATTTATAATTTCTGTTTTTTTTCAGCAAACTCATTTTTGGCTACACAGCAAATAACTGAGAATTCATGAGAGATAAAATAATGCCATTTAGGGAATGATGGGCTGGATTTATGGCCCGCAACACATAGTGCTTTTAAAATTTGTTAATTTTGTTTAAAAATTTTGGGCAGTCTCTTTGAACTTACCACCTGTGTGTTTATCATTCATTGGGTGCTCTACCAGCCTGTAAGAGGGTTTAGGTTCAAGCAGAGATCTCTAAATTGAGGTTCATGGCATTCCGGTCTATTGTATACAAGGTTCTCCACCACTAAAAATAACAGATGGATAGAATGCAAATTATTTATTATGTCATCTTCTACAAAAATCTCTGAAATCATTTTTTTTACTATACTTTTTTTTCTTGAGTAAGTTCTCTTTTAAAGAGCTAAACTTTTGAAGCCAATTTAACTGGCAGATAACTGAAAATATATACACTGGTTCAATGTTTATTAAAAAAAAAAAAAAAAAAATTATAATAGAGAGTCTCTTTTCATACTGTACTGGTGT
This sequence comes from Pelobates cultripes, assembly GCA_933207985.1. Taxonomy (NCBI): domain Eukaryota; kingdom Metazoa; phylum Chordata; class Amphibia; order Anura; family Pelobatidae; genus Pelobates; species Pelobates cultripes. The sequence goes on from OW240916.1 coordinate 99,385,624, forward strand.
TGAACTCATCAGATGTAAATGCAGGATGCTTGTGTATTTTAATTACATGGCTCCAGGGTGAAAGATGCAGAGAAAAAGGATATGAATCCTGTCTGCCTCGGAATGTGCTGCACAGGTTCTACAATTATATTCATGCTTGGTATGCAAAGCATATATTTTCATCCATACATTTTGCAGTACACTTTTTTGCATGTGGATATATTCTGTTATGCAAATGACAAGCTGCTGGAGGAATTAAGTCTTTGAAATATCTTCAGTGCCTTCGGCTGACCGTTTAAATTATCTGTTGGGTTTTCGTTTCTATTTTTATTTTGTACTTTGGCATCACAAGCTTAGTAAGAAGGTTTATGTTTCAGTAGAATTTCTCACCAATTACAAGCATGCCTCCTCAAAGAGTGTATGTTAATTGGATGTCCCTCCAGAGCAAAGTGCCCTGTGTTTGTTTTGCGCAGTGCTGGCAAACTTAAAGGAACACTACAGCATTAAGAATACTAAAGTGCATTCCTAACGCAATGGTGCCTTAGTAGACTTTTAATTCCCTGTAGAAAGTAAAAAAGTAAGTTTACTTACCTTCTTGGCTATAAGGCCACCTGATTGAAATAGCAGAGTTCTACTCTGCAGTTTTTTTAGAAGTTCCTCTAGTGCAGGGGTTCTCAACCCAGTCCTCGGGACCCCCTACCAGTCCAGGGTTTAGGGATTACCTGGGTGTGTCTAAGGTGTTTAGAAAAAGAAAAAAAAAACACCTTAGAGTCTAAGGTGTTTTCCCCCCCCCTTTTTCTAAACACCTTAGACACACCCATTTAATCCCCAGATCCTGGACTGGTAGGGGGTCCCGAGGACTGGGTTGAGAACCCCTGCTCTAGTGGCTGTCTGAGTGAAAACCACTAGAGGTAAATCCTGCAATGAAAACATTTCTGTTCTGGGGTTGTAGTGTCTGTGTGTATTGGGACTGTAGTGTTTATGTGTGTGTGACTAGAGGGGCTGTGGTGTGTGAACAGGGACTATGAAGTGTGTATATAGTGACTGTAGCGTGTGTGTGGACATTCTTTTTGCTCCACATTTTGTCCCCCCTTTTGCCTGGTTTGTCTGATGTCCAGACCATGCCTGATTGTTAATAATAATTGTTCCTGGAGGATGAGACCTCTTTGTAGAAATATAATATATAAATAGTGAAGAGACTAGATATCTATTCTATTTTAGGTTTTCTATTCTATCTATAAACCCTGAAGTGTGATATCTATGTTCTAAACCTTTATCACAGGGTAAATATGGGGACACATTTTTATCTTAAGTAGCAAGTTGAGCAAATTATCCAGTCCAACTAACTTGAGAGTTATAAATTAAAAAAATATAATGACTTTTTAGTCAGTATATATTTAATTCTGTATGTTTCCCGATTCTCTTTGGATCAACCACTAGATTTGCTAAAAGTTGAGAGGGACCTGTCAAATCTATTATAAATTTGTAGCAGGGCTGTGTCTCCTCCAAATGAAGCCCGAGGTGTGATATCTATGTTCTAAACCTTTATCACATCATAAATACGGGCAGGGCCGGACTGGGAGAAAAATTCGGCCTGGGCATTTTTTTAACACAGCGGCCCACTAAGAAGGGGGTGGGGCAGAGGAGGTGTGTTTTGTCATTACCAATGACAAACACGCCTCCTCTCAAAGTGAGCATGTTGGTTCAATGCTCTTCCAGGGCAGACCATGCGCAGAGCTCTGCTGAAGAGCTCTATCATGAGAAAAAAGCTCTGTATTTGTTCTACACAGTGCAAGCAAATTTAATAACATGCTTGCACTGTGTTTCCTTGCAACTTGTCTCTGGTGTCTCTATAAATGGATACCAGGAGACAAAAGTGCCAGGAAAGGGTATTGTGCATGTGTTTGGAGCCTGCTTGTGGTATTGCGTGTGTGTAGAGTGAGCTGATTGTGGTGTGGTATTGTGTAATAAGGTTGGTTTTAGTCATGTTGTGTTTGTGGTGTAAAGTGGTGTAATGTGATGGATATGTGGCTATGGGCTGTAGAGAATGTGTGTATTGGGGATATAGCAAGTGTGTGCATACAGGCTATAGTGTGTGTGTGTGTGTATATAGGTGATGTAGTGTGTGTTTAGGGGTGTAGTATGTGTTTGCTTACAAGGAATCTAGTGTGTGTATAGGGGATCCAGAGTGTTTATGTTAAGAGTGTAGTGTGTGTGAGTGTGTGTGTGTGTGTGTGTGTTTGTATATATATTTGGAAGTATTGTGTATGTGTGTGGTGCAGTGTGTTGGGGGGAGTTCTGTGTGTGTGTGAGGGGTGCAGTATGTGTGTGTGAGGGGTGCGGTGTGTGTGAGAGTGCCGTGTGTGATAGTGCTGTGTGTGATGGGTGTGAGAGAGTGCTGTGTGTGATGGGTGTGAGAGTGCTCTGAGAGAGTGCTGTGTGTGATGGGTGTGAGAGTGCTGTGTGAGAGAGTGCTGTGTGAGATGGGTGTGAGAGTGCTGTGTGAGAGAGTGCTGTGTGTGATGGGTGTGAGAGTGCTGTGTGTGATGGGTGAGAGAGTGCTGTGTGTGATGGGTGTGAGAGTGCTGTGTGAGAGAGTGCTGTGTGAGAGAGCTGTGTGTGATGGGTGTGAAAGTGCTGTGTGTGATGGGTGAGAGAGTGCTGTGTGTGATGGGTGTGAGAGTGCTGTATAAATGTTAGAATGGATTGTGTGTGTGTTGGGGGGGGGGGTAAATAAAAACAAAAAACAGGCATTAAATCCCTCCCTCCCTTCTTACCTTTAGCCTGGGAGGGGGGGACCGGCACGCTGGCACCTGGGACTGGGAGGCGGGGTGGCAGTGTTCCCTGGTGGTCCTCGTGGGTGAGTGAACTCTAGCCTGTGGGGCTAGAGTTCACTCTCGCGAGATCCGGTCGTTGCCATGGCAACACGCCGGATATCGCGAGAGGAACCCGGCGGAGCTGCAAGTTAGAGCTCCGCCGGGTCCTCCTCTCCTGGCTGTCTCCCTCCCTGTCTCCCCGCAGGCGGCCGCATTTGGGCCGGTGAGGGAGAGCTTTGACCTCCCCACCGGCCCGTCGTGGCAAACAGCGGGGCTGGCACTATGAGAGTGCCGGCCCTGCATAGACCGGCAGGGGAGATCCTGTGATGGCCAGTCCGGGCCTGAATACGGGGACAGATTTTTATCTTAAATAGCAAGTTGAGCAAATTATCTAGTCCAACTAACTTGAGAGTTAAAAACTTAACATGTTTTAATGGCTTTTTAGTCAGCATATATTTAATTCTGTATGTTTCACAACGTTATTCCAATGGAGATACTGACAAAATCTGGACTGTTGGTGGTCCATGAGGACTGGATTGTGGAACACTACTGTAAAGGGTATAGAATTATAACTCAATCTGTGAACTACTGAAAAATGTAAACTGTGTACTCTTGTCAGTGCTTGCAAATCTGATTTTGGTTTGTTTGCAACACCTTAGAGTCTTTCTGAGATAAAAGGATAATCTAGACATAGACATGGGCACTGTGTCTAGATATTTATCGGTCACACCTCCTTGATGAGGTCCACCAAGACCAAAAACAGTGATCATTCAGGGTAGATACTGCCCTTTTGAGTGAAACTAATTTTAAATGTCAATGGGTTATCTAGTGTCTATAATGACTCTAATAAGTTAAAACTATACTGACAACTAAGGTCCTGTTAATGGGCAGGTTATATGAGTTGTTTCCTGTTCTCCTGTCTGTCTTTGAATGTTAAACCCTGAAAAACACTGATGAATATATTTCTCCTATCCCATGGCACAGAGGGTAGGTGTAAGGGGCTGTAGCATTGATTCTTTCTGTTTATGAAATCCTCATCCAAGGGAAGAGGCAAATACAAATGTTAAACCTCTCCTGGTGACTAGAGGGCCTTGGAGACCACTGTTCATTTTGTTTTCTTCTCAACGGGGTATCAGTAGGAGCCATTTTTTAAAAGATTTTTTACCTTTAAAGTCGATGAGCTTATTTCTAGCACATAGCACACCAGTTAGTGGTATTTTCCTATCACCTCCATTGTTCTTTAATATTGGTATTTACAAAAATGAATACAAAAATATTTTCAACCACCATCCAGACTGCCTACCATTAAGGCAAAATAAGATGGCATCATTTATGGTTTCTAGTGTAGAGAATGGAAGAGTCAGCTTCTTGGGTGAGTGTGAGTTATAGGATTACAGGGAGTGCAGAATTATTAGGCAAATGAGTATTTTGACCACATCATCCTCTTTATGCATGTTGTCTTACTCCAAGCTGTATAGGCTCGAAAGCCTACTACCAATTAAGCATATTAGGTGATGTGCATCTCTGTAATGAGAAGGGGTGTGGTCTAATGACATCAACACCCTATATCAGGTGTGCATAATTATTAGGCAACTTCCTTTCCTTTGGCAAAATGGGTCAAAAGAAGGACTTGACAGGCTCAGAAAAGTCAAAAATAGTGAGATATCTTGCAGAGGGATGCAGCACTCTTAAAATTGCAAAGCTTCTGAAGCGTGATCATCGAACAATCAAGCGTTTCATTCAAAATAGTCAACAGGGTCGCAAGAAGCGTGTGGAAAAACCAAGGCGCAAAATAACTGCCCATGAACTGAGAAAAGTCAAGCGTGCAGCTGCCACGATGCCACTTGCCACCAGTTTGGCCATATTTCAGAGCTGCAACATCACTGGAGTGCCCAAAAGCACAAGGTGTGCAATACTCAGAGACATGGCCAAGGTAAGAAAGGCTGAAAGACGACCACCACTGAACAAGACACACAAGCTGAAACGTCAAGACTGGGCCAAGAAATATCTCAAGACTGATTTTTCTAAGGTTTTATGGACTGATGAAATGAGAGTGAGTCTTGATGGGCCAGATGGATGGGCCCGTGGCTGGATTGGTAAAGGGCAGAGAGCTCCAGTCCGACTCAGACGCCAGCAAGGTGGAGGTGGAGTACTGGTTTGGGCTGGTATCATCAAAGATGAGCTTGTGGGGCCTTTTCGGGTTGAGGATGGAGTCAAGCTCAACTCCCAGTCCTACTGCCAGTTCCTGGAAGACACCTTCTTCAAGCAGTGGTACAGGAAGAAGTCTGCATCCTTCAAGAAAAACATGATTTTCATGCAGGACAATGCTCCATCACACGCGTCCAAGTACTCCACAGCGTGGCTGGCAAGAAAGGGTATAAAAGAAGAAAATCTAATGACATGGCCTCCTTGTTCACCTGATCTGAACCCCATTGAGAACCTGTGGTCCATCATCAAATGTGAGATTTACAAGGAGGGAAAACAGTACACCTCTCTGAACAGTGTCTGGGAGGCTGTGGTTGCTGCTGCACGCAATGTTGATGGTGAACAGATCAAAACACTGACAGAATCCATGGATGGCAGGCTTTTGAGTGTCCTTGCAAAGAAAGGTGGCTATATTGGTCACTGATTTGTTTTTGTTTGTTTTTGAATGTCAGAAATGTATATTTGTGAATGTTGAGATGTTATATTGGTTTCACTGGTAATAATAAATAATTGAAATGGGTATATATTTGTTTTTTGTTAAGTTGCCTAATAATTATGCATAGTAATAGTCACCTGCACACACAGATATCCCCCTAACATAGCTAAAACTAAAAACAAACTAAAAACTACTTCCAAAAATATTCAGCTTTGATATTAATGAGTTTTTTGGGTTCATTGAGAACATGGTTGTTGTTCAATAATAAAATTAATCCTCAAAAATACAACTTGCCTAATAATTCTGCACTCCCTGTATGAATGTCCCATATCTAACCTGCCACTCTTTACAAAACACAACATTGAAAGGGTGTTTAGTAGCTGTATGGTTTGTTTTTAAACTGTTTTACCCTCATTATTCATCTTTTTTCTATGGTCCTCTTTCTTTTCTCTGATCCAAAGTATGCCATGCAGCATATTTCATTAGGGTGTGCGCCTGGAAAATATATTTGTAATGAAAAGCAAACATTTATTATATACTCTTTCATTCTGTCTTTTTATTTAGTTACTAAATAAACATTGCCTTACAACTACAATTCAGAAAAATTAGTATATACACAAAATATAAATTTTTAATATTCTGATAATAAAGTATTTACAAAGGTACAGTCCATAGTCACGATCTTTGTATTCCACCAGACTATGAGCTATTCCATACTGGTGAAAAAAGTCTTATATAGACCTTAAATTAGGATGTGGCACAGTTATTATACATGCCTTTGCTGTGTATGGGAATATTGCAGATTACCTCCAGGGAAATGCGTGGGGAATCATAAAGACATAAAACACAATATCTATTGATAGGTGAAAGTAAGAAAATCAATAGAATGATACCTTTGCTTAAGTATGATTCTCAAGCGCCACCCCAGCCCCTCCATGTGTCTCACCTCCCCAGTCCATCCATGTGACTCATCCCCACACAGTCCATCCATGGGTCTCATCCACCCACAGACCATCCATGTGACTCATCCCCACACAGTCCATCCATGGGTCTCATCCCCCCACAGCCCATCCATGGGTCTCATCCCCCCACAGCCCATCCATGTGTCTCATCCCCCCACAGCCCATCCATGTGTCTCATCCCCCCACAACCCATCCATGTGTCCCATCTCTGCACAGCACCTCCCTATGTCTTATCTTGGGGGCAGAATAAGACACATGGAGAAACTGTGGGGGGATAATACTATCATGGTGTTTCCTCCATTTTACATATTTTGTGTTTTTCCTTTACTATATTTCTGCCTTATTTTGTTTTATTTATAAGTACTAGCATTGGATAATGGTTAAAATGGCCTTATGCATAGTACAGACCAAGAAAACCTGTTTCTTTTAATCCTTGATACTGCTTAGTTGTTTGAGTATGTCCTTTGATGCATGCATGCCTCCCAACCATCCCAGTTTCGGTGGACAGTCACAATTTACGGGTCTCAATTTTGGTCACTGGGGTCCTGCTTTTGAAGACTCCATGGAATCGCCCCAAAAATGTGTAGCATCTTGGGGGACAAGGATCCTTCAGATATCACTGAAAGAGTGCTCTCTGCAGGGTCTGCCCTCAGTGGTCTGTTCTCAGATGATTGGCAGTCAGACTACACCATTTACAGGCTGGATCAGTCCTTTGGGTGGAGTCAGTGACACATTTGCATAAATTGCTCGCCAGATAACTTGTGAGTCCAAGAAGAGATCTAACTGCCACTTGTCAAGAATATTTATTTTGTGTGTGGCAAAATAAGAAATGATGGGTATGAACATTTTTTTTTTCAACCTATATTACTATTTTACTAGGGAACTGGCAAGATTCAGCTACCTCAGCAAGCAGAGTGTAGGATAAGTAAACAGAACCTTAGAAAGGAAATCATAGGATAGGTACTTATTACCACGTCTGCATGCAGCTAGGTCAGACACATGATGAGATCAGGGATTACAGAGAGTAATCAAGACAAAAGGGCTAAAATCTTTAATCTCGGCACCATATAAAGGGACATAACTCCTTCTTTGGACTTCCTGTCAGCTTTGGTCCATGGCCATCATGGTCCACATCACATTTGCCCAGTTTGGGCCTGGCTTATATATGCACAGAAGGGAGATTTATATATGCCTATGTGCGCATTTTATGTATGCATGAGAGAGGATTTTTATAAATGTCAGTAAAAGCAGTTTATAGATGTGCAAGAGATGGGTTTACACATGTAGACATAGTTTCCTATATGTTTAGCAGTGTACATTTGATAGATGCAAAGAAAAATAGTCTCATACATGCAGGGCCGGACTGGGGATTCCAAAGCAGCCCTGGAAAAAAAATCTATGCCAGCCCCATAAGTCATTGCGCCATATATTGTCGCATACAATATGTAAGGCTATGTCTTGCTACCCGAGATGATTGAGATTATATATATATATATATATATATATATATATATATTATATATATATTTATATATATATATATATATATATATTGCTTTTTCCAATATAAAATATTGATCCTTTCAGAGTAAAATTTTTAATTATACAGTAAGCATACTCACATGCAGATACAGACAATCTCACTGACACAAGCTGATTGATACACAGCCTCATAGACAAACAATCTCACTGATATACATAAGGTTATTGACATAAAAACACAAGCTCGCTGGGGAGGCGGAGCAGACAGTCCACCAGGAAATTTCCCGGTATCCCGGTGGGCCAGTCAGGCCCTGCATACATGCCTGATTTTTCCCATTTCTATGTTCCAATTAAGATGGTTTTATTTTTGACTGCAAGTGCAATGTCACATTTACACATACTTTATTGATTGACTCAATTTATAAAATTAATAGAAAAGATATTATCAAAAAAAATTTTTTGAAGGAAGAAAAGCACTTGAGAATTTGGTGCATAAATGGGTGTTGGTTCTGTTTTCGCTGTTAATTGTCTGGATTGGTTGCTCCAGCAGTTTAGCTATAATGAGGTTCTTGTTGGAACATTACCAGTAATTAATTTCAGTTAATTAATACAAAACTTTTGTGTTTTAAATTTTTTTTAAATCTCATCTTAACACCAAGATCCTCCCAAAAAACAACTGCTTTCAATATTGACAACGTTTCTCTTTACAACAATGCGTTAGCAGTATATGCCATGCGTGGGACAAAATCAAATATCAAATCTCAAATTGAATTTTTTTTCTGAATATTTAGATATGTTAATTGAATGTAAATTATAAGTAGATGTTTCTTCACAAACAGCTTTTATACGCCGTATTAGAACATCTTGATTAGGGGACAGTATTATCAGCGGCGATGGATTTTCATGAATCTAAAAAAATTCAAGTTTCAAATATGAAGGCTGCCGGCTTATTTTGCGCGCACCAAACTGGTTCAATCAGTTGTCTAAGATGAGTCATCTCTAGAGTTCATATGAAGGTCATAAAGATATAGCTGATTTAATATGAAAAAAAAACACAGTTGGCATCACTAGAGTGTAAAAAAACTGAGATAGGAATAGTTTATGCAAGTTCTGCACTGATTATCCGCCAATCTTTCTTGTTTATTTTACACTGTTAAGTGCTTTAAGCAATATTTATCATAAAAATATATTTAAAAAGTCAGCATATGGCACTGCTTCTTTTAACAAATATTTTTGACTCCAAAACTTACAGTGTATTTGCTCAGAACCAACTTGCTTTTTTCTCATGCAGTTTGTAGGGGCATTATGTTTAACCCAGCCGATACCTAAAACAAGACATTTAGATAAAAGTGGTTAAATGGAATGAAAAGGCAGTGGCATGAAGTTTGACAAGAGCCAGTTGGTTATCTGCTCAGAACAATCCTTGTAGATAATTATTTCATCATAATTGCCTTTCCAAAATCAACCCAGTCTGTATTTCATTGTTGCAGTTTTTCTCCTTATCTAACACTTACAAAGATAGTTGACACATGTCCATTAAGAAAGATGGTAAAACGTTACTACTTGACTGCTGGACGGATCATCATTAACATTGGTTAAAAAGGTTAAAAAAATAAAATCTCTTTAGTTTTGGAAAAAATCAGAGGGAATATGATAACATTATACAAATATATTTGGGGCCAGTACAAACCATTGTCCGGAAATCTATTCATAAACAGGACTATACATAGGACACAAGGTCATGCATTTAAACTGGAAGAAAGGAGTAATGTAAGGAAACCCAGTGTATTTAAACCTTATTCGGTAGTTTTCTCCCGAACCGCCAGAGCCTAGTGATTATGCCAGCCCCATAAGTCAGGTAGATCAGGTAGACGAATCCAATAGTAATTCCCACAGTTTCACAAGATGATTCCCTTAGTGAAACACATGAATCCCCAAACATCAGCCGAAGTCAAGAAGAAGGGTACAAAATGAACTGCCCTTTAATGGGTACACACAGCTCTTATGCAAGTCCCCATGCAATGGGACAGCCCTCAGGGAGGGACAAACATTAACCAATCACAGGCAGTAAAACTTTAACACACACCTACAATTCCCTCCCCTAGCCCAGGAGATAATTCAGTCTGATAAAATAGTAACTAAATTATCTCCGGGCTGAAAAATCACCTTTTCCCCCCAATATCTAGAACACCCCTTTATACTGGGGGTATCCCCATAAATTATATGTCCCCTGTTAGCCCTGATCTGGGTGACCAACATTTCCGAATTTCACCCAGATCGGTTCAGGGGTTCGCAAAAATTATGGAAGTCTCTTGTGACTGGCTCACCCTGTATGCCCAAAATAGTTCCATGAATTTGGTGGGTTTTGCCGGTCACTTTCGAAAAAGCATAAAAACGAATGAAGTACCGAATGGATCCCTCTGGCTCCTAGCAGCGTTCGTGCCCCTCTGTCGAATACACCAAAGTACCGAATAGCGCTCTTCTAGCTATTCGGTAAAGGGAGTTCCAGCGTTCGTCTGTTTGGGACCGGTGTTCGGGAAGTCGAGTGTCCGTTTTCAGTTCCATGCACTCGACAACCAGGTCCCGCTGCCTTTGTTCGTATGAACAAAGATGGCCGCGGTTTTCTCTGCCACGTGGCGTTCGACTGACGAACGCTGGCCACACATACAGAGGTAGCAATTTCACCCAAACTTTCATGTTTAATGAGCCAGAGGGGTGGTCTTTGTTCGGTAGTTCCATTTACCGAATGCAATAGGCAGAAATGGAGATAAAAAGGGGAATGCAATGGGTAAATAACATAGGGAACAGGGGGTTTCTTCACAAGTAAGAACAATAAGGATGTGAAATTCCCTGCCTGAAGAGGTGGTTTTATCAGTGTTTATACAGATTTTCAAGCAGTTGGATAAATGCTTGCAAAAACACAGTATACAGGGATATAATTTCTAATTATTGAAGTGATAGCTTCTTGATCCAATGAGATATCTGACTGCCATTTTGGGGTCAAGAAGGAACTTATTCCTAGTTTGTTGCAAAATTGGAAGCGCTCAGTCTTGTTTTTTTTTTTGCCTTCTTTTGGATCAAAAGCAAAACATATGTGAGAAAGGATGAACTTGATGGACTCAAGTCTCTTTTCTCTTTTAAGTAACTATGTAACATTATGGCTGCAAATATGCCACCTCATTGAAGAATGTTGTAATAAACTGAGCATACAATTCTGCAATTAAGGAATATATCAAGCAAAGGATATTTATTTATATATTTAAGAAGGGGGGTATACACAAGCTGTGCATTTATTACTATATGCGGTCGATCCTCAAATAACGAAAAGTAGAAAAATAATTAAAAATTAGCACACCAGTATTAAAAACTGAAGCCATAACCATATTCCATCCAGGGCTGTCTAATATGAATATGGCCCTAGGCTAGCTTCTTCTTACTCCTCCGAAAAAAAAGAATAAAAAAAAAAAAAACAACTTAAATACCTATGTAGAATGCAATATTCCAAATATCTATGTAAATTCTGCAATTATAAAATGTTGATGTAGAATCCCACAAATATTATAATTATTCCTATCCATTGTGATCTCTTCCCAGTCCCCCATTATCTCTGCTATAATTTCTCCTCAGCCCATAATATCTCTCCCCAGTCCCATTCATCTTTCCCCCGGCCCCCTTTTATTTTCCCTCAGGCCTCCCCTTACACCTGTACCACCTGTAGTATGGCAGTGTTATTAGTGTGTATCCTTCCTGTGCAGCCTGATCCCACACAACTTGTGTTAGCCTACCGAAACAGAAGCCAGCATTGCGGGGTTTAATGTTGAACAGGAAGGAGATGCGATGACAGCTCGGCCATGATACAGGACTAACCCATGGGCAGCAGGAGAAGATGTAGGTTGGTTACCTATACTGATCTGTTGTGGAGCTCTCTGAAATTTTCAGCCAGCAAACCTTCTTCCATTTAGGTTTTATAAAGGCCATATTCCACATATTTTCCACAGGACATATGTTTGAAAGCCCTTTAATAGAGGGCCAAAGGGGCTGCTGCTAAAGAATATGTTCCCTACAGAATAAGGTCTCTGCAGAATATGGGCCCCAAGTCAACTTCCCCTTGTGCACTTCTGGAAAAGAGTGCCCTGATTCCCTCTCCAAAAAGGAGTAATAGTGCAATGCAGTAACATACTGGGGGTGTGGTCCCCCATGCGACAATCAATAATGGGGTGCACACAGTAATTCTTTCTTGCCTCTAAACTGCTCCAAATATAGAGTAGAGGGGAGGGACCATAGCAAAAGGCATTTATTGTCCTCTGCCCAGTCTGTCAGAGTGGCTTGCATGATCAGCCTGCAGTGAGTGGAGGAGAACTTAGTCATATCCCACCTCTCTCCACTCACTTCTTAAGCTGTTGAAATGAAGTGCAGTGGAAGGGAACCTGAATGCTCTATATCTCAGTAGCATATAGCCATGTTGCAATTAATGTATAGAAGGGGGGAGTGGACATACAGAGCATAAGGGGTGGACAGAGAGAGAATAAGGGGTAGACAGACTGTAAATAAGGTGATGAACAAACAGAGAATGGAGTCTGACAAACAGGGAATGAGGAGTAGATAGACAAAAAGGGAGAGTTAGGTCACAGGCTGGTGGTGGACAGACAGAATGGGAGGTTTGGGGTGGTGTATGGAAGATAGACCAAAATGGTGGTGGACAAGGAGAATGAAGGTTGAACAAACAGAAAAGTTGGGCTGATCAGACAGAAAATGGTTTGGACAGACTGAATGAGAGGATTGGGGGACAGATCAAAAAAGGGGGTGGAAAAACATTTTGAAGGGTAATCAAATAGAGAATGGGGACGAATTTACAGAGAATGTGGGGAGGGCAGATATAGAGAAAATGTGGGTTGACAAAAAGAATGGGTGGTTTGGAGGTGGAATGAACGAGAATGAGGGTTGGTAGAGCATAGGTGTCGATTTGGGCAGATAGAGTGAACACGCAGAATTGGTACAATAGTATACCAGTCAGCATAGGTGAGCTTTGGAATTCATAGCTTCCTTGCGCCATACCTACTACAGTAAGCAGTGGCTATAGAACTTGGAATGTCAAGGGGTGTGCCTATGCCTGAATCAAAAGTGTTGCTGCTGAACTAGAATACTTAACTTGAGTTGACATTATCATGATTATTACGAAAGTGAGAATTCAAAGTAAAGTAAAAGTGGATTTCAATTAGAAGGCCAAAGTAGCTTAAATGAAAGCAAGTTAACAGTATTGTCGTTTTGGCCTTAAACGGACATGCATTACTTTCAAAAACTTCAGCTTTTAATGATAACATTGCCTCACTTTAAGGGCTGAAAAAAAAGCAAGTAAAGATGATTTTTTTTTCAATTTTACCTGGTTCTTCTTTTTTATGTTTTCCACAGCAACTCCAGAGGGGACACTGATCTAACCAATCAGTCCTATCCCTTGGAATGCTGGAAAAGTGCATTGGGCATGCCTGACAGATTTACACATGTGCAGTAGGAAGATCTCTTTGCCTTGCAAGATCCTGACAGTGGGAGAAGAGATTCCTGATCAATGTGATCAAGCAAAGCAGGTTCCATTGTCGGGTTTCTCTTTATTGGGGAGATTGGAGTGAGTATTTTAAGAAGGGTTGTGCCGTATAACTATGTAGAACACAATACATTTGTGTTATTAGAGGTTGAAGGCTAGAAGTCTCCACAAAACTAGCATGATGCTTAGTGGATCACTTGTGTCTAAAGCATAAACGCTCTCTCTAATAACATGAGAAAAATTATTAACAGCTGCTTTTATGTATTGAATTAATTGAACTATTTCCTGGTAAGGGACTGATTAATTCCACAGTTTACAGTTTGTATTAGCCACAGCACTGCAGCCAATCTTATTATTAAAGACTCTGCTATGCACTTAAAGACGACATGCTTGAAAATGAGATGACCATTTAATTGACCGATATACAAATAGAGAAATGCTTTAATCAAATTAGAGATGATGAGTCATCATGAACGTATGCTGGAAATCTGACTTTTATTAATAGAAAAGCCAGTAAATTCTGAAATTATGAATCTCCATTACTCTCATTGCTGTCTCTTAATGCTCTTTATAAATAAAGCCTCACTCTGTCCTTTTTTTTTCTCGAAGAACTTGATAAATTGTATAGTCATCATGCTAAAAAATTACTCCTGAGTCCTGAGGCTGGGATGTGGAAATGTGATTTTAAATTTGTTTTCCTATATCATTTGAGGGAAAAGCATAATAATTTGTTTTGCAAATTAAAGTCAAAGGGCTTTGCTATGTGCCTTCCGTGTACAGTTTTATAAATAAGAAATATGGTTATTTTGGATTTTCAACCACTGATCTGCTTCATATTTTTTCCTATTTTGTTTGTTAGAAACAGAAGCTGCACCATTCCCTACAGCAACGGAATATTGTGCTTCAATATAAATTCTGAACATGTTGGACAAAGTGCTCAACAAAATTGAATTAGAATACAATCTTGATCATTATCATTATTTTTCTCCATCACAGTCTTTGTAAATGCTTATGTATCAATTGAATTATACTTCTAAACCAGGAGCTGCAAAATGAATGGAAATGGATGAAAAATAAAACAATTGGTTAATGTTAAGTTATAATGATTGATTGTTGCTATTAACTATGAAATATAGAACAATTTACAAAAATAGGCTATTGACCTTATAACGATTGTGACCATGGTATGCTTCATGCGTGTAATTATCATACATGTAATCCTTTAGGCCAACAGCTGTTCACTGTCATTAAAAACTAGTGACTGACCAACGTTTGCTGCCCAGTCGCTAATAAAATCAAGGTTGGGACCAAAATCTGTGAGCATGGATAGGACTTACAATTTATTATTTGGGGGTGGACAGATCACTGTCCACTTCCACGCCCACTCCTAGGTGGGGGCTATTACATAAAAAATGGGGGAGACATCATAGTGTCCCTCCCAGCCACCTCTCATGGGTGGCAGGTGGCGACTATTTGAAGAATATATAAGAGGGTGGGCAAAGGCATGTCCTATCCCCTACCCGCAGACTTTAGTTGGGGAGTTATTAATGACAGAGGATGTGGACGTACAATTGTTCACCCCCAAATGGTGGACAAGTCATCACCAACCCTTACCTAAAGTTAGAAAAATTAAATAAATAATAGTGTATTGAGTAATAAAACTAAAATCCTGTCAAATGTTTTTTTATACATATCATCTTCCATCTTATTTTCTTCAGCCTCACAAAACATCAAATAAAAAAACATTAATCACTGATGTTACTAATTAAAATAAAAAAATTAAAAAAACTCTGCCACACACAATAAATGAATCTATGTTTGCCAATAATTTAGCAAAAATTTGCTTGCAATGACTTTCCCATGCTATGCAAGTTCAGTCGTAGTGCTCTGATTGGTTGGCTTGTAAGCCAGTCAATCAGAGCTTTCAGAGAGACAAATCTTACTTCTTTTAAAACCTGCATATGGAATACAAACATATATTCCTAATGCCATAAGGTTAGCCAATATCATAGCCGGTTTTCCATAACAGTTCCCTGGCCTATTTTTTCCTCTGAATTTATGTTACTGAATCTTTGGCATGGACAACATAAGCCGAAGTGCGATATGAGCAACTTAAAGAGCATCAGAACTAAACATTTTCTCTGGCCATGTCAGCTGAAATCATTTTGTTTTTGCTGTGCACAAGTCTAATATAACGTTAATTACACCTACGTGGTGTAGGAAAAAGCGTAGGACATCCTTTTTGTTAATGTCCTTGACCTTATCCTTGACAGGTTAATACTACAAATAGTGTAAACATGTGTTTGAAATTCTAACAGTAGGTGCTGAGAACTTACATTTCTTAAAGGGACAGTCCATTGTCCAAATAAAATAAATACATAAATAAATACAACCACTGTTTAGTAAATATTCCCCCATTGAAACTTACATTTAATTATGTATAATGTCATTGGGGATATATCTAAAAACAACTTGCAAAAGTTGCAGATCTCTTGTCTGCATTAAAAGAACATTTGACCCTGGCCAAACGGATAAATATATATTTTAGAGGAGCACTCCAAGCACCATAACCACTACAACACACTGTACTTATTATGTTGCCATGAATTACCCATGCTCAATCTCAATCAAGCAACTCCAGACTACAATAAGATAAACATTTTTACTTAAAGGGACACTGTAGACACCCAGACCACTTCAACCTATTGAAATTGTCTGGGTGCATAGTCCCAAGTTTCTTAACCCTGCCGAGGTAATTATTGCAGTTTTTATAATCTGCAATAATTACCTTGCAGAGTTAATTCCTCCTCTAGTGGCTCTCTACCAGACAGTCACTAGAGGGACGTCCGAGTTCTTAGACGATTTTTGGACGTCAAAATGACGCTTGACGTCCTCACGCTATGCATGAGGAACTCCAGCATTGCTGGAATCCCAATAGGAAAGCATTGAATAATCCTCTCCTATGGGGAAATCCTAATGCGAGCGCGGAGGAGTGTGGGCGGAATCTGATATATATATATATAAATGGAAGCATATAGAAAAGAAAAAGGTAACAGTAACATCAACTGATCACTGATTGGGGTATATCAGTTTAAATGTGTTTCTGTAACAAAAAAGAACAAGAAGGAAAACATCTTCTCCCAGTTACATGTGGAAGTTTATGGCATATCAGGGGGAGCTACTCTGGCCAGGTACTGCCCCATTGATCATGTTAAGAGAAGTTCATGCACATTTCTTTGGGTGTGTGCTTGGAGTGAAACTACAGTCTGAGTCTTCACCACTGATGGGCTGTGTCCCATTTTGAGGTGTTCGTCACTGAAGTGTCAGTGTCGGTGGAGTGTCCAGGTGCCTGTGGTGGGGCTATGTCCCCTGTCAGTGGTGCGGCCTGCAGGCCGAGTTTCTTTAAAAAGGTATCTGGGTCGTCGGACGAAGTCAGTGTAAGAAACCCGTCTCCCAGTGCTGCTTGAAGTTGTCCCTCTGTTGCCCAGCAGTATTTAAATAAGTTGTCTCTCAGCCTCTTGGCCACCAGGGCCAATTTTCTCTTCTCCGCCAGGACAATAAACGGGATGTCTGCAAAGATCGCCAGAATGCAGCCTTCAAACTGTATGTTCCCAATTGCCCTTGAGTGGTTGAGTATTGCGGCTTTCGCTGTTATGTCTCTTATGATGGTGATGGTGTCGCGGGGAGCCGCACTAGGTGCTGTGGCGGACTTGTGCACTCTGAACGTTGAGGTGATTTGTGGTGGGTCAGTGCTTCCCTTGACACCCATAGAGGTGATTAGAATTCTGGCAAATTATAATAGCTTCTCGTCACTGACAGACTCTGGAAGTCCTCTGATCCTTATGTTTTGGCGCCTATGGCGCATCTCTAGCGATGTCACCACTCGGCTCAGCTGTTGCACTTATGAGGTAAGTCCTTGTATTTGGTCTTTATTTTGTTGGATCTGGCCATCCCTGGCAGCCTCTCTTCTTTCTATTGCCTTGATTTTTTGGTGAAATACACCCATTTCTGTCTTCACCTCCAAAAGATCAGACTTCCAGACCTCTCTTAGATCAATTAGTAGCTTCTTTATGTTTCTTTGGTCGAAGGGGACAAGTCCTCATTAGACTCTGATGATTGATACACTCCGCTGGACTTATGTGAGTCGAGAGATCCCTCTTCCTCGTGGGAGCCCTCAGAGGCATCCTGTTCGGTATGTACCTCAGGCGCCATCTTTCGAGTTAGCTGTGGTGCCGCCCAATCAAAAGAGATCTGAATGTCTCTCACATGGGGGGTTTCTGGGCGATGGTGCCTTCTGTTCTTGTCGTCGGGGGGATGCAGGTGAGTGATCCCTCTGGAGATTCTTTTTATCGCAGCCAGTGTCTCTTTACTGTGGGGCCCGATCGGAGCTCCACTGTAAGACGTCTGCACAGTACATCTGTCGGCCACGTGATCCTAGAGAATTCTTTTAAGGTAGCATCTAAAGATTTGATACAATATATTTTGTATACAAGTGGATCATTGTCTGTAAAAGCTCTTCAACCTCCAGATGTCAATAAAATGAATTCTACATATCTGGATAGTAACTATATTATGTTTTAGTAAACCAGTGTTTTCTGTAATAAAGTAAAAAGCTCCTATATTTTTACTGCTATTTCCGTGAGTGAAAAAAAATAAATCCTCAGGGCTTTATATTCCCTTAATTTGCTCTAAGAAGGAAATAGTTGCAATAACCCAATTTCTCACCACCATCAACTGTACAATAATGATGAGTTAAGCCAGATACATGCTCCTGAAAAGGTAGCACTAATTGGTGTTAGATATACAACGAGCACTACAGATGGGAACATTCACTAAAACATTAATAATTGGCACCCATGATGCACCAAATATACTGAATAAAATTGAATCACTCAGGATTTTTGTATTATGTAACGGGTATCGCAAATGACAGTTTAGTTGCAATGTTTTAGAAACACAAAAACACAATTGTCTTTTGTGTTATAAATTTAATTTCTGTCATATATTCCTCTGCTTTTTAAAGAAAATAATGTAATGCCTTATGGAAATGTCATCTGGACTGATCTGGCTCTTTCTTTGCAGACCATGCAAAAAAAAAGACAATAATTTAATCTTGCATACCATCTGCACAGATAGGAGGCATTTACCATGCTTTTAATAGCATCTATGGAAAATATAATCCAATATCTCTATTGAAGATGGTTGAATTAATTCTCACAACAGCTGCTAAGCTGACCGCAGCATTTTTGGCCTGCAGTGCAAGACTCATCCCAATCTGCAAGTCAAACTAGGTATTTCATTTCTTGCGAACAGACTAATAGCAATGTATGTGCTGGTAGTAAGGGCAGAATACGCCCTGGTGTTCCAGTTTCAGAAGTTAATTACATTGTAGAAATCATAGCCCCAAACAATTGAGCATCATGTGAGAAATAAGATTGTTATGGATTATATTTTATACTTCTTCTACTTTTCAAGCAGAGTTCAAATGAGAGGCTAACTGAATCTTATCTCCCGACATTGGAAGGTATGAATGTGGGAAAGCAGGGTTGGGGCAAGTCAGTGAGTTTATCACAGTGTTTTTAAAATCCCTAAAGGAAAGCATTGAGTCAATGCTTTCCTATGGGAAAGGCCTAATGTATGCGTGATGCGCACTGCACATGTGCATTGGTCCCCCACCATCAGTTGATCAATGCACATGCGCAGTGAGCACCACGTGTACATTAGTTGACCCAGCACAGTGGAACACCGAGGAAACATTTTATTTTTTATAAAAATACAGATATCAATAGAAATTGGCACTTTAGTAAATTAACATTGCTACACACCCCCTGGCTTCCAATCAGACAACTGGTCCTATTATTTCCTGGTTTGGTTAGCTCAGTGCAGCTAAACTCAATAGGCAGCAGTTGGTCAGAGCACCTGCCTTGCAAAGACTTCTCATTGAGCTGCATTAAAGTTTGTGATTGGACAGCCAGAGAAAGTCTGGGCGGGGTTAAATATGGAGGGTTTGGAAAAACATCAGACAAGAGAAGAGATGGGCAGCTTTTGCAAGCTGTTTTTAGATATACCCCAATTAAAAATGTTTAACTAAATGCATGCATGTTTTTATTTGAGGTATATCTGCTAAACAGTGTTGATATATATATATATATATATATATTTTTTTTTTTATTATTATTATTATTTTGTTTGGGCAGTTGAATGTCCCTTTAAATAAAACTTAACATCATTCCCTGCAATGTCAGATAGAATTGATATATAACTTATAACTAAAACCAACATTCTGAAACAGTATTGTTACTAAACTGCCATGATTTATAGTTCTGTGCTTTATACCATAAGAGTGTTTAGTGTGCTGCAGTAGTTGTTGTGCAAAAAGTGCCCTGGTGCTCCCCCATGTACATATTGAAACTGCCTAGTAACAGAGTTCTTACTTGGTGTCTGTCGGTCACCGCTCCACACCTCTCTGCCTGAAGGAGACTTAGAAACTCCTGCTTAGAAGCTTCTTTTAGTTCTCCTGAGCTAAGACCTGAGTTAAACTTATCACTCTGAGCTCAATGAAGTGAGCTTCCAGCAGAAAGGAGGTGTGGAGCGATCCAAAGGGTAAGAAATCAAACAGTTACTAAATGGTTTTACTACTTATATTGGGATGTAAAGCACTCTTGGCCCTGGTTGCGGTGCCTGGAGCATTAATTTATGTCCAGAAGAATCATGTACAATAATTTACCTTTCAAAACAAAACTTGGTCCATAAAGCCTTACTCATCTTCATTTATACTCAATTAATAACTACCATCCGATAGAGTAATATATCTTTCTTCCAGATGCCATTTAGTGTCTGCAAGTGGATTAAAAATGTCAGTACCTCCCTCGCCCCAAACATTAAAGAAAGTTTCAATGAGTGATACCATTTCTACAGTTAGGAATACATAAGCAATACATAAGCATTGCAGAGATTAATAAAGATTACTATAGCATTTTAAAACCCCTTATTTTAGAAATATTTGATTTAACTGTAATTCCTGAATGCAGGCATTATGCTCATAAACATTTGCTTTAATAGTTTGTTGCCATTTTTAGTAAGTTATACTGCCTTAGGGGTCATTTCCAATACCTATAAGCAAGGTATTTGACCATTATTATTTATCTATATTTGTCATACCTGCTGTATGTGAGAAAAATTGCAGCTTTGCTTTTATATTACCATTTCAGACCCCAAGCAAAATATTGCAAGAGGAAGGACACTGTGTATACTATTTAAATGTTTCCTTCCCCCAGAAAATTTGTAAAGGATGAACGGATTAAAGGGCAATAAAAATTTTGTAAGTATTTACATAATTTTATTTTTTAAGTTAGTCTAAAAAGCCTTCTGTACACAAAACCATTGTTTAATTATATGCAATCTAGTTGGTTAATTAGTTAATTATATGCTAATTAATTTTCACATAAGTAATAAAATGTAATTATGTTTATTAATTAATTAAGTACATTTGCCGCTCACTAGGGCTACATTTTGTGAAAATGTTGTGATCTAGGAATCATTCTTAGTTTTCCTAGCCTCTATAACTTGCTGTCTTTCAGCCACAGTGAGTATATAGAATTTATAGTTCATTAATTCTGTCCAGACTGGACAGCAGCGAATGTTTGAAAGTGCTGGGATAAACTCTGCTGCCTTAGCTAATCGTTACCATCCAGGTTCAACACCCAACAATTTCTGCATGATCTATGTATGTAATAGGTGTCACTTCTAGTTACACGTCTGCTGTTACTATTAATGTCTTATTTCACTAATTTAATGTTTGATAACTATAGCACCCCACAAATCTGTACACTACAGCTCAATTAGAGTCTGTCTGACCATCATGGAACATATGTTAACTATCATTCCTTTAATTCCCATCATACATGAATATTAATTTATAGGTACATGCACACACATTCAAACACAGTATACACATGTATATTGCATTATAGATATGGCACACACATTCACATATAATGTAGAATTCATAGAAATTATATATATATATATGTTTTTAATAGGCATGTGTTGAGCATGGTGTGAGAAAAATACTAATTAGATCACTTGGATAAGGATAAAACATGTCAATACAAAAGTCAGGGTTATGGATTGTGTGAGGAATTAGACATCAAACAAATAACGATGAAGGATCTGATAAGAAGGATTTTATACGCGTGACGTGTTTGCGTTTCTCAGATTGCTCAGCACAAGAGAATTATGATGATTCTCTTGGTAGCTGATAGAAAAACGATTCTTCACAAATAGATTGACTCTACACCACACTCTACTGATATATTCAGAGATAAATTCTTTTTCATGTTTTGCACACATTGATTAGTGCGTTTGGAAAGCAGGGAAAAGCTTGCAAAAGGTTTCTTCAGTTGTTAGGAACCATATATATGTATACATTACACCTTAAATTTCAGTTTAGGTTAATAGGGCCTTTGAAGCTAACTTTTTTGTGTTAATCACCTTACTGAGGTCCCCAATGTGTCCAGAAAATAAATTACAATTAAAAAGAGACTGAATCACAAACACTCTCAAAATTGTATTTAAATATTTTCAGTTTATTCTCAGTGCATCTCTATTTTTCTATTATTGCAATGCATATTTAGTAGAAAGTCACTCTGCCAGATTGAAATTTCCCAAAAGTGTTAGTCTATCAGACTTCAAAGAATTCTTGTATATTTGAAGTTATGTCTCCTTGATTAGAAGGGACCATGGATATTCCATTACAATAGGGTATTAGAACTCAACAGCTGCCTTTGTTGATCTGAAAAAACAGACATTCAAATAATACAGTCTTTGAACATAGATAGTGAAAATAACCGTTCCTTTTTGTTAATGTTTAGTGACAACTGTGAGTTGGTAGTTCTGCTGCTCTAAGCTGTGATCATTCTAACTAATTTCTGTTAAAAGATCCACAAAACAGGCAATAGTAAAGGATTATATACTCATTGGTTTCAAATAACTCTGAACAGTGGGATGTGAAAAGTTCAAGTGCCTCTTGAAGGAACATTGCGGAGTCGGGGCACATCAAATCCTCGTCTCTACAGGCGTTAGTTACAGTGTATAGTTACTATTATAGGTTAAACAAGAAAATTGCACTAGAGTGGTACCTGACTGTCTATCCGTAGAGATAACATCATCTGTTATCTGTGTTTCTAGGAGGAGATAGCATCACCTATTATATGTGAGAAAGAAACCAATTTTCCCTCAGCTGCATAAAAAGAACAATAAACTGTTGTAGGTCAAAAGGTGGACAATTTTGCAAAGTTCTAAAATCCAGTTCTTTTTTTTTGTAAAGATAAAAAACAGAAAGGACAGCTGATAGTGTCCCATTACGTTTGATGTGTTTCCATCGAAGGATTCCCTGATAAACCCCCCAATGTAAGTCAAATTAAAATACAGACTTCCTATACACCCTCTCTGTGTGGCTGATTTGGGGGTAAGATGGAAAAAGTAAAAAAAAACGATGTGGCTTTGACTTTGGCAGAAATAGCCATGTCCACTGTCTTGTTAAAAAAAAAAATATTCAATGCGCAAGGCATTACACAGTTTCCAAATGGTACTGAAAGTGTTAAATATATGGAATCATACAAATGGTGTCATACCCCTGTTGTAGCAATATACCTGGTGAGCCACATTAGTTTCTAAAAAAATATTTTTATGAGTTGTGAGTACATCAATCACGACAGTAAGCAGAGTGTGCCAAGTACATTTACAAAACAACCATTTTAGAACAAAAGTCTTAGTTTACACATACATATACAGTTGAACTTTCACTATTCCTAAAGTAGCTGTTTTCCATCTTATGCCTTAGTAGGAAAACCATAGTTCTTGACCTCATTCTACCCATTTTATTTAAAATCCAGAGTACCACAGGGAGGGTTGATTGACCCATTGTGGGCAAACTGTTACACATAGAGTAGCAGACAAACAATATGGTGGGGTCAACACAACCGTGACTCCAACAAAAGAGAGGCTATATCTTCCAAGGATACCAAATCTTGGTTATTGTTACCAAGATAGGGCATAATAGCACAATAAGAAGGGCAATGTAGGGGATAACAACCAAGTGACAGGGTGGAGCAGTGACTGAATTGCTGGTGAGAGGGAAGTGTGGAACCACTAATGAAGTTGAGAAAGTGAGTGACTAAGATTAGAAAAGTGACAGTTACTCTGGAACACCATAGATCTTTCTGAAGAGATGTGTTTTAAGGGAATTCTTAAAGAATTGAAGATGAGAGGAGAGTCTGATGGGAGAAGCAGGTTGTTCCGTAGGACTGGAACTGTCCACGAGAAGTCCTGTAAGTTAGCAGTATGGGTACGAACAGCTGACAGGAGAAGGTCACCATCAGAGTTGTGTGACCTAGCAGGGGTGCACCTATAAATTAGTGAAGAAATTTAGATTTGTTGAGCTTTGCAGGTAAGAGTTAATTTTTTTTATTGAATCCTAAAGGGGGCAGAGACAGCTGTAGACATTGCGAGGCCCTAGGCAAAACACTAACGTGAGGCCATGACAGACTGCAGGACCTTTGCCTAGTATTTTTTATAATAATAATAATAATTATAAAAAAAGGTGTCTAGGGACCCTATTATTTTATTACTGAAATATCTACTCTATATCGGTTTATGCTGTAAATGGGTCTTCGGGCATGTGAATTCCAGGGCTGCCCATGTGCATAGCTCTGCGGAAGAGCTCTTGCGTGGGGAAATGACATCAGTTTGTTAAAGGAACATTAAAGGAATACAAGCATGTATTTCTAATAGTAGAGTGTTAGCCTACCTTTTTGGATTATTGCTCCACCCAAACTAAGAGAAAAATATTTACTTACCTTTATTCCCCTGGGGGTGTTAGTCTCAACTCGGCCGCCTGAGATAATCAGTACAGATGATCTTTGCAAATAAATTGTTTTGCCTAGTGCTCTGTGACCAATCACCATCTTTCCATAGAGATGCATTAAGTGAGTGCATCTCTGTTGGGAGCATCCAGGTTCTCCATGTAGAGAAGGGGTATGCAGAAATTCACTTTAATTCTCACTACATTAGGCTGCAGTGGTTCTGGTGCCTACATTGTTCCATTAAGCAATTTAACAATTTAACAATACCATTCTTATGCAATTGCTGGTAACTTATCTCACTTGTGTAGCCACCAGATAACAAAAGGTGGACAGGGCTAGGAGAGGGTGTTGTGCGTGCGTGGACGTTGCCTGTGGTATTGTGTTTGAAGGTTACGTGTGGCGTTGCGCGTATGTGGAGAGGTTGTAGGCTATATAGAATGTGTGGGGGATGCTGCATATGATGTTTGTAGGGAGACTGCATGTGGTATTGCATATACAGGGATGCTACTTGTAGGGTTGTGGGCGTAGATGGAGGCTGCTTGTGTAGGTGCATGTTTTGATTTGGATGTTTTCAGTGTAGTATATATATGGAGATGTCTGTTTATAGTGTAGTGTGTGTGAATAAGAGATAACTGTATGCTAATGCTGCTTTAATAGGATCAATGGAACAAGTGGCCGAATGACGAAAAAGGAAAAGCCTAGACACTTCTTGTTCAGTAACTGGAAAGGATGACTGAAAGGTAGGCAACATAGTCAGATTAAGAGAGAGAGAGAGGAATGAAGGGGGGAGAATTATTTGCTTAACGTATTAATCTTGTCAGTAAAATTTCATGCAGAGTTATCAATCTTGTCAGAAGAATAGCATGCAAAGTTATCAATCTTGTCAGAAGAATAGCATGCAAAGTTATCATGTGTAAGCTTAGTTTAGTATGGCCACAGCAGGATGACGTTTTCAAAGAGACACCTGGGATTGTGAGAGCATGTATTAATGAGAGAGTAGAAATATGATTGATTCGCAAGGAAGAGGGGTGTACTGTATGAGCGAAGCATGAATTCGTAATGTGGAAAGTCTGACAAGGTACAAAACGTCCCCCACCCGCATTGAGCTGAATGGGAATATTTGTGAAGGTAGTGGGTTGACTTACTGTGTCATGGTTGGCATGGTTGACATGCCCACATTATGGTGCATGTTTTGAGTGGGGCTGCTTGTCCAGGGCAAAAGGTGAGGGTAATGTTGTACAATGATATATTTAGAGAAGTCAGGAGAAAGTGGAAATGGATGAGAGCTGACAATGGAGACTAGCTGAAAGTTCCAGAAGGTCAAGATAATTAAGGAAATGGGGTATTAGCTGAGAGACTGAACATACATCTGGAAAAATGGGGTATTGCCAGTTACATGTGTGGGAGAAGTAGAAAACTGGGATAGCTCAAGGGAGGAAGTAATAGAAAAAAGGTTTGAGGCTACTGAGATCAAAGGTGGGTTAATTGCATAGTTACTTAAGCTAAAAGAGACATGTGTCCATCAAGTTCAGCCTTTCTCACATCTGGTTTTTGTTGTTGATCCAAAAGAAGGAAAAAAAAAAGTTTGGAGCACTTCAAATTTTGCAAAAAACTAGGGGGAAAATCCTTCTTGACCCCAGAATGGCAGTCAGATTTATCCTTGGGTAAAGAAGCTATTGCCCCACAATTTAAAAATTATATCCTTGAATATTTTGTTTTTTCAAGTATGCATCCAATTGCTGTTTATTCCGCATTCTTATTGTTTTTACTGTAAAAAAAAACTTTTCTTTGCCTTAGATGAAATCTCCTTTTCTTCCCGTTTAAACCAGGATGTTGAATTTTCTAAGAATTGGTGAAGGAATATCACATGAAAGTAAGATGTGAAGTATGGCAGCAAAGTGATAAAGGAAGAGGAGGAGGGAGCCACAATGATTGCAGAGATGGGTATGAACAGGCAAATTGAGTTAACTTCAAATACGGAGAAAACAAATGAAGTGTGAGGTGAGCAGAGGTTTGAAAGAGCAGTGGGGGAAAGTAGTAACCCTACCACATCAGCTTTGCTGTCAGATAGTCTTGGGCAGTGAGTTGATTGAAAATCACGAAAGGACAATGAGGCAGGATCAGCAGAAGGAGATAACCGGGTTTCAGTTAGGGGATGTAAGATTATTAAATCATGGACAGCAGTTGATTATTCACACAGTTGATTTGATTATGCACACAGAGCATGCATTTCAAAGGGAACTGCGAAAAGAGGATACAGAGGGAGAGTTACATGGGATGTGTAAGATTGGTGGGGATTCTGGTGCTACTACAAGTTAGGTGAGTGGAGGAGGGTCCATCATTTGGGAGAAATATCCAGCTGTCGGTAACAGAAGGATAGAAAGTAGCCCGTTTTAGCCTGTGCATAAAATGCTATTTTACAGCAACTTAGACACGATAAGGAAATAACACCTAACTGTGACAGACCTCTTGAGCACGGGATGAAGCTAGATATGAGTGATAAACAGACATCGATGCAGAGAATCAGAGTTAAGGTGCATACCGAACAAAAAACTTAAAGAAACACTCTATACACCATAACCACTACAGCATGCTGTAGTGGTTATGGTGCCAGGAGTACCCTTCAAATGTAATTAGTGAAACTAATGAAAGCAAAAAACGTATTCTATGAGCTTCAGTTAGCTCTCAAAAACATATGTGAGGAAGACTGAACTTGATGGACGCAAGTCTCTTTTCAGTTATGTAACTATATGAGCTAATCTCTCCAGTGCAGGGCCAGCTGATTGGCTGAGCATGTCATCAGATTGCTCTCAGCCAGTGAGCTAATCCTACATTGCAGAGAGCCTCCAGCTGTCATAGATTAGGTGTCCAGCGGCCAGCGTCCAGCGGCCAGCGTCCAGCGTCCAGCGGAGCCAAGGTCAATTGCTAAAGGTTAGCAAATGGTTTAACTACTTGCATTGTGGTTGCCTGGTCTCATAGCCACTATAGCTATTCCAATGTAATTGATCAGTTAAAATTAAGAACACTTTACAGTTATTGTTATTTACTTACAAAGTGTACAACCAGGAAACAAACTACGAAGCTATGTATACCCACTAATGTCTACAAGCTTCAGGGTCAATAAACAGGAGAAACAAGTAAACTTGGACTAACACCTAAAGGTCATGTGATCTGTGATCAGAGGACAAACACAAGTGAAATGAGATACAATGAAGAGGCAATTAGAGAAGAAAGCTAGTAGTGTGAAGGCTGAGAGAGAATCACTACGAACACTTTCCATGGGTTTTTGGCACATGCCTGTGAGCTATGAACAGAAACTGTTGCTTTTAAAAACAATATTTTTTCACTGACAGTTTTTTTTTCTAGAACCTTTTCAATCACTATAGAGATCAAAGTTGTAAAGGTCCTGCAGCAAGGTTAACATCACAGACCGGTTTGGCCAACCTCAGAAGAATGCAGTGGAGTTGCATTCCAAGAATTCTAAACATGCAAGAACTGTACATTGCATATTGCAGTGTCATAATATCCACACACCTTCTATTGCTTGGTTCTCACACTTAGTTCACCGAACCTCTTCCTTCAGCCTTTAAAAGTATATTGTATATAATCATACTTAGGTACTGTTACTATCTCTGTGTTTCTTATTTGTTTTGAATATGTTTATTGTTTCCATAACATAAATTCCATTGCAAACTTTTTTTTTTTTTTGATGTTAAGCAGTCAATCGCCTGCGCAGAGGCGCTGTTATTGATACATGAATAAGTCAAAGTAATCATGTCATGACAATCTTTTAAGGGTACATAAATTTTGCAGAATTAAGTACATTAGTTTCGTTATGCCGGTTTGGCAATGCTGTGTGTTAGTGTTGTATCCGGCATGTTTGGTGATGATGTCAATAAGTGGTGTATGGGCTACCATTATGTGTCTGCGAGATTTGATTTTTTTGACAGAGGTGTGTGAATGTGTTTATATTGTTGTCTTGTGTTGGCTTGGTCGTGCAGTAGTTTGTATCAGCGGGTTTGTGGATTTGCATTGTGTTAGCTGGTGTGTGCTGGTGTTTGTGTTGGTTGGTTTCTGCAGGTGTTATGTGTTAAATTGTTTTTATTTTCACGTTTATGTTAATTAGGCTAATGTACTTTGATTTAAAACTTTTAATTCAAACTTGTGCGTCGACATCGCCTGGTCAGAGGCTCTGCCCGTATAACAAAGGTGGCGGGCAATATGTTGACAGATGTTGAATGTTTGTATCGCTCTACCATATCATGGTAGTCGGTGTGCTGTCTTCACAGTAGCTCAATTATTGGTAAAAACGTTGGCCTGTTCTGGTGTGATGCTGTAGTAGTCCCTTATATCGTCATGTGCGAGCTGGTGTGTGGTGTGTGGTAGGTCTGCGGTGTCCTGTGTGTGTTTCCCCGGGGTCCTTAAGGGTAGGTTGTGTTTTTTTTTTTTTTTTTAAATATATCCCTTTTGGGTGTAGTGTGGCTGTCTTGGATATTGCCGTTGTTGGGCTTGTAGTTGGTCGGGTGTGTCAGGTGATCACTGCTCCGTGGGCCTTGGTGGTGCATTCGTTAGGCTTGGTGAGTTATGGGTCTGCTAGTAGCTTTTTTCACTACGCTTTTGATCTTAGCCCTGTCTATCTTTGTCTATTGCATGGCTAGCCTGTTGCACGGCCTTTTCTATGGGTTCCTGTATTGGGTGTTGTGTGGTTCTCGGCTCTCGCTCACGTGTGTGTAATCCCTGTGTCCCCCTGTCTTGGTGTCTCCGGGGGGGTGTCTCCCGTTATGGGCCGGGTGTTCCTGTGTGAGTTTGGCCCTCTTGTTGAGGGGTTATGTGTCCTGTGTTTCTTATTTGACTTCCTGCTTTCCTTCTTTCTCCTCTAACCTTTCATTAGATCCTTTTCCTCTTTCCCAGTCCTCAGATATTCTCCATTATACCTGGGATCTTTGATTGCACTGCAATCTGTCCAATGCTGTTTGAGGTTCCCTAGTCTTTCTTTAATACACCGTTTGCCTAGAGCAACCCAAGTCTTTCATTTTCATCTGTTATCTCTGTGCTGATGATACTGAAATGTATTTTCCTATACTCTTTCTAGAAATAAGGAAAAAAAGATCAGAATTAAGGCATGATCCTGCACGGATCATTGCTGTTTAAAGGGACACTCCAATGCCCAAATAATAATGATAAAGATCACTGTTTAGAAGATATACCCCATATGAAAACATGCATGCATTTAATTATACATTTTTCATTAGGGATATCTAAAAATAGCTTGCAATCGCTGCAAATATCTTGTCCAATCACAGACTTCCCAATGCAGCTCAATGAGAAGCAGCTCATCTACCACCGAGGGAAGTTATAATTAGCAGCGGACATCAAAACTGGTAGTTTAGAATGGCAAAAATGTAATGTAGAGCCAAAATACTGCAGTTTTCTTTCGAATAAATCAGCCTTTGAATATCCTCATCTTTCGAATAAATCAGCCTTTGAATTTTGTCCTCAGCCATAACTCTCTGCCTGGTTAAACTCAAACCTCAAACCATGAGACTGGGAGCAGAACACGTGTACATTAGTCCAGCTCTGCCTCCTCTTATCAACTTTTATGCATCACCTTCTACATAGTCCTTTTTTATTTTCCCTTTTTCTTGGGTAGTTTTGACATGTTACACAATGTTTTCTTCCAATATGTTACACAACGGGGGAGGTTTTCCAGTCTTAAAAGTGGTACAAATGTGTAAAATAAAAAAGGGATCACCAATGGCCAATGCCTGCTAATTTCCCACCTTTAGTACTCTAGATTGTTGTTTACAAGAGAACGCTTTGATACATCTCTATTGTCCATTCTTTTCTGTTTTGGTTCCTTCCCCTATTACTTTCTTTTGCTCTCTAACTTGGCTGCCCCATTTCCATTTCATATTTTACTATCCTCCTATTCAATTCTTCACTTATTTAGTTGTATTAACTTAATTTCTGCCACTGAAGCTGTGCTATAAAGTATCTTATAATATATTCATTCATGCCTTCTCTGTGTAGATTGCTTTTCTATGTCTGCAATGCAGACTCTCTGGGTTTTTATATAAATTAAATATTTATTTAACTGACTAATAAATTGAATAAACCATTTTTTCTGAGGATACATCTGTTACCTCCAAGTCTCAATATGGTTAGTGTATCAATTGTGAAGAATAAGAATGCCTTAATAATGAATGCACATGATTAATTAAATGGACTTGGGGAGGAAAAAGAAATAGCTTTGACATTTGCTAGTAAAGACAAGTGTGAAGACGGTAGGCAACATTTCTTATAGTCATTAACTGTTCTGCCGGTATGCAGAAATAAGAAATTAATATGATCCTATGATTCCTCAAAGTTACATATATTCAATATATTAGGCACACATGCAAATTTTAAGAAATATGTCTGCCACTTTTTTCTTTTCGGCTTGAGTTTTCACCTTTGTTCATCTAAAATGAAATACAGATCACAAATACAGAAATATTTATGCACATTCACCCAATGACAAGAACCTTGTTGTGCTTATTGTATTTGCTTTGTATGCTGACTAGTGATGTCCCGAACTGTTCGCCGAACGGTTCGCGAATGGTTCACCACGAACGGTTCGCCACAGACTCATCATTGAGTAAACAGACCCTCCCACCTCCTGGACAGCTCACTAAGAATGCAGCTTCACAATGGATGCTGTCTCACACAAATTTTGCGCTGGTCTGATGGATCTTTGCTTACAAACCAATTCTCTTAACAACAGTCATTGGAATGGAACTCAGTCGTTAAGTGAGGAGTGTCTGTAACTAAATATTAAATAACCCTGTTAAGGGTTAATAAGCATGTAGGGCTGTATATAAAAAATACCCCTTTCTATCTCATTAGAGATATTTTTGCCAGAAGCTCAAGGAAGCAAGGCGAATGTTTAGAGTTAGGACCCACCTAAGACATGGCAGGTGGGCATAACCTCTCATGGCCATTGTAGGTAACTAAAAACCTCCATTTGTTTTAAAAATACATAGGAAAAGGGAAAGAGTGCGGGTAACTTTTTTCTTTGGTTTTTACTATATGTATTTTGGCTGATGTGTACTGTAGTCATTGCTGCCGCCCAGGAGTAATGGGATTTTGAGCGCAGGGCTAGTTTCTTTGTATTTGTATTCACTTTTGTATCACACAGCTAGGTTGCAATGCTGCTGCCCATCCCATGTGTTCCCTATTAAGGGTTAATAAGCATGTAGGAATGTATATAAAAAAAATACCCCTTTCTGTCTCATTAGAGATATTTTTGCCAGAAGCTCAAGGAAGCAAGGCAAATGGTTAGCGTTAGGACCCACCTAAGAGGTCTGCCTTGACGTGGCAGATGGGCATACCCTCTCATGGCCATTGGAGGTAACTAAAAACCTCCATTTGTTTAAAAATACATAGGGATGTGGAAAGAGCGCAGGTTACTTTTTTCTTTGGTTTTTACTATATGTATTTTGGCTGATGTGTACTGTAGTCATTGCTGTCGCCCAGGAGTAATGGGAGTTTGAGCAAAGGACTAGTTTCTTTGTATAAATATTAAATAAAATGAAATATATTAGCCCTGGCCGCAAATGACCGTCACCCTCACGTGGCTGCATGGACTGCAAGATTTACCCTAAGATGATCTCAGTTACCTGAAAAAAGACCTGCACTTTTCCTTTTATTTTTTTGGCTTGTACATTGGGGTTGTATACTGTAATCCAGGAGAATGATTGGAGTTTGAAGACAGGTCTAACATAGATGTTGAAAATGGTAAATGAATAAATTGCTGACGCTAGTTTTATAAACTAATTAGATCTTGCGTTATCTATAGATGAATCCAAATATAATGACATAGATTGTTGTTTCTGCTATTGTCTCTCAGGGATGAGCATGGCATCTTCCTATGTCACTGTGTTGAGCAAATGTGTTAGTGTCTATACTTCTCACCATATAATAAATAATCCCTAATAATAGCATGAGGAATGTGTCTCATTTTCCTCATGTAAGACAAGTATGATTTATTTGATATATAGTCCGCTAAGTGATTTATTTCTCACTTAATATAAATGACTACATGTTGAGTCTCATATCAAAATGCTACATTTTACATGATTATTTTGGTGATTTTTTTGCTTTATTGTGTTACACAAACATACAAATAGTAATGTCAAAATCATTTATCTTGTCATTGACACATACATACTGGTAACCTTTAAGAACTGGTGTAAAACCATAATATAGGATCAGCTTATTGTTAGCACGGTTCAATCTCATGGTATATTCTGTATTATGTGAATGTGCGCTGATATTACACTCTGTATTTGGTTAAATATGCAATGAACGAAGTGCACGTGTATGTGTCCTTAACTTTAATATACTTCAAATTGAAAAATTCAAAATCCTTCCTTTTAAGACTGACTGAGGATTTCAAGGTTGGATTTCCCAACAAGCAACTGTTTAGGTTGTTGGACTTGAGGACATGCACGAATTGACTGACCCAAGACCAAGCTGCTTGCCCCAACCAATGAATGATGGAGTGATAGCTAACACAAAGTCCACACAATATACAACTCTGAACAAGTATGATTTACACACAGGGTTCTTATCACTACATAGTCAATATAGATGTTTGATAAGACCTCTGACTTAGCTATTCTGGCTAAAATGTTGTGACTTGTTGCTAAATTCATTATAATGCGTTGTTTTGTAAGTGGACTGTAGCATATGTGATGAAACACAAACATGTAGCTCAAATATATAATTCCTCCTTTTGCCCACTGGACAAAATGTAGTAGGGTTGTTACAAGGGGAGATTCTGTTTGCCCTTCCTTTACCCTCTGTTTGTACACAGAGGTGCAGAAGCTAATATATCAAGTGGGGCTACCAAATGCTCACTTACGTTTCATCCACCATGATATAGGATATAGCATCAATATATAGCAATTGACAGGTGGGCCATATCCATCAGTCCAAAATATAGCGTACACAAATAACCGGATTGACCATGGTCTTTTTCTCGAAGTGCCCTTCTTGTTCTTTTATAATATATGTTCATTAGCAATGGGTACACATCTGCTGGTCATATAGAAATGCATATCTGCCACTTTAACACAGGACCATCACACCTCCAATAACCCAATGCCTTAATCCCTGGGTCCTGTGTTAATTAAAAAAAAATTGTTATTGGAGTCCCTGAGGCCATTCACCTCTTTCCCATTGTTATACATTACCTCTGTAAACCATAACACCAAAGGGGTTAGGAAACAATCAGGGACATCACAGCCTCTAATCAAAAGATAAGCCTTTTCACATAGCTCCTGATTGGTATATTACCCTCAGCACACATTTACAGATAAGAGGGTGTGTCTCCCATTTAGCATAACACTACTGAGTCCCACCTGACACACGTCAGGTGATCAGTCGAACAACGTCCCAGATCTCACCCAATCCAGATTCCCCTCTACTTGTTTTATTGGACAGCCGTAAGACAAATTACAATCCATCTTCACAGTTTAACATTGTCATCTTGAACATTGTTATCGCAACTATGTATGTGCAACGCAAATACTTTATGATCCAATGTATACGCCATTGTTGTACATGAAAATGAATGAAAATAAAAGAAATAAAAAACAAAAAACAAATAAGCCCCCCACACACAGTATGCAGCCCCACAACATTTATACACACTACATCCTTACAAAGACACACACTGCAGTCACTATACACACACTACATCATAACACAAACACACACTCTGCAGTTACTATGCACACAAACAGTATATCCACTACACAAACACAGACTCTGCATTCACTATACATACTCTACAGCAGGCATAGGCAACCTTTGGCACTGCAGATGTTTTGGACTACACCTCCCATGATACTTTTCCAGCATTATGGGTGTAAGAGCATTATTGGGGATGTAGTCCACAACAGCTGGAGTGCCAAAGGTTGCCTATCCCTGCTCTACAGTCACTATACACACTGTATCTTATACACACAAACACTACTTCCGCTACACTAACACACACTCTGCAATCACTGTACACACACTACATCCTTACACAAATGCACACTCTGCATTTACTATATATACACTACATTCTTGCACAAACGCACACTGCAGTCACTATACACACACATCATCTACGCAAACACACACTCTGCATTCTCTATACACATTAAATTTAATACACACAAACACTGCATCCACTACACAAACATATAATCTGCATCCACTATACACATTGCATCCATGACACACACACATTCTACAGTGTGGCCCATAAGTCCCTACCCATCCAGCACACAGATACACTGAATACATAAGATATATAGATGGATAGGGACTTCTGGACCACAGGGCCCAACCTTCATCCTTGTGGGTGGACTCAGGTTGGGCCCTGTGGGTGGACTCAGGACAGGCTCTGTGGGCAGACTTGGGGACGGTCCAGTAGGTGATCTTGGGGGCGGGGCCCAGAACTTGAGCCATGTCAGGAGCCCCAAAATTTCTGATGGCAGCCCTGGCTTTATTCAGGTGATACTCGAAAAATTAGAATATCGTGCAAAAGTTCATTTTCAGTAATGCAATGTAAAAGGGGAAACTAATATATGAGATAGACACATTACATACAAAGCAAGGTAGTTCAAGCTGTGACTTGTCATGTGCGATGATTATGGCTTACAGCTCATGAAAACCCCAAATCCACAATCTCAGTAAATTAGAATATTACATGCAATTAATAAAACAAGGAGTGTACATAGAACAATATCAGACCTTTGAAAAGTATAAGCATGCATATGGACTCAGTACTTGGTTTGGGCCCCTTTTGCAGTAATTACTGCCTCAATGCGGTGTGGCATGGAAGCTATCAGCCTGTGGCACTGCTGAGGTGTTATGGAAGACCAGGATGCTTCAACAGCGGCCTTCAGCTCTTCTGCATTGTTCGGTCTCATGTCTCTCATCTTTCTCTTGGCAATGGCCCATAGATTCTCTATGGGGTTCAGGTCAGGTGAGTTTGCTGGCCAATCAAGCACAGTAATCCCACGGTCATTGAACCAGGCTTTGGTGCTTTTGGCAGTGTGGGCAGGTGCCAAGTCCTGCTAAGAAATGAAGTCAGCATCCCCATAAAGCTTGTCTGCGGAAGGAAGCATGAAGTGCTCCAAAATCTCCTTATAGATGGTGGTTGTAACGGCACCCTCAGCATCAAATAGACAAACCGCCATTTAGTGAATCATCCCCTCTCACCATAACGCCAGCTTCATTCGTATCAACTGCAATCATATGAATTGCAAGCAGGGGAATGCTCCAATCTCCCGAACGGTACCCGTACAGGTACTTCACTTCTCGATCAGCCAACTCACGAATTGCCGCTAATAGCCGAAACCATATATCTCCCAAGCGGCTAATACTTCCATCCGGCAGTCGCTATTCGTGTAGTAAATTCCCCTCCAATAACGAGACCAAGCTCCGCATTGAGGGTAAAACATGAACTGGGTTTACTGTGGGCTACCCGCCCGTATTTATGCAGGTCTCCCACTTGGTGGACACTCCCCTAGGGGACCAAATGGGAGACTGTAACGGCAGATGGACATACAGGATTTCAGGACACACAGGCACATAATATTCCCAGCATGCATAATGGTTTCCTCCCCTCTGCCCTGGAGATAATTGAGAAGTAACTCAATTATCTCCTAGGACAGAGGCAAATCGCCATTTTAGATACAACCCAAAAAACACATAAAAATATATAACTTTACAATTGCCGAACATTTCTCATTCGTGTAACATATCCCCAGATAGCGTGGATCTGAGTGCATATTATTGGCGAATAGCGCTCAGATCCCATACGCACAGTTCAATCGCCATGGAGTCAAAGTCTATTACAGTCTTTCGGTATGCGATTGACTCCATGGGAAGGCTATCTGGGTTAAGTCCATTCGTGCGGTTCAAACTCCTGAACGGCCGGTGTTCGTATGCTTTTGTCGATTGAGAAGGGAGGTCGGTGGCTTTAGCGGTGTTCGGCGGAAAAAGTGTCCGTTTTCAGTTCCATAGAATCTGTGCCGAATACCGCTGGTCTTTCGCCAGTTTTAAAATGGCCGCCGCCGCATGGTGGTCGACATACGAACAACGACCACCCTGTATTCGGTTTTAATTGAAAGGTGTCTGCGGTTAACCACAATGTTCTAATTGGGATGAAGAGGATAACCAGCAGCACACTTCTCTTCTGGGTGGCCGTCCGTTCGGTTGTTTTGTTCGGCAGGAAAGTCAAATAAACGAACAGGGGCATACGGACAGGTAATTCCACGAAAAGAGGCAAAACAGACGAACCAGCAATCCCAGTCTATACAGATGGATCTGTCACGGTTGTGTTGACCCTGGACTTAGTGAAGCACAGTGGACCAACACCAGCAGATGACATGGCTCCCCAAATCAACACAGACTGTGGAAACTTCACACTGGACTTCAAGCATCTTGCAGTGTGTGCCTCTCCATTCTTCCTCCAGACTTTGGGTCTTTGGTTTCCAAATGAGATGCTAAAGTTGCTCTCATCAGAAAAGAGGACTTTGGACCACTGAGCAACAGAACAGGTCTGTTTTTCTTTAGCCCAGGTAAGACGCTTCTGACGTTGTTTATTGTTCAGGATCGGCTTGACAAGAGGAATACGACATCTGAAGCCCATGTCCAGGATCCATCTGTGTGTGGTGGCTCTTGATGCACTGACTCCAGCCTCAGTCCACTCCTTGTGAAAGTCCCCAACACATTTGAATGGCCTTTTCCTGACAATCCTCTCCAGGCTGCGGTCATCCCTGCTGCTTGTGCACCTTTTTCTTCCACACTTTTCCCTTCCACATAACTTTCTATTAATGTGCTTTGATACAGCACTTTGGAAACATCCAACTTCCTTCGCAATTACCTTTTTGAGGTCCCCCTTTTACGTTGCATTACCGAAATAAATTAACTTTTGCACGATATTCTAATTTTTCGAGTATCACCTGTACAGTCGTTTAATGCTCAATGCAAAGACAGTTACTGTTAAAAGTATGATCAGACTAGGTGTCAGTAGTTAAAAAGTCTTAACAAAGAGTGTATGGAGTGATAAAACAGTGATGTGTATGTTAATACTTGTGACAAAGCCACTAAAGAACAATTTCTAATACATTAATTCATAAAAGGTATTACTTTCTACAATTATTTTCTAGTTCATGATTCTGTATTTTAGGGTGACATATCTGGCAAGCTAAAAGTTACAAAAACAAAACAAAAAAACATGAGATTAATTGATGACACTTTGCATTGAAATGTATTGGGATTATATCCTTATTGATGAGATAATTTGCACCCTGCGTGATAAATAGGGATTATAATCAACAGAAACAATAAAAGGACAACAATGCATTGACTCTGAAGGTGTGTTTTAACATGAATTGTATGCTGAGCTCCTTGCTTGTGGAGTAACAGGAATAGCAAATATATAAATATGGCAATTATCTAGAGAGAGAAGTGAATCCTTTGATCTTCAGAGTCTGTCAGTACTTATTTTTCTGTACTATGCTATACATCTGGATATTGTGAAAGGAAAATATACTGCTTTTAGTGAACTATGACACATCACACGTCAAGCTAGACTCGGACATAGCAATTTGGTCCATGTGAAAACATGTAGCTTTTACGTATATATCACTGGAGCTCTACAAGCCCTTCTGTTGATTAGGGCATTGTGTGCTCCCCTTCTACCGTCACCTGGGCATTGCACCCTGGGCCATTGCCCCTTAAGGTGGCTGCCTGTGCCGTCTCATGGTTGCGCCTGCTCTGAGCATCTTTAAAGGGACACTATAGACACCCAGACCACTTTGTGTTATTGAAGTAGTCTGGGTGCAATGCCCCTGCCCCCTTACTCCTGCAATGTAATACACTGCAGCTTTTGAGAAACTGCAATGTTTGCATTGCAGCACTAAGACAGCCTCTTGTGCCTGTCTACCAGATAGCCACTAGAGACGCTTCCGAGAGTTTACCGGACTCTAGGCAGCCAAACTGATGCTGGATGACCCCATGCTATGCATGAGGAACATCCAGCGTCAGTCAAATCCCCATATGAAAGCATTGAGGGAGGGTAGTTAAAGAGAACTAGAGTGTTAGGAATAAATTCAGACACAGCAGGAATACTGAGCTTCTTTAAAAGAGGGACATTGAGTTAGAAAAGTGCGACAGGAGGATTTAGGACAAAGTTGAGACTTTCCCTCCTATATACGCAGGTATGTTATTAACAATGGCAGAACTAATACAGAGAGTCCTGGTGCAAGGCAATTTTAGAGCCTTCCTGTAGCAAACGTGTAAGCACTAGGTAAATCTTCATGTGCCATACAACTTCAACAATGCTCTGCTAGGCAAGGATTTATCATTTGCAAGGCTGTATTTGTGAGAAATGCCTGTGTGTTTTGAATGTGAACATGTTTTTGTATGGAGAGTATGTGTATGAATGTAGGTGTGCATTTGTGTGTAGTGTTCACTTATATTGTGTTTGTATGAAATTTTCAAATTTGCATGCAAGGGTGCATTTGTATGTAGCATTGGTGTTTGAATGTAAGAGTGTGTTTGTCGGTAGTGTTGCTGTTTGATTGCAGTGGTTTATTTGTATGTAGTGTTGGCATTTGGAATGCAGGCTTCTGCTTGTGTGTAGTGTTGGTGTTTGAATGCTCAGCTATATGCACATATACATATACACTGTCATATTCACAAATATATCCACTGCCACACAAACACAGATACACACATACACAAACAGGTACACATAGATACACATGAACACTGACACACATACATTTAGAATTAATAATTCCCATATATACAGCCTCCACCTTGTTTCCATAACGTTTGGGTGCAGGAGGGTGGCTTCATTGGGGTCCAGTAGACCTGAATGCTAAATGTGGATGACGGGAGTCTGGGGCTAGTGCAGGCTCTCCTTTCTCTACCCTCTTCTTTCTCTGCCTCCTCCTAGTCCACTCAGCTCTCGCAGTAAGCCTGTAAGCTGAAACTAAGTAACCTATGGGGCTCTAAATACATAATGCAGGGGAGGACACAGTGTCTCCCCCATGCACCCACTAGAGGAGCTCAGATGAGGTGCTTCAAAATTAAACAGATCATTGTCCACCTTCTGTCCCCACCCATGGGTAGTGGGTGAAGGCTATTAATTAAAAAATATGGGGGCATCCTAATGTTCCACCATGCCCCCACCCATGTTCAAAGGGTGAGGGTATTTATTAGTAAATGAGAGGGTCTGAGTGCCCCCACACCCTCCCACCTATGGGAATCTAACATTCCACAGCCCTTATAATGACTTTTCCTGGGTATGTTTCTTGTCAAACCACTCCCAACTCAAACCACACCAACCAAGGAAAGACTATTATAATGCGCCTACACAGGGTTGCCATCAGAATTCTTGGGGCCCCCTACAAAACCACATGAGCCAGGCTCTAAATATGCACGGCCGACATAAATACACAGGTACATTCAGACAAACACCTAGAGTAACTCAAAAATATATAAATACACTTAAGTTTCAGCTACCCTTCTGCATATTTCCTTGTTGTAGCTGAAAGGAGAGTTCCCTGTGATCTAGTGGTGACTGTACTGTGTTGAAGGCTGCTTTCACTCCTGAATTGCATCCTTCATTGCATCCTGGGAGGTAGTGATATCACTTCCTCTCAGCGCTAAAGTGCACGGAGAATGAGAGAGAATGGGGCCGACTACACCATCCAATAAGATGCTTAAAACCCTAACAATAATTAAGAGGTCCAGTCAGTTGAAATGTTTATGGTTACCAAGTCAGAGCTCTCTTGGGATCCTTAATTGCCAGCTGTATCCTCCTGATGGCAGGGTGGACCCTTTAATATATACTTATAGCAAAACAGGTAGTATGTCTTATTTCTACAAAAAAAAGTGTTTTTCCTTTATTTTTTTATAATATATATTTGTATTGAGTTTTTTTTCAAAATACCTGATATACAGTTTGTTTTGCTATTTTTTCATCTTATTACAGATTTTTGAATTAACAAACAAAAAAGAGAAAAAACAAAAAACAACAAAAATCAAACACATATAAACATACAAAATATATAAAAAATAAAAACATGTAAATTACAACTTATATTTAAACTAAGATTAACTTAGCATCCTTTTATTTCCCTTTTCTTTATTTTTTCTCTTCTCTTTTTTTCCCTTCCCCTTTTCCTTTCTTCCTTATTTCTTTCTTCCTTTCCCATTTCTTTTTCTTTCCCCATCTTTTCCTTTCCGCCTCATCCCATTCTTGATCTGTCCCCTTTTGTCCACTACAATGCCAATTTTGGCCACCTCCCAATCTGCTCTTCACCTCCTATCAGAACTCTCCCCCAAATTTTCCTAAATACCATAAAGGTGTCACTAGCTTGATGAGCCATATATTCCATCTGGCAAGTATATTATAACATATCTGTCAAAATATTTATGTTTGGAGTATTTTCGTTTTTCCAATTTTTGGCAATAAAAGCTTTTAGTGTCAGAAAATAAAAAAGATATAATTTTTTTTCATGTGAACAAATTGTGGTTGGAAAATTATTCAAAATTGACACCTCCATTATAACAGGTATCTGCAAGTGTATTTTAGATTCAATAAAATCATATAACACTATCCAAATCGGGATTATTTTTATGCATGACCACAATATATGGCTCAATGTACCGGGCTCTTCGGATTGTCGCCAACATGTATTTAGGGTATACTGTGGTTAGAGTTAAATACCATCTTGTTAAGATTTTATAAGAGAGTTCTATATGATTTGTTGAGCGTGAGATTTTAGCAGTGAAACGCACTAAGGAGTCCCATTCTCCATCCATGAATGGCTTGCCTATTTCTTTTTCCCAACTTTTTCTATACGTAGGATTTTTTGAATATGAAGCTATGATTATATTATTGTAGCATATTGACGGTGGTTTTCTACCTTTTGGGGCCTGTTGTAGTAATTTGTTTTAGAGAGTTCTCTAGATTCAGCTTTGAGGATAAATTAAAAGTAGTAAGATAGTGTCTTGTTCTTAAGTATTTATATATATCTTCGTGAGGGATATTAAATGTTAAATTTATTTCGGAAAATCTCAGTATCACTTCTCCATTTATTATTTTTTCGATTTTACCAATCCCAGCTAACTCCCAGTCTAAGAGGTCTAAATCAGAATTAAAAGTTTCTAATGTTATTAGGGCATATCGTGATACTGGTTCGAGCAACATTCATTTCTGCTGTAATTTTGTCCATGTTTCCAAACTGTAGGTAGTTGTCTGTAACTTTTTTTGACAGATATAGTTTATTTGGTGACCAGAGCAAAAAGTGGCTTTCCAGATGGAGCTAAGATGTCTTCATGTCAACTCTGACTTGTGAAAGGGATAACACACCTAAACATGGAGAATAAATACAAAGCCCAGGTGATAACCAGCCACTAAACCAGAAATGGTTTGGAATTGACTAGTGAATCTAAAAGGTTGGGAGGCCAAATAGTGGAGCTGGAAAAATAAATTAAATTGATGAGTAGATGAATGTTTTCCATTTCGGCTATTTAAGCCTAACCTTTAAAATTCACTGGTCATTTCCTGAACATTACCTGTTTAGTGAATAACTGCTACATTACCTGTTTAGTGAATAATTATGCTCTGAATACAAGAAACTAGTCATTTACACTATATATTTAGACATATAGCTTTATATTAATGGTTGACATTGACTGTGATATGATCCAATACTCAATACTCACTGACATTAACAATTGCACAGAAGGATGAGATTGGAGTATTATCTTATTAGTAAAATAACTGTATTTACAACTACATCTTGTGTGCCAAGAGGTGTGGCGTGAAACGGTGCTCTACGGACACCACTTGCAACACTGGGTATGCTCAAAATGGGTCGCCCTGTCTGGAAGTGTCAGTCTACCGGCATCTGCCACTTTCATAATGGGTAATCTGCATTTGTCTACACACAAAAAAACTGAAAAAAT
Source organism: Pelobates cultripes (assembly GCA_933207985.1). NCBI lineage: Eukaryota > Metazoa > Chordata > Amphibia > Anura > Pelobatidae > Pelobates > Pelobates cultripes. The sequence continues at coordinate 99,427,941 of OW240916.1, forward strand.
AGAGCTAAAAAAACCAACACGATTTGTGTATTACAATACACCCACCTCATACAATAAATAAGTGTTATGCAAATGCAGTGTTACTATGTATGTACAATTGTGTGTAGAATAATATAAAATGTGCACACACTTATGTATTGTGTATATTATATTTGCTTATGGTATTATCAAAAAATCTAAAATTTTGGATGATGCCATAAGCAAGTATAATACATGAGTGTGTGTATATTTTATAGTACTTATTTTATGAACAATTTTTATATACATAATAATACTGGATTTGCATTACACTTGCTCATTGTATGAGCTGGGTGTATTGTAATACACAAATAGTGGGGGTTTTTGCGCACCATTTTTTTTCTTTTTTTTCTGTTGATTTGCCAAGGATCTATAGACTTTAAACACAGCATATGTAGTTTCATAGTGATAAGTTTTACTTAAATTATACTTTGCACTTTATATTTGTATTGTATATTCAAATAACATTTTGTGATATTGCACTGTGCCACTTAAGCAATTTTGTTTTACTATTTGTTTACATCCACTCACTCCACTGCATCTGTCCATCTATCTATCTATCTATCTATCTATCTATCTATCTATCTATCTATCTATCTATCTATCTATCTATCTCTCTATCTCTCTCTCTCTCTCTCTCTCTCTTTATCTCTCTATCTCAATTACCCCTTTAAAATACAAAGTACGCTTTAATTGACAGCATACTTCTACTCTATTGCTAGGTTTATCACGTATTAAATAAACTACTAAAGCTGTTTGCACATACATAGCAAGTGAAAATTGGAATCAGTGCATGTAAATGTAATTTAAAATACTTTTTTTCAAATCTATGCCTTTATAAATAATTCATAGAAATTCTATTCCAGGTGGTGTAGTAATACAGACATAATTTGAATAACATAGTCTGAATAAAATAAAAATATTATTTTATCTGAAGGTCCAAACAGCATTAACTCATATGCAAGTAAACTAAATGAGTAAGAACATATTGAAATAAAATGAATACAGATGACTACATGACACGCTGAGGTAGCAGATGTGGTTTGGGCTTCATTCACAGCTCCTAATTCCATATGTAAAAATCTCGGATTATGTTGTTAGGCTGTCATCTTCGTTTTAAGAAACACAGTTGGAAAAGTGATGGCTTGGTCTGAACTGCAGTACAATTACCGAGGTAAGCAAGCTGTTACTGGTCATAGGTGATCTAGGGAACACAGAAAAACAAGTAAAATTGCATTTAAATTATGTGCAGGCTAATAAAGCAAAATATATGGAAAATCGGAATGAAATTCATAACATGATTCAGCAAGTATCAGGTGATTTCCCAATGGTTTAGTACTGCTATAATGTAAATTTTAATGGACCAAGATGCCTTATTGGAGTTAGAGGACATATGCTCTAATGTAGTTGTAACCTCAAAGTTCCTGAAATTATACAGAGATAGAAAAAGCCCAATAGCAAAAATAAATACAGAGATCCGTGATGCCTGGAGCTCAGAAAAATACACATTCTCCTAGGTTAATTTAATTTACTGTATGAAAAAAAAAAATGTTGACTGAATTGGCTGTGTGCTTAAAGTTTGTGAGTAAATTAGCCATAGGAAGGACTGGGGTGCCCTCACTGAGGTCATGTTACTGAAGAAGGACTGGACTGCCCTCCCTGAGGTGATACAAATTGCCTGTCAGGGAAAAACTGGAGGTACGAGGAAAGAACTTGGAGTGGAAAATGGAAAAGGAAAATGTGCCTATAAACTCTGCACTTAACATTTGAAGTTTCTACAATATGTGGAATGCTCTGTAGTACTTTTCTGTGGATACAATCATGCATTGACAAATAGGGACCTGATCAAAAAGTACAATGAGTACTGTGCAATACTACCAGCATTGAAAGCCATCTCAGTTAAGGCAATACATATTGCCAAATGCTACAATTAGGGGGTAGATAGATTTAGTTGCAAGTAGTCCTCATTTAGCGACCTACCTGTTTTACGATGGCTCACACTTACGACCAGGCGTAAGTGCGAGCTGTGGTGGGAATTCCCTGTTCTGGTGCGCATGTCTGAACATAGACGAATGCATTAGAGCAGGGAATCCCTCTAATCTATGTTCGGGTAAATTTCCCCGAGCATAGATTAGGGGCATTCCCTGCTCTGGTGCGTTCGTCTAATGCATTCAGACATGGTAATTCAGAGCATACCCCACGGTTGAGAGAGACCCCCCGGGTCTGAAAAGACCCTGGTCAGCTCTATCTACCTACCCTTCTGCCTAGTGATCTATGATGGCCTTTGCCAGCTGCCAAGCATTAGCAACATCATGCAGGAGTTGCAAAAGAGAAGGAGATCTCTGTCTAATGCTGCAATCACACGGTAAAGAGCTCTCTCAGAGTTCTCTGCATTGTGTAAGCTGGGATCTCTCTGCTGTTGTCAGCAAACTGAATTCCTCTGAGGAAGGATAAGGGTATGGGATTATGGGGATGGATTAGTGCCAGTATTATTATGCATTGGGCTGGGGATAGGATAAGGAGTTGGATTAGGGGTAGAATTAGAGGTTGGGTTAGGGGGGAGATTATGGGTTGGAGTAAAAGCTGCACTAGGGGTTTGATTAATGGTAGGATTAGGGGCAAGATAAGGGATGGGACTAGAGGCAAAGGTATTCATGTAGGATATCAGTAGCAGAATACATATATGGAATGTTTACAATAGTTGGACATGCATGGTCTGTAAATTTTCCCAAAATAAAACATATGTGAAGATTTTATATTTTAACCAAGGATTGTGAAAAAATGCTTATTTGAAAAGTAACAAAATGCTTTTACAAAAATATACTTTTGTGCAGTGGTTTCGGATTATGTGAGTACTATAAAAGTTGTAATCTCAGCATGCCAAATTTGGCAAAGCTTTAGCTTTAAAAATGTTTTAAAAATGTTTTGGTGCTTACTTGTAAAATAATTTATTGAAATTCTAGAAATATTGGGCATTTTGACAACCAGGACTAATTAGTGAATCTAATTTGAGTCAGTTTTCTTTAGTTACACATGTTGGGTAGAAATTATGAAATGTAGTACTTTAATAAAAGTATACCTCTCCCCCATTTTTTAATAGGTTATTCACATGTAATATTGTATTAGGTGCTCTATTTTCCTTTAAAATTATATTGATGTATATAGGTGCACTATTATGATGTGTAGTTAAAAAGAATATAGTAAAAAGACAAATTAGAACAAAAAAGTTGAAGGGTGGAGCATGGGAGAATAAAACAAGAATCATAGTCCGTATTTTATAGGTTGGGAAAGATTAAGTGAACAAGATACGCAGGTAGCAATTAGAAACTATTTAATTCTGATGGAAAATCCATACCTATAAACTAAGGTGGAAAAGGGCAGGGTAGGTTAGTCAGCACTTCTAGAAAGGAGAGACGAGAAGATAGAATAGGATTGGCAAAGTGTTTTTAAGATGTCAGTAAAAACATGTGTAACCTCTCTTCTGGAATAATGGCAATTTTAAATCTGTACCTCTATAGTTTGATATATTTGTATGAAAGAACTAGATAACATTAAGACTATCATGATTTATACATAATAAGTTACAACGCATTCTAATTTAAAAAAATCTTGTGTTTACATTCATTTTGTCATTCTTTATATGAATAAATTCTCTTAACAATACCAGATCTTGCAGGACCATTACAGTTTCCGGGTTTGGTCTCACTGTACCGGATTCGCTGCATGATGTCCCTCATCTGGGGAATAAAAGAAGAATGGTCCAGCATTCTCCAAAGATAATGTATTGTTGCTTTATTTAGTGCATAGCAGGAACAAAAACCGCAATGTTTCGGACCACATAGGAGCCTTTTTTAACAAGCTTGAAAAAGGCTCCTGCGTAAGTCGAAATATTGCTGTTTACCTAGGATCATTGGCTATTTTCCTAATGCTATCTACTTCTATGGGAGAAGATGAAAAATTAAGTTAGGGTTGTTAAAAGAACACTCATTGCACTATAACAACTTAATCAAAATAAAGTTATTATGGCGCCAGGAGGTCCCTTGTGATTCCTTTGTAAACAGTTTAACTCTAAAAACTTTAAACGTAGTGCTACTTCTCTCTGTGCCAATCCACATCAGCTTGCAGACATTCTTCTAATGAAAGTCTCAGACTTCACCGATACTGCTGATTGGCTTAGAACAGTCAGCTGACGTTTTATAGCTCCCCATTCATAAAAAGTTACTTTAAAAAGGCACGTACTATTCACAGAGCTGACCTTGGGGATAAACCATTTGTGTACAGTCTAACCCCTAAAGGTAAGGTGGCACTAGGGACAACATGAAAGCATAACAACTTAATTTTGATGAAGTTGTTATTGTGCCCCTCATGTTCCTCTAAGCACCGATATTGGATTTACCTGAATCCAATATATATGGACCTTTACGTTTGTTTGTTTCCCTTTAATTGAATTATATTGCAGATTTAACTTGTTTAACAGACGGCAATCCTTTTTAAGCCAACCTGATACTTTCTCATGCATAGCCACAAATCAAACCATTTAAGTAATGATATAAAACTCACGCCCCTATCGAATCCTTGTGTCTTCTAAATGAGATAATGCAATATTACTGCATTTCCTCAAGTAACAGGTGCCAAAGAGAGATCAGAATATTTGTGTCTAGGAGAAGTTACATTGATATTTGGAAGAGAAACATGGTTGGAAAGTGATACACGAGACGCCTTGTGACAAGAACATTAGTCATGCTAAATAGCTCTGATTACAAATCTCATTTCTAGAAATATGTATAGCCATGCTCAGCATAAGAAAGAGCGGACGAGACCACTGACTAAGACGGATGACCCACAGTATACCATGCAAGGGCTGTGGTAGTAATAGGAGATAGAAAGATTGTCATTGGCAAACCATATGGTTTCCTGATAATGACAAATGGCAAAACGATGTTCATGATTTACAGAGCACTAAGAAACACTCTGCTCTGCAATTCACTGACATTACAAGTAAGAAAGATAAATGCTACGGAACCAGGGAATACATGTACATATAATAAAAAGGCTCATTCTCATCATTAAAATATGGAATGGGCATAATCACTTTTAATCAAGGTTTTTTTTTTTTTTTATTAGATCTAAAGGTATGATCGGTGTATAAAACATACATTAATAAAGTAGGACTCATACTAAATAATACATAACTTTGGGTCACATTACCCAATGACACATTGATTTAATCATGGATTATGTTCTAAAATTACATCATCCTGGAACAGATAACAAAATACAAGATTAGACTATATTGCAAGAATTCAGTGTAATACTTGATATTGTATTACTGCTATTAATATACACATTGGAAGAAGTGAAAATTCCAAAATGAAGTCAATAATGAAAAAAAAAAACTGTGCTTAGAACTTGTTATACCAAGGACTGGTTTTAGTAATATCAATGTAAGAAGAATATAGAGATTCATTAAGTAGTACTATGAGAATGAAAATAGGTTTATATACACATATTACAGATTTTCTTGAATTTAAATACCGGTAACTACTAAAATGCAATCAGCTATCAACATAAATATTCACAAAGTATGACTTTAATAAAAGTTCCCTAAAAAATATATGAGTTTATATACGACCTACCAAAATATCTATCAAATAAGGTCATCTCCTGTTCCCAAGAAATCCCAGAATCTGCACAGTGTAGGGAAATGGCAAATTTTCCTGCAATGTGAATCAGGCTCATAATCCATTTTATTAACCTTATATCATGTGCCCAGTATATCATTGCCTACTTCCATTTACAGTGAACACAATGAATAATTTATAAATCGATTTTAAAACCAAATATATAATTCATGTATCCTGCATAATGTCCTCCAAAATTATATTTTTGTCAGTAAGCTATAGATTTGGGGATGATGGGATTTATTAAAAGTTATAAATAAAACAATTTGCGTAATGTATTTAGATTTTAACAGTAAGCCAACCGTTTCCAGTTTCAGTATTTATCTCAAACGTCCTAAGGTCAGGTATCCTCAAGTGTCTGTAAATACCCTTTAAGTGAAACATATTTTGTACACAATGGTACTCAGTAATGCTTCCCTTTAGGTATTACCTCCTATAACCTTTCACAGTATGATCACAGGAGGCTGTAGATCTGCCTGACAGCAATGCCCAGTAGGTATAATCTGTCAACCCATCCAGGGCAATAGAATAGTGCAATGTACTCTGCCTTTGATGGCTCTTGTCTAGAACTCAGTGAATATGTTTTAGTGTTCTTGTGTGCAATCTAAATACAATAGGGGTAATGTGTAAAAAGTGATCTGACTGCTTTTAAAAAAAAAAAAAAAAAAAAAATCTTTATTTTACTAGTGCATATGATGACAACAAGCGTGCAGAGCCACAACAACGTCCACAAGCGTTTTCCAGACATTTCAAAAGTGTGGCAGTTTGGTCGGCACATTTTTTTTATATGATGATCTGACTGCTTTTTAACACTTTTTTTGTAGTATTTTTCAATTGCCTTTCTTTATTCCCTGTTTTGAACCATACTCTTCCTCTTTGTGCCTTTTCCATCATGTATTTTCTTTTCTATTTTTATTCTTTTTTTTTGCTCCTAATGTGAAAAAAGCAGGTGAATGTTTACCAATTTTTTCTGTCAAATTATTCTTACTATGCAAAAAAACCAACCCTTTGAATCGCTAATGGACTTCTTTTTTCTCCACTAATATTACTCATTTGTTTTCATATTTATAAGTCAAACATATGGAAATGAGGGACCCAAAGAGAGAGGACGGTAACAACAAAAAAGAGAACCCTACCTTTATTAAATGCTAAGGATCAAAAAGGACAATCTAAAAACAGAGAAGGGCTGTTCCAAGGCTCTACTGGGATATAAATAAAGTGATCAACTTCGAACCAGAAAGGAAGGAAAAAATGAATATTTATTTTATTAGATAAAAATGTTTTTAAAAGCCTCCCTACCCTCCTTCCCCCCATACAAACACTGCCCCCCATACACACACTTCACACACTGCCCCACAAACACTGCCCCCATACACACACTACACACACTGCCCCCCATACACACACACTGCCCTACAAACACTGCCCCCATACACACACTACACACACTGCCCCAAACACTGCCCCCCATACACACACTACACACACTGCCCCACAAACACTATACACACACTACACACACTGCCCCACAAACACTGCCCCCATACACACACTACACACTGCCCCCATACACACACTGCCCCACAAACACTGCCCCCATACACACACTACACACACTGCCCCACAAACACTGCCCCCATACACACACTACACACACTGCCCCACAAACACTGCCCCCCATACACACACTGCACACACTGCCCCACAAACACTGCCATCATACACACACTGCCCCACAAACACTGCCCCATATAGACACACTACACACACTGCCCCACAAACACTGTCCCCATAAAAACACTGCACCACAAACACTCTCCCACAAACACTGCCTACCCCCATACACACACTGCACACCCATACACACACTACACACACTGCCCCCATACACACACTGCCCCCATTCACACACTGCCCCAAACACACACACACTGCAACTCTCATACACACTGCACCGCTCACACACACACACACACACACACACACACTACAGCTCACGCACACACTGCCCCACACATACACTGCCCCCTAACACACACACTGCAACCCTGACATACACTGCCGCCCTCACGCACTCGCACACACACTTCACCGCTCACACACACACACACTGCACCTTTCACACACACACTTCACCCCTAACACATACCACTGCTCCTATGCCCTATATCTCAGCAGGTAAGTTGGAAAGTTGTCAAACTGTTCTTACTCTGTGATGGGATCCTGGCACTACAGGCGCCATAACTACTACACTGAGCTGTAGTGGTTATTGTGCCTGGATTATTTCTTTAAATAATCTACAAGTGCCCCTCCCGAGATCAGGCTCTGGATCCGCCACTGGTTTGGTGGTGTGGGGCTGCTTGAGGAATTGCATGTGAGAGGCTGCTTGTGGGTTTGTGTGTGTGTATGTGAATTGTCAGTGGTGTGTTTGTGGGGACTGTTTGTGTTAGTGTGTTGATTGTTCTTGTATTGGCAGTTTTTTGTTGTTGGCTGTATTTTTATGATGGGAGGCTTACTCTGCAGCTTTTGTATATCTAGCAGTGTGAGTAGCTTCACTGGGGGCTAGTGGGGACCAGCTGGCCAGGTACAGGTCATGGTCAAGAGCTTCTACAGTTGCAGTGGGCTGCTTTACTCCAGTGCAGATTCCAGTTCACAACTGCTGGGAGGAAGTGATCTGAGATTACTTCCTCTATGTGCTGCAATCCATAAATTGAGGATTGTCCCTCACCACCTTTTTGCACTTGCCGATATCTAAAGGTCCTCTGGGACTCCTGATAGGCCAGAGTCTGTTTGGCTCTAGCAGTCTTGAGTGCCGTGCAAAAGCATCTCGAGTGACATAGGTGGCTGACACCTCCTATAGCATAGCATCTTACGGAACTACATCTTAGCAGTTGCCAGAAGTTTTTAAAGTGCTATAGGGCATTTTTATTGTTGTCACTGAATACTAACACTACTTAGCATTTTTATATGTTGAATAAAAGAGTTAAATCAGCTAGAATGTGACTGAATTTAACACTGAACACCTTGCAATTATCACTGGACTATAACTGTCAAATACTAGCTGGGGGTGGTGCTATTGTTTATTTTGTGTTTATTTTTGACTCTAATGTTACAGTTTTACCACCTCCATCTTTATTGACTTAAATCATAGTCCGATTGAAAAATGGCTGAGGGGGCTGCTGTAGATATTGATTTGTTTTGTGTTTTTGTTTTGTTTTTTTCGTCATCATGTTCATACTGTTACAAAAGACTAAGCTGATTTATTTCCTATTCTATTTGTATTCTTAAATATATATATATATTATTTATTTTTTTGCATAGAAATTACTGCACTTTCCTTTCCTGCAGCGATTAACGTAATCAAATATTATATGGATGTACAATAGAAAGAGAAACAACACAACTTTTCTAAAACTCCAGCGGGATAGTTACAAATGCCTCCCTGCAGTGCTATTTCTTTCAGGATTTTTAGGATTTATTGTGCGATTTCAACAACAAAATAACTGAAATATCAACAACAAAAGCAGTGAAAAATGAACAGCAGCAAGCGTATCAACTAAACTACACAAGGAAAAATAAACATTTTAAGGGAAGCTATTTAAAATAAATATGTTACCTGGCTTGTTTAAACTTATTGATGGAGTTTTTAGAAATATCTCGCAATATTTGTTTAAAATAACAGGCCATTGATAAGGGAAGCTACAGAAATCTGGGCAGGAAATAAAAAAACGTTCTTGGTGCTCTTTTGCATATTTTTACTGGACTTCAAGGATTATGGTAGATATACTAATTTTGAAATCCAATGCACGTGGAACTAATTTGTATAAATCCCACAGAATATAAATCTATTTGAACTTTCGGTTTGTGAATTAGAGAATTTGATCACTGCTTTGTCTCACCATAGCTTAACATTATAGAAACATGTCACCTGCTGTCAAACAATCATATTCCTAATATCCACTGCAGTGAATCTGGATCTTGAATCTGATAGATGTTATAGCACTTCAATCCCTAAACATATGTACGGCATAGTTTATCTACAGAGTTGCATGCTTCACTACATATTTATGATTTTAATTTGAGTTTTGAAATAAAAAACATTTTTAGCAAAGAGATAATTATTCCAAGATTGTGAAAGTTGCAAACAGCTAAAAAAATAACGTAAAAGTACAACAGGTTTGTTATGTTACAAACTCTAATAAATATCTCTGTAGTGTTACATTGCTCACATTCTTTTGCTCAAAACATTCCTTCCAGTAATAACTGAAAATATCAAATTTTAGACACAGTATATAAAAGCATGTATGTAGACTTATAGAAAATGAAGACACGCAAAAGGACCGTCAAATAAAAAACATGAAGTGCTGTAAAAACAGATATTGGTTCTAGAGAATGTACAGCAGGAACATTGCAATTTGAGGTTTACCTTAAAGGTACACTCCACACCTCAAATACAAAGAAATACAGAGAATAATGTAGATAACTGTTTAGTAGATATACCCTGATGAAAACACGAGTGCATTAGCGAGTTTGCGGTCTCTGAGAGCAAGCAAAAGCTTAGAGAAACTCAGCAGTTTACCCTTTGTTTAGCCCCAGCTAAGGTCTCAGAAATATTTTTGCTCACATGTGCTCACTTTTTTTTTTTGTTGCAATGCAATTTTCTAGGGCTCTCCCTAAGCAAAAAGGGTATTCCAGACGTGGACCCAGTGCTCACTGTGCCTAGAAGCGTATCAGCTACAAGGCACACATAAGGACAAAACGACTGTTTGGGGTTGCTGTATCTCTCATGCAGAGGCATTTCGGTTCTGGACTGCCCTTATGAGGAGGATTAGTTTGGTAATGTGTAGGCCCCATTTCTAATGGCACAAGTGAGCAAAAACATTTTCGAGACCTGATTAGGGATTAGGCAAATGGCAAGCAACAAGAATTTCTTTAAGCATTTGTCCATCCTGAGAGTTTGCATATTCTTTGTTTATGTTGCAATAGAAACATTTATATCTAACACTGGAGTGTTGCACGTTTTATTTAGATACAGGGCACCTCTGCAATTCCCTAAAAAATCTGTCACTTATTAGTAAGTGAGACACTCTTCTCGCTGCAGCTCTGCACTGTCCCTGAGAGACTGTCACTAGTAATGATCACTTGGACAATCTAATGCTACTCAGTAAACAATGTAGAAGCAATGTAGTCTTATGGTACATGTGAGGCAACCTCAGCACTGTGCCAATAGAATGCTTCTCATAGAGAAGCACTGAATCCAATTCTTCTCATTGAGAAGTCCTCACATGCACTTTACTTGAAGTAAGCGAGGAAGTGCACCCTCGTGGCTGTCTGACTGATAGCCAGAAAGGTGAAACCTAGGGGCATTAAAAAAAGGCCAGCTCTTTACCTTTATGAAATGAGAAAAAGGAGACCTTGGGTTAACCCCTAAAGAATTTAACTCTTTAAAAAGCTGGAGTGTTCCTTTAATGGGATCCAAGTCTGGTAGAACTATAATTCTAGAATCCCAAGTTAACTGATCCGTAAGTCCTTTTTAGGTTCTCTCACGATACACCATCAGAATATAGTCAAAAGGATATGTTTGTGTGCGAGAAAGTGTGACTGACCAAGCGCTGCTAGAAACATAAATATTCAGATTATGGTAGGGGTTTCTTAATATTTACACTAAAATATCAAACCAGCTTTGGTTATGATTCAGTATAGAGTTAATTTGTTTCTGAGACACCAGGAGAGGTTACTTGTATCCGGATGGTTGTATTTTAAACAATAGAATATTTCTAGACATTTTTAAGTGAAATATTTACTGCATTAAGATCAAGGTACTTCTATTTCAGGACAAATCATTTTTAAATGTCTTCCAATTTTTATGACCAAGAGAAGATTTTAGTCATACCATATATAGAAGTGAAACATTTTTGCTCGCAATATGTATTATGTAAAATGTTACTTTTATGGGTAACAATAAAGCAAATTTGAATGAAACTCAGAACATAATATGATAATGACATTTTACTGTATATGTGCCATTTTTAGACGGTGCATAGGATCTGTAAGAGAAAAATGCCTGATCAGTTTGCATCCAGGATTTTGAAGAACATAACAGATATTGAACTTGACTTTCTCATAAATCATCCAATTGTTTGCTTCATGCCCTGACTATTATCTGTATAACATCTACAGTATATCCCTGTCACTGGCAGTCCTGACCTTTGAAAACAGTTCTTCATTTTTTAACAACATTACTAGAACACTCACTGTAAAATAGAGTATTTTTCTTTTTTAAAGTGATATTGTCACTTTGCAGGTTTTGCTTTTAAATGAATCATTTGTCATCCTCTATTTCCCCTTGGTCTTTTTTTATTCACTTTAGTTTTTACTTACTTTGGCAGTGTGAAGAGCTTAAAGGGAGACTCCAGATAGCTAAAGCACTTTATCTTGCCGCAAAGCTTTACGCGTGAAGAGTGTGTCCTATTTCTTTCATTTTGCAGACAGTGTAGATTTCAATAGAAATTGACACTTTCATAAATTAACCTTGTTATACTCTATATAACACTATATTAACCTTGGCTTTCAAGTGGACAACAGATTATGTTACTTCCTTGTTTGGTTAGCTCAGTGGAGCTAAACTCAAGAGGCAGCAATTGGTCAGAGCACCTCTCTTGCAAAGACTTCTCATTGAGCTGTGTTGGGAAGTCTGTGATTAGACAGTCAGAGAAAGTCTGGGCGGTGTTAGAATCGGAGTGTTTGCAAGGGCAGTAGACAGGTTTTGCAAGCTGTTTTTAAATTTACCGCAAGTGAAAAATGCATAATTAAAAGCATACATGTTTTCATTTGGGGTATATTTACTAAACAGTGATTTTTATTTCTTCTGTATTTGGACAATGGAGTGTTCCTTTAAGCAACATTTATTTAAGGTTCCTAATCTAATTCATCCAAAAAAAACCCAAACAAACAAAAAATACACAGAAGGGCAAACTGCAGACATCATGGACTGAGTAGAAAACAAGAAAATTATATAACTAGGTTTGAGATCCAGCACATAGAAGAAAAGCTAATTAATATAAATAAACACAAGTGTCAAGGAGGGGAGCATTATCAGTTAAAGGGACACTATAGGCACCCAGACCACTTCAGCTTATTGAAATGGTCTCAATGCAGAGTCCCATGTCCCTTAACTGTGCAAATGTAATTACTGCAGTTTCTACATCCAGTGTCATGTAAAACCCCCCAAAAAAGCACTATACATGCTTTTCAGTGGGGGAAATACTAATACAAGCACACAAACAATTTTGTTTTTCTAGCACTATAGTTTACCTTTAAATACAAGGGGCACAAAGAAAGGAAGATGGAAAGAATACAATCATGATAGTGCCACTTTAATAATGTACTTTTTTAATGTTGACTGAAGACACCCATATGTAATATTATCTAATTCTATAATATGTATTCCAGAATAATACTGACTTTTTTGGTCTATGGATTATAGTTTTCAGGACTAATAATTCAGGACGCCCTGAGATAAGGATCCTAAAAAAATAGTGGAATATTTTCTTAAGTTTACCCTGGTTCCAAATTTCACCACTTTTATTACTTACTGATCCCCATTCTTACCTTCTAGTGATCTTCTATGACACTGGAATTAGAAAAGATAACATTGACTCAGGGAAAACAACAGATGACAGAAATGTTTTAAAGGACAGATCTTTAATTTAAAACCAAAACTCATCTCAGAGTAATATATTATTAAGCAGCACTTTGTATTAACTGCCAGGCTGTATTTACAGGTTGTCTGACAGATTTATATTGTAGGTAACCAAATCTGTTCTAGATTCTGCAAACACATCAGTGTGCTGAAGATTATTTATATTCTCCCTGGATATTGTATTTTGTAAAATCCACATATATGCTCACATTTTAAATTATAAGCAAATACTCTGGTGTGATACACATCCATTTTGGTAAACTGTAGGAAGGAAACTGTAAGATCATACTATATCTTTGACGGTACCCTCCATTTTATGTATTTACATATAAAGAGTTAGCAATCAAATGGAAATTAGAATTGGTTTCCATGGTGATTGCTCCATTGCAGGTCCATAGTAACATAAAGAGACATTATGCACTACTGCTGCATACAGTACCTTTTCTTAAAAATACACAAATGAGGCTGCTAAAACAATTGCACAAAGGGGATATTTATTAAATGGTCACAATAGTCACCAGAACAACTACAGCTTATTGAATTTGTTCTGGTGAGTAGAATCATTACCTTCAGGCTTTTTGCTATAAACACTGTCTTTTCAAAGAAAATGCAGTGTTTACATTACAGCCTAGTGATAACTTCACTGGCCACTCCTCAGATGGCTGTTAGAGATCCTTCCTAGGTCATGGCTGCCTAAAATGCATCCAAACATTCAGTATCTACTCCCTCTGCATGCAGACTGTTCTGTCAAATTTCCCTACCCGTGAAAATCCCCTACCCTCGTCACTTCCGGTGAGGGGAATCAGCTGGATCCTGTGTTGCACATGCGTGCTAGCACTCCTGTACTCCTCCACAGCAAGGTCCTGGAAGGTAAGTAAAACTAGCTGTACACTTTCATTATAGTTAGTGCATTCACTAAGCTTAGGCACACGGGACATTTAGGGTTAAGTGAGGGTTCAAATTAGGGTTAGGTAAGTGATTTTAACCTCTCTCACACTCTATTCTTACCCTAACCCTCGGGGTAAGGGTTAATATAAAGTGTGAAAAAGCACAATTTAGTGATATTCCCCTAATGGGAAATATCACTAAAAAAGAACAAGTCCCTAATCCTAACCATAATTTGAACCCTAACATTAACCCTAAATGTCCCATGTCCTAAGCTTAGTGAATGCACTAACTATAATGAAAGTGTAAAACTAGTTTTACTTACCTTCCAGGACCTTGCTGTGGAGGAAGGCAGGAGTGCTAGCACGCATGTGCAGCACAGGATCCAGCTGATTCCCCTCACCGGAAGTGACGAGGGTAGGGGATTCTCACGGGTAGGGAAATTTGATAGAACACAGACACTGAACTTTCCTCATAGAGATTCATTGATTCAATTCATCTCTATGAGTGTTTGAATCATGCTGGCTCTGCCCCTGATCTGCCTCTTTGTCAGTCTCAGACAATCCTATGGGGAAGCATTGTGATTGGATCAGGCTACCACTTCTGATGATGTCAGCAGGTCAAAAGGAAACAGTGACAAAGCAAGCAGCTCCAGACTTGAATACTAGTAAGATTTTACTATATTTAGAGAGGCATGAGGGCACCAGGGTGGCTAGATGGTGGTTTTAACCATATAGGGTCAGGAATACATGTTTGTGTTCCTGACCATGTAGTGCTTGTGAAGAAACCCCCCTGTTCCCTTTGTGATTTACAGTTTGCATTCCCTTTTATCCTCTATTTGCTGTCTATTGCATTCGGTAGATGAAACTACTGAACCGGGACCACCCTCTGGCTCATTAAACATCAAAGGTTTAGGTGAAATTGCTACTTCTGTCTGTGCGGCCAGCGTTCATTAGTCGAACGCCACGTGGCAGAGAAAACCACGGCCATCTTTATTCATGCAAACAAAGGCAGCGGGACCTGGTCGCCGAGTGCATGGAACTGTTTTACGGACACTCGCCGTCCCGAACACCGGTCCCAAACAGACGAAAGCTGGAACTCCATTTACCGAATAGCTAGAAGAGCGCTATTCGGTACTTTGGTGTATTCGACAGAGGGGCACGAACGCTGCTAGGAGCCAGAGGGATCCATTCGGTACTTTTATTCATTTTTATGTTTTTTGAAAGTGACCGGCAAAACCCACCAAATTCGTGGAACTGTTTTGGGCATGCAGCCCAGGGTGAGCCGGTCACACAAGACTTCCATAAAATTGGCGAACCCCTGAACCGATCTGGGTGAAATTCGAATATGTTGGTCACCCAGATCAGGGCTATCAGGGGACACATTTTATGGGGATACCCCCTGTATAAAGGGGTGTTCTGAAAGTTGGGGAAAACAGTGATTTTTCAGCCCGGAGATAATTAAGTTACTATTTTATCAGACTAAATTATCTCCTGGGCTAGGGGAGGGAATTGTAGGTGTGTGTTAACATTTTACTGTTTGTGATTGGTTATTGTTTGTCCCTCCCTGAGGGCTGTCCCCTTGCATGGGGACTTGCATAAAAGCTGTGTGCACCCATTAAAGGACAGTTCATTTTGTACCCTTCTTCTTGACTTCGGCTGATGTTTGGGGATTCGTGTGTTTCACTGAGGGAATTATCTGGTGAGACTATTGGAATTGCTATAGGATTCGTCTACCCTAACTACCGAACAGAGGGCTATAATCACTAAGGCTCTGGCGGTTCGGGAGGAAACTACTGAATGAGGTTAAATATACTTGGTTTCCTTACAGTGCTCATTTAAAGGCAATTCAGAGGACACTTCAGGCAATCACACGTAAGATGCTTGTTAGGTACATAAAATTATATGGGAACTAGTGAAGGATTCTTTGGAAGATAATTTCAGGAATTTCAGGGACAGTCAGGCTTATTCAAATGCATCCGGATCAATTTAGAGACAGTTTGGTAAATTAGGAAGGTAAATCTAGTAAAATACAAAATAACCCTGATATCTACTAAAAGATTCTCTGTGACTTTGCTATTGTGAAATAAACAATCCTGAGTGTGACCCTTGAGAATGAATCATTAAAACTACTGAACAGCCATCAAATTTGATGATGATTTGGGTTTTAAAGAACAATGTACTACAATGCTCTGTAGTGGTTATCCTGTCAGGATTTGCCTAGTGTTCCCCTTCAATGTAAGTAGTGAAACATTTACTAATGGTTTGACTTCTTACGTGTATTCCACCATGTGCCACTCCAAGTCTCTCTGCAGTGGAAGCTGTCTTCACAGAGCTAAGCTCATGTGGTGCAGGTTTAGTTCATTATCTGAGAGAGACACTCAGCCAATGAGCTGACCCGGTACTCAGGAAAGGTAATGGAAGCTCTTACCATGGCTTCCAGCTGCAAAGAGTCAAGGAGTGGTGTCTGATGGACCCCAGTTAAGAAGTCAAACTGTTGACTACTTACATTGATGGCCTCCAGGAAACTCTTGGCACAATAACCATTATATCACACTATAGTGGTTTTTGGTGCTTTTTGTTCCCATCAAATAACTTTATAGCTTAGTGGTCTAGATCATGGGGAGAGTGGTTAAATAACCAACATCTTACCTTCACAAATCACATGTATTTCATGTCATATATTGCTAGGGTTTAAAATCAAAGGGTCACTTTGAACCCATAAGCGTAGCTCACTGGTATACTGAAAACAGCTCTCACATATTCTAAGACCTTGGTATGTTCACCAAACAGCATTTTTTGTTGCCAATGTTGACTATGATCAATTTATGAGTTTTAAAGCATTGCCAATCTACAGTCTACAGTAGCAAACTACAGGTTTGACTGCTACCATGGCTTGTATGCAGCCACCCCTGAATTTTATATTTGTGGTCAATATATTCAGTAGGAATAAACAAGGTCTCTATTCAAGTTTGTTATAATTTACTTAAAAAATTAGTAGTTATTGGTTAATGTTCCTCAGTATATACATTTATTTTATTTGTGTCACTTTTATGAAATTTCATGTAGTTCTATATCATGGCAATTTTTCTGAAGTTGCCATGTAAGTCCTTACTCAAACTATGCTGTTCATAAGCTGGTCAAAGAGCTATTCTAGCAAGTAAAGATTGTTGCCTGTGTTAATATTAAAGTAAGACTTTTCACAGTTAAAAGCATCAATCTGCTTCTCCATTAGTGAATCCAAGAGAATAGAATTATTGTTTTTAAACAATACTGCTTGGGGGCTTATTAGATTGCAAAGATAAATAGTCTTGATCCAGGATACAGACCTTGTGATATATAAATGATTATATGCGCAACATTATAATATAACCCTGGAGCTTTGGTTTGGAAAGTATGTTTTAATTATTCTGTGTAGGTACATTAATTTCACTCCTTCTAGTCTCTGTTCTCCATTTACAATTGATTTCTCTTCATTTATTATTATTATTTTTTTAATATAAAATACATGTCCATGTGGTGCTATTTGTATTAACTTTTTTTTTTGCATGGAAATTAGCTTAGTAAAATTAGTCTTAAAATATGGTAACAGGGACAAAGACAAAAAAGTTAATATAATGTAGGAAAAGATGATAAAATCTCTCTGATGATTTTTGAGTGCTGAATGCATTCTCTGTTAATGACAAAATTATTTCTCCAGTACATATAGTCTTAAATTACTTTGGTGGCTTACCTTAAAATATAGTTTTCTGCCAATTCACACAAAATTAATCTGTATACTTATTCCTACAGGTCAATTATTCATTTTGAGAAACACATTGCATTTGAAGATCAAGACTCTAGATTAACATCCAAAGTCACTCCAGCACATTACATTTTTCAACTATTTTATTAAATTTCTTTATTTTAGATTTTCAAGAAGTTTTAATACAGTACAAACTTTATATGTAAGACACAAGTAAGAAGAATGCACAAGAATACATTTAAATGAGACATGCATATATCAGCCAACAACTGAAAGTAAGAGAAACGTAATCACAGGGTTTTCAATCCATATTGGCATGCAACTGAAAGTGCAGTCTGTTAAATTGGGATTCTTTTAGTCCCATAAAGTAAGTCGCCTGGCTAGGTACAATGAAAGTGGCATATTTACTTGAAGCCACTAATCTGTTCAGGAAATAGTGGTGTTGGTTGGGAGGTCAGCTTATGTTAATGTTTTTCCAAGAATTACAGATTTTGTTGGGAGGTATTTTGCGGGGTTCAGGTCTTGGTGGTGTCTGTGTTCCATATAGTCTTGTAGAATTGTGAATTCAGTGGTGCATGGGACCAATACGTTGGTGTATTGCATATGCATCATAGTCTGGAAGAATGCAGTCATCTGAAAAGGATTGGGAAAGCAACAGGATAGCTAGGAAGAGCAAGGGGTATAGAGAGAAGGAACATTGAAAGGTATTATGAGAAGCATAGGTTGTCAGCACCTGCGCCCCCATCCTCCCTCAAGGGATGGAGGTCAGTGGTGGAGGGAGGGGGAAAGGACAGTGAATTTAGGGAAATAGGAAAGGAGAGAGTGAACAGTGTGGAATGTTTAGCTGGGTATTGGCAAAGTATCACTAGAAGGAAATGATGTGTAAGGTTACAGTGCTTTTACCAAGTTAAGGATGTGTCTCCATTCTGCCAGGGGTACATTTTTAAAAAACAATTTTACCAATCACAATTTTTAATTATGTTTCCATTTTTTTCCTCCTTCTGCAATGTCAGTTCATCTTCATTACTATCGGCACTTATATTCCATTGCCAATCATTTTTTAATGTGGTCTCTTTACCTAACCTATACAATGTGTTGTGTCCATGGTCAACGTTTCGTAATCTACTGCCAGTATTCTAGCAACTGCGGCCTGCAAGTTGTATAAAATAGCACTTACAAGCACATTAAGGTTCACTTAAAGGTTCCCAAATATATTGGTGTATTATATTGTCTCTCTTGTAAGGTTCATACCTTTGCTTAAAATTTAGTATCATCAATATCCTGATGACAGTGTACCAGCGCTCCTCCCCTCCCCAAATTCTCTCACCTCCGCTGTTGGATTGTGTCTAAGATTGCCTGACTTTGGTCTATAACTGTGCCTTCTTTCATGTGCTAAACCTCCTTTGTCAGACTCTCTTCAGTTCAATGCCTCTTCCAACATTCCTTCCCCAGAAACTCGTTACCTTGGTGATATTTTTGACTATGACCTATTTTTTACTCCTTACATCCAGCCAGTCTGCACATCCTGTCACTTTCATCCATAAAATAGTTCTTTGGACCATAGCTGACATAATATGCTACTATAATATGTTTTCTCTACACATTACACCATATAGCAATATATGTCCCAGCTTTAATATAAATAATAATAAATGATTATGTAACCTTTGGACTCTAGGAACCCTGCACTGACATGGACTCATATCCTGTTTATATGGTGATGACAGGGCTCTGTAGAGATGCTGATTGTAAATGAGTTGGCTATTTTATGTTGTCATAAACAAAATACAGTATGTGACAGACAATCACTTAACATGCCTCCCAACCGTCCTGATTTAAGTGGAGCAGTCCTGATTTTTGGGTCATGTCATGCAGTCCCTCCATAGTTCTCTTTTTGGACACTAGGGAACTAAGAAGGGACAATGTCACAGAACCCAAAAATCAGTACAGTTCCTCTGAAATCATAGTGCATAGCGCAAGCGCATCAATAGATGAAACAGTCCTCACTGCATGTCATGCCCTGAGTGGGTTGGCCTGAGTGATGGACAGGCGGCCACCTATCATTAACTTTGGCAGACCTGCCCCCTATCCAGACAGGAATGGCGCTTTGGAGGCAGAGCTAGAGAAGCAATCAAATCACTGGCCTGCCCCATTTAACTCCCTCCCACCAGAGTCCTGATTTCCAGGAATGCAGAGTTGGAAGGTATTACTTAGATAATACAAAGTTTTTAGTGGAAATTTCAGTTGATAGCTGTCTCTGCAATTTTACATCTACACATTATGTTGGATATTTTCATGAGAAAAGGATGAAAAGAACATAGATTAATCTAAATTACTTCTTTCCTCAGAGACAAACAGTGTTATTCACTAAAGTGAGAATGCAGGGTCAAAATATTCAAAATGGAAAAACTGTTTGTCAGCTATGCTTTCAGGTCGGCTACTCTAGCCTTAAATTTGAAAGTCACATTGAATTCTAACTTTAGTGAATGACGCTGAAAAACCCCTTTCTTGTTTGTGGCATGCCAGGAGCTTTGGCAACAATTGTATTTGTATTTAGAAGTGTTCAAAATGGAGGTCTATAGGAAATCCAGAACACTATGGGATAGTTCGCAGTATTCTCAGACATACCATAAGCATCAGAATTGCGTAAGAAGATATATTTTCACTTCAGAATTCCTCACTTTCTTGTATTTTGGATTTTAATGTTTTGGAATATTAGTGAAAATCCAGAAAACCATATGCTTTAAGGCAATCACCCAAATCTCAAGCTACTCAATAAAGTCCAATTTCAAGCCAAAGTTATGAAAAATGTTATCACCACCCAGATTTAACGGCATCTAGAGAACTGTAAGTACTCAGCACTCGTTAAGCAAGAGTCAGCACAACACATGTTGGGTAAATTTAGGTCAACTATCCAATATCTTCTAGAGTGAGAAAAAGTCAACATTTACTACATAAAAGTGCCTGTACCATGTTTGCTTATGTTGGACTGGCTTCACGGCTTGGCAAAGTCCTACTCCACTTCTCAGGTATTACTCAGGTAACATTTTTACTTAACACCATTAGCTTGAAGAAACAGTAATACTTCATTTTAAGTTTAGTTTATACAAAATGGAACATTTATAGACGTTCAAAATATATGTGATGCCTATATGATACCTATTTTTACTTTTATTATCCCAGGAACTCTGCAGATGTGGAATGCCATTAGCTTATGCTCATCTGTCAATTTGCTGATTAGTCACTTTCCTTTAGCATTAAGAAGCCAATCAAAACACAGCTTTCCTTTCAGATAGGTGATATAAGTTCAGGCCTCCCAACAGTCCATATTTAGGCAGGGCAGTCCTTATTTTAGGGTCCAATCCTGCAGCCCCAACTTTGTTCCCTGGTTTCTGTCCCCAGAAAACAAAAATTTTGCTCATCATTAGATATGCTTGAGCAATGCTCAGGGCAATAGGACCCTGCAAAGAGGACTGGTACAGTGCTGATGCTGATTTGCAGGTAGCCTTGTGTGCACTCAACTGATTATTTTTCATGTAGACCCACCCCCTTACAGGACAGGTGTTCTATCAAATTTCCCTACCCGTGAAAATCCCCTACCCTCGTCACTTCCGGTGAGGGGAATCAGCTGGATCCTGTGCTGCACATGTGTGCTAGCACTCCTGCTACTCCTCCACAGCAAGGTCCTGGAAGGTAAGTAAAACTAGTTTTACACTTTCATTATAGTTAGTGCATTCACTAAGCTTAGGACACCGGACATTTAGGGTTAATATTAGGGTTCAAATTAGGGTTAGGATTATTGACTTGTTCATATTTAGTGATATTTCACCTTAGGGGAATATCACTAAATTGTGCTTTTTCACACTTTAATTTAACCCTTACCCCAAGGATTAGGGTAAGAATAGAGTGTGAGAGAGGTTAGAATCATTTACCTAACCCTAATTTGAACCCTCACTTAACCCTAAATGTCCCGTGTGCCTAAGCTTAGTGAATGCACTAACTATAATGAACGTGTACAACTAGTTTTACTTACCTTCCAGGACCTTGCTGTGGAGGAGTAGCAGGAGTGCTAGCACGCATGTGCAGCACAGGATCCAGCTGATTCCCCTCACCGGAAGTGACGAGGGTAGGGGATTTTCACGAGGTAGGGGAATTTGATAGAACACTGGTCCTTCATTTTGGGCAGCACCAGTGAAGTGAATAACATCACTGGACCGCACCCTTTTACACCACCTCCAGCATCCTGCTTCACGGGATGCCAATATTGGAGGTATGTAAGTTTCTGTTCTCCTATCTCTCCCTGCAACATTTGTGTTAAAGGACCACTATAGTGCCATGAAAACATACTCGTTTTCCTGGCACTATAGTGCCCTGAGGGTGCCCCCACCCTCAGGGACCCTCTCCCGCCCAGCTCTGGGAGGGGGAAAAGGGGTAAAACTTACCTTTTTCCAACGCAGGGCAGGGAGCTATCCTCCTCTTCTCCGCCTCTGATCCGCCCTGTCGGCTGAATGCGCATGCGCGGCATCAATGCTTTCCTATGGACGCTGGCGTGCTCTCACTGTGAAAATCACAGTGAGAAGCACGCAAGCGCCTCTAGCGGCTGTCAGTGAGACAGCAGCTAGAGGCTTTGGGGTAAGGCTTAACCCATTCATAAACATAGCAGTTTCTCTGAAACTGCTATGTTTATAAAAGAATGGGTTAACCCTAGCTGGACCTGGCACCCAGACCACTTCATTAAGCTGAAGTGGTCTGGGTGCCTAGAGTGGTCCTTTAAAGGACCACTATAGTGCCAGGAAAACATACTCGTTTTTCCTGGCACTATAGTGCCCTGAGGGTGCCCCACCCTCAGGGACCCCCTCCCGCCCGGCTCTGGAAGGGGGAAAGGGGTTTACCTTTTTCCAGCGCTGGAGGAGGCTCTCCTCCTCCGATCCCTCCGTTCCTTGCTGAATGCGCACGCGCAAGGCTGCGCATTCAGCGGTCTCATAGGAAAGCATTTACAATGCTTTCCTATGGAACTGGCGTGCTCTCACTGTAATCACAGTGAGAAGCAGCAAGCGCCTCTAGTGGCTGTCAATGAGACAGCCACTAGAGGATTAGGGGGAAGGCTTAACCCATTCATAATTATAGCAGTTTCTCTGAAACTGCTATAATTATGAAAAAATGGGTTAACCCTAGAAGGACCTGGCACCCAGACCACTTCATTAAGCTGAAGTGGTCTGGGTGCCTAGAGTGGTCCTTTAAGTGCAGAACTCGTGGTAGCAGTGTAAGTAATAGCATGCAAACCACATGATTTTTTATAAATTTGAACTTGATTTTGGTGTGCTCTGTTATTTAGAAGCCATTCTAGTAAGGCATTATTGATCCGTTAAGGCGCTGGTAAAATCCAAATAACTGTTATCAGTTAGGCAATATAACTGTCTGTGCTCCACATTTTGTTATGTGCTTGGAGAATTAAGTCGGAATGTGTGTTTAAATTGTAGAATTGTGGAAGTTGTCCTAAAGCTATTTTGTAGTTTAATTTTTAGCTTGTAAGAGGCAGGGGGTGAATGGAAGGGGTTAAAAAGAACCAGAAACCTGCTGGAATTCTGATACATTTCAGCAAAGAATTGTCATTTTTGTTCACAGCAAGAATGGTAGGTTTATAAAAATGTTTTCGTTTTTGTAAGGTAGGTTTATAGTACTATGGAAGTAGAGTGGCATTGAGAAAAGGCCGGTAAAGAGGCATTTATAATGAACATGAACAACAGAGCAGTACTGCAATATCAAGGAGTTCAGTCTGCCTAGCTGGATACTGTGTGGAGCACAATACTGAATATAAACAGACACACACATTGCTCATGTCCCAAGCTGATGGATAATAAAATCTATGTGGATGAAATAGTTATTACATCCAGGTAATTATAACAAGATAAAACAGGGAGAATAAAGCTGCACAATGCAGGGCCGTCTTTAATGCGGGGCAAACAGGGCAGCTGCCCTGGGCCCTTTCACTGCCTTGAGTCACTTCCTACCTGAGAGAGCCATGCGGGAGAGACCACACCAGGGAAGCAGAGAGGAGGGGGGCTGGTCTGGATTGCCAGTCGGCAACCCCCAACAGCCTCAGCCACCACTCTGGAGACCAGAGGAGCAATCCTTTAAGGTAGGAAACAGGAGTAGATTTCAAGTGTGAATGTGTCAGTATGTCTGTGTGTCTGTCTGTCAGTATGTCTGTCTGTGTGTCTGTCAGTGTATGTCTGACAGTGTATGTGTGTGTCAGTAGGTTGTCTGTCAGTATGTCTGTCAGTATATGTGTGTGTCAGTATGCCTGTCAATGGGTATGTCAGTATGTCTGTCAGTGTAGGTCTTTGTGTGTGTGTGTGTCTGTGTGTCAGTATGCCTGTCAGGGTATGTGTGTGTCAGTATGTCTGTCAGTGTGTGTCTGTGTGTCAGTATGCCTGTCAGGGTATGTTTCTGTGTGTGTGTAAGTATATCTGTCAGTATGTTTGTCTCTGTGTGTGTCAGTATGTCTGTCAGTGTGTTTATATCTGGGTGTGTCAGTATGTCTGTCAGTATATGTATGTATGTGTGTGTGACAGTATGTCTGTTTGTGAGTATGTGTCAGTATGTCTGTTTGTGTATATATCTGTGTAAGTATGTATGTGAAAGGTGTGATTGCATGCCAGGGAGTGGGGGGTGCCCAGGGGGCCCAAGAAAATGCTTTGCCCAGGGTCTTAGTGATATTAAAGACAGTCCTGGCACTATGTGGAATACTGACAGTGACTTATTTCACAAATTAGAGCAGGAAGATTAAGAGGACATCTGCCAGTAGTTGTAAAACACATATCCAGATGTTTCTCACAATATAATTTAATGTTGATTTGCAAACTTTAGGGGGGCAAATCCTGCTTACTTATTAGGTTTTAGTTCATTTTTTTCTGACAATTTGTACAAACAAAGACACAAACACACATGTTCACAACACACAAATACACGTAAGCACACAGAAAAACACACACATATACACACAAACGTTTGCATGAGGGATCTTTGTGTATATTAGAAAAACATTTCTTTTATCTTTCAAAAGATTTCAGCGACATTCTCAGAAAAAGCCCCAACAACAACAAAAAAACATGGAGGGGATATCCTTAGCATAGGACAAACAAATTCTGTAGTTCTACATTCCATGCATAGTTTTTCATTAGTTAATGCATTTGCATGTGTATTGAAGCAAATGGCACGCCTTCAAAGGTATTGTCATCAACTACTTACAAGGTTCACAAACTCTGTGGTAATTAGAAAATGTCTGATGGTTTTAACCGCAGCCTCTCTTGGAAATGCTGACAGTTACTTGGCTGGGAAAAAAAATGTGGGGTAACCTTTGAAATTCCTTGACAGTATACCACACATACACATTTTCTCTCTGTTAAATCACACAGCAATTTTTTCTTTGCTGCTATTAAAGAAACATCTGCACCCGATGGTATTGCCCACTCTTCCTTTTTGTGCTTTTGCCAAACTCTAACGCAAAAGTAAACTATGGGCTTTATGAAACTATGCATAGCTTCTCTAATACACGATGAATTGTGGACAAACTAAAGGCAGGGTTTTCATTTAACTCACTAATTAGCAACCAGACACAAATCTCTTTGTGAGCTCCTCAGATCAGGCCTTTGGGAATGTGTGATTGGTCTGATGCTAAATAAATGTGGAATAACACTTAAAAAACCTTACTTTAAGAGAGTTACAGTTGTAATATAATCTATAAATATACATTGACAATAATAAGAGTAGTAAGATTTTCTAAGGAAATTTATTTGAAAAAGGTCATCAGTAGGAAAAATACATTTTTATAAACTTTTCACTCTAATGTAAGAAATTCATGATTGAGTGTAGTTCAATAGTTCAGTTGGAAATACAGAGAGGGAGATCTTTTTAAAGATTGCAAGAGTGTGGAAGATGATGTTTTCTGGTATGTTATTACCTAGTTATTCTGTATTACCATACTAGATTTACATATTCAGTTAGTTCACATGAAGTCTGCATTTAAATGTGTGGGATTTAGTATTTGTCACCTCCCACCATGATGTTGTCCCATACACCTTCCCCTTTTCTATCTCAACTTCGCTATCCTAATTGAAGCACCCACCCTTCTTTGTCAATATCTTTCAGATAAATGGTACATTTATCAAGATTATCTGCCTTGACGTTATTACAAGCTAAGTGCTTGTTTACAACTGTGTCTGTACTTTTACTGGCCAATTGCTACTCACTAAAATGTTGCTATTGTTGGTGAATAGTGGCTGGTTATCAACCTGCAACATTTTAATAGTAGTGAAAGCTGGGTTAAGTGAGAACCTGCTGCATACACTAATGGCCAATCGCTAAATTCCATCCAAGCCATTAACTGCTGCTAACTCTGTCACTACTCAATACCAGTTGCCGCTAAGCTAACAGCTTAATACCAACCTCTAGCCTGGCGTGAAAGGCTAACAATGGCTAAATCTCCATACATCCTATTGAAACAAAAAGTCTTGTGCCAAAAGTTTTGCTAAGTGTTATCAATTAGCCGCTACTTCCCTGCTATACCATACCTTCCAACATTTAAAAAGAACAAAGAGGGACAATTTTTAGAGGTGTGATTGGGGGTATGGCCAATGGCAGGGTTGTTTTGAGATATATTTTGGTGAAATACTAAAAACTATTTATATAATTAAAACACATTTATTGTAGTTTGAAGACATATTGTTACATCTTGTTTCTGTTTTTAAACATTTGCACAGACTCTGATAAAATCATCTCTTCAGGCAGAGAGTGCCAGATTATTGTCACACAGTAAAAAAAATATATATATTTTGCCTTAGAATACATTTCCTTACTTCCAATCTAAAAGCGTGACCTCATGTCCAATGTATAGTCCTTTTTATATATAGATTTACAAACATTGATTTGTATTGGCCCCTTAACTAATCATATATTTAAATTTGTTAGCCTTTCTTCATTAATAAAATCTTCCATTCCTTTTATTAATTCTGTAGCAAATGTAGAAAAAGTAATGCTCCTTCTTATACATGGCAATAAATTACTGGCCTTAGCAACTGCTGATTGACATTGCGCATTGTTGCCTAGCTTGTTGTCTATAACTATTCCCAAACCCTACACATGTGTGGTTATCACCCAATTTTAGGGTGTATGTTGTTTGTGCATTCTTTAAGTGCATAATTTTGCATTTATCTACATTAAATGTTATCTGCCATTTAAGGTCCCAGTCCTCTAACCTATCTAAATTCCCTTGCAGGAAATAATATCCTGCTCACATTGTATTATTTTACAGAGGTTTGTGTCATCTGCCAAAACTGAAAGATAACTTTTAATGCCTATTTCAAAACCATTTATAAATATGCTGTCCCAGAACAGAACCCAGAAGGACACCATTTGCTACTTTTGTCCAGCTTGAACATTTACTATTAATGTATTAATTCTGTATCTGTAGCTGTATTGTATCTTTAAGCCAATGCTCTACCCAAGAACAATAATTTTAATCCTGACCAATTTCTTTTAGTTTGAACACTAACCTATTGTGTGGAAGTGTATTGAATGCCTTGGCAAAATCCAAATAGATCCACCCCCTGCAACACCATGCTCTTTATATCTACTTCTTCGTAGAATGCAATTAAGTTAGTTTGACATGACCTATATTTCATAAAACCATTCAGATTTTTTGCTAATTACATGTTCTTCCCAATGTATCCGTGAAAATTATCCCTTAATAACCCTTCAGATACTTTCCCAGTCACATAAGTTAAGCTCACAGGTCTATAATGTCCAAGCAAAGATTTTAATCCCTTTTGAATATAGGAACCACATCTGCCTCTTTCCAATCCTTCAGTACAATTCTTGAAAGAAAATATTCCTGAGGATTAAAAACAGAGGTTCCCTTATTACCACACTTAACTCCTTAAGTACTCATGGGTGAATACAGTCATCCTTTTCCTGATCTTCATTTACTAACACACCCATCTCTGATTTCACTGCGCCTGCACTTAAATTTTTTTTTTTTATAATTTATATACTAATAGTTTTTTTGGCTTTGATTTTCCCATATTTGGATTCCAATATTGTTGAATGGGTAAGGCAGTGGCTGAGTGACAGGCAACAGAGGGTTGTAGTTAATGGAGTATATTCAAAGCATGGTCTTGTCACCAGTGGGGTATCTCAGGGATCTGTACCCATTCTCTTTAATATTTTTTTTTTGTGATATTGCAGTAGGACTTGATGGTAAGGTATGTCTTTTTGCTGATGATACTAAGATACAGTATGTAACAGGGTTGATGTTCCAGGATGGATAAGCCAAATGGCAAATGATTTAGGTAAACTAGAAAAATATTCTGAGATGTGGGAGCTGACAGTTAGTGTAGATAAGTGCAAGATAATGCACGTTGGATGTAAAAACCCAAGGGCAGAGTACAGAATATTTGATAGAGTCCTTACCTCAGCATCTGAGGAAAGGGATTTAGGGGTAATTATGTCAGATGACTTAAAGGTAGGCAGACAAATGTAATAGAGCTGCAGGAAATGCTCATGCCATTGTACAGAACACTGGTGAGACCTCACTTGGAGTATTGTACGCAGTACTGGAGATCATATCTTCAGAAGGATATTGATACTTTAGAGGGAGTTCAAAGAAGGGCTACTAAACTTGCTCATGGATTGCAGGATAAAACTTACCAGGAAAGGTTAAAGGATCTTAACATGTATAGCTTAGAGCAGGCTTCTCCAAACTCCAGCCCTCCAGATGTTGCTGAACGACAACTCCCATGATTCTCAGCCTATCTATTTCATTCATAGAATCATGGGAGTTGTAGTTCAGCTACATCTGGAGGGCCGGAGTTTGGGGAAGCTTGGCTTAGAGGAAAGACGAGATGGGGGGATATGACAGAAACATTTAAATACATAAAGAGAATCAACACAGTAAAGGGGAAGACTATATTTCAAAGAAGAAAAACTACCACAACAAGAGGACATAGTCTTAAATTAGAGGAGCAAAGGTTTAAAAATAATATCAAAAAGTATTACTTTACTGAGAGGGTAGTGGACGCATGGAATAGCCTTCCAGCTGAAGTGGTAGTGGTTAACACAGTGAAGGAGTTTAAGCATGCGTGGGATAGGCATAAGGCTATTCTAACCATAAGATAAGGCCAGGGACTAATGAAAGTAATTAGAAAATTGGGCAGACTAGATTGGCCGAATGGTTCTTATCTGCCATCACATTCTATGTTGCTATACTCTAACCAGGTAATAGACTACACGCTAGTATCTTGATGCAGCGGGGCTCTGTGGGGGAGGCTCGCTAACCCCCAATATAAATCCCAAAGTATAGAGCCACAGGCTACACAGTGTAGGGTGAAGAGTACGGTATTTTTTTATCAAACAGCTGTTTATTGGCAATGTGATCATGTTATAAACAAACCCTAGGACTTTAAGGGTTAGTCAACCTATATTTGATCTAGATTTGCTTAATATTTAATTGTTTAGTAAAAAATCATTTTAGATCCTCTGCATATAAGAGGATTTTTTTAGAATCCATATACTGTCATATATTATATATTTGAAATGCTCCATACCTGTCCTTAAAATTCCATTTTATATAGTACCTGCTGTTTGTAAATCAGTGAGACAAAGTAGTTTTAATCTATTCTTTAGAGCTCTTCTTATAGAGGAGCTTGACGAAAAACAGAAGGAAATAAAGATAACACAGGAGTTTTTCATCTCCTTCTAGAAAAAAAGCTCATGAATGGTGAAATGTATTTAATAATGGATGCAAGGGCAACACTCCAAAAGAAAAACAATGAAGACAAAAAAAATAAATATATATATATATATATATATATATATATATATATATATATATATATAAGAGAGAGAGAGAGAGTCAAGGGAAAAAAAAAGTATAGCCTCTTTGAAGTCTATGGTTTTACAGATCAGGATATCATCACAATTATCTGTTCCTTAGCAGATTTTAAAATTAAGTAAATACAACTTCAGATGAACAACTACACATGACATATTACACCGTGTCATGATTTATTTAACAAAAATTAAGCCAAAACGGAATAGCCATGTGTGAAAAACTAGGTAAACATTATGATTCAATGGCTTGTAGAAACACCTTTAGCAACAGTAACTTGAAGTAATTATGTTCTGTATGACTTCTCACATCGTTGTGGAAGAATTTTTGCCCACTCTTCTTTACAACATTGCTTTAGTATATTGAGGCTTGCTGGCATTTGTTTGTGCACAGCTCTCTTAAGATCCCGCCACAGCATTTCAGGTCTGGACCTGACTGGGAAATTGCAACACCTTGATTCTTTTTCAGCCATTCTGTTGTAGACTTGCTGGCATGCTTGGGATCACTGTCCTGTTGCATTACCCAATTTCGTCCATGCTTTAGCTGTTGGACAGATGGCCTCACATTGTCATTGACAACTCAATAACTGCTATTTTCCCAGGTCATGTGGCTGCAAAACAAGCCCAAATCCTCTCCCCTCCACCACCGTGCTTGACAGTTGGTATAGGGTGTTTGTGCTGATAAGCTCTGTTTGGTTTTCACCAAATGTGGCACTGTGTATTATTGTCTAATATCTCCACTTTGGTCTCGTCTGTCCAAAGGACATTGTTCCAGAAATATTGTGATCTGTTCAGATGCAACTTTGCAAACCTAAGCCGTGCTGCCATGTTCTTTTTAGAGAGAAGCGGCTTTCTTCTGGCAGCCCTTCCGAACCAGGAAAGGTTAAAGGATCTTCTTAACATGTATAGCTTAGAGGAAAGGAATATAACAGAAACATTTAAATACATAAAGGAATCAACACAGTAAAGGGGGACTATATTTAAAAGAAGAAAAGCTACCACAACAGGAGGACATAGGTTTCAACATAATTTCAGGAAATATTACTTTACAGAGAGGGTAGTGGATGCATGGAATAGCCTTCCAACGGAAGTGGTAGAGGTTAACACAGTGAACACATGAAAGGTTTTAGAAAATTGGGCAGACTCGATGGGCCAAATGGTTCTTATCTGCCATAACATTCTATGTTTCTATGTGTCTAAACAAACCATACTTGTTCAGTCTTCCTTATTGTATTGTCATGAACTTTGCTATTTAACATGCTAACTGATCTTGGGGTGAATTTGCTGGGATGCACACTCCTGGGAAGATTGGCAACTGTCTTGAATGTCTCCCATTTTTCAATAATCCTTTCTCACTGCAGAATGATGGACTTTAAATTGTTGATCTGCAGCAATAATTGCTTCTCTAAGATCATCGCTGATGGAATTATGTTAACACACACCTGAATGCTTCAGACCATTATTGCCTGGGCAGCCCAAAAGTCCTTGCAACAGCCCTGCTGATATATAAAACAATAGAATTCAAAGATAATATATATGTCTGTATGTAAAGGTAAAAGGCAGGGCCGGACTGGCCCACCGGGATACCGGGAAATTTCCCGGTGGGCCGGGGCACCTGGGGCTGGTCTCCCACATAGGTGCCACCGGGTGGCCGGTCCGGTGGCACTCAGAGCAGCCACAGCAGCCAGTGACAGGAGCAGGGCCGCCGGACCGGGGAAGCTGCCACCCGGCCGGCGGCTCCAGCCAGGAACCTGGCCGGCCCCCTCTGACTTCTCTAAGGTAAAGGAGGGGGGGCGGGGGAATGAAACAGAGAGGGGAATAGGGGGGGAATGAAACAGAGAGGGGAATGGGGGATGAAACAGAGAGGGAATAGAGGGAGAAGGGGAGGACACCGGAAAGGAGGTTGGGAGAGAGATGGGGAGGAGGGAGAGACACAGGGAAAGGGGAGGGAGAGAGATGGGGGAGAGGGGAGAGACACAGGAAAGGGGGAGGGAGAGAGATGGAGAGGAGGGAGAGAAACAGGGATAGGGGGGAGGGAGAGAAATGAGGAGGAGGGAGAGACACAGGGAAAGGGGGGAGGGAGAGAGATGGGGAGGAGGGAGAGACACAGGGAAAGGGGGTGAAAGAGGCAGAGGGGGAATAGAGAGACAAAGAGGGAGAAATGAGAGAGACACACAAGGGGAGGGGAAGAAAGAGGCAGAGGGGGAATAGAGAGACTGGGAAGGAGAGGGGAGACATTGACACAGAGGAGCAGTGAGGGGGAGAAAGAGAGGACCCGGGGCAACACTCCGGCTCTCACGAGGGTGAACTCTAGCCCTGGAGCTACGGGCTAGAGTTCACTCTCACCACTTCCTGGTGGTCGCAGTAGTAGGAGTGAACTCTAGCCCCATACACACACTGCCCCCACACACACCATACACACTGCCCCCACACACACACACCATACACATTCACACACTGCCCCCCCCACACACACCATACACATTCACCCACTGCCCCACCACACCCACACACTGAACCTTTCACACACATTGCACCCCTCACACATTGCACCACTGCTCCTATACCCTACTACAGCCCCATATCCCAGCAGACTCCAGGTAAGTTGTCAAACTGTTCTTAAACGGTTTGACTACTTACTCTGGGAGGGGGTGCCGACACGCCTGGCACCATAACCACTACACAGAGGAGTAGTGGTTATTGTGCATGGAATATTTCTTTAAATAATCTACAAGTGCCCCTCCCGGGCTCATGCTCTGGATCCATCACTGGTACATGACATGTATATTAATGTGTATATTAGTTATATATATATATATATATATATATATATATATATATATTATATATATATATATATATATATATATATATATATATATACACATATATAATATATATATATATATATATATATTATATTTACACATATTAATGTACATTTATATATGCATAATACACAGAGAAATTGCATTAATATGTACCATATGTAATGAGCAGATATTGGCCCAGTCTTGTTGCTAGGTGCATACTCAAGCACAATAACATATTTAAAGTGAAGAGCACACCCACAGGACTTCAAAATAAGCATTTTTTACAGCTGTGCACTACATACATTCACCATTTCAGTCCCATTAACAATCTTTCCTTAATATGTCAAGGTAGTTGGACTGAAACATTGATTACATGCAAAGGCACGTCTGCTTAAAATAAATCTGCACTTTTGTTTATTTTGAAGCCTATGAGTGCGCTTTTTACGTTGAAGTACTTTTTAATTTTAAGTTATCTGTTCTAACTCTGTATCTGCACACTATGCTGGCGCGACGCATTATGGGGCTGGTAAATATTTTTTTTCCAGGGCTGCTTTTAATTCCCAGTCCGGCCCTGGTAATAGGTCTGGAGTAGTGGAAGGGGTTTTGTCCAGCCTGTATCTACCTTTCGCCCAGCTACTGCCTGACGTTATGTTGCCGATTGTATGTATTTCTGAGTGTGTCTGGAAATGTGTGTTTCAGCGTCTGTCTTTATGTATCTGTGTATATAAGTGTGTGTGCATTTGTGTCTGTTAGGGGTCTCAAGAGTTCTGATAGTGGTGCTAATTTAATTGAAGAAACTGGCATGTAAACAGATATTCTTATTTAATTTAATTTGTTCATAAATCATGCCAATGGACTAAGTGAACGTTACAATACATCTGTTTAACCCCTTAAGGGCCAAACCTCTGGAATAAAAGGGAATCATGACATGTCACACATGTCATGTGTCCTTAAGGGGTTAAGGAAAAAAAAAAGTATGAATGTTTATCACAAAGTATTTTGCCACACTATTTGTCCAAAAGATTCCATGAAAGATTATTGGCAGCGTCCGACAATCTACATTTTGTAACACAGCACAGTATATTTCCTGTGTAGGGCATTGCACTGAGTCTGACAGAGAGAATGTGGGAGATGTTCAAGTGGGTTCTAAATAGTATTTAAAGGGACACTATAGTCACCAGAACAACTACAGCTTATTGTATTTGTTCTGGTGACTATAATCATGCCCTTCTGCTTTTTGCAGTAAACACTGTCTTTTCTGAGAAAATGCAATGTTTACATTACAGCCTAGGGACACCTCCAGTGGCCACTCCTCAGATGGCTACTAGAATTGCTTCCTGGGGCAGTGCTGCACAGTGGACAGCACTGCCATTCAGTGTCTCTACCCTCTGCATGGAGACACTGAACTTTCTTAATAGAGATACATTGATTCAAAGGACCACTATAGTGCCAGGAAAACATACTCGTTTTCCTGGCACCATAGAGCCCTGAGGGTGCCACCACCCTCAGGGACCCCCTCCCGCCAGGCTCTGGGGAGAGGAAGGGGTTAAACTTACCTCTTTCTCCAGCGCCGGGCGGGGAGCTCTCCTCCTCCTCTCCGCCTCCTCTCCTCCTCTTCGGCTGAATGCGCATGCGCGGCAGGAGCTGCATGCGCATTCAGCCGGTCTCATAGAAAAGCATTTCGTAATGCTTTCCTATGGACGCTTGCGTCTTCTCACAGTGATTTTCACAGTGAGAAGCACACAAGCGCCTCTAGCGGCTGTCAATGAGACAGCCACTAGAGGCTTTAGAGGCTGAATTAACCTATTTATAAACATAGCAGTTTCTCTGAAACTGCTATGTTTATAAAAAAAAAAAAAGGGGTTAACCCTAGCTGGACCAGGCACCCAGACCACTTCATTAAGCTGAAATTGTCTGGGTGCCTATAGTGGTCCTTTAATGCATCTCTATGAGGAGATGCTGATTGGCCAGGGCTATGTTTGACTTGTGGTGGCTCTGCCCCGATCTACCTTTTTGACAGTCTTAGCCAATCCAATGCTTTCCTATGGGAAAACATCGTGATTGGCTTTGAGCAACACTTCTGATGATGTCAACCAAGCAGGCAGATCAAGGGCAGACACAGCACCAGCACCAGCACCAGCAGACTTGAGTTTTACTATATTTATGGGGGTTAGTAGGAGGGTGGGGGAGGCAGGGGTTCTAGAATGTCATTTTAACAACATAGGGTCAGAAAAAAATGTTTGTGTTCTTGACCCTATACTGGTCCTTTAACAGGACATACTAAAAATGTACAATTATCACAATAAAAACTAGACTATCAATTCTCAAAATGTCTGGCTGGTAAGTACTGTAGAAAGGTTGCTCTGTTATGTAAGTAACTCTAGCCTGGCTTTCCATGTGAACTTCTGCATGATGAATATGCGGAAAGATAGACATTAATTGAAAGAAATTCAATAGCATAGATAGCTGTGCTTCCTACTAATAATGGATGATATAATCCAGGGGTTTTACTAATCCTTGGACAGTGGTGTGTTTACTCTTGCCGATAATACAAAATTAAAAGGATGAACGTGTGATATTTGAGATACATGGCTAAAGTTTACATACCGTTTTGGAGCCAGTTTTGTCAGAAATGTGGGTTACATGGCTCTGCTTAACCATAGCAGACATTTGCCCACAAAACTAGTTTTACAGAAATGCTGCCCGAGATAAGTTGTGCCGGAAAGTACTAAAGATGACAGTAAGAGTTTTTAATTGGATATAATTATATTGGTTATATTTATTCTAATACACAATGACAAAAATGACAAAATTACAGGTATTGCTGTCAAAAGCATTGTTTGAAGCGGATTTTTCAGAAGTTTCTTTATCCACGATGGTTACGAGTACACTGCTGTACTCTGCAGTTCTCAAATGAGTCAGGGTATGCCTGTTTACTTTATCTGCTAATGAGGAACACAATTAAAAATGGCTTTTGTAAATTTTCTGTGCTCATAGGACTACAGCACAATTAAATTTTTAACATTTTTTAAAATTTGTGCTGTGCATATGAACACAGATAAGCTTGCAGTGTCACAACAGCAGGTCCAATCATAGCTTAGAACAAAACATAATATTTGTGTGACAATTCGAGTCTACTGCACATTTTTGAATTTTACAGTCATGCTTCAATACTAGAAGAACACAGTGCTAGTGAAATATATGTAGAAGTGGTGTGCATCGATAATGAATAAGACCACCAGGTAGATGTCAAAGAGGTACTAATAATTGTAGGCTAAATGTTGTGAATCAGCATTAAAGGTTTTGGCATTACATTTAATCACAAATATCATGTAAATAAGCAACCGATGGAAATAAGCAGAAAAGACTAAAACATTTAGTCAAGCTCATTTAAGATAGCTGCAGTCCCTCAGCCAATGTCACAAAGGTGTCTCATCTTGGAGCCTATGCTACAGTCCACAATGAAATGCCAGATGGCTCTGCTTTGTAGTTATAAAAGGATATCTTCCATTCTGCGAGGATCATCAAAGCAGCAGCTCCTCCCCACCCTGAGCTCAGTTCAATTGACGAGCATAGGCCTGGAAACCACATAACCCTCCATCTCTTGGGTTAGTGACCCATGGTTCCTCCAGTATGCAGGAATTCCCCCAAGGGTGTGGGCGGCTTATGGGCACTTTGTCTATCGTTGATCTCGACCCTGAAGGAGAGCCATGTGTCATTATGCAGTCAGAGGAACCCGCAACTTTGAGTGAGGTTTCGGTGAGTATCATCTTTTCAGCACTGGACTTCACTTCAAAAGCTTCTTGAAAGTTGGATTTACTGTTTTTTACTGAGTGATCAAGCATTGTGGCGGACATTTGAACTGCCACTAGATATTGCAGATTCAGGTTAGTCAAGTTAGACTCCCCAGTAGCTTTTACCTGGTGGGGACCAGTATATACTCCGTCAGTCTAGAGGGGAGAAATGGGGCAACTGCTGCCAATGTCGTAGACGCAGGTGAGTCCAGGATTGGTAGATTGTTCGCTTCTCCCCTCTGAGCACTGCTTCAGGCATGTAGGCCAGAATGTGAAATTGTGCCGCAGAAAATAAGGTGATAGTTCAAACTTGCCCACAGAGGACTCCAGATATGTAGGCACTTGGCTAATGTCTGTGGGTATAACTACACTGCATTTACAGGAATTTTTTGAGGAGCATACATATTACATGTTTGGCAGCTATACTGGTTAGGGCCGCTCCCCTACAGCACAATTTATAACAGGACATTTTAACAACATTTTAATGGTTTAATATTCTACGTTCACTTGCAACATTTTGCGGTTTGTGGTCAATGTTTTTTTTTAATTTTAAAAAAAATGATTTATGGAAGAAACAACATTAAAGGGACACCATAGTCATCAAAACTATTTTAGCTTAAAGACGCAGTTTTGGTGTATAGATCAAGTCTCACTGCTAAATTCTATTCCATTTTGTGTCGGTCCATGTAGCCCTTGCCACACCTCCCCTGCCTGTGACTCACACAGCCTGCATGAAACAAAATTGTTTCATTTTTCAATCAGATGTTAACATAGTTTAGGAGGCCCTGCAAGGTCTAGCAAGCTGGTAACAATACAGTAAATAAACAATTCTAAATGAAACAGAATTTGCAATAAAGGAAGTAAAAATTAGATCTCTCTTTACAGAAAGTGTTTAAGAAGGCTGTGCACGTTACTTGTAAAGAGGTGTAACTAGTAGTGCTACATAAACAAAGTGATTTACCTCCTAAATGTCAGAGAATTGAGCAGTGAGACCTCAGGGGCATGCTCTACACACCAAAACTGCTTTGTTAAGCTAAAGTTGTTTTGGTGACTATAGTATGCATTTTAATAAATAGCAGAATAGAACTATTCTCCATGCAAAATATTTAGATAAGTGAAAAATAAACCAATAACACTGTGTGTCAAAATTTAAAGTGAGCTTTAAGAGAGTTTGAATGTTCACTGTGAACATTATTACAATCCCACCTCAATTGAGATTCATGCTTGCATCAGGAAGTATGACTGTGATATATTCCATAGTAAAGAAAAAAAGGGAATTGGGGGCACATGCATTTCTCAGCAATAGTGCTGCTATAGACACTGTTACAAACTGCCATTTGTAACTGTTATTTTATTTGACAAATTGCCCTGCTTCCCTGTGTTATGGAGAAGCCTAATTGCCAGCCTTCTGCCCCATGACTATGGACCTAGTGTGTATGGCGATTTGACTGTATTTGTGGGATCTGAGCGCTGTTTGGATATATTGAGCGCTCAGATCCAAGCCATCTGGGGATAGGTTGAATGTGGGGGTTCTGTTCAGTTCAATAGGAGTTATGTATTTTTGTGTCTTTTTGTGTCTTTTGCTAACATGTGGTTAATGGAGTCTGCCTCTATCCCTGGATAATTGGATTACTTTCCCCATTGTCCAGGATAGAGGCCTCTGTAAAACCGGTTTGGGCCAGAAAACCATGCTGCCAGCCAGGCCCCAAAAGACACTTTTGCTAACTTTTGAACCCCTTGTCTGATTTGTGCCATTTTTTAATATGTTGCTCCCCTTAATGGATTGATTCCAAATATCTAATTTTTATGAAGATTGGATGTGTAGTTTGGAACGTTATAGCACATGTATAAAAACTGTATTTTTACTGTTCTGTTTTAATTATGTTATGTGATTATCTGAGGGATGGGAATTTCCCCGAATGTATATTGTTCCGATTGGTTATACTGCTAATTATGTGGGTGTCTCCCTTGCATGTGCAGAATCTCATAAAAGCAGAGTGTGTGCCATTAAACAACAGTTCTTCTTGACCCTTCAAAACGTAGCCTTGTCTCGTTCTTGAAAGGGGAATCTCTGCAGCTTAATCACTTAGCTCTTTTCAGAGCTGCACCTGGTTTCCACTCCTGATCCAGCAGAAGGGAATAGGCGACTCCATCACTACACAGCGACTGCCAGGAAGAAAAGGACGTCCCTAACGGCTGGTACCTTCTCTACACCAGGGTAGCCGTTACAGACACCAAAACATTAATCTGTATATTGTGATATATATGATGTCAGTGAGCATTTCATTTATCAAACGGCATGGACTGCACCTTTACCTAAAAGAGAGAAGCACTATTTTAATTTTTAGTTTTCATCCAATACTTGACAGCTGTCCGAACTTGGAGAGGAATACAGATTTATGCAATATTGTTTTTGAACTGGTATCCACATAGAGAAGGAGTATGGCACATGATTTCTTTTCTGAATTTACTTTGTTTGTTTGTTCATTGTGCCTAGATAAGGTATAGCTTCACCTCACTGAGTCCCACCAAGGCTGAAATAATTGTCTGGAGGTTGCTATATTGCTTGCACCTAAGGAACTAGCCACCATTACAGACATGAACAAAAATGAAAATACCCAGCACTCACACACAATGACAACTACTCACACCCACTGGTGTGCACAGAGCTCTGACTCTGCCGTCCAGTAAATTTTAGGTAAAAATAGGCAAAAAAATCAAAAAAGAGCAGTCTAGAATGCTGCAGTAGACATAAAAAGTACTCCAAAAATGTTTTGCGGTTTCAACAAAATAAACAACGTTTTGACCTACTCAGAGGCTTGACCAAGACCAGTGAGTAGATTGAAATGTTTATTTCGATGGTATCTCAATACATTTTTGGAGTGCTATTTACACTGTGAAGTGCTGGCTACTTTTTCTACCAGCTTCTTAGACTTGGACTGCACTTCATGGTGGGATTAGTCTGATTTCACTCAGTAATGGCACAAGCTGAGCTAAAACTAGTTTGACAACTGTGCAGGGACTGAGAAAGGACAAACCATTTGACTCATTGTCTGTTTTCAGAATTCACGCTTGCTTTCTTATGGTTTGTTTGCTGAATCTTATTGAGAAACATATCATTGTATTTAATTCTATGTTTCTTTTCTATGCTTTGGCAATATCCATTTTAAATGCAGCCACCAGTTGAATTAATTTGCTCTTTTCAGAGTCTGCTCCATATATTTGCTTTAATACAACGAGTGAAAAATAACTTATTTTTAAACAAGCTCCCAGCTGGCTCAGCCATTTGATTTATCTTGTGAGTACTAGCCTGCAGGTTTAAAACCAGTATGAAGAGGGGTGCTGCAAGAGTTGTTTAAACCTTTTATCATGGGTATCAAGCTACAAGCAGACTAAAGTCATGTACATGAAAAGGAGTGGAACTCATTGGTTTCTTTACCTATACATTTTTTCTGTTTAGTTATAGTTTTATTTTGTGATATTTAGCCCAATTTTGCCTTATTTTGGCCTTCATTTAATATGTTTGGTTTAGCTTTTCAAATGATTTAATATGTTTGTATGCACATTTCAAATGTTTTACTATTGTAATATTTTTGATATTTCAATATATAACAAAAAATATTAAATCCTTTGAAAATGTAAAAAAATAATAATAATAATTTAAGACCTATATCTTATATTAGTTGAATGTGACTTGTGTGGCTCATTGATGAACTCTAACCCAGGATTTCAACAATGATAATTCTAGATTCATAATACATTTACTGGTATGGTAATTAGAATGTGTTTCTTGGGTAGCAGTTAGGGTAACAGGGCAGCATGTTTATAGGAGGCATCTTTCCCTCGGAATGATCAATGTTAATTTTCCTTCATGCCCTTTGGAACCAAAGACAACATCACAATAAGACCTTGAAAGTCCACTTGCTAGAATAAAATTTTCAAAAAGCCCAACTGTCTGTGAATGAGCAGGATTTTTAACGCTCAGACTGCATAATAACAAAAACCATTATTGGCCCTGAATGAGCTTAATGGTGTAATGATAATGATATTTTGAATAGATATAACATTTCCTTATGCATCATATATTATCATAAATACTAATTACTGATACTACTGGTCATTTTGCATTCATGAAAATCACATTATGAAATCATCTTAATTTGCAAAATGTTAAAAGCTTAATTTGTATTTTGAAATTAAAAACTGGCTATTATCCCTATCTAGTAAATAGGGTGTGCTGTGGTTTAACATGGGTTAAATATCACAATCCAATAAAGGAAGTTTAACGAGGCATAGGCAAATTAACTCTGTCTAAATGGGGCTAATAAGTCCATGCATGTGCACTGGTGATATGATTGACATCCCCTTGGGGAGTTTTACATAAGCACACATGCAGTCTTATCTGCACATCTGGTGCTCACACATGACTGGAGCTTCAAAAGATTCAACATCTGGACAGCTTTCTCTGATCCCTCTAATTTTTGTATCTAATTGACTATGGTATTACACAGAACTCAATCTTTCCTGCAAATATTAGCTCACTGTAATGCATCTTAATACGTGTTTTTTCCCCCCAAAAAATAAAATCCCATTCTAAATAACCAATTATATTTTCTATAAAACGGAAACACATTTTATATGGAAATGCTATTTAAAAAAAATAAATAAAAAATGTTTTTATTAGAGAGGAATCCAACACAAAATGTAATCATCACACACCATAGTGTATTCTATGATGGAGATTATAGATGAGGTTTTTAGGGAAGTAAGGTATTGTGACTATCAATATGTTAAGATCCATGATCACATAGGTGTTTTTTTTTAATGTAGCACCCAAATACCTGGAAGTATGATGGAGGGATGCAAAACGAGCGAGTTCCTCCACTATCTGGTTGAAATCTACCTTTAATGCCTTCTTCTGGTTCAAAAGAGGCAAACTGAGTGCAGCATTTGCTCTCCCAGCTCACCTGGCACATCATGCTATGAGCACTTTTGTATCGGGAGGTTCTGACCGGAGAAGCGGCCGTTCTCCAGACCTGGAGATGCTTTGAAGAGACCACTTTAGAACTGAAGCCCTGTCACCTATCCCCTTGGACTGGCGGGGGGAGATCCTGGTCCACACCAGAGAGCCCAAGGGGACTTATCAGACCAGAGGGGCAAACCTATAGTAGCTGGAAGGGAGCACCTCGAGTAACCCAATATGGCAGAGACCTCGTGTCACATTTAACCCAGCTCCCTACTACTCACATACGAAGCCAGACTCAATAAAATATTTGCCAACTTTTGGAAACAGTTGTATATTAGTGCCAGTGAAAGCCAACAATGATGTGCTATACCATAAAGACCTAATCAGAAGTCTCAGATACTCAGATACTTTTATTACAGATGGGATTTTATGCTCTATTAAATGGAGTAATGTTACTTACTCAGTGTGCGTGTGAAATATATCACATGGAATATAGTATAAAACAAAAGAGATAAATTAATGTTAGAGTAATGTTAGAGTACCCTTCAGTGTATATCATATCATAGTACAATGTTTGGATTATGGAATATATTTTCCCTTGATTGTCATCATTACTATCCACGACTACTTTGTACACACTCTTATATGGCAACAAAGTATGCATTCTCACTTTTACAATTTCCATTTGTGTAAGTGTTATATCATGAAAAAATATAATGAAAATATAATAAATAAAAAAATAAAAAACACCTGGAGGTATAGTCAAAGGCTGTTTTGCCTTTTTGCTGTATGGGTGCACCCTGCCTCCCCTCCCATCTGTCCAGAGTCAGAGTTTTTTTTTAATTTATTTATTTTTTATTCTTTATTTTGGAATGATAGTCTGACATATACAGTATATCTTGTAACAGTTGATTCAGAGTACATATGAAAAGGGTACAGATACAAGCATAAAAGAAAATATATCTGTCATCCCCATCTGAGCATCCGCTCTGTCAAAACTTGCCACAAATTTTTAATAAACAAATAAACAATAGCCAGGATACCTTATATATGCGGTTGGTGGGTTATCTTACATTTGCACTATATTTACCTGTTCAGCAATGAGCCGGGATCCGACCTGCTAGGGCAACCATCCCCTCCACACGCGGGAGCCAAAATGGCGCCGACCACGAGGTCGCAGCTATTTGTAGCTCCGCCTCCAAATGTCACGCGATCGGACGTCAATGCACCCGCCCAAGGAGGGGTATTTAAACCCCTGAATTTCCCTAGCTCATTGCCCTGTCGTGGTTTCTGTTCCTGGTTCCTGAGAGTGCGTTTTCTTGTCCTTGTTATCAGGGCTGGTGCACGGATTTTTGCCGCCCTAGGTAAAAGTAATGTTTGCTGCCCCCCCCCCATGTGACATCACAATGCTCCAACCATATGATCTGGCATGTTAACTAACGCCAGTGCTGCAGTGCCGCCGTGTTTACATTATAAGGCATGCAGGGACAGGCTATAGACACTAGAACAACTACATTAAGCTGCAGTGGTTCTGGGGACTATAGTGCTTCTTTAATGTGAGGTAAATTAGAGATTAGTGCCACAAATAATATACTAGATTGCCTACTTACAACGAGATGAGGATGATGATGGGCTCTAGCTGCAGTCTGGCTCCACTGGTCTGGTGTAGAACAGGCTCTCTGGAGGCGGTTTGTAACTGTGGTCACAAAAATCAATGTTCTGGGAGAACGGGAAGCAGCTCCATTTTTTGGGGGCCCTTTACACAGCTCAAGGTCTGGGTCCCAGGGTCCACCTTCATGTTCCACCAATGAGTTTGTTCACAGGGGGTGGAGTGTGTAGGGGATGTCCTGATATGTGTGTAAGGAATGCATTGTGTGAATCTGTGTTTGTATGTGTAAGGGCTGCAAGGTGTGTTTCTGTGTATGTACAGGATGCAGTGTGTGCGTGTGTAAGGGGTGCATTGAGTGTGTGTAAGGAATGCATTGTGTGTTTCTGTGTGTGTAAGGGATGCATTGTGTGTAAGGGTTGCATTGTTTGTGTGTGTGTGTGTCTGTGTGTGTAATGCATTGTGTGTTTTTCTATGTGCAAGGGGTGCATTGCATGTGTGTGTGTGAAATTGGGAGGGTGGGAAGAAATTGGGAGGGCAAAGCTGCAGCCGCCTGAGGCTCTCTGCAGAGCGCTCGGGCGGCTGCAGCATGGGGGGGCTGGCGCTCCTGGCGGGGCCCCTTCCCAAGGGGCACCCTAGGCGGCTGCCTAGTCCGCCTAACAGGTAGCGCCGTCCCTGCTTGTTATTGATATTCACGGTATTCTGACTTTTGTTATTCCTGACTATTCTGATCTCTGGTTTCCCTGACTTGGCTTTCTTATCGATCTTGTATATTTCCAGACTGCCTTGACCTTGGCTTTTCCTTGACCATTCTCTGTCTTTCAACGTATTAATCCGGCCATTCTAAGGATCGGTTTATGCTCTGTCTATTTTTCTATTCTATGTAGATGTTACATAGTTTTGAGTGTTGGATCACATTAGTAG
This sequence comes from Pelobates cultripes, assembly GCA_933207985.1. Taxonomy (NCBI): domain Eukaryota; kingdom Metazoa; phylum Chordata; class Amphibia; order Anura; family Pelobatidae; genus Pelobates; species Pelobates cultripes. The sequence goes on from OW240916.1 coordinate 99,471,960, forward strand.
TCGTGACAGTAAGTATACAAATGGGTTTAAGATTCATACTAATAAGTCTTGAGTCTCTTTCCAGAATACCCGTACAGAGGGGCATTCCCACCACATGTGTATATATGAGCCTCTATGGCCACATGCTCTCCAGCATTCATCTGTCTGTGTCTTTTTCATTCTATATAATTTGACAGGGATGGTATACCATCGGAACATCATTTTAAACTATTGCTCCTGTAGCGACATGCATGAGGATACAGCGTTATTGGCCTCCCATTTATCTTGGTTCCCCTAGGTCAGTTTCGCACTGCAGAGTAAGAAGTTTCTACCAGGAAATTGCGTTAGCTCTACCAAGTTAAGCCCTGCAATCAGTTGACATTTTTAGCCAACAAGCTAATGGGAGGAAAGCTAACGGCAGCTGTAGTGGTTATGCTGCTTGTATGTTTTTCCTTAGAGCCTGCAATTTCCAACCAGTCCATTTGTAATACATGTGTTCATCTACTTTTAATTATCTGCAGAGATGGCAGGTTTGGGTTTATCTTAGTGTTTAAAAATATTTTTTCATGCTCACTATGATAAATAATTTACTATATTTGCAGGACCTGGAAAGGAACAGGGCAAACAGTGCAAAGACTTGGAAAAGCTTTAATCAAAATGGATATATAAAAATAGTATAAAATATTTCATAATTAAAATACAAAAGAAAAATTATGTTTCTAGCAACAAACCACTATTTTTTTTTAGCAAAATAATAAACATCTAACTATTGCTATAAGGTAGGATATGGAAAACTAAGTTGTTATGATCCCTGGACGTCGCTGGCTTGTTCTCCAAAGGTTTAACCCCAAAGTCTTTGTTCCAGCTCCAAGTCTCCCTGTCTCTCTGCCCTTCAATTTTGCAGAACCGGGCACCAAAGCTGCTGGTTGGCTGAGAGCGGTGAGCTGATGTTCTCAGCCAATTAGTGAATCCTCACTCATAAAACTGGCTTGAAAAAGGTATGTTTCTTGTTAAACCAGTTGTATGAATGGGCTTAAACCATTTGAGAAATTAAATAGTTATGGGGACAGGATGTCTCTGGCTCACCTTAAGTTTAGCCACTTGAAGGACCACTATAGTGCCAGGAAACATACTCGTTTTCCTGGCACTATAGTGCCCTGAGGGTGCATCCACCCTCAGGGCCCCTGTCCCGCCGGGCTGGATGGAGAGGAAGGGGTTAAACTTACCTCTTTCTCCAGCGCCGGGTGGGGAGCTCTCCTCCTCCTCTCCGCCTCCTCTCCGCCTCCTCTCCGCCTCCTCTCCTCCTCTTCGGCTGAATGCGCATGCGCGGCAGGAGCTGCGTGCGCATACAGCCGGTCTCATAGAAAAGCATTCGTAATGCTTTCCTATGGACGCTTGCGTCTTCTCACAGTGATTTTCACAGTGAGAAGCACACAAGCGCCTCTAGCGGCTGTCAATGAGACAGCCACTAGAGGCTTTAGAAGCTGAATTAACCTATTTATAAACATAGCAGTTTCTCTGAAACTGCTATGTTTATAAAAAAAAAAAAAAAGGGGTTAACCCTAGCTGGACCAGGCACCCAGACCATTTCATTAAGCTGAAGTTGTCTGGGTGCCTATAGTGGTCCTTTAATGCATCTCTATGAGGAGATGCTGATTGGCCAGGGCTATGTTTGACTTGTGGTGGCTCTGCCCTGATCTACCTTTTTGACAGTCTTAGCCAATCCAATGCTTTCCTATGGGAAAACATCGTGATTGGCTTTGAGCAACACTTCTGATGATGTCAACCAAGCAGGCAGATCAAGGGCAGACACAGCACCAGCAGACTTGAGCTTTACTATATTTATGGGGGTTAGTAGGAGGGCGGGGGAGGCAGTGGTTCTAGAATGTATTTTTAACAACATAGGGTCAGAAAAAAATGTTTGTGTTCTTGACCCTATACTGGTCCTTTAACAGGACATACTAAAAATGTACAATTATCACAATAAAAACTAGACTATCAATTCTCAAAATGTCTGGCTGGTAAGTACTGTAGAAAGGTTGCTCTGTTATGTAAGTAACTCTAGCCTGGCTTTCCATGTGAACTTCTGCATGATGAATATGCAGAAAGATAGACATTAATTGAAAGAAATTCAATAGCATAGATAGCTGTGCTTCCTACTAATAATGGATGATATAATCCAGGGGTTTTACTAATCCTTGGACAGTGGTGTGTTTACCCTTGCCGATAATACAAAATTAAAAGGATGAACGTGTGATATTTGAGATACATGGCTAAAGTTTACATACCGTTTTGGAGCCAGTTTTGTCAGAAATGTGGGTTACATGGCTCTGCTTAACCATAGCAGACATTTGCCCACAAAACTAGTTTTACAGAAATGCTGCCCGAGATAAGTTGTGCCGGAAAGTACTAAAGATGACAGTAAGAGTTTTTACTTGGATATAATTATATTGGTTATATTTATTCTAATACACGATGACAAAAATGACATAAAATTACAGGTATTGCTGTCAAAAGCATAGTTTGAAGCGGAATTTTCAGAAGTTTCTTTATCCACGATGGTTACGAGTACACTGCTGTACTCTGCAGTGCTCAGATGAATCAGGGTATGCCTGTTTACTTTATCTGCTAATGAGGAACACAACTAAAAATGGCGTCAAGAGCTGCGCGTGCATTCAGCCAGTCTCATAGGAAAGCATTTCCTATGGACACTGGCGTCTTCTTACTGTGAAAATCACAGTGAGAAGCACGCAAGCGCCTCTAGCGACTGTCAAGAGACAGCCACTAGAATCTGGATTAACCCTAACATAAACATAGCAGTTTCTCTGAAAGGTCCTAGCTGGACCTGGCACCCAGACCACTTCATTAAGCTGAAGTGGCCTGGGTGCCTATAGTGGTCCTTTAAGGTGAGCCAGAGACATCCTGTCACCATACCAATTTAATTTTGATAAAAATATTATAGTGCCTAAAATGTTCCTTTAATTAATTAAATTAATAACAAGGACAATGTTGAGATTATTGATTGAGTATGCCATCTAATACTGCATAATACTGATGTATACATATGCTGGTACTTTCTCTAGCATACTGTAAAGATTAACTTGAGATACCTATTCAAGTCAGATACCTACTCCCTTTTTTTAAATTTATTTTTTCACTTGTCACATATCTATGCATTTTGTAGATGTTGAGCCCATTTTAAATCTGGGCAAATTAAACCAAGAGGAAGTGAAACAGAGAATACATATACTGTCTATTATTGCTAAAGAGACAATCAGACTCACTATTTTTGGCTAACACTGCTCCTTTGTCTAGTTACTAAATCCTGCCTTATGGAAACTTGATGATGATATGACACTGCATATTATCCTTATTACAAACAGATGGGGCTTACATAAACCATTCTAAGACGTGAAACTTATACATACAACAAGGAAGTCTCCAATTGACCAAAGATAACATAATTAAATATGGAAGTACTGAGCAATGTATCTACAAGGACTCTGGAATATAAATTATAGACGGTGCATGTAGTAATGTAAACCAAGGAATTCCAGGTTTCACAATCCAACCAAGTTTAATTTACTACCACTCATAACTTTGCAAATTTGGAAGAACTTAAGGAACATCACTACATTCTAAACTTGACAATTTGTCTAAACTAAAAAAATAAGTTTTTTTTAAACTAAAGCTTACGCTGACTTTCGCTGACATTAGTATTAATTTGTGCTCAAAAGAATTTGATACCGATATTAGTGCCTATCATTATAAGTGGTGTCAAGTACTGTACCCTTATTTATGAACTTGCTTTAAACTATGTGAGTACAACTATTTACTCCCCAACCTCAACCCTCTCTGTAGCGCTATCTTTCCTTATCTTATAGCTAAGATAGACTTATGCCTATCCCAAGCATGCTTAAACTCCTTCACTGTGTTAACCTTTACTACTTTAGCTGGAAGGCTGTTCCATGCATCCACTACCCTCTCAGTAAAGTAATACTTCTTGATATTATTTTTAAACCTTTGTCCCTCTAATTTAAGACTATGTCCTCTTGTTGTGTTGGTTTTTCTATCATATCCACCCGAGACGTCTTTCCTCCAAGCTATACATGTCACATCATGCCATGTTCTGCGGAGATGTCTGGCTTTGGTTTCTGGTATCCAGTACTCTTTTTACAATTCTTGTTAAGTTTTTCTTGGTTTTTTGGTTTTCTATTCTATGTCTGGTTTTCTTTATGCTGGGTTTTTCTGGGTTCATTCCTGTAATCTGTCCCTGGAATTCCCAGTGTCCAGGTTTCCTTTAAATGTTTGTTTTATGTTGCCACACCTGTTTGTTTTCTATTTTCCTTTTGTTTCAGTCTGGACCTGCAGCAGTGTTTCAAGTATCTGCCCTTTCTTGCAGGTAAGTGCTATTGTGGTTTAGTATGGTTCTTTTAGCGAACATTAGGCAGTGTAGGACCTGCTGAATATGGGGTACATTGGCGTTGTTGGCAGGCTTATGCAATGTATGATCATATAACTAAATCCCCATACTTTTCATATGTAGTGCTTAGTTATGTCTCCTCTTGTTTTGCCTATCATATCTTGTCTTGTTTTATTTTGTAATCCCAGTTCATGTACAGTCCTGTCCTGCCCTGTTCTTGTTTTCCTCATGTCTTGTGTGCATGTTCTGGGTTCTGCTTTCTGTCCTGTTCTGGGTTCTATTAATTCTGTCTTGTTTTCATGTTTGGTGACTATCCTAGCCTTGCCTTGTTTCTGTACTGGATACATGTCTGCTGCAGAGCCCCCCTATCCAGTTCCTGGGAGGTCTGCATATCAAGCTCCTAGTTCCTGAGATCCGCAATAGCTGAATCAGGGTTCTGGTATACGGCTGCACAAACGCTGGTGCGCAACACCAGGGGGCGTGCGGTTACCCTGCACCAGACCCTGATAGTCCATTACCTCGCTGAAGACTCCGCTCATCTCCACTTCAGGCACTCAGGGGTCCCGGTTACCGTACTGCCACCTGTGACAACATGCTAGCTGTACATTCCTTTAACCTTTCCTTGTAAGTTTTATCCTGCAATCCATGGACCAGTTTAGTAGCCCTTCTCTGAACTCTCTCCAAAGTATCAATACCCTTCTGGAGATACGGTCCCCAATACTGCGTTCAATACTCCAAATGAGGTCTCACCAGTGTTCTGTACAATGGCATGAGCACTTCCCTCTTTCTACTGCTAATACTTCTCCCTATACAACCAAGCATTCTGCTAGCATTTCCTGCTGCTCTATTACACAGTCGACCTACCTTTAAGTCCACATTAAATGTCAGTTGACACAGCTCTGACCATTTTTCAAGCTTACCTAAATGATTTGCAATTTGGCCTATCCCTCCTGGAACATCAACCCTGTTACATATCTTAGTATCATCAGCAAAAAGACAAACCTTACCATCAAGACCTTCTGCAATATCACTAATAAAAATATTAAAGAGAATGGGCCAAGTACAGATCCCTGAGGTACCCAACTGGTAACTAGACGTTGCTTCGAATATACTCCATTGGCTACAACCCACTGTTGCCTGTCACTTAGCCACTGCCTTACCCATTCAACAATATTAGAATTCATACTTAAAGATTGCAGTTTATTGATGAGTCTTGTGGAACAGTGTCAAAAGCCTTACTGAAATCTAGGTAAGCAATGTCTACTGAACCATCCTGATCTATTATTTTAGTTAACCAAGGAAAAATTCAATAAGATTAGTTTGGCCTGATTTCCCTGAAGTAAACCCATGTTGTCTCTGATCTTGAAATCCATGTGATTTTTAGATGTTAAACAATCCTATCCTTTAACATGGTTTCCTGTACTTTCCCCACTACTGAAGTAAGGCTTACTGGCCTATAATAGCCCAACTCCTCCCTACTACCTTTCTTGTGAATGGGTACAACATTTGCTCATTTCCAATCTTCTGGGACTACTCTGGTTAACAATGCTTGCTTAAATAAATCTGTTAATGGTTTTGCTAGTACACTAGTAAGTTCTTTTAATAACTTTGGGTGTATTCCATCAAAAATATTCAGTGAGACAGTCAGCTAGACCTTTATCCTCTACTACATACCTTACTTCTTTTGTTTTTAATCTAACTAATCCATGTTTTACTTTCCTTTTCTCATTTAAGTATCTAAAACATTTCTTGTCCCCTTTTTTACTGACTTGGCCTTTTCTCTTTGTCAAGCAAGTGAGACACCGCAACGTCTTTGTCAAGCTAATAAATAGATTTGAAGATACTTGGAGTGCCTGGATTCTCTTTCTAAAAACTGCTATCTACTCCCTGGTGCTGGTGCTGGCCCTTGGTCCAGTTTAGCACTCGGATCTTCATATGATTGGAGTACAGTCTCTTTTTTTTCTCTTTTTGCAAATAATCGTATAGATCTGTCTTTCTTCCTCACTCTAGTTTTATTTATAATTACTAAATGTTAACTTTTTGTTTTTTTACTATTTTGGCCACTTCTGCGAAGTACCACAGTGGTTTCTTAAATTTTTTGACAAGCCTAATGCAATTTTCAATTGTCTTCAGTAGTGCAAACTTTAAATAATGTCCTATATGTAGATGTCAGCAGACATTTTTATTGGAATGAGGTCTCCAGTCTAGCCAACATGAAGGCAATGTCCTCCTTAGAGGGTAATTTTGAAGGATTTCTTTTAAATCTGAGGCTCTCGAGTAGAGGGATTGTTCTGATAAAGCGTGACTACTGCCTGCCGCCAAGATGCAAGTCTTTGCTCAAAAGTATTTGTCCAACTCACCCAATCTCTTAGCTGATCCTGGGATACCAGAGATTTCTTTTTTTTTTTGTCCATTTTGGTGACATATAGTGCAAAGAGGCTCTATAATCAACTAACACACCAGGAGCTCACACGACATGCATCTATTCACATAAGTAGCCAAGCCACGACCCCCTTCTACAAAACTTGTTCTGCATTTGTTTCACTGAGAGCTGCTTAAATGTGTAAGCTGTAGTGCACTCTGAGTGAGATGTGAGTCTGTGAATACCGATGAATTCTTTCTTTGAACTTTTAAAATCTGTTTGACTGCATCCCTTCACTGTGTTTGTGTTCTGGGATTTTGATCATAAGGACCATATGCTATTTGCTATATGCTATTTTCCAATAAGATAATGCAATCCTGAAAAACAAAAATAGAATTCTAGCCCAACTTCTTTCAAAGATTTAACCCTGAAGCAGTGTTGCTGGGGTACTGATAGGGGCAGAAGTCACTGGTGTAAATTGAAAAAGATTCTACTGAGCCATGCATGGCTTGTTTGCTAAGCAGCAACTGTTTAAAAAAATATGCAAGTACATTTTCCATTTTCTGTCATATGTTTATTTTCAAATTTTGTATCACTTTAATCTAGCAAATATTAATACTGCTTTGAGATTTTGCAAGTGGAGATTGAGCCAATTCCCCTGATAGCATAATTCATGCAAAAAAACTATACCTCATCTCACTCGATTTCAGGAACAAGCTTGGCTTAGCCTTCTGCTTGGGGATAATTTGCATTACTCTGGTGGTTTGCGGATTTTCGTGATTGAAAGATAATGTATTTAATAGATGCATTTTATTAAATATTCAGTTCCAAGGGTATGTTGCTAGCAGGGTAAATTAGTCAAATATTTACTGATTTTAATACATATTTGAGTTAAATTTGGGAAAATGCTCTTTACATTTTAAAGAAATCCATGATATCTTTAGTTCTTCAAAGTATTTCTGTTAGCAAGGAGTATTTTTTAAGTATCCAAGTTTCTGGGGGAAGTGAAATAAATAAATCAACAAATAATAAAATTAGATCATTTTATTTTGCATTATGAAAGTGTATTGTGGAGCATTGAATACCTTCAGCATGTGCCTGCAAGTATATATCTGTTTAAGTACATAATAAGGCTTTTAAAAACATTGGGAAAGGGGATGCGATCTGTCTTTTCTCCCCTTACAGTTAGCTGCCTGGAAGAGAGAAAGTACAGGTACTTCATATATATTTTTTCATGATATAAGTTCTATTTAGGAATTTTACCTAGAGTTCGCTGGGCGACAGTCACCTTCTGCTTCGGAGCTATGTTAGCTCAGTGTAGGCAGTTTTTGGGCTGAAGAGAAGAAGACGACCCAATTCACCCAAGTAAATTTGTGAATCCATTCTTAAACAGTTTTACTACTTACCATGGAGGGTGTGGATGGCACTATGGTGTATTTATTGTATATTTATGCACTAACTTTAGGTTAAATGTGGATATGTGTAGAAATATATCACATTTGTCCTGTGTTCACTAGTAGAGATGTCGCGAAACATCCGCGAACTTCTCGCGAACGGTTCGCCGCGGTTCGCCACGAGCTGTTCGCGGCGAACTCCGGTCAGCTGACACGTCCCAGCCAATCTCCAGCAGACCCTCCCTCCCAGACCCTCCTACTTCCTGGACAGCATCCATGTTTCAACTGGGAGGGAGGGTCTGGGAGGGAGGGTCTGCTGGAGATTGGCCGGGACGTGTCAGCTGACCGGAGTTCGCCGCTTGAATCGTTATTTAATAGTTTTCTGGGATGTATTGTTATACCATTATCTACATAATGCGGTGGTAGTCATAGAGGTATGAAGGGAAATATGTGGATGAAAGGTTCACATAAAAGAAGATTCCATACACCATAACCTCTTCATCTCAATGAAGTGTTTAAACTCCTTGAGTCCTCTGGCACCGTCTTTCTAGTCTTTCTAGTGTTGAATTGGTTTTGAAAATTTTTACATGAAGTAAGGTCCCATTTACACTTCTTTGCTGCAGCTAGTGCTAACACAATTGATTAAGCAGCAAAGGAGTACCCATGATATGCTTAGAGCATCAGCTGACACTCTTAGTCCATTACTTGCTGCCCATCTTTAGTAAACATTGTTTAACCATTGTTTGTGACAGAGGACAGCCGACAAAAGGCTGAGAACCTCAGCTGATGCTCTCAGCCAATCACGTCTGCCTTCACTGCTTGAACTAATGCTTCTGGATAAGCTGCAGCAGCACAGAAGAAGCATTAATTTTCTGGGGATTTTACTTTTGTGTTCAACTGCTCAAAAACAGTTTAACACTGAAAGGGTATGATGGCTTCAGGGAACTACAGGCACCATAATTACATCATTGAGATGAAGAGTATATGGTGCCTTAAAAACTCCTTGAAATTAAAGGGTGCACTCCAATAAGGGTGATATTGGGAAACATTTGTGACTCATGAATAGGAGCATGTAAGTTTATTATACATATATAAGTAGTAACAAGCTTGTGCAACCCAAACTACACATGTAGCTTTATATGGACACCCTAAGCACCATTAATACTTCATTTAATACCTGTACACTAATGGCACCATCCCACTGTTTAATACTAAAACATTTTTGTTTGGTTTAACACTAAATGAGAGTCCCAGCTACTTGCAACCTGGCTTCTCTCTGCCGATTGGGTTTCCGCACCCTGAGCAATGGTAGCCAGCAGTTATATGCTGACAGAGACAGCTGAGTGCTCTCAGTCTTTCACTGCCATCCATTGCTGGCATGGATTGATATGGTTAGTACAGAATTACACTTTGCCTTAGCTATATGTCCATCAGGGGCAGGGGCACGGGTGGTCAGGGACGCTCAATCAGTGTTAAACAATATAAAAAAGTGGTTTATGGTTTCCTTATATAATAATTATATAGCATAGACTTATGCATAAACACATGACAGTCACTACACATGCAGACATGACTGATTGGCTTGTGCAGTCAGCTGATGCTCTAAGGCAATCAGTAGCTCCACACTGACTGCTCTAGCCAATCAGTGGCCCCTTTGCCCAGCGGCACTCAGCGCTTCCTGTAACTCAGTTTCAGAAATGGTATGCTGCTTGGGGGACCTGGAGGTCAGAGCTGGAGGCAACATATGGGGTTGAACCGTTCAAGAATGCGGCAAGGGGCCTCCTAGCACTAAACCAACATAATTTAGACCGAAGTGTCCCTTTAAATCCCCCTTTACCTCAACCATTTTTTAACATTATCTTACCTTGCTTGCATTTATACAGTTGCATACAGTCACTATACTCACTTTAAACAGAATACATTTCAAGCAGAGCAGAAATTTGCACGTACATTCATTTGCACATGTGCAAGTGTGGAATAGTAATAAAAAAAAAAAAATTGAAGGCCTGTGATCTCCAGTTAGTGAATTAGTTATACGTTATCTGCCTTATTTTGGGGTTGGGAGCAGGGGGCACCTTAGAATTTTATCCCTTCAGGTGCCTGATATCAGGGCCGACACGTCCTATAGGCAACTTAGGCAGTCGCCTATAGGGCGCAAGATTTAAGTGACCCAGCAGGAGGGAAGCACACTGCACTCCTTCCTACCAATCACCCAATGTAGCGTGGCCAGGTTTCCTGTACCTGGCAGGACTAACAGAAAGTGCTCTCTCAGTGAGCACTTCCTTTCAGTCCACTGGGTACAGGAAATAGAAGCCCCCTGGCTGTCATGAAGGAAGTGCTCAGACCTCAGCATGCCTGGGCTCCAGTTGCAGCCTCTCAGCGGACCCCAGCTCCCAGGGATGAGGGAATAGAGGACGAAACGATGACCGTGTTCATCAAGCTGCTGGCCGCCTTCTACTGGGTCAGCTCGTTCCTCATCGTGGTGGTGAACAAGAGCGTGCTGACTAGCCACAGGTATGGGGGAGGAAGGAGGCAAAGTGCAGGCTGGAGGGGGGGGGAAAAGAGCTGGGCATAGAGCCCTCTGTAATCACTGTATGGAGCTCTGGGGGTTGTGTGGAGCTCTTTGTTTTTTTATTGTCTTTTTATTAGCAGATTTTCCACCATAAATACATTTTACAAAAGAGTAATTAAAATACATTCATCCACATAAAAACAGATAAAAAAAAAAAAGAAAAGACAAAAAGCCACAAAAAAAACTATCCACCACCCCACGAGAGTTCTACAGACTTCAAACTTTTTCCAACTTTTTCAAATGACATTCCTTTTACAGTTGTAATAATTTTTTCTCCCATTTTTCCCATAGGCTCAAATCATCCTTCAAAAGTTTGCAATAATCTTTCTCCATTTTTAGTTGGTAAACCAACTGAATTGTTATTAATTTTATGTTAAAGGGGATATCTCCCTTCCAATTTCTTGCTATTATTATTTTACATGCCATTAGACAATGAATAATTAAAAATTGATTTATTTTATTCAATTTTGGCCATTTATAATGTAATAACATTACTTCAGGTTTTAAAGGCATTTTGACATCACACAGTGTATGAATGATAATTTGAGCCCACTGCCATATAACAATCACTTGTTTACATGACCACCACATATGAATATAATTTCCCTTTTCCTCCCTGCATTTCCAACATTTAATGTCTCTTGATACATCAAATTTAGCTATTTTTGTTGGCGTCATATACCATTGATTAACCAGCTTAAAATGTGTTTCTATCAATACAAAGGAGTGGACATATTTGTTAATTTTTTGTGCCATACATATCCATTCAAATAATTCAATATTTATTTTTAATTCAGTGTTCCATTTTTTAATGGCAGTGGGCAGAACAGAATCATCCATTAAATCCAACAATCTAACACATCTGGAAAACAATTGCTTTGTCTTATTCTGATGTAAGATTGTTTTTAAAATATCGTACATCTTACCTTCTTTTACTAACTCAACTTTCTCCAAGTAATGTTTTACTCTATAATAAGTAAAAATATCTTTGTCAGAGAACTTAAATTCCTCAACTAACTTTTTATAAGATTTAATTTTATTTCCTTCAAATAGATCCTCCAAAGTATTTATTCCTTTTTCTTTCCATAATTTTAAGGATATACTCTCCATATTTAATTCTATTATTTCTAAATTTTGAAAGCCAAATATCTTATTTACCAAACCTATTTTTTTCCTTATTTTTTGCCAAATAGGAATAATCTGTCCTAAAATATACGATCTGGACAGATTAAGTTTTTTTGTACTCCAGACTACTTCTAATTTACTTCTTAGTTGGCTATAATCTAGTTCCAACCACCACCATACTTCCTCTTTGTTTTGTATCACTTGACTAGCCATAACATGCGTAATAATTCCTGCTTCATAATATTTTCTTATATTTGGAAATCCTAGACCTCCCTTCTTTATTCCTCTTGCTAAAACTCCATTTTTAACTCTGGGTTTTTTTCCTCGCCATACAAAATCCGAAAAAGCCTTATTAATCATTGTCAGCCATGCATTCGGAATTTCTAACGGAAGCATTCTGAACAAGTAAATCCATTTTGGTAGAACATATGATTTCAAAATGTTTATTCTTCCTCCCCAAGATACTTCTAATTTTCTCCATTCTTTCAAATTCTTGTTAGTCTCTTTAAGGAGATCCATAAAATTTATTCTCATAATACTTTCTACCTTTCTGCAAATTTTGATTCCCAAATACAAAAACATTTTAGCTTTAATAAAACCATATGTTTCTTGATAAGAATCTATTTCTTGCTTTGTCATATTCATATATATATGGCAGTTGATTTTGTTTTATTTAATTTATAATTTGATACTGCACTATATATATCAATTTCTGACATTGCATTTGTTATTGATCTTGATGATTTCAAAAAAAGAATAGTATCATCGGCATAAAGGGATATTTTCATTTCTTTCTGTTTTGCTGTAACACCCTTAATGTTTTCATTATTTCTGATTCTGTTAGCTAAAACCTCTAGTGTTAATATAAACAATAAAGGGGATAAAGGACAGCCTTGTCTGGTCCCGTTATTCAGTTTGAACCAATCTGAACATATACCAGGGCCAATAGTTCTCGCCTTTAGATCTTTATATAAAGCAAAAATAGCATCGAGCAACCAACCTTGTATACCTAATTCCTCTAAAGTAAACTTCATAAAATCCCAGCTGACCCTGTCAAAGGCTTTTTCAGCATCTAAAGACAGGATCAGCATGGGACTTTTTTCCTTTTGTGAGAAATCTAATGCATTTATCACACGTCTCATATTGTTACTTGACATCCTGTCTGGTACAAAACCTATTTGATCAGGGTGGATTAATTGCTTAATGACTTCTTTTATTCTACCAGCTATAATAGAAGAAAATATCTTGATATCCACATTTATTAATGATATTGGGCGATAACTCTGTACTCTAGTAGGATCTTTCCCAGGTTTCAGTATAGGTAAAATATTTGCTTTAAGCATTTCCTCAGGAAATCTGCCCTTTTTAACTGCGGAATTAAAAGTATTTTTTAAATGTTGTATCAAGTGAGGTTGCATAATTTTATAGAATCTATTTCCGAATCCATCTGGACCTGGAGTTTTATAGGTTTCTAATCTATCAATTGTTATCTTGATCTCTTCTTCCCTAATCTCTTTATTTAGATTATTTATCTGTGATTCTGTTATTTTATTCAATTTGGCTGACTTGATATATTTTTTTATTATTTCTGATGGAGTAGTTGCTGGAAGACTATATAGATTAGCATAGTACTCATTAAATGCATTCCCTATATGTTCTGGTAAAAGGGAGATATTATCATTAGTTATTATTTTATCAACCTTATTGGTCATATTTTTTTTTTTCAGCAAATTGGTCATTATTTTATCCGCTCTATTAGATTTGTGATAATATTTAATATTAAGTTTGAGCATATTTTTTTTTATTTTTTCATAAGTTTTTTCCTGTATTTCTGATTTAATTTTCTCTATTTTTAACTTAATATCTTTACTTGGGTTATCAATATTTAGTTTATTTAGTTTATATAATTCCATATAAAGATTTTGTGTATTTACACCTTCCTTTTTTTTCTTGAGTTTGTTAAGCATTATACAATATCCCCTTATTACTGCTTTAAATGAGCACCATAGAATATCATTTTCCACTAATCCGTTATCATTCTCTTCAAAATAACAAATAATCATCCTGTCTATATAATCTTTATGCTCCTTACTTAATAATAGAGTTTCATCTAATCTCCATGTTATATTCTTGTTGTTATTTACTCTATTACTATTAAATTCCAAGCTCACACTATCATGATCTGACCATATTACTGGTTTAATTTCTATTTTAACTGTTTTATCTATTAGTTTTAGATCTCCAAATATTAGGTCTATTCGAGAATATGAATTATGGGGCCAGGAATAGAACGTAAATTCTTTCCCTGCAGGATTATTAAGTCTCCATATATCATATAGACCTTCTTTTTTCATCAAATTGTTAAAAATCCTTGCCTTCTTTAAAACTTGTTTGTCCCATATAGGTTGTTTTTCCGAGAACTTATCTAATAGGGGGTCTTGAATACTATTAAAATCCCCTGCATATATCTTTAATCCAACTCCTATAATCTCAACCTTATTTAATATTTTTCTCAGTAGACCTATAGGATTTTTATTTGGTAGATAAACATTGACTAGTGTAAACAGTTCCTCATTAATTGTAGCTATCAATATAATGAATCTTCCCTCCAGATCTATCTCCAAGAATTTTATATTTATTTTTAAATCTTTTGCGAAAAATATTGCAACTCCACCCCTTTTCCCCTCCTCTCTAGAGGAACAAACTTTTAAAGGAAAAGAACTACTGGTCCATCTCTTTTCATCCTGTTTACGCCAATGTGTCTCTTGGACCATCGCAATTTGAACCTGTTCTTTTTTTAAGTAATCTTGAAAAGCTAGTCTTTTTTGAGGGATATTTAATCCTTGAATATTTATCGTGATTAATTTAACCGTTGTCATATAATGTCATTTTTTTTTTCTCTCTTCTTTCTCTTTCTCCCTTTTTCTCTCTTTAGACCGTCTAATGAACTCCCGAAAAAAAACAAAAAAAACTAGACCCATTACAAAACATACATAAAACAGCCTCAAGTCTACAAACACTTGGGGTCTATTTCCTAACATTCCTACGACTCTAAAAAGAGTCAAAAAACACTTCCCTTGATGGGTATTAATACCCACTTTAACCTTTTTTCAGGTTCCGGGATATGCTGGATGTATGGAGCTCTCTGTATTCAGTGCATGGAGCTCTTCTGAATGTATAGAGCTCTGCTGGATGTATGGAGATCTCTGTATTCAGTGTATGGAGCTCTGCTGAATAAATGGAGTCCTCTGTAATCAGTGTATGGAGCTCTGCTGAATGTATGGAGCCATCTGTAATCAGTGCATGGAGCTCCTTGTATTTACTATATGGAGCTCTGCTGCAATTATGGAGGCGGAGCCCTCTGTAATCAGTGCATGGAGCTCTGTGTATTTACTATATGGAGCTCTGCTGAATGTATGGAGGCGGAGCCCTCTGTAATTAATGCATGGAGCTCTGCTGGGTGTATGGAGCTCTCTGTAATTAATGTATGGAGCTCTCTGTAATCAGTGTAATCGGAGATCATTAAGGGTCTCAGACACAGACACACAGAAACATACAATGCATTCCTTATGCATACACACACACACACACACACACACACACACACAAACATTCACTGCTTCTCTTGCACACACAGAAACACCATGCATCTCTTACGCACACTCAATGCACCCCTTACAGACACACACACACTGCATTACATTACATACATACAAAGAAGCACACACCTTGCATACCTTACACATACAAACACAGATTCACATAATGCATCCCTTACACACACACACACACTTTCATCCCTTACACAAACTGGTATCCCTATACACTTCATTCCATAAAAACACACACACATTACATCCTCTACAATAACACATAACAGATCCCCTACACACATACACTTCACTCCCTGTGAGCGAACTCATGCATGGGCCTTGAAGGCATAAGGATTACGGACGGGCCTTGTAGGCATACTCACTCAAAAAATGGAGCTGCTTCCTGTTCGTTGATTTTTGTGAGCACTGCCTCCAGAGAGCCTGTTTAACACCAGACCAGTGGAGCCAGACTGCAGCCTGAGCCCATCATCATCCTCTTGTCCTCATCTGGTGCTAAGTAGGCAATCCAGTATATTATTAGTGGCACTAATCTCTAATTTACCTCCCATTAAAGAAACACTATAGTCACCAGAACCACTACAGCTTAATGTAGCGGTTCTGTTGTCTATTCCCTGTCCCTGCAGGCTTTTTAATGTAAACACATTGCCTTTTCAGAGAAAAGACACTGTGTGCATCACTGGCGTTGGCTCATATGGCAGATCATATGGGTGGGGTATTGTGATGTCACATGATAGGCAGAGCATATTGGGGGTGGCAAATTTTTGTTTGCCTAGGGCGGCAAAAATCCTTGCACCAGCCCTGCCTGATATATAAATCTGGCTTTACAAAGAAGGGCCAGTGAATATCAATCATGCTGGAGGGCTTCCCCATTTTTGGTAATCTTAACACCAAATTGAGTTGAGATGTTCCACATATTCTGCTCGCCTATCTTCATGTCCCATCTTTCAAGTGTTTTTCTTTTTTATTAAGATTTGTTTGTTTGGACTATGCATTCATTTTAAATTGTGCATCATAGACAACACACATTTACCAAGCATTTACCTATGAAAAGAACATTGGTTTGCAGCATTGCTAGCAAAGGTATAGTTATGGAAAAAAAAGATGTTTAAAAATAGTTCTCCACACCTATCAATCATTCCTCGGCACAGAGTCAGCTTTGACCTCTATGTTGAAGAATTGACTGACATTGGAGAGAAGGATAATCCTCCTACAGACAATTGTTATTATTATTTATAAAGTGTCTACATTGTATGTAGCTCTGTACAATGCGTTCACATGACACAAGTGTGACTTTCAGGAACAAGAGTTAATGAGACTTCTGCTATCCTGCACAGAAACTACAGCGTACTGTATATAAGAACAAAGGAACAGAGGGACTGATGTCATTCAATTTAGATATTTAAAGGTACACTCCGGTCTAAATGAGGTTGTTATGGTGCCAGATGGCCCCTGGCCGCACTCATGAACGGTTTAACCACAAAGGTTGCCTCTAGTTCTGATCTCCAGGTCCCCCAGGCTGCACCCGGTTCCTGAATCTGAGTTACAGATATAGGTGTGAAAAAAACGGTTTAGGCACTGGCCTCCTTGCCTCCTGTGAAAAAAGGTGGTCCTTGTATCCCAGAAATGAAACATTAGAGTACAGTGTGAAACAGTGAAATCTCTTACTCATTGGCTACTTTTGGAGAGGGACTTTAGTAGTGGTTTAATGTTTTCATAGATAATGATAATTGTTTGGAGGTGTATTGTTGAATAAAATATATATTTTTACATGGTTATTCACTGACATTTGAAAAAATGAAAATCCAGCGCACTCGCTTATCTACTAAACAGTCATTTTAATGCTGAACAATTTTCAGTTTTATTAAAAACACCCAATCTAGGCAAAAAAATATAATGGGGGTTTAGTTACAGTATATGATCATACATTGCATAAGCCTGTCACAACGTCAATGTACCCCATCTTTGGCAGGTCCTACTCTGTCTGCTAAATGAGCTTCTCACTTGAGGAAATCCTTCCATCTCGAGGTCTCTGCAGTACAATGCTTAAATAGGATCCTGAGATGAGGCACCTGTAACAGGGAGGGGTGCAAAACCCATGGAGCTGGCTAGACTCCTAAATATATACATATATGAGAAAATAAGGGTTTGGCTGCACTCACCTACACATGCTAAATTAGGGTGCTGCTATTCACTGACATTTGAACAGTTATAAATTCAATGTGAGTTTTTACATGTAGACCAAAGTAGCCAAACTAAAATACAAATATTTAACTCAATTTGATTATTTTGACCTGAAGTGTAAAATTCACTTTAATTTCACATTTTAATAAATCTCTTGACCCGATGTATACATGATGATGATCCATAATAGTCTACCTCACTTGTTAGTCTATCAGTGGTATAGCATAATATTTTGTTGTCATTCTATTACCAACAAGAGACAAAAGGATGGCCAACAGATTGCTTTAGTTAAAAGTTGAAACTGGCATTTTGTTTACATTGGTGATTTGATTAGCTTAATTGCACTTTGTGGTCGTGGACCAACATTCTGCATTGATTAACTTATTCTAAAACGAACAAGTCTTCTTTAAGATGTGATTTACGTTGACTTATTTCATAGCTTATAGTTCGAGACAAAAAAGAAATCTCCGTGTTAGCAATCTTATAAAAGGAACCACTGTATTGACTCTGCTCTAGGCTTGTTTGCACTGATCTATAGTCTTTACACACCAGCAACCGCCATGTATTCAATGCTGTATTAATCTAGCCTTGTACCATGCTGTTTATCTTTCCTCTAGACTATTAGAGCCAAATGATTTCCATGTCTTTATTTTTTTCCTAGCCGAGTTCATTTACGGTCATTGCATTACGCCTAAGTATATATTTTTTTCTTTCAGGGATGTGTGATGGCACATAATTTAAAACAGTGAATTAGTGGTCTTGTGTTCTAAAGAATTGTTTAATTAGTGCCCTAGGCTTTAAGCATTCCTGTGCTATTCCATCCATGTCTGCATGCATGCCAACACAGTATAATAGAAAAAAGAAATGTTTTTCGATTCCACAGTACAGAATAATCTGAAACAACTCAACATGCTTACAATACTAGCCGTGTTAACCTCTTGTGGTCAAAATCAGCTGTTTTGGTTGATGCACTTCACATTTGTGTGCCAAGTCATGCAAGGGTTTTAATTTGCTGGAATGTCTGTGACCTTCAAATACAAGAGGTTTATACTCCTGATTTATGAAAAGATGAACTGCCTGGTGACGCAGTGGTTGTCCTACTCGAATTCTGCAAAACCCATTACCATCTAAGAAATTCAGAAAGCTAATATTTCTCCTGTGATTAGTGATAGTGGTAGGATGTCCCTGGTAGGCCACATCTGTGGGCAGAAGCCCAAGAAGTTCGGAAAGAAGTGCTTCATCTGGGATAGATGTAAGTACCACCTGGAGAGCAATTGATAAAAAGAAAATGATGGTAATACAAGCTGTGATTCTATGGGAATTTAAAAATATTTCAGTCTAGTCTTCTTCCAAAGCACATCCTCTATTATCTTTTCCATTTGAAAAAATAATGTTCAGGTGGGGGGAAGTTTTGGTGAGTATATAAGTTGTAATTACCTTATCCAGTCTTCTTGCGGCTAAGTTTCCAGTTTCGAAAGATGTAGTGTTAATTTTATTTTCATATTTAATTTAAGAACACATTTCACTTTGTGTGGCTCAATTTACAGTTCCAAACGGTGTAGTGGTCATTTTATTTTCATATTTATCTTAAGAACACAATTCACTTACTTGAACAGTGAAGAGAAACCCCAAAATAATTGTATCATGGTGTGTACTAATTTAAGCAAACTGAAAGAACAGTGTCAAAAACACATTGAAAAAAGTCATCTTTTTATTTTCGACATTTACGTTTAAAACAGTTAATCTACTTCACTGCATGTATTTTGATGAACAAAGGCATCTTCACAGGATGCAGGGTGGTGTGGGGCAGGGCAGAATCTCTCTGAGATGCGCAGAGAGATTGAGTTGAACTTCAGCAGAGAACTAGATGCATATCATGTGTGGATTACACAAACTAACGTGCATACACAGGATGGGGAAATAGGGGGCTGTAGCATCATGTCTTTAAATAATAAGAGATTAAGTGTGGGTTTTAATATCTGAATAAAGCTGTGTGATGGCACTTGGGAATTGGTTCCTTTTATTATATATTTGATGTGGGAATTCTAATACGCTCATCAGAAACACTGATGTAGAATTAACTATGGTGTTGGAGGCAGAAGACAGGGGTTGTTAATGGGCTACCTTCAATAAATGTCAAGTTTGGACATTCATTTTTTAGCCTCCATGTATTGGGACAACATTTTCCTTTTCCCTGTTGCAGCTGGTGTTCCCTATCCAATGTCTATCTGCGATCTCTGCAGTGCAGCAGAGGATGTATTGAGAGTTGTATTTTATAGGCTTACACCAGGTTTGATCATACGTCACTAATAATTTTAGCTAATTGTGGAGGTAACTATGGACTATATGTGGGGTCAGCACTATAATATACTATCATAGGCTACCTTTAATATTTCTGGTATATAGATATAAGTTTTCACATAAACCAAGGTCTGGTAATTTATAGAATTGTGAATCTTATTCTTTACTTGTGGAACTAAAGTTTTGCTTAAGTCTAACAGTAACTCTGTTACTTAGGTTTCAACTATCTATCTATGTGTATTTAGTTGGGACATGATATTTTTATTTGTACATCTTTTTTATAACACATTTGAGCAACTGAGCTGTGTTTTAAGGCGTACCCTCCATTTTAGACTGTACCCTGCTGTGTCTCATAGCGTTTGTCATCCCAACTAAAGGCTGCACATGATTGAAGGTGGGTGATAACAACCACGCTAATATAGTAGCTCTGGCATTATCTTGTATCTCCTATTTTCCCATAAGGAATATGTTCTTAAAATACCAGTGGCTCAAGTAGTATTTTCTAATTTGTGATAATCTATCTATCTATGTTCAGATATACCACATACTCTTTTAGTAAATCAAAGCTATTACTGTAGGTGGCTCTGGTGATCCACGACCTGCCTATTAATTGAGTGACATATTTTCTAAATGGAGAACCCCTGGAATGCAGTACTAGACAGAAATAAGAGCTAGATAGATGTATAATGGCAATAAGAGGTGGTCAGAGCAAATCAATGATTTCTCAGAGTGAATCCGAAAATATATCCACCTTTGCAGCAGACACGGAAAATGTAAACAAAAACAAATAAAATTTATGTTTTAGAGAGTAGAATGACACCCGAAAAGGACAGTGTGAGCAGTAAACAGAAAATGGTCCAATATAATACAGACCTCCAGATTACAGGGATCTAGTATAGCCTAAAGAAAGCCAAAATGCCAACAGTGATATTGCATAATTAGAATCACGCAAGAGGCTTCCGAGATCCTGGTTTTTAAATACTGATGAACAGCTGTAGCTTTTTTAATTGGCACATTGGCTTTGGTGAAGATTTATTCACTCTTACGGTGAAAGATGGACCACATGGACTGGAATCTAAGATACAGGTACCATCACAACAAGTGAGAAGCAATGTAGTGCAAAACTTATAAATATATGTATACCTAAACAAAAATATAGCATAACAATTGTGTATTTAACAAATGGGACAAAAAGGAGATGTTTCTTTTTAAGTTCCACCTTGTCTCCTGATTATTAACATTTTGTTAAAATGTTATACTAATAATGTATAATTTGTATATGTTACGGTATGTTGATTTTTAAAAACATTTTTTTTTTAGACCAGCAAGGATGCTCAAGCATGACCCTTACTTACAGTTTCCTGAAGTCCTTTTTTACAGTACCTTTAGTAAATGCTAAAGAACATAGTTGTTTTAATTAGGAAACTAATTTTACTATTTATTACGCATCAGTAAGCATTAAACTGTATTTGAGTCTGGCTTTATAGAGCTGTATCCATTTATTATATCCACATTAACATGCAATTAAAATATAGACAAAACATTTTTACAGTTACCATAAAACAAATAATAAATCAAACTGAAATCTCCATTAATATATTTTCTTTATGTTGACAATTTACTAAGCACTCAAGTAGAAGAATACATTTACATTTTCTTTTCTAACAAAGTTGTTTGCAGAGAGGATCTTTCACCTTGGCATCTGCACAATTTGTCCTTGGGGATGAACTTTTTTCATGGTATGTGTATGACCTTGAATTTCCTGTTCTGTCACTTGTTGCTAAATTGTACAGGCATGGTTCTGCCTAATGACTGTATAGATTTGAAGATGAAACAAGATTTCTATTTTTCACTAGCATTCTGCAGGAAAAAAAAATATATTTTTTTTTTTTTTACTTAGTTGCTTTAATTTAGTACATAATTACTAAAACTACAACTGCATAACAGGAGTGAAACCAAATTTTACACGTTATTAATTTTGTATGACATGCATGTGGAATAAAACATAAATACAGCTAGAGATTTTTTTTTTTATTATTTATAGTAAGGAATATGAGATGATAATAGTAATACTAATGAAACATTATAGCATATGATGATTTTTTTTTAAAAAAACACACCTTTTCTAACTTTTACCCCCAAAATCTGTCACGCATCCACAACCGCCAAAAACACCCATGATAGTTACATAGTTACATAGTTACATAACTGAAAAGAGACTTGCGTCCATCAAGTTCAGCCTTCCTCGCATTTGTTTTTGCTGTTGATCCAAAAGAAGGAAAAAAAAACCAGTGTGAAGCACAATTTTGCAACAAGTTAGGAAAAAAAAATCCTTCTTGACCCCAGAATGGCAGTCAGATTTATCCTTGAATCAAGCAGTTATTACCCTACATTGAAAGATTATATCCTTGAATATTCTGCAATACATTTTTGCAAGTATGCATCTAGTAGCTCTTTGAACATCTGTATGGACTCTGATAAAACCACTTCTTCAGGCAGAGAATTCCACATCCTGATTGTTCTTACAGTAAAAAAACCTTTCCTTTGCCTTAGACGAATCTTCTTTCTTCCAGTCTAAATGCATGACCTCGTGTCCTATGTAAAGTCCGGTTTGTGAATAGATTTCAACATAAATAGTTTCAAAATTTTGTCCCGAGTTTAGAAATACCCAGTGTTAACATGTTCTTAGCTTTTTTACTTAAAAGTAGTACCATGCGCTCTCAAAGGCAACATAACCAATCTGAAGTCTACGTGTATAATTATGAAATTATTTATGTAATTATGTAAATGGACATATGTATATTTGGTATTATTATTATATCTTTATATATACAGATCTTTATATATATATATATATATATATATATATATATATATATATATATTCTAAGTGTATTTTGATATAAATATATATAAATATTAATATCATACAATATATTATATATATATATATATATATATATATATATATAAATATAGAATAAAATATTAAGTATTATTTATTTTTTATAATTATATATATATATATATATATATATATATATATATATAAAAATAAATAATAATTAATATTTTTATTCTATATTTATATATATATATATATATGATACCGGTGTGTGTGTGTGTGTGTGTGTGTGTGTGTATATATATATATATATATATATATATATATATATATATATTTATATATAACAACTTTAGCTTAATGAAGCAGTTTTGGTGTATAGAACATGCCCCTGCAGCCTCACTGCTCAATCCTCTGCCATTTAGGAGTTATATCCCTTTGTTTATGAACCCAAGTCACACCTCCCTGCATGTGACTTGCACAGCCTTCCATAAACACTTCCTGTAAAGAGAGACCTTTTTAGGCTTTCTTTATTGCAAGTTCTGTTTAATTAAGATTTTCTTATCCCCTGCTATGTTAATAGCTTGCTAGACCCTGCAAGAGCCTCCTGTATGTGATTAAAGTTCAATTTAGAGATTGAATAAATTATTTAAGGTAAATTACATCTGTTTGAAAGTGAAACCAGTTTTTTTTTTTTATGCAGGCTCTGTCAATCATAGCCAGGGTTGGTGTGGCTAGGGCTGCATAAACAGAAACAAAGTGATTTAACTCCGAAATGACAGTGAATTGAGCAGTGAAATTGCAGGGGAATGATCTACACACTAAAACTGCTTTATTTAGCTAAAGTAATTTAGGTGACTATAGTGTTCCTTTAACATTATTTTTTGTTAAAACTTTTAAAAACTTTTATTTTTACTTTTTTCACCAGCAGGTGGACTGCCTGTCAGTTCAGGCAGTCCCCCTGCTGGCAGCACTATAGACATCTATTGCGCCCATGTGACCGCTCTAAAAGACCGCTCTAAAAAGCTAGGATCCTTATTAATGATTTTTCATCAATCACATTATCTGTACATGCTATGGTTTTGCAAATCAAACATTGTTAAACAGGTGTTAGGGTATCACAGGAACCCCATATTACCAGTTCCATCTTTCAATAAGTGCTCTCTTATAAAGTCTACACCCTATGTGTGAAAGGTAATCAGTTGAAGAAAATTCAGTACTCAGAATCCCTAGGAGTCAGAAAGGACCTGATGTCTGATCCTTTCTTTCTCCACCCTTTCGTGTTAAGTTTTTCTACTTGTGAAGATGCTGTCTGATGGCTGAGAACTATTTATATATTGAATAATGGTTCTTTGACTCATATAATATGTCCACAAATTACAGAACCAGGGTGATGGTGTTTTTTTTTTTGTGTAGATGTACATCGGAAAATTCACATTTTGCTCAAGTTTCCTTGATCCTACTGCAATATTACTTATACTGCAAGTACCCAGATGACCGGGTTCTACTTACGAATATGATAACAATGCTTATATCGGTAGTATGAACTGGACCATTTTATCAATATACTACAATGCATATGTATGGAAATGAAGCACCAGTGGAATGCATCAAAATAATTGTGTGTTGTCTCCTGCAGGTAATTTATACATTTAAATAAAACTCCTGGGCATCTAACAGCAATTTCAAATCTCATCTCTTCCATTAGCAACAGATCATTGTGTCTGTCAGTCACAGGAAAATAGGATGCAAAAGCTCAATTTTTTCAAACCAGAAGAGATGGGGTACTTGACCTTTAATGTCACATTCATTGAAATGACATACAGTGTGAGGCTGACAACAGACACATGTTCAGAAAGCATCTCAAAGGATGCTACACAATGCAATGCTCATCTAAGAGGCTTGGGTTATCAGGGATATATTTTCTGATACAATACAGGCAGGTGAACCTATATACTGTTTTGTATATATTGTGATAAGGTGAATGGGGTGGTCTGTGAGGGAGTCTATATCTCGACAGAATTGTTCAGAGAGGCATATGATTTTTAACCCCAGGGGGAGTATATGTTTCTGTGTATGTAACCAGAATGAATATTTAGTTATGGGCCCCTGGGGTGGAGCATTTGGAGAGCAGGGTGGGCCAGTGCTCCACTCCGCAGTTTAGCGTTTTTTTTTGGAAGACATAGATCCAGCCCAGGGTTTTGGACTGTCTCCAACCTACTGCTCAGCTGCAGGTAATCGGCTGCAGCAGTGGGAATAAATCCCTCCCTGCTAGGCAGGTAGAGAGAGAATGTTTTGTTGCTCTCTGAAAGGCTGGAAGCAGCAGGCTGGCTAAATACTGGAGTGCTGAGTGGACAAAGACTCTAGGTTGGTGAAACCAATATTGTTTTGTTTAGTTTAAGCCTGAGAGATAGGGAACCTAATGTCAGTTAGTGCTCAGACGAGCTAGGTTTTTGTTTATAAGGTTTTGTGTTACATTTATGTTTTCATTTACTGCTGTATCCTGTGTGGATTTACAAATAAAGTGCCTGGAGTATATGCAATTACAAGGACTGTGCCTATTGTTTACCCTAGAGGACCGTGCTACGTGCAAACAAGGATCACAATATTTTAACATTTTACACAATGCCACATTGCACCATAACATATTTTCGTTTCATACGTTTTCTAATTTTCCATTAAAGGTCATAAATTAATTATCTAAAAATCAGTCATAAGTAGCATTGTGGTGACCAGGAAGGAATTACAAAACACTGTATATTATGATGGATGTGTACTCTAGGAAAGTCTAGGATGTCTAGCAAACAGTGGTGAAATTATTGGAGGTAGCAGTAGAAATGACTACAGAATTATGAAATTCACAATATATAATCAAATTTGTATTAATTGGGAAATCCAGATTTGAATCCCAGTCTGACCAGTAAGTGTCGTTGGAAAATACATCTTATGATCTATATCTACCTACCTCAAATCCTCATAGATTGTCAGCTCATTTAAGTAGGGCTTTCCTCATTTTATAATTGTAAAGAGCTGTACAATATGATTGTGCTATATAAATGCTAACAATAATAATAATTTATAGTAAAATAACAGATATTTTCTATGTGGAATGTAATGAATTCTAGAAAGCATGCATATTATATTAAGATCAGCTGGGGGGACCTTTACTAGATCTCCCATTCTGATTTCAACTGCAAACAAACTCTATGACATGAGAATCATGTGAACTAGCAGTTTTTCTACTAGGTGCCTGTTCTTGCTGTGTCAGTATATAATTCCAAGATTAATTTATCACCTGTGAGCTTGTCAAACATTTATTGTTTTTTTTCTCATTTCCATGCTTGTATTAAAAAAATATATATTTTTTTCTGTAAGTGAAACATTAATTATTTTTAAACGCCGTACCGATTATCTGATAATCCTGTCTGCGCAATTTTCTTCTCATTTTTTTAATTCATGCGTATTCTTCATCCTTTCAGATCTTCCTTTACTTTTTCTGCTCTGTTCCAATTCTTGTGCAACGTTGTCTTAATCAACTTGTGATTCTTGACTGCTATTTTCCATATATTGTACTAAAAACACTGGATGATTATAGACTTATCTTGTTTCTCCCCCTCCAAGATACGCAAAATAAACAAATGACTTATTTGTAATAAAAATAAAAGTTTATTTTTTTTTCTATTAACAAGAACAAAATATAGAAAATAAATGTTTTAACAACTATAATTTAAATCTCTGCTAATAGAATATGTTGCAGAGTAATGATTTTTTTTTTTTAGTAGATCAAAGATTTGCACTCTCCAGAAATGTTTTAGAGATACAGTTGAAGTCTAATTTGCTCCATGGGATCTATACCTTATTGGGATGTCACATTACTTACCTCTAAGTGACATTTAAATGACACAGCAGGATGTTCCCTCTGTGGTGCCATTGTGCTAAACTTCGAAAAAGGATCTTTTCCCCTAGGCTGTCTAAGCAGCATTCATCACAAGTAGCCAGGCTAGGTAACCTAAACAAGCCTCTATTATATACGCTACATTGCTGAATCTGATTTAAAGCTCTACGAGAAACAAAGACGTAATTTTGGATGCTATGGCCCCTGTAATGTTTTATTTTAAATTACACATGTATGGAATACAAGTAAGTATATTATAAGTAATATGATGAACAATTAATATATTATGTTTAAAACGTTTAAATGCAATATAAAACAAATACTTTTAACAAATCTTAGTCTGGGCCAATCACCTTAAGGCACTGAAGCTAGAAGACCGATGTGCCGGTAATTGCCCAAATTATTGTATTAATCAATATTTCCCTGTTCAACTACAAAACCATAGATATGGTAAATTATAAGAAGAGCATTTATCCACACAAGTGGAAAAGTGGAGATAAAAAAAAAACTGGTATTAAACTGCAGACCTATCTCCTGGTATTACTCAAATCATTGGAACAATACAACTGAAACGGTGTATGCCTACCCATATTAAACATCTTCTACCTCCTTTACACTCTGGCTCCACATCAAGCCACTCAACAATAACTTCTCTCTTAAAAATATTTTAATAAGCATGCTCAAAATCTTAAGCATATGAGATCATAGGCTAAACAGATTTCAAAGTAGAGCAGGGAGCAGTGGATTAACTGTTCATCTTCATTCGCTGTTGCCCACACAGACTCATTTATAGCTTCTCACCTGCTACATAATTTTTTACAAAACCCACATCCCCGGGGATGGGGAAGAGGGGAACTGGGCAAAGCTCAAATGCAACTAAGAGGCATAAGAGGACACCTTTGCACGGAACTCCAGTTTCAAACTAATTGTGGCATGAGTCAGGTGGTCAGAGGGGCTCAAGTATTTAAACTTCTCTCATGAAACCAATGGAAGACTGTTGGCCAACTCTACCTATTTATATTGATGTCATCCCCATTCCACAACCTAGAGGAAATGTCTACCCACTTCAATTTTTATCCCCCTTGCCATCTGCTTGTGGGTATTTGTCCTGGAATGTGGCATGATGGCGATGAGGTGGGCAGCCTAATTGGCCTGTCTAGATATTAGCACACTGTATTCCTGTTTAGATCACTTAAATATATGCTAAAAAAATCTCTGCACAAAGGTTTTTTTTTCTGTAAACCATTAATTAATTAGCAGGGCCATTTTAAAGTAGAATATTTTTTAAAAAATCCTATCTTAGCTATTTTTTACAGCTAAGCTTTTTGACCTAAAATTTTAATTTTCTTATAAATTTTCCTATTACTACTTGTGTGTAGTTTTGGTGTTTGAATGCAGGGGTATATTTGTGTGTAGTGTTGGAGTTTTAATGCTGTGATATCATAATTTACAAAATGTACAGCCACCCTACTTTTTTGGGAGCAGGAGGAAGGCTTCCCTGGGGTCTAGTGGAATCATGCCACAAAGGGTCCTGTCTGAGGCTGATGTGAGTCTGTGGCAGGCTCCTCCACTGTCTCCTCTTTCTTCTTCCCTGAAATCTGGAAGCAAGTGACATTTACTTACTTACTCTATTAATCATAGCTGAATTGCTGGTCTGACAAGAGTCTCACTGTTAAAGGGCTGTGATGCTCAACCTGGCCCTTGACCAGGCATACCTATCAAGTGACCCTAAGGTTGTGGGCCACCTGACTGGCAGACCTAGCTTGCAGGCCACTGTTTGCACCGCCAGCACAGAGCCCTCTGTAACATGTGAGCCCGGCAACACTGGGTACATAAAGGGTTAATCAACCCAATATTCACTTACCTGATGCCAGCACTGATGTCCATCTCCTCCAATGTCAGCTGATGGGGAACCTACTGCACATGCGCGGCAAGTGCCTCTCATGCATTGCTTCAATGCTTTACTATGGGGTTTTCTCTGACGCTGGTTGTCTTCACGCAGGTGTGAGGACATCCAGCATCGTTTAAACGCCAGAAAGCTGTTCTAGTGGCTGTCTGGTATTCAGCCACTAGAGGCAGTCTTAATACTGCAATATAAACAATGCAGTTTCTCAAAAACTATAATGTTTTACATTGCAGCACTAAGTGGGTCAGGGACACTGCACTCACACCACTTTAATGAGATGAAGTGATCTGGGTGTCTATGTTGTTCCTTAAGCGTAAGCATATTGCCTTTGCAGCATTGCATACACAACAAAGAATCTCTAACTTCTCCTTAGGTTAGTACAATACAGTATTAACTCAGTGCAAAGTTTGAAACACAGTTTCTGAAGTAATAAAGAGCATTAATACAGTGCATAGGCGTGCACAACCTATTGCATTAGGGTGTGCACCCTAAAGTACAAACACACGCCGCATGTATATGTATGTGTGTGTGTGTGTGTGTGTGTATATATATATATATATATATATACATACATACACTGCTGTGTGTGTGTGTGTGCTGCATGAGGGTGGTTTGAGAGTGTTGTGTGTGTAAAGGTGATGTGTGTGTGTGTGTGTGTATGGGTGCTATGTGTGAGGGTGCTGTTAGTGTGATGTGTGTGTGAGGGTGCTGTGTGTGTGTGTTTGTTACGGTCCTGTTAATGTGCTGTGTGTGTGTGTGCTGTATGTGTGTGTGTGCTGTATGTGTGTGTGTGTGGGTGCTGTATGTGTGAAGGTGATGTATGTGTTTGTGCTGTGTGTGTGGTGTATGTGTGTGAGGGTGCTGTGAGGGTGCTGTCTGTGTGTGGGTGCTGTATGTGTGTGGGTGCTGTATGTGTTTGTGCTGTGTGTGTGGTGTATGTGTGTGAGGGTGCTGTGTGTGTGTGTGGGTGCGGTATGTGTGTAGGTGCTGTATGTGTGTGTGTGTGCTGTGTGTGTGGGTGCTGTATGTGTGTGGGTGGTGTGTGTTGGTGTGTGTGTGCGGTATGTGTATGTGTGTGCGGTATGTGTGTGAGGGTGCTGTGTGTGAGGGTGCTGTGTGTGAGGGTGCTGTGTGTGTGTGGGGTGCTGTGTGTGTGCTGTATGTGTGTGTGGGTGCTGTATGTGTGTGGTTGCTGTACGGGTGCTGTATGTGTGTGTGTGCTGTATGTGTGTACTGTATGTGTGAAGGTGCTGTATGTGTGCTGTATGTGTGGGAGGGTGCTGTATGTGTGTGAGGGTGCTGTATGTGTGCGGGTGCTGTGTGTGTGCTGTATGTGTGAAGGTGATGTGTGCGTGTGTGTGCTGTGTGCGTGTGTGTGCTGTATGTGTGTGTGCTGTATGTGTGTGTGCTGTATATGTGTGTGGTGTATATGTGTGTGCTGTATGTGTGTGGGTGCTGTATGTGTGTGCTGTATGTGTGTGTGTGTGCTGTGTGTCTGTGTGTGTGTGCTGTGTGTCTGTGTGTGCTGTATGTGTGTAGGTGCTGTGTGTGTGGATGATTGTGGGGGTGGAGGTGGGGGTAATATCCCCCCTCCCTTCTTACCTTATGTAGGGAGGGGGGATCGTGCTGCTGCTTTCCTTGGTGGTCCAGTGGAGAGTGAACTCTAGCCCCAACACTCAGAACTCGCGAGAGGAACCCGGCGGTGCTGCTGGTTGAGCTCCCCGGGTCCTCTCCTGCCTCCCTGCATGCTGCAGTGGGGAGGGAGGCTGAGAGCAGAGCCATCGCTCAGATAGCACCGGCTCTACATGAGCCGACAGTGGGATCCTGAGATCTACCCTGCCGGTCTCAATACATAGGCATGCCGCGGGGATTAGGGTGTGCCCAGGCACACCCGGCACACCCTGTGCGCACGCCTATGATACAGTGGCTTTACTGTTTACTTAGCAAAATTTGGGCAACAAATACATCCGTTCATACATTGATTGAAAACATGCATGTCTCATTAGGAAGGTCATTTTTACAAGAATTACGCTGTTCAAAATGAAACAAAAACTTATAAATTGAATCAAGACCAAAACTGACAGGGGATAAGAAGGCAGAATGGATATGGTTTAAATTTCCCCAAAGAGCTGAAATTGCAGTCCATAACACATTGGCTTAGCTACTCTTTCAAATTATGAAAAACACATAATTATGTCTCTAAAGTGCCTGCTTGTTGTTTTAATGGGATTGTAGCTGTTTACAGTATTATAGGCTATAAAAACCAAAACTAATTTATATTTGAAAGCAGGCAGCGAAAGGATGTTGTGCAAATAAATGCTGTGTTTATAGATCTCTCAATGTGCAGTATAATTGATTATTTATGAAAATTCATAATTTAATGAAAATTTAATACACAACATATTGCTATTGATTGTATTTGCCTTTTATTTTTAAATAGAGTGAGATGAAAGTGAATTGCAAAATAACAGAGTATTGTTGTGTATAACACTGGGATCTATTCACTAAGCAGCAAATTTGCCTTTTTCTTGGCCTGAGCTCCTCACGAACACGTCTTGTTAGGATCACAGCTAGCCCATTTCTTGTGCTTTTACTTTATATGTTTACACTAACATTGCTAAATAGGAGTAATAACATTTTAAGAGACCTATGAACACTGGCATTTTATTCAGAATGGAAAGAACCAGGTTATGAATAATTATATTTAATGTGTACGCTGTGTTGATACATGCAGCTGATTTGAATATGTCCCAAAATTAACCTATGGTGACCCATTTGGGGCTGACTAGCTGTAAAATGGCCCAGGAATTAGTCTTCAAAAACAAACAAACAAACAAACAAACAAATAGGCGTATAATGTATTAGAATAATATGAGGATCTCTATTAACCAGTGCATTATGTGTCCCTCCTTTCCTCTTAGCAGGTTAATGGTCAATAATATTAGCTAGAAGCTATTTTCAGGACTCAAGCAAGTCCAAATGTGCTATGGGTCCAGAATTAAAGGGACACAAAAGTCATCAATACAACTTTAATGTAATTAAGCAGTTTGGGTGTGAAGATCATGCCCCTGAAGTCTCACTGCTCAATTCTATGTCATTTGGGAGTTAAATCACTTTGTTTATGCAGCCCTAGTCACACCTTGCTGCTTGATACTTGTGCAGCCTTTGCAAACACTTCCTGTAAAGAGATGTAATGTTCCTGTATTACATGTTGTTATAATTTCTTATCTCCTGTTTCATTAATAGCTTTCTAGACCCTGCAAGAATTTGTGGGTGAATAAAGTTTAATTTACAGAGCAGGAGATAAATATTTCTAAAGCAAGTTCACATCTGATTGACAATGAAACCACTTTTTCCTGCAGTCACAGTCAGGGGAGGTGTGGCTAGGGCTTTTTTAACAGAAACAAAAATGATTTAACTCCTAAATAACAGAGAATTTCTGATGATGGCATCTGCAGACAGACGTTGCGCTGGTAATACGGTAAGTTTTAACATTTTCTAAGTGGGCTAAGGGGAGGCAAGCCACCTGAATGGTGGATTAAACACTATAGGGTCAAGAATAAGTTTTTGTTTTCCTGACCCTATAGTGTTCCTTTAATAGCATCAGTTAAAGAACAGACTAGGTCCTCCAAATCAATTTACCCATATATTGTACCAGTCTTTACTAGCCAATTTAAAAATGCACAGACCCCCACATGCCCCAAAAATTGCCCAAGATCTACATGACTTTCAAAACCTCTCTATAATTGTCAAATACTATATGTTAATAGATATTAAACTCATTTGCAGGACCTATCTCACAAAGAAAGAAAGAAGATTAGGAAGTTGATTGTTGCGCCTTCCCTATTTCAAGGTGACTGGGAGATCCATACTGTATTTTTTATTAATTTACTTCAGAAGTAACACAAATACCTGAATCTGCACTAATGCAGATGCATTTTGAGGCTTAAAGGGTCAAGCCAGTCACCATGACCACTTCAGTTGTTTGAAGTGGTTAACGTGCTTAGAGTATGTAAGTGCAACTTTTCAGTTTTAAACACTGCACTTACAGAGCTAAATTATTTTGCTGTCTGTGGTGTTACTCCACCTCCGGCAGCATCATTAGCCAGCCTGTAACAAGAGTTCCGGGCTGGCTAATGGGAATTATGTGCATATTTTGCATCTGTTGTCAGCAGACTTATCATGTCGGTGACAGATGACCAATAGCGACACGGCCCTTACTCCGGAATGCCCAGTACACCTCTTACATTCCTTTTGGAGGAAGATTGGGCTGCGGAGAGAACTTAGCCTTGGATATATTTTTATTATTTTATTATTTATGAAGTGCCAACAAATTCTGTAATGCCATGTTTTATTCTTCTTTTTCTTGTGGACAGTGGTGGGTGTGTTTGCAAGGGTTACTCTGACCAAAAACAGTATTTTATTATTTGTTTGGAGTACACCTTTAATAAGGTTTCCAATATTTTTTCCAAACCTATTTTAAAATGCAAATTGCAACTAGGTTTGCCATATCCACTATGTTTTCCGGAGTACACATAATTCCATCATGTTGACTGGCAGTACATGAAACTGCTGCCCTGTATAATGGATAATGCATATCCTGCAAGATTTCTGATTGCTTTATCACCCGATTTACTACCTGCAGCATTTTACTTCTACATACTGCAGAGCAGCACTTTCTCTATGCTCATCAATGTGTATTTGTATCGCCCATCAATTTGCATAAATTATATGTGCCAGAGAAAACACGATGGATATGGTATCCCTAATTATAGCTAAAATAACATCTGAAACATTTTACTAAATTTCAGAAGTGGATTTTTTTCACCCAGTTTGTCTGTTGGATCCAACGTTCACAATGCAAATGGATATCTTGAACCAAGCAGATATCCCCAATAGTAATTTAATGCAAAGGACGCACCTTCTCAATCTTTGTGAAATGAAAAATGTAGCATGCATTGATGTTTAAATAAGAGAGCTCCTTTGTTTATGCCTAAGGGCAACCCCTTTGAGTGGTTCACCAGATGTTTGTAGTTTTACCAGAGTCACAGTACATTTCCTATTGAATACTGTAGGTACATCTCATTTAAAAAGTTTATGCTATTTTCCATTAACTGTATTCTGACATCCGTAAAAAAAATGACACGTTCAAAGTTTAGCGAAGAAGAAAGGGTGAGCCAGTTTCCCATCTCCCTGGGTAATTCTCTGAAGGTGACGTACAATGTTGAAAGCTGTTCACTGGCAGACAGAAAGACAAGTGGAAGACAAAGTGAAGGAAGAAATTCAGATTTTTCAGCAAGTCTTTGTCAGAAATAAACATGTTTGTTTTTCAAATAACATTACTGCAAGCAAACATACAAAATGCACAAATATATTGTAACCGCAGGTGGTTCCCTTATTTACCACTATAATGTCTTAAAGCATAGAACTTAGTAGGGTTAACCATACAGATATCTATAATTTTATATAGTTATATAATTTATTTATATAGTTAGTAAGAGATA
The DNA here is from genome assembly GCA_933207985.1 of Pelobates cultripes. Taxonomy (NCBI): domain Eukaryota; kingdom Metazoa; phylum Chordata; class Amphibia; order Anura; family Pelobatidae; genus Pelobates; species Pelobates cultripes. The sequence continues at coordinate 99,506,061 of OW240916.1, forward strand.
ACATATATAAATAATTGAGAATACAATATAAAATAAGGATTGTCTTGGAAGCAATAGTTTTGTCTTTTTGGATATTTATTATATAAAAATATAAAATCCATTATAGCAGAGTTTATAAGATTAAATTACATGCTTGCAAATATCATTAATAGGTTAACATACCCTTCTGAACATGTCATCATGTCAGCCTCTCTGTCATTTTAAGATGGAGCAGCGTCTGTCTCCAAGTCTCTCCTCTGTTTCTTAACATTTAAAAGTACACCTATTTATACTTTAGGTGTCTCCATTTTAGGGTTACCGTAGTTCATTTACTTTATTCATTTTAGGACCTCCCTTAGAGGAAAAAATTTATTTTTACATTTTTTAAATTTATTTTTAATTAATTATTATTTATATTTTATAATAATATATATATATATATATATATATATATATATATATATATATACACACAATATATATATAGTTATTATGTTTATTATATATACGTGTGTAATTTTACTCTAAGTGTATTTTATATTAATATATGTATATATTAATATTGTGGCGAAAGTGACCTTGCCACTGGTTTTTGGAGGGGCCTGTTTGCCAGCCTCTTGCCCTGCGACTATGGCCCTGGGATGTATTGCCCTTCTAGGAACTGATGTGGGCATACTTGATTTTATTATGCTGCTGCTGGCCCTTTAAGAACCATCTGGGGACATACTGTGGAGTTACTGGGTGGCCACCATTTCATGTATCAGAGGCACATGGTGAGAACAATGGATGAAGCACATGGTGAAAACAATGGATGGCAGCCATTTTAACTCACAGACACTGTTTGGACTTTTCTACACGGTGCCATCTCGCCGGTATTTGGTGCACAAAGACATCGTGCAGTAGTTTTAAACTTCAGACCAGCTCCTCAGACCTCAGACAAGATGTGCACGTGTATATACCAATTCAGAGACTTATCTTGGTATTTCCCCATGAATAGACTGCATAAGAACTGCAGCTTTTGCAAGCTCTTTTAAGATAACCCCCCATGATTCCATGCATAAAAAATACATGCATGTATTCATTGGGGGTATATCTACTAAACAGTGATTTTTTGTTTTTTTGTCCATTTGGGCAGTGCAGTGTTCCTTTAAGGAATTCAATCTCTGTAGCCTGCCTAGGCTAATCATTTTAGTATGCTCTATTTAAAACAGGAAACACATTATACAGTAATTATTTTTCATATAGCCTGTATATGTTCTGCCGAATCTGCATTAAACTGTATCTTCCAAACTACTGAACGGATCTGGGTGAATTTTGGATATGTGGTTCACCCAGATCCCCTGGTTCTGAGTATATTTATGGGGTTATTGCATGTTTTGTGGTCCCTGTGATATGTTTTATAATACTGTATTTCTCTGCCTGTGATAATTAGATTAACCATTGTGTTCAGTAATCATATCACAGGCAGAGGGGAGGATTTTGTGTGGGAGTGTCTGTGTGTATTGTACGGATTGATTGATCTTATTTCAAAACCCTGTGGGCAGTACTATGTTTGTGGATTGTGAATAAAAGAGGCTGTATGTGCCAGTACAGGCAGTTCTGCTTGACCCTCAAAATGAAGTGTCGTCTCGTTACTGGGGGAATCTGCTACAAGGGATTGCTATGCTAGTCATACTCCCTTGCTATATCACTACTAAGCTCTTGTAAGAGCTTGTTCCTGTCTTGCTCTCTGGAGGAGTCTACAGTGGTTATGGTGTCGGCTGGAGTGCTTGGAGCCCTCAGGAAGCACTAGGAGCATCCTTTAACGGAGGTACCCAGTCGGGGTGCCAGGTGATCTGTTACAAATATAAAAATACACTTAGTATGACGTTTTATATATATATATATATATATATATATAACAAGAGGGGGTTGGCTGCACTCACCTTAACATGCATAAATGGGGGTGCTGCTGGGGGCCAAATAATACAATACACAAGATCCAGCGCACTCACCTATCCACTAAACAGCAACTTCAATGTTGAAAGATTTTGTTTTTTTAAAAACACCTAATCTAGGCAAAAATAATGGGGGTTTAGTTACATTGAAGTTGCTGTTTAGTGGATAGGTGAGTGCGCTGGATCTTGTGTAATATATATATATATATATATATATATATATATATATATATATTGTGTTTTTTTAAACTTTGTAAAAACTTTTTTCACCAGCAGGGGGACTGCCTGTCAGATACCTATTGCGGTCAGAGCGGTCACATGGCCCCTGGGGGTCCTAATTTGCCGAGGGGGGACTGTCTTGGCTGTCAGACAGTCCCCTCAGTTGAGCAGAAGACCGGTCGCCGGCAGGGGAATAGCGGCGATCGGGTAAGTACCTGGGCGAGAGTGAGGGAGGAAGGTTAATTTTTATTTATTTTTTGTATTTTTATTTATTTATTTTCAAATTTATTTATATTTTTACTGAGTGCCTCAAACCCTTGAGGCACTCGGCAGAGCATCGGAAGCCTGCCTGATGCGATGCGATTTACTACACTACGTGGAGCAACGCGATGCGATTCACTACACTACGTGGAGCAACGCGGAAGTGATCACTCCAGGGATGCGATCACCCGGTGTTCTCCAGCAGCCCGGCAGTGAGAGGGGTTATTTCACGATGCCTCGACATCAAGGCATCGCTGCAATACCACTAGAGTGGCTGGAAGCAATCATGATCACTTCCAGAGTTCTAAATTCTCAGCAGACATATCAGGTACGTCCGCGGTCCTCAAGGACTGTTTTTGTCGGACGTACCTGATATGTCCCGTGGTCGCGATGGGCTTAAAGGGCCACTCCACACTCCAAAAGCACTTCAGCTGAGCAGCTGGGTGAGGAGTATCCAGTTTATAAAAGTGTTGATGTCTATGAGACACTATTTCTATGAGGCACTAACAGGAATGCACAAGTAGAGCACAGACTTCAGACCAGCTCCTCAGACCTCAAACAAGATGTGCACGTGTATGTACCAATTCAGAGACTTAGCTTGGTATTTCCCCATGAATAGACAGCATAAGAACTGCAGCTTTTGCAAGCTCTTTTAAGATAACCCCCCCCCATGATTCCATGCATAAAAAATACATGCATGTATTCATTGGGGTATATCTACTAAACAGTGATTTTTTGTCCATTTGGGCAGTGCAGTGTTCCTTTAAGGAATTCAATCTCTGTAGCCTGCCTAGGCTAATCATTTTAGTATGCTCTATTTAAAAGACCACTAGATGCATTCAGACTAGTTCATCTCAATGAAGTGGTCTGGTGGTGTGGTCCTGTCATTTTAAGCATTTTAACCCCTTCAGGACGGGTGACGGAAAAAAACTGGAATGGCTGTGTCCCAAATGTGCCCCTCCGATGTCCACACATACCTGGCAAAGGTACATACGGGGGTATTGCTGTACTCAGCCGACATAGCTGAGCAACATATGAAGTATTATACAGTCGTAGCACACATAAGGTTTGCAAAATATACTGTGCAAACTCACTTTGTATGTCAAAAAGGCAGAAAAAACGCTTATTACCACTACATCTGGTACAAGCTAGCGGAAAAATGATCCCACGCTAAGGTTCAAACTATACCTTTTGAAACACCCTGGGGTGTCTACTTTAAGAAATGGTAGGCCTTTGTGGGGTAGTTTGAATTTAAAACCTGCGAAGATGCTTGGAAATTGCACATAGGCCCAGCGTCAAAATTCAAAGTTTGGTAAAAACGGATATGGCTTGGTCTCCTATATGGCACTGTAGCTTCACAAAATAGTGACAAAGACATTCATTGGGGGTGTATTTTTACTCAAAAGACTTAGCTGAGCATAATTTGGGAGGTTTGAACTTAGTGGCACATATGAAATATACAAAACGCCCAGCAAAAATGCAATCCGTATGTAAAAAATGCACAAAATAATTTTTTTACCACATACTTTGGCATATATTGGTGAAAAAATGGGGGTATGTTAAGGCACAATATGCACCTTATGAGATACCCTGGAGTGTCTACTTTTACAAATGGTAGGCCTTTGTGGGGTTTTTTTGAACAGTCAAACTGTTATAATACCCCAAATGGAAGCTAAGGCTCATTAAATCCATCTCTCAAAATTCTACTGTGAATACTGTAAAGGACAGGTCTCCTATATGGCACTGTAGCTTCACGAAATAGTGCCAAAGACATTCATATGGGGTGTCATTTTACTCAGAAGACTTAGCTGAGCATAATTTGGGGGGTTTGAACTTAGTGGCACATATGAAATATACAAAACGCCCAGCAAAAATGCAATCCGTATGTAAAAAATGCACAAAATTTTTTTTTACCACATACTTTGGCATATATTGGTGAAAAAATGGGGGCATGTTAAGGCACAATATGCACCTTATAAGATACCCTGGAGTGTCTACTTTTACAAATGGTAGGCCTTTGTGGGGGTTTTTTGAACAGTCAAACTGTTATAATACCCCAAATGGAAGCTAAGGCTCATTAAATCCATCTCTCAAAATTCTACTGTGAATACTGAAAAGGACAGGTATCCTGTATGGCACTGTAACTTCACGAAATAGTGCAAAAGACATACAATGGGGGTGTCATTTTACTCAGCAGATGTAACTGAACACAAAATAAAACTTTGTACAGGATTAGCACACACCAACTTTACAAAATATACACGAGAATTTCTCTGTTATAAGTTTGTGTGCCAAAAACCAAAAAGAACACAATTTTACTCCAATATTTAGCAGAGGTTGGCGGTGAAATGGCTACGTAGAAAGTGTCAAAACAACCTTAGGTAAATGGCCCGTGATGTCTACTTTATATAAATATATACTTTTGTGTGGCAATTTTGTTTTCTTTTATGGCTATTAAGCTTACAAGACAAACATACCAAATTCTAAAATCGCTCCACATTAAAAGTTTATTTTACTCCTTGTGCTTTGTGACCTGTAACTACCAAAAAAAACTTAAAATCCCAGACACATTATATATTCTGTAAATCAGAACAAATAAATAAATTTATTTTTAATTACTTTCCTTAACCTGCACTAATTATGCACACATTATTATTGCAAAAACTGTAAAAAAAAACAATATTTTTCATTTTATTTGCATTTTTCTGTATTTTTTTTATAATAAGTAAGCATTTATATATATATATGTTATATCAAATTAAAGCCCTTTCTGTCCTTTAAAAAACAGTATATAATATGTGTCGGTGCAATAAATGAGAGAGATGCAAATTGCAGTTGAACGCAAACAGCAAGAAAATGCAAAAATTGCTTGTGTCATTAAGCGTAAGTCAAGCTTCTGAAGCTGTGTCCTTAAGGGGTTAACTCTGCAGTATTGTAGAAACTGCAATGTTTACATTGTGCGGTAAACACACTGCTAGGAGCTCCCTAAAATGTTTCAAGCCTATACTAATTTAAAAACCAAGGCTGAAAATAAAAACGTGGTAAATATGTAACAAGTAACACACGTAATTTGTGTACTTCTAATAAAAAAAAAAATCAGTAACATACTTACTTTAAGACATAAATAATATGATACATTCACAATATACTCTTCCTGGAAATCAGTCTGATTAATATTAGTAAATCTCTGTTCTTTTTTTTTATTTTATTTTTTAACTCTAGTCAACCATTAACTGCACAGACTGGGCCATTTCAGTTAAATGTCATTATAATATATTTAAAACAAAAAGTGCTTATGAATGGAATTATTTGAAAATATTGATTAACTAGAACATAAATGTAAGATTAAACAGAAATCCAGGACAGGACTGCACAGTCCACCATCTCATGCACAAACCCATGAAGCTAGTAAAGGCTCTGCCCAATTTCTGCCTGCTGCCTAACTCCTGCAGAACTCTACAAACATCCCAACACACCTCCTCGCTATTTTAAAGGGACACTCCAGGCACCCAGACCACTTCTGCCCATTGGAGTGGTCTGGGTGCCAACTCCCACTACTCATAACCCTGCAAGTGTAATTAATGCAGTTTTTTATAAACTGCAATAATAACCTTGCAGGGTTAACGCCACCTCTAGTGGCCGTGTACTAGAGGACACTTCCTGGTCCATAGCACAGGAAACCTGTGCTAGAGCGTCGCTGGACGCTGTGTGAGGACCTCCAGCATCGCTCATTTCCCCATAGGAAAGCATTGAAAAGCATTTTCAATGCTTTCCTATGGGGAGATCTAATGCACATGCGCGGCATGCGCATTAGGTCTCCCCGGCCGATGCAATCACTGGGTCCTGCCCAACGGCCGACGCAATCACTGGGAAGAGCGGCGGCGGAGGAAGAAGCAGCAACCGGGGATTGGGGGTGGGAGGGTGAGGGGACCTGCAGTGCCAGGAAAACGGATTGTTTTCCTGGCACTGGAATTTCCCTTTAAATTTGAGAATTGTATTAGGGGACAGACCTCTTGTTAGCCCTCCCATATTAGAGGCCCAAGGGGTAATTGCCCCCTTCCCTTTGTCAGCCCTAGCGCATGCAAAAATGGCTCATGTTTACCCACACAAAATGCATCTTTATTTATACATCTCTGTTTCTGATAAGAAGACTGTTACTGAATAATTTGTTTAATTGGAAACATAACTGAGATCCAGCATAAAAATAAGCACATTATTGTTGAATTATTCTTATTCATATTGCATTGTTATTACCTATGAATATTTGAGTTAATAAATATACTTATGGACATGTGAGTATAAGATACTCAAGAGCACAAACACATAGAACTTAAATATTATTTTATTCTTATATGTGTGAGAATATAACGTTACTCATGGATGTGGGAGAACATAATTATCATAGTAAATTACATAAAATATGGGTGAGCATGCATGACAAAATTTCACATTGCGACGATCAAATGCTCTCTTCAGCATTGCTACCTACAAGGTACTAAAGACTAGCGGCCATGCAGCCTGTCAGTGGCTGTCCCACCCGTTTTCCAGGCATGGCTACCCATCATGGGTGTCACTGGTAATGCAACTTAAGTGACCTGCCTGTTCCATCCTAATTGTTGGGGGGTATGTCCGAGTAACCATTCCTATGCTGCTGGCCTGACCATCCTCCTGTCACTCAAAGGGATGGATATAAAGGAGGGCATGCTGAGAGATGGAGCTGTGGGCAGAACATGATGGTGTGGGGATGACATTGGCTGTCTGTCACTAGTATGCTATGCAACTTTTTGTCATTGGCATGCTGTGGCTACTGACGACAGATACCAAATACGCATAGAATTAACATTAGCCAATCCAAAGCTCTTGTTCTTCAAATTATATTTATGGAGGTGGCATTACACCTCCTGCTGCACAGGAGTTAAACTCTGTATTTACATCTTTTCATAGCAATACGCTGCACATACAGTGTCCAGGCACCATGATTACCTCAAAACACTGAACACTAGCCCTTTAAGTTAATATTCCAACTTGCATTTTTTTGCTTGTATGTATGTAATAGTGCAGAGATGAGGTAATCTAGAAAATGTTAGACCTTTGTGTTTCCAAAAAAGGAATAAAGCTCAATATAAAATGTATTTATAAAAAGTTCTATAAGTCTACAGACTGTGGTATTTTTTATTAAATATATTATCGAGGTACCCAGATTCTGTGAGTAGATGATTAATTATTTTTACATGCTTTCTACATATATAGAATACAATACAAAGAATGAAGCACACATTTTACAAGATGTATTGTGTATGAAATCAGCACACAGCACATTTATGCCTGGCAGTAATTGACACAGTTGGAGCATTGCTAAAGGATTCTTGCTGGGAAATACAATGAGACAGACCATGTTCCTCAAATACTCAATGGCAGAACAGTGCAACGTCCATTGATCGTTATTGTGAACAAAGGCTTCTGTTCTGTGATAAACAAACAATGCTTCTATATATAAAAAAAAAAAAGCTAAGTGTTGTTGCATTATTAACAGGGGTATTTACTTAAGTAAGAATTGTTTGAATCTAAGTGAATTCAAATTGAATAGCTGATTTGGAGAATCTTTTAATTTTGTTCCCCTGGCAAGCATCTTAGCCACCATCTGGGGTCTTTGTATATTTTGCAAAGATTCCAGAGGATGATATCACCACTTGCTGTGTGGTGGTCTTAGGGTGCAGTTATTGTGGGGAATACTTACAGGCATAGACGTGTGCAGCCTATTGCATTAGGGTGTGCATCCTAAAACACAAACACACACGCCGCATGTTTTAAGGCCATTTGGCCTGTATTTGTGGGAGGGGCTTAAATTAATTCACTCCCCTATATAAGGGACACCCCTTACCTGACTCATATCGCTTGAGGTCAGCATCAGAATGATTTCCACTTCCGGGTCATCCAGACGCCATTTTACCTGATTACTCCATGAGGTTTTCTAAGCTTAGGTGTGTCAGGAATTCAGCCACAGGCTTTTCCGGCCTACCACCTTCTTTCTTCAATCTATCACTGTGGATGGTGTCCAAGTGACTCACAAACCGTAAGTCGACCTACCCGTTACGCCAGGCATCAGTCCCACGGCACCATGCACGGGTCAGGTCCTCCCTTTACGTCTGCATTTTGTCTAAATCTGTCCTAAAACCATTGGATGTTCGTGCATATCATTCGTTTAAATTCACTTGTTTATATCTGTCACTGGCTCATTTCGAGCATTAGCATACTCCCAAACGGGAACACATTCTGTTTCAATTGCCTAAACATACTAGGCAATTCTGTGCGTGCATTTCGAATCTCACTGCTCGTTTCGTTTTGTTTCCCTGACATACCAGGCTCACGGTTCGTGCAATTTTCTACCAAACGGGTACTAGTTCATGCATTTACTATTGTACTACACACATGCTTCGTTCGTTTACAACCATGAACAGAACTTTGGTTTGTTACAATGACTGTTATTAAGCTATTAAGTTCACTTATTGTATATTGTCAAACGGGCACTGTTTGTTTCACTGTCACACAACTATAATGCCGGGGCATAGCTCACAAACAATGTTTCACATAAACCACACTGACCCCTACAGGTCACTCTCAAAATCTCACGTTAACCTTGCATTTGGATTAACCCCTTAAGGACCAAACTCTGGAATAAAAGGGAATCATGATATGTCACACATGTCATGTATTCTTCAGGGGTTAAAGGGTATTTTACCATACAATCAGCATTTCTGACCCCTACTGGTCAACAGCAAAACAGTCTTCACATGTCATATACAATTACCAGCCAATATAAATTACACATAAGATTGTTTTAAACATAACCATGAACCATGAATTAAACTCCAACACAGGCTCAACTTCAGGTTTAATTCACAATAATTTACATTTCACATTAAGACTAACAGTGGTTCTATCAACACTGCCACCTACAGGTCTGTCAAGTACATTGACAATTTTCATGGGGTTTTACAAACACCAAAACACTGACCCCTATAGGTCAACAGATAAACAACATTTCACATACCAATCAGTATCAACTACACTGCCACCTATAGGGCACTCGGCAGATCTCCAGTGCACTTGCATTTTGCAACTCCATGTTCACTTGCCATTCAATAAGGCATACAACAATTCACATAGCAAGCAGTATATCAATATCTGTTATAAATACACATATTATTACACAGTAGCACACGCATCTGTATATACGTAACTGGTAATATGGTTCACTTACATACGGCACTTAATGGGTTAAGATTGATACATATTTAACCAGTATGGATATGATGTTTAATATTTACATATCACGGCACTTTACTTTCACATATACTGTATGTTTTAAGATAAGCTTGGTCTATGCCATATTTCCTTATGCCATACGATTTTATCCATTCAGGTTACAGTTACTACTAAAAAACCTATACGGATTGTCAGGTTCAATACCATACTACCAGGTACGTACACCTGCTCATGTAGGTATCCATCTCTTACCTTCCCTGGAATAGTAATAGTGTACCGGCAATTAGGGTTCTAGGGCCCAATAGGTATTACCCCCTTTTTTCTCTGCATTATGCTTCGGTTAGTGGTCCGCGAGGCCAACACCCCGCCTCACACTCGGAGGCATACACCCCTCGGGCCACTCGTGAGATAGCCACCTCGCGTTGTATCATAGAGAGGGCCTCACCTGTCACTCCCCTTCCTATTTTTCTGGTTACTGTCACCGAGAGGCCAACATCCTGCCACAACGTTCGGTGGCCACACAAAATCCCCTCGCGCCAAGCATAGATAGAGCCTCTCAAGCCACTTGGCAACTAGCAGGGCCTCACCAGTCACCAAAAAACACCAAGCCTAATCGTTTCGCCTTACGGCTTAGCTAGCAAGCCGGTACAAATATATAATTGCAATCTTTATTGTTATTTAAGTATTTCTCAAAAAGATGGTAAAGAATCACCTCTTCCTATCACCACGGCTAGAAGTGATACACCTTCATCTCTTACCTTCCCTGGAATAGTAGTAATGTACTGGCAATTAGGGTTCTATGGCCCAATAGGTATTACCCCCTGTTTTCTCTGCTTTACGCTTTGGTTAGTGGTCCCGCGAGGCCAACACCCCGCCTCACACTCGGAGGCATACACCCCTCGGGCCACTCGTGAGCTAGCCGCCTCGCATTGTATCATAGAGAGGGCCTCACCTGTCACTCCCCTTCCTATTTTCTGGTTACTGTCACCGAGAGGCCAACATCCTGCCACAACGTTCGGTGGCCACAAAAAAATCCCCTCGCGCCAAGCATAGATAGAGCCTCTCAAGCCACTTGGCAACTAGCAGGGCCTCACCAGTCACCAAAAAACACCAAGCCTAATCGTTTCGCCTTACGGCTTAGCTAGCAAGCCAGTACAAGACCCCTGGGTACAAATAATAATTGCAATCTTTATTGTTATTTAAGTATTTCTCAAAAAGATGGTGAAGAATCACCTCTTCCTGGCACCCCGGCTAGAAGTGATACACCTTCAAGCAGAGGAGATGTGGCTCCGACCTAAGGAGGCGACAAATCCCCTACCCTGCCACAGCAAGGAAAGCAGAGTTATTCAAACTCCTCCATACATCAACGGACAACACGGAAGCAGGGGAAGGCCCAGCAACACCAACTCAGGTGACACCCAGGCCATGCTAGCCTCACTCATAAACTCATGAGCCAAAAAATTTACGACAGACTGGCAATCTCGAGTCAGTCACAGCCCTCACAAGGCTGGGCCTCACGCTACTGTACAACCAGCACCAACCGAAACTCGGTTACTTGGTTCAAGACGTTAACCCTGCACATATGATCCCGGCACATTGGGGAAACAAGGCATATATATGTATGATGATGTATCTATGATGGTCAGACCCAGGGATTCTAGGTAAATCGGGAACTGACCATCCCTTGGTTGTGTTGGCATTTGGAATATGTAGAGATGCTTATTTGTGCAGGTACCCATCCAGAAGGGATTTTCTCCCAAACAAACGGGCGAGCACTCTCAGGCTCCAGGTACCAGCACCTCTGAACTACCAGAGACAATTGGTATTAGTAGTTGCATTGCATATAGACTGTTGCATATATGTTCAAATCATTCAGGGCACATGACAAACCATGTGTCCCAATACAACTTACAAATAACGTACTCACCACCACACACCAATGCATTTTCAACACTACTGACTCATCACCCTTCCAGACTTGTAGTAGATTTACTAAAGCTCTGGAGCTTCAAAGGGCTCCCATACAGGTATCATAAATAAACTCTCAAGGAATATAGTATGCCCTCACTTACAGTCAGCACAACAGAACCGTCGGCTGTAAACACACTCATAGCCAAGATTTGCAGAGGGGTTTTTACTTGGGTTTTCCAATCTCCACCATTTACAGCATGGCACCAAACACAAACACATTGGTATTGTCACAAGGGAATCTTCCCTTAAACAAAGACTAACCATAGACTTATTGGCACCACACACCTTCGCTACCCCAAGTCTCAACTCCCTCATACCCTCCGAGGAGTTTCCTTACTATACACACCATTGATCTACCTTTACAGCTATCACTCAAGCATGGGTTGAAGCTTCGTTAAGTAAGACCAATATCATCAACACAGTAAACGGCTACCATCTACCCTACAAACTGGCACTTACATGGCATAAAATGGGCAATCCTATCCCCGCTAAAAGCAGCTGCTGTGGCATGGGGTAAATCATGGTCAGGGTCATCAATCCGTTGTTACTCAGACAACTAAGCACATGTCATATCATCAACAAATGCCACTCATCATCCATACGATCATGGTATTGCTGGGGAACTCACTTGGTTGGCCACTTACCACATTTCTTTTACTTTCATGTACCAGGCGGGGGTATACATCCTTGCCGACAATTGTCTCATTTATATTCCAGGCACGTTCATCATACGCTTCCTACAGCCGCCCATACAGTCACGGCCACTCTTTCGTTCCAGAGACAAAATCATGGATTAGACATACTCATGCAGCATAGCATGCACTATCCCACCTAACACTTTCATCCCATACTTGTAGAACGCATAACACCTATTCACCTGGCTTTAAAGAATCTCATTGGAACACGACATAGCTCAACCTGTGTCATAACATTTCTCCTAGGTTTTGCTTCATTTTTTGCCACCTTAAACTAAAACCATCTCACACACCATTAATTATATATTTTACAGGCATTCAACAACACAGGATAACCTATGGCCAAAACTACCATAACTTCATGCTATCATACCAGACAAGAATATACTCAGAGGTTTTCAGGAATCCATCCCCCCACGTTCCTCTCAGATATTACCAATAGCCATCCAACTTTTCCATCCTTATCGGACCTATTAGAGCTACAACCATTCAATTATACTACCAAGTTGGCCATTACCACCATGCACACTGCCTTTTATGCCTTTCTCAGGCCAGAGAATCCACTACCATAACCACCACTCAGACAGATCATTGTCTTCAACGATCCCACGTATGTAAACACATATATCATTACCTATTGGCTCTACCACATTCCGAAACGAGTCAACACGCACCAACAGTAGAGATAACATACTATCCTACCCACAACAAATGGTGTCCAGTTGCGGTCCTAGATTCCTACCTTCAAAAATCCTTCAAGGAATTAAATACCGTAATGCATTTAAGGAAATGTCTGGTTAATTTGTATATATTGTTGACTGTATTAAATCTTTGATTATTCTTTTTGCCCTCTTTATTTACAGGCCTACCGTATCGTCGGTCTCGGCACACCACAACCGACTTGCTCCCTTTATACTATCCTACGCTTATGCTGGAACCTTACTCCATATACGGCTATTTGCCCCGAACACAAGTTTTAAGGCCATTTGGCCTGTATTTGTGGGAGGGGCTTAAATTAATTCACTCCCCTATATAAGGGACACCCCTTACCTGACTCATATCGCTTGAGGTCAGCATCAGAATGACCCTCCCACCCACTCCTCATTTCAACACTTTCTCTTTTCTTTCCATTTACTTTACTTACTTACTCCTTGGTGGGCCCTCTTTATTTACAGGCCTACCGTATCGTCGGTCTCGGCACACCACAACCGACTTGCTCCCTTTATACTATCCTACGCTTATGCTGGAACCTTACTCCACATACGGCTATTTGCCCCGAACACAAATATATATATATATATATATATATATATATATACACACTGCTCACTTTTGAATGCTGGTGGTGCTTTCACTCTAGTGGTAGCATGAGACGGAGTCTACAACCCACACAAGTGGCTCAGGTAGTGCAGCTCATCCAGGATGGCACATCAATGCAAGCTGTGGCAAGAAGGTTTGCTGTGACTGTCAGCGTAGTGTCCAGAGCATGGAGGCGCTACCAGGAGACGTGGAGGAGGCTGTAGGAGGGCAACAACTCTGGTTACTATAGTGTCCCTTTAAGGTAGGATTTTACCATAAGACAAAGTAGTCCCTACTTTGTCTTATTATTATTATTAATATTATTATTATGTTATTTATATAGCGCCCTCAAATTCCGCAGCACTTTACAATGGGTGGACAAACAGACATGTAGTTGCAACCAGACAAGTTATCTTTCAGTCTTTGCAAGCATTTTATAAAGATTTTTTTCTTTATGGAAATCTCATTTTTTTTCTGGTGACAGAGCCACTTTAAATTTGAAATTTACTTTTACTTCACAGCAATTCTCATTTTAATGTTTATTCCTGTAGATATGTAATTCAGGCATAGGTAACTTTTTAGTAGTACTGTGTCAAAACAAGATTTTGAGGTCCTTTGGCATGACAATCCTATTTTATTTAACTTGAGGTGTTTATGTTACCGTATTGTGCAGTATACGTAATTACACAAGTAATTTGTGGTATTGTGCATGACACCTATATGTGTATGGGGGTGTGACGGACCGCCTGGAATCCCGACCAGGTACCTCCGTCAATCGCTGCTTCCTAGTAATCCTTGAGTACCGTAAGCACAGCACTGGAACACCATAACCACCGTAATCCCCACAAAGCGCCGCAGTTTGGTTGGGGTCTCGCTGTCCTCTACCCACCCTGGACCCAAGACCAGGATCCAGCTTCCAGTGGGTAGACCTCTCCTAGTCCAGAGAGCGAAGCAGGCTGCTCTTACAAGAGATCCAAGGGGTATAATAATTATAGAAATCCCCAGAGTGAATATAGCTCTCCAATCCCCCAAACATGAGCCTAGACTTCATGAAGGGTAAAACAAAATCTTGTTTAATGTTAGCCACAACTGGCCTTTTATGACAGTGCCCATGCAAGGGGCACTCCCCCCTGGACCTGAGAGTAAACCACAGTAGAAATAAATACACACATTGGCTCTCAGGTCCAGGACACTACCATACAAAATAGGTCAATCCCTCCCCTATGCCTGGGAGATAATTGAATCAAGCACTATATTAAACTCAATTATCTCCAAACACAAAAAAACACACATTTTTACAAATCCCCAAAATGACCTTAAAACACATATCCAAAAATCACCAAGATCAGTTCAGGTGTTCAGGAATTTCCTGGAAGTCTTATTTTTGACCGATCGCATGCATGGTCCCATGCCCAAAACAGTTTCAGAGAATCAGGGCTTGCGGTCGGTCTGGTTCGATAGTTTGGAAAACAAACAAACTACCAAACATAGTCAATGTTCTTACCCTGGAGCTTGTTCCCCTCATCCAGATGAACAATTACACCGAACAGTGTCCTTCTAAATTGTATAAAACCGAATGCAGGCGATGATGGAAGTCCAGCGCTGTTCGGGAGTTTCTGTGTCCAATTTTAGTTCCATGAGATTCATGCACAAACACCACTGCCTGCATTCATGCAAACAAGATGGCCGCCACCTCGTGGTTGTCAATAGGAATTGTGGCCACCCAGATGAACAATTAGAACACTGCGGTGAGAACTGTTCCAAGGTGTTAATAGGTGTTAACAAGCTCCCGGGTTGTCCCTGGTTCGTGTGGTAGTTTGGTAGTTGAACGTTACTATATTAGTCTAGGAGGGGAATGCAATCTACCGAAGAGCATAGCAAAAAGGCACGAACAAGATCTTTTATGAGCCTTTTTGCATGGCCGATAATCCTGGGGCAGGAGGCTGCAAACAGGCCCCTCCAAGAACACGTAACGAGGCTCAGTTTGTCACAGGGGGGCTGCTTATATAATTGTGTTAGTGGAAAAGATAAACTTACACTACCGTAGTATTATAAAAGTCCACAATATTGTGGACTTTTATAATACTGCGGTAGTGTAAGTTTATCTTTTTCTGCACAGATAGACAGACATATTGACAGACGGACATACTGACACACACACACAGACATGCTAAATTTACATTTGGAAACCCACCCTCCAGTTTCCTCACTTTTGCTTGAGGGTGACTTCCTGGGGTCCAGTGTGGTGCCGGAGGAGTTGGGAGTAAGGATCAGACTCCCAAGCCTTCTTCCTCACTGCCTCCTCCTACTCCTCCTTCCTCCTGTGCGGCTCTGCGTTTTCTCTGGGAGGAAGTGACTTCCTCCCAGTGCTGCCGAAAAGCATGGGAGCCGTGATGATACAAGCAAGGGGCCCCTGCTGATACAAGACCATTGGGTGACCGTAAGTGCATTAGCCACCCAGTGGGCCTGCTTGGTGTGAGTCCCTGGCTGCATGGGCTGGCATGTGGGGTAAGGTAAGATTAGTGAGGGCAGCGGGGCCCCCAGAAGTAACTGGCCTTTTACCCCGGCGTTAAAGACGGCCCTGGTGGGAGGCCTATTCTGCAGTTCTGTGTATATCTAACAGTGTGGATGGCTTCCCTGGGGTCCAGTGGGGACTGAGCTGGCTGGGTACAGGTCAAGATCATGAGCTGAGATCACTTCCTCGAAGTGCTGCAAAGCATAAATTGAGGATTGTCCCTCAACACCTGAAATCACCACTCGGTTTGCACTAGCAGATGTCTGAAGTCTCACTGGACTGTTTGTCTCTGGCTTCCTTGAGTGTCGTGCAAAGGCTCCTCAAGTGCCATGCATTGCATATGAGACAGTTTGCTGACCCTGGATGATGTGTTTCTTGCCACCAAAACTACTGCAACAACTTTGATTTTCTTTTTGTTTACACAATAGCCATGTACCCATCCTATCAATGTCATCTGTAGGTGAGCACCTTTCACTGAACAGTTAGAATATGAAACATATGAGACAATGTCTGAACTTTCTTTATGTTGAGCAGGAAATTGCTACAACTCTTCTGCAAAGTGTAAGCTAGATGAGTAAATGCAGGTAATGTTGTAAAACAGATGTGTATCTAGTACCAAGCATCTTACATTGGAGCTGGAACAATGGGCGAGTGGCTCCCTAGCCACCCCCCAGCGCAGCCATTAACATGCTGGGCTCCCTCTGTTGCTGCTTTCCTGCTCAGGGAGCGGTGTATGCTGTATCCCCAGCAACCGAGCAGAGCACTCTGCTTCCTGGTGCCCTCTTCCTGTGAACATTGGAAGGTCTCTGAAGGGAACAGGAAGTTGCCTGTGCTCACAGTGCATGGCTCCCCTGCTCCCCTAGCAGCAAGAATAACAACTTCCTGCAGCCTGGACCTCTTCTCCTCTTCACAGCACCCAGGTAGGCTCAGGGGAATTGTTTATTATGGTTCAGTGGCGTACACACAATCCATGGGGCCTTGGGGCAAAACTGATCCATGGCCCCTCCGTCACCCTCCCAGTGTTGGGTTGGGCAGGGGTGGGGAGGGGAGGGCAGCCACCTCCCTGAAATTAGGTTTTGCAAGTTGGAATGTCTGAAATTATCACTTTTTACTTTTTTGCAATTGAATTGATCATTTGATGTACTATTCCTTTCGGTGGCTGTGCAAGCAGCCAGTGGGCAAATAGCTAAAAACCCTTGGTGATGCAAGGGTTAATTATGTGGCAGCTGGCCAGCACTTGCTAGCAAGCCGCATCATTTAAAAAAAAAAAAGTAAAACAGTCCTGATCCCCATGGTCAGTGGGTGTGGGTTACTAATTTTGTGCCGGGACACACACGCCTAATTTCCAAATATTGTCAGCATGTGCAGGCTCTAAATATATAATATCCCACCCTAATTACCACCCATGGGTGGTGGGAAGGGGCTCTAAATATAATAGAAGGGAGGACCTAGTGTCCTGCCCCCAAGCTCCCACTCATGGGTGGTCGGTACGAGCTCTATTAATAATACACAGGGAATGACCTAGCATTCCACCAGTGAGCTTGGCAATTCAGAAATTTACCTGGGGTTATGGCAATGCTCAGAGGATCTCGCAAGAGGACTGAACTCGGCCTGCAGCCAGAGTTACTCACTCACATTAGACCACCAGGGTTTGCATTGTCCCCCATCCTGAGAAAAAGGTAAGAAGAAGGGATAGATAAATAGGCCCTGTAACATCCAACACAGTAACCCCTTCAAGCATTACACCCCTCACACAGACACTGCACCGCTCACACACACAGCATATCTCACACTCACATTGCACCCTCACACACACACTGCTCCCCTCAAATACTGCACCCCTCATACACACAGCATCCCCTTTAGACACAACATCCCTTATACACACACACTCTGCATACCCTTTAAACTCTCTAGTTACCCTATGCACACACTAGATCCCTTGTATGCAAAAGCACCCACTACATTCCATAAATACACACAGCCCCTACATACACTATGTCACCTATAAACACATACACTAGAACCCCTAACCACACTCATGCTGCATCCCCTGTGGCGGAACAGACCTCGCCATGTGTTCTTGGAGGGGGCTGCTTGCCCACCTCCTACCTTCTGACTATGGCCCTGGGATATATGGCATTTGAAAACACTATTTGTGCCCAGTGACAAAACTGGAGATTGTGCATAAATATGACTAATGTCCATATTTTTTATTAATCCCTTCGTTTGTTGCACTGTTCCCCATGTGTTTCATCTGTTGGTTCGGTTGGATAGACTACCAGACAAACTGTGGAGTTACTGGGTGGCCACCATTTCATGTATCAGTGGCACATGTGAGAACAATGGATGAAGCACATGGTGAGAACAATGGATGGCGGCCATTTTAACTCACAGACACTGTTTTGACTTTTCTACATGGTGCCATCTCGCCGGTATTTGGTGCACAAAGACATCATTCAGTAGTTTTAAACTACAGAACAGGGGACACATTTAACAGTAATTATTTTTCATATAACCTGTATATTTTCTGCGGAATCTACATTAAACCGTATCTTCCAAACTACTGAACGGATCTGGGTGAATTTTGGATATGTGGTTCACCCAGATCCCCCGGTTCCAAGGATATATTTATGGGGTTTCTGCATGTTTTGGGGTCCCTGTGATATGTTTTATAATACTTTATTTTCCTTCCTGTGATAATTAAGTTATCTATTGTGTTGAGATAATTGTATCACAAGCAGAGGGGAGGATTTCTGGTGTAATGAATGGGAGTGTTAGCTGTGTTGTAATGTGTTGATTGGTTGTTCTTCAAAACCCTGTGGGCAGTACTATGTTTGTAGAATGTGAATAAAAGAAGCTGTATGTGCCAATACAGTCAGTTCTACTTCACCCTCAATTTGGATTACCGTCTCTTATTGGGGGAATCTGCTACAAGGGATTGCTATGCTCTGCATACTCCCCTGAGCTTTAATCACATAGCTCTTCTTAGAGCTTGTTCCTTATACGCTCTCCTGGAGGAGAGATCTTCACCACACGGTCCTGGAGGACAGAAGTTGATCCAGGGTGGAAGGAAGACGGCGAGACTCCAGTTAAGCTACGGCAGTCGTGGATTCTGCAGTGGTTGTGGTGTCCGGTGCGGTGCTTGTGGTCCTCGGCGCAAGCTAGGAAGCGTCCATCAACAGAAGGTACTCGGTTTGGAGTACGGGGAGTTCCATTACATCGGTGGGCTTCTGTCAGCAGGGTCCCGATCTTATGCTCTGGTGCTTTAACAGCGCGGCCGGTTCCTGTTGTTTTTTGGCAGCTGGCTGGGAGGAAGTGACGGAGGCAAGTCACTTCTTCTCATAAAGAGAGAAGCCGCGCGGGAGGAGGAAGAGGCAGAGCTAGACAGACCCCAACTCCCAACAGCTTTAGCCACCAGTGGGAAAGCCACCCTCCAAGGAAAGAAACTGAAGGGTGAGTTTAATAGTGTAAATTGTGCGTGTGTGTGTGTGTCAGTATGTCTGCCAGTGTGTGTGTATCTGTGAATGTTTCAGTATATGTCTGTATCTCTGCCAGTGTGTGTGTGTGTGTGTGTGTATCTGTGAATGTCTCTGTATATGTCTATATGTCAGTATGTGTGTGTGTGTGTGTGTCAGTATGCCTGCCAGTGTGTCTGTGAATGTATGTCAGTATGTCTTAGTATATGTGTGTGTCAATATGTCTGTCAGTGTATATGTCAGCATGTCAGTATGCCTGTGTGTGTGTGTCTGTGAATGTGTGTCAATATGTCTGTCAGTATATGTGTGTGTGTCAGCATGTCTGTTAGTGTATGTGTCTGTGTGTGTCCATATGTATGTCAGTGTGTGAATGTCTGTATCAGTATGGCTCTTTGTGTCAGTATGTTGGTGTGTATGTTGGTGAATGTGTCAGCATGTCTGTCAGTGTGTCAGTATGTCTGTGTGTCTCTCAGTATATATCTGTCTGTCTATGTGTCAGTGTGACGAGACCAATCTTGCCACTGTGCATTGAAGGAGCCTGGTTGCCTGCCTGCTGCCTTTTGACTATGGACCGGCATTTAAATACTTTATTTTCCTATGCAGAAAGGTCTGTTCATGTATTTCTGCCCCGGCGTTCGGTAGATTCTCTTATTTACTGAATTAACTAATTTAACCCAGATAGCTATGCTATGGAGCCTATTCATGTAATAAAAGACTTTGGCTCCATGGCAATTGAGTAATAATGTGCGCTTAGACCTAAGCTATTTTATGTAATAAATGTAACCTTGTCTACTTTATTGTATTTTACTGTCTTTTGCTACCATGTGGCTAATGGAGTTTTGCCTCTGTCCTTGGAGATAATTGGATTACTTCTCAATTATCTCCAGGATAGAAGACTCTGTGGAACTGGTTTTGGGCAGAAAAGCCATGCTTCATTTGGTCACAAAGGACTTTGATCTAACTTTTGACCCACTGGACCAATTTGTATTATTTTGACATATGTTTGTATTTGGAGTATGCTGATTCTGAAAATTTTATGTGAATGTGATGCATACTTTAAAAGTTATGAATAATGTGGAAAAACTGTATTTCTCTCCCTGTGATAATTACATTAACTTATTGTGTAAGGTAATTGCATCACAGGCAGAGGGGAGGATTTTGTGTGGGAGTGTCTGGGTGTATTGTACGTGTTTATTGGTTGTTTTACAAAACCCTGTGGGTGGTACTAATGTGGAAGAATGTGTATATAAGAACAATAAACCCACAGCTCTGGCTGTTCCTGTTTCACCCTCAAAACGGAGCCTTGTCTCGTTCTTGGGGGGATTTAGTGTATGCTGTTCCAGTTTGACTGCTAGGAGTGTAAACCTATTCGTATGGTTCTGATTCAGCTGTTTACGGCATTCACATGGTTTCCTGTTTGGCAGATTGGTGTCTTTGGTAGCTGCCTGTGTATCTGGAAGGGAAATATCCTCTAAACAACGTTTAACCCCTTTTATGCCCGGGGTGCCGTTACAGTCAGTATGTCTGACAAATACACCCTTGCATTCAAGCTTCAGCACTACATACAAATAGATGTCTGTGTTAAACACCAACATTATATGTATACACACCCCTGCATTAAAAAAACACTACACATAAATACATGCTTACATTCAAACACCAACACCACATACAAACTTATTCCATACAAAAACCTGTTTACAATGAAACACACAAAAACTTCATAGTGCTAAATACAAACCTGCAAACATGGGTAAATGGTAGAGCCCCAGCTGTCAAGGCATTGCTGGAGTTGCACAACAGATGGGGATCTACCTTTTAAACATCCTTGCAATAGGGAGGCCCAAAAAAATATTCTTGCACCTCTCTACTTTAGGTTGCCACTGAGTTAAGGGTGATAACGTGATTGCACGCCTGGGGAGGGTGTACACAGGATCCAGGGGGCCCAAGCAAATGCTTTGCCCAGGGTCCAATCAATATGAAAGACGGCCCTGCTGAAAGGTATACTTCCAAAATCAAATATGATTTTCTGCTACAGACCAAGTGGAGAATTAAAAATGGGAGACATGTTGAGAACAGATGTTGTCACAATTAATTGTTGTGTTTCGGCACACTGGACAGTAGGTTGGGTTCAGAGCCGAACTGGGAACTAAAGGCAGCCCTGGAAAAAAATTCTTTACCAGCCCAATAATGCATTGCGCCAGCAGAGTGTTCTGATACAGAGTTAGAAAAGATAACTTAAAATGAAAAATTATAACTCCAATGTGAAAAGTTGCACTCACACACAAACTCACACTGGGTCTCGTGTACCCCATGGGCTTTACTCCAGCACGTATTCTCTTACCTATTGCCGGGCATGCTCCATACGGCGTGACCACCTGGACTCTGACGTGCTTACTCTGCACTTTCAGTTACGGTCGGCCCTGTGGTACTTCCTCATTCACCCTCACGTTTGTTTTGTTTTTTATGCACATTCATCAAAACAGGCCTCTCTCACGCCCTCTTAGTTAGCTGTGGCTGGCTGTCAGGGTCCTAGGTGTCCCATAGTTGTAATTCCCCTGGCTTCTTCGCCTTGGGTTAGTGGTCCCGCGAGGCCAACACCCATCCTCATACTCGGAGGTACTACGCCCCTCGGGCCAAATCATAGTTAGTCGCCTCGCATTGTGGCATAGAGAGGGCCTCACCTGTCACTCCCATTCTATCTTATGTTTAACTGTCACTGAGAGGCCAACACCCCACCACGACGTTCAGTGGCCACGTTGCGCCAATGCATAGATAGAGCCTCTCACGCCGCTTGGCAACTAGCAGGGCCTCACCTGTCACCAAACTTAGTTTTTAATTGTTTCGCCTCCTTGGCATTAGCTAGTATGCCAACTCACACATACACACACGCACACACACTCATACACGCTTTTGCTTATGCGCTGTTTATTCGTCTTTTTTTTTTTAGCACTGGCGTGGTAGTTTTCCGCCCTGGCTCTCTGGCTAGTTCTGGTACTCATCACGCCGTGGTGCTTCAGCTACTCCTACCTTCTTTTCATGTCCTGCTCTCTTCCTCACTTCGCTGTGGTTCTCGCGAGTCAACTTATTCCCTCCCCGGCAGCCTTTCGGACGGCTGAACTCTCAGTGTCTGTCCGCCTCCACAAGTACCACAAGTACCACTGTTGCTGGAGGGGCCCCCGAGTTCGCTCTTACTTCTCCATTGTTCCCCCCCCTGTTTGTCTTCACTACTGTCGTCTATGGGGCGGTTTCGGATGGCAGTTTGGGTAATTGGCATCCGCCGCTCTGGCTGGATTAGAGCCAGACTTCCTGCACCTTTTTCGTACGATCTGCCCTGTACCTCCCCTACGCTTTCCTCAGGGCTCTGCCTATGGCCTCTCCCGTAACTGCTTCAGTTTCCCTGCGTTTTGGGGTCTGCTCGTGGACTACCAGCCTCGTTTAGCTCGTGGTCATCATCTTTCACATCTGGCTCTTTTCTACTAACTCTCGTGGTTCATGTGTTAGGGTCTTCTCCTTTTGAGGCTCCTTTTCACGTATACTGTTTCTGTCTCTGTTGCTTTGTTGTCTGCAATTGGTTTTCACTTCTTTTGCCACCTCTAACTACCATCAACTCTACCTATTTGGTTTACAACTCCACATGCTGTACAGGTTTTCCATTCATACGCAGTTTCATGTCATCATACCGGATTATTATCATTCTCAAGGCGTTTCAGGTTCCTGGGAAATTTCAAATCTTTCGAGTTTTTCCCATCAGCATCCAAGTATTTTCAATCCCCATCAGATCTATTAGATGCCTGTCCTTACGAATCAGGCACCAACCTTCAATGTAGGGCGATAACTGCTTGATCCAAGGATAAATCTGACTGCCATTCTGGAGTCAAGAAGGAATTTTTTTCCTAGCTTGTTGCAAAATTGGCAGTGCTTCAAACTGGGTTTTTCGCCTTCTTTTGGATCAACCGTTATAAAAACTAATGTGAGGAATGCTGAACTTGATGGACATTTAATCTCTTTTAGCTAACTACGTAATCTAGTGGTTGAGCCGCTATACCTGCTTTCACGGTTTCTTGGGCCCCACATATTTCCCACAACCACCACGTCCATCTAGCAGCATTGTCTCAGGTAGTCTCACCTCTTTAGGATAGGGTGCCATCCAGGGCTGCTAACTAGTTCATTTGGGTCTGTATATTTAATCTCTGGGTCATGGAAG
Source organism: Pelobates cultripes (assembly GCA_933207985.1). Classification (NCBI taxonomy): domain Eukaryota; kingdom Metazoa; phylum Chordata; class Amphibia; order Anura; family Pelobatidae; genus Pelobates; species Pelobates cultripes. The sequence goes on from OW240916.1 coordinate 99,529,889, forward strand.
TTCTCAGCATATTCCCCATATGTACCACATACCGTCAAGATTTTTGACAGGCATTTTACCATACAGCTAGGCACTTAAGGTTTTTGTTGATTGATCTACGTTTCTGGCATGCATCTATTTTTGCCCTCTTTTATTACAGGCCTACCACGACGTCGGTTCTGGCACACCTCAACTGACTTATTTCCCCTGTTACTATGCTACTCTTTGTACATTTCCTTTACGGCCTTATTTGCCCCTCACACAAATGCAAAGGCTTGGCCTGCAGTTGTGGGAGGGGCATGTTACCCTATTTAAACCCCTTACTCACCTCCCTACGTCCCGTACGTGTTCTTAGCGATTTTGATTTCCCCACCCTCCTCTCCCTCTATCTATACTTTTCATTACACCTCATGGGTGGGCCATCTTTTATTACAGGCCTACCACGATGTCGGTTCCGGCACACCTCAACCGACTTATTTCCCCTGTTACTATGCTATCCTTTGTACATTTCCTATACGGCCTTATTTGCCCCTCACACAACTTAGTATTATATGCATGTGTTAAAAGTTCTTACGATAAAACTTTGGTGGAACAGCTGGGCTCTTTATTATCTATTGCACTTATGAAAGGAAGCTAAGAAATGCACTTAAGAAAGATGAAAGCCCTATAGCCTTGCAGACTTTGGAGCATGGCCATCAAACTTGTCAGCTGAAGCATATGATAATTGAACACATTCAAAATTCCCCAAGAGTAGGTGTTAGGATAAAATGTTTCCTTCAGTGTGAAGCACAGGGGAACTTTAAATTGGACGCTCTGCATCTTAAAAGATTAAACATATTTCTGATATCCACTTGATTTTTGATTGATCACTGAACATATTCAAAGTTATGGTTCTTTCCGAAGAGCTTCTATACAGTATCTGAATATTGAAGAAATAACACTGTATTTTGTAGTATTTAGTTACCACGACCCATTTTTTATGTTTTATTATTATTAGTTGTTTGATTTTTCTTTTCACCACAATTCACTGTTTAGTGAATGAAAGTACTCCACATGCTGTCATACCTCTGGAAAAAGTCAAGTGAAATTCGCAGCTTGTTTGGTGTCAATTGTTCTTGTTAAAAGTGGAAACAAAATGAAATATTTATTTTTTTATTTTTTACTAAAAGTCAAATCAGCATCTAAATCAGATAAAACACGTCAGGATATATTATGAAGCTACACTGCTCACATGATCCCCAAAACTATAAGACTGAACATATGAGATATTCTGGCTGCCTAATAAATATTGTTTTTTGTTGCACCATGCAGATGATATGATACAAATTTGGTGTAAAATATCAGGAATCCACTGATCTACCCAGCTTTTTTATGTTTTTTCCCACAATGCCCCGAAAAGATAATTAATTCTCTACATTGTATAAATTGCACTTAATTTACATTACATCAAGACAAAACTAGATCAACTAATGGAAAATTGTTATGTTTAAAGTTCTTATCACCTAATGTTAATTGAGCTTTAAGCAAACACAGGAGGCTGATGTAGACTTTAGCAGTCAATTAATAGATCAGCTGGCAAGAAATGCTAAATTAAGATAAGTTAAAAAAAATATATTTCTTTTTCAGGCAATGTGTAGAGATGCTAAAGCTATGTTGTGCTTAGAGTATCCCTTTAAGAATGTACCATTAAAATTGGCTTTGACTTTTACCCCGATCCTTTATTAGTGCATTTAAATGGAATGTCATTATCACCAATGATGTCATTTGTGACTCTAAGACCATACCAAGATATGCACTGTCACATTATTTAGTAAGAAGCTGGTGGGATGCTATCCACCAAACTGACATGCTTATAAATAAGATCAAATAATATAGAGGAGATGTAGGCCAGGATGAGATGCTTATAAATAAGATCAAATAATATAGAGGAGATGTAGGCCAGGATGAGATGCTTATAAATAAGATCAAATAATATAGAGGAGATGTATGCCAGGCTCTTTAGCAGCCTGGCCTCCCACTATAGGATATAGTATCCTTGGATTGAACCCTGCTTGATTAAAGGGGCACTATAGGCACCCAGTGTTACCATAGGTCAGTGATGGCGAACCTTTTTGAACCCGAGTGCCCAAACCGCAATACATGCCAACACGGCAATTAAACCTGAATACTGAGGTTTAACTTTAGAAAAAAATAACAGGTACAGTTGTCCGAACTAATTAACAATTTTGTTTTAAAAGAAGAACACAGCAGAGAGTTCAATGATACCAATTTTAAATGATATAAATAGATAAAATTAAGCTTATATTTATTAGTATTTCCAACAAATGCAATACATACACACAGACTGCCGAACACATTCACACACCGGCCGCTAAATACACATACAGACAGACTGCTGAGTACACACAGACTGCTGAATACATACACTGCTGAATACACACACACAGTCTGCTGAATACATACACTGCTGAATACACAGTTTGCTGAGTACACACACACACAGTCTGCGGAGTACACACAGTCTGCTGAATACACACACATACAGTCTGCTGAATACACACACACACAGCACCCCTCAGACAGACACACGCACACAGCACTCCTTACACACAGCACTCCTTACACACAGCACTCCTTACACACAGCACTCCTCACACACAGCACTCCACACCCTTACACACAAACACATACACTGCACCCCTCAATGCAGTATGTGTGTGTGTGTATTCAGCAGTCTGTGTGTGTGTGTGTGTCTGTCTGAGGGGTGCTGTGTGTGTGTGTGTCTGTCTGAGGGGTGCAGTGTGTGTGTGGGTCTGAGGGATGCTGTGTGTGTGTGTGTGTGTCTGTCTGAGGGGTGCAGTGTGTGTAGGGGTGTGCAGTGTGTGTGTGTGGGCTGCTGTGTGTGTGGGGGTAGGGTGATGTGTGTGTGTGGGTAGGGTGATGTGTGTGTGTGTGTGTGTGTGTGTGTGTGGGGGGTAGGGATGCTGTGTGTGGGGGGTGGGTGTGTGTGTGTGTGTGTGGGGTAGGGGTGCTGTGTGTGGTGGTGGGGGTGCTGTGGTGTGTGTGTGGGCTGCTGTGGGGGTAGGGGTGCTGCTGGTGGTGTGCTGTGGTGTGTGGAGTTACGGTGTGTGTGTGGGGGTAGGGGGTGCTGTGCTGGGTGGTAGTGCTGTGGGTGTGTGGGGGAAGGGGTGCTGTGCTGTGTGGGGGAAGGGTGCTGTGCTGTGTGGGGGTGGGGTGCTGTGCTGTGTGGGTGGTGGGGGTGCTGTGCTGTGTGGGGGTAGGGGTGCTGTGCTGTGTGGGTGGTAGGGGTGCTGTGGTGTGTGGGGTTAGGGGTGGTGTGTGTGGGGATAGGGGTGGTGTGGTGTGTGGGGGGTAAGGGTGCTGTGTGGGTGGTAGGGGTGGTGTGGTGTGTGTGGGGGAAGGGGTACTGTGGTGTGTGGGGGTAGGAGTGCTGTGGTGTGTGGGAGGTAGGGGTGGTGTGTGGGGGGTAGGGATACATTAAAAAAATATATAAATATTTATTAATTCTGTATCCCCCCTCCCTTCCTCTTACCTTTGATGAAGGAGGGGGGACACAGCTATCCCTGGTGGTCCGGTGGTGGTAAGTAGGTTTGTGTGAAGCAGCTCTCCTGTCCTCCCGCACGATGCTGTGTGGAGCGTTGCCATGGTAACACGCGGCAACGCTCCACACAGCATCGCGCGGGAGCAGAGTAGGCGCCTGCCATTTCCAGAAAAAAAGATCTGTGAACATTGGCACATTCCACCTTCCGTATAATTTCCTCTTAAAATGTAATCTAATCATTTGCAAGGATTTGACATTAACCCCTTAGTGACCAGACCGTTTTTTAATTTTCTTACCGTTAAGGACCAGGGCTGTTTTTACATTTCTGCAATGTTTATGTTTAGCTGTAATTTTCCTCTTACTCATTTACTGCACCCACACATATTATATATAGTTTTTCTTACCATTTAATGGTCTTTCTAAAGATACCATTATTTTCATCATATTCTATAATTTACTATAAAACAAATTATAAAATATGATGAAAATATTTTAAAAAACAAACTGTTTCTAACTTTGACCCCCAAAACCTGTTGCACATCTACAACCGATAAAAAACACCCATGCTAAATAGTTTCTAAATTTTGTCCTAAGTTTAGAAATACTCAATGTTAACATGTTCTTAGCTTTTGTTTGCAAGTTATATCGCTATACGTAGTAGGACATTGATGTTTCAATATATATATATATATATATATATATATTTTTAATTTATCAATAGTGACATTGTAACACTGTTATCTGTCAAATCTCTGAATCACACCTCACCTGTACATATTTTGTTTAAAGTAGACAACCCAGGGTATTCAATATGGGGTATGTCCAGTCTTTTTTAGTAGCCACTTCTTCACAAACACTGGCCAAAGTTAGCATTTATATTTGTTTGTGTGTTAAAAATGCAAAAAACTATTATGAACGCTAATATTGGCCAGTATTTGTGGCTACTAAAAAATACTGAACATACCACGTTTGCAATTCCTTGGGTTGTCTACTTTTGCAAATGGTATTTCATCATGGGGGTAATTCTCATTCCTCGGCTACCATATCAAAAGCAACATAACCAATCTGGCAAATTTCAATGTGAAAAAAATGGAAAATCAAGCCTTATATTTGACCCTTTAACTTTCAAAACCACAATAAAACCTGTACATGGGGGGTACAGTTATACTCAGAGACTTCGCTGAACACAAATAGTAAAGTGTATCACAACAATTATATCATCACTAAAAGGGTTGTTTGTGTGTGAAAAATACAAAAACCGTCACTTTCACTGACAATATCATCGCTGTGAGATGTTTTACGGTTTTGAAACACTAATATTTGTGTTCAGCGAAGTCTCCTGAGTAAAACAGTACACCCGAAGTACAGGTTTTAAGGTATCATGGAAAGTTACAGGGTTAAATACAGTGCTAGCAAATTAAATTCTCTGGACTTTCAGCCTGGGTTGTCAGGCAGGTCCCTCAAATTACAATCAATAAAATTACTTAATTATGTAAAAATATTACATTAAAATGCACGTAGAATTTTGACATATATTCGTATATTTGAAGCCTACGTGTATATTTAATTATGTATGTATGTGTGTGTATATATATATATATATATATGTATATGTATATGTATATGTATTGTATTATTTTTATTTATTTAGGTGGTTCTCGTTTTACGACAAGCTCTCTCGTGGAGTGGTAAGTGCGAGCCGCCATGGGAATTAGAGGGATTCCCTGCTTTGCTGTGTTCGTCTATGTTCGGGGAAATAAGTGGTGACTTACAGTATACATTTTTAATTTCTATTTTACCACAAAATGTCTGCCAGTGGAAATTCCCTGACACTATATAGCTTATAACTAATATTCAATGGAGTTTAAATATATATGTATTAGTAGTTAATTGCCTAATATATTTTTAATCTTTTTTGTAGGAGTAAGAATAAATTATGAATATGCATATATGCATTTTAATTTTGGTAGCTTTTGGTAAGGCTAATTAGCCCATAAATGACAAGAATTTATAGGATTTGTACACAAAATTGTATGTGCTAATATAAGCTCTCTATCTTTGACATAATCCCTTCATTCACGTGCATGTTACAATTAAAACTCCCTCAAGAAGAACTGACATTTTTGGCTATCACATCACTATTTATTTTTTTTGTTTTACAAAGTCAGTGAGGATTTTAAGAGGGACAAGAAGTAACTCTAAAAATGACACACTCCTGCTGTAAGTGTCTGCATTTAATTTTCAACTTTGCTATTTGAACAGTAATTGCATACGAATTAGGCAATGCGCTCCTCTGTTAATTAAACCCAGGGGAGTATTAAAGTGTAATAAATCAGATGTAGAACGGCAGAAAGGGACATGTATGTAATCTTAAATTGAAATTCCATAATGGAATATGTCACTGTGGAGGAAAAGTGTTGATATACAGCACTATAAAAGCAAAAGGAAATTTGAACTTAGTATATAAAACTAGTGCAATTCTTATTCGATAAGTAAAAAGATGTTCTTTACGACTTATTTTTGCTTGCAAAAATTGCTGATTTCCCATACAGTAAAGCTGTGTATGAGTCAACATAACTTATGTGTTAGTGAACCAAACTTGCCCATTTACAGTGCATGGATCTGCATATGCATGAACAAGATCCCAAAGCAATGCAATGATGGTTGGATGCAGGACTCTGGTCGTTAAATGTATAGTCTCTGAATTGCTAAAGGCTAGGCCATTGAATTTTCATGCAGGGGATCTGGAGTCCTAGCAGAGCTTTTGGAAAAGCTGAATAGGCTCAACAATGTGATGCAAAATACATATTTGGGAGTTACACCTTGATATAACCTCCTGAACTTATTGAGTGAGCAAAACCGTACTTTGCTACTTTGCAAATTAATTTTCATTAGTCTCACCTACCTAACACACAGTGTGCACTATATTGCTGTTTTTCTGTTTTTGTATATACCACTGAGAAGAAACCACATCACCTACATATTCCCAGAGTGAGGGTCATACTACTCCACGCTGCCTGAAGGAGCCATATATTAGGCTCCAATAAATTTCCTATTCATCTATTTTAAAATACTCAAGTATCATAAACTACTATACTATATAGTGTCAATTTCTGTTATCTATTTCATATTCCTGGACCATCTACGGAGATCAAGAGACACGCCAAAATATCCTTGGGCAGGAATTAAACCACTCAAGCACATCCCATAGGAGATATTCAGCTCCATTTCGTGTAAATGCATCTCTTTTTCTCCTTCACTTCCTGTTGTATTACATACTACACTACATTATCCCCCCCACCCTCCTGTTTTTTGTTACATATACCATCGAAGGCTATATCAAGGTGCTGCTCCCAGCTCCTTCCTTCCACTACCTCATACTTCTCCCAGATAAGAGAGATTCCAGTCTGGGTTGTTCAAGCTGCCTTCTTGCAATCACCTCTTCAGTATCTCTTTAGAGCTGAATCCTACCTTTTGGTTGCTAAATACATATTTATTGTCTCATAGGAACAAAACTCAAATACAACATTTTGGCCACAAGGTCTTAATTGTGTAATTACGGCCAAAATATTGTATTTGAATTTTGTCCCTGAGAACAATAAAGCTGTATTTTGCTCCACATTTTTGAGCCTATGCTGACAGCCTTTCTGAAAACCTATAATACCGTGCTCTAGAAATGGCTTAGCTACATTGAAACACTGAAAATAATTGACATGAACACACAACTGAGTTTTAAATAATGTAGCCCCTCTCCCCTCCTGTGCTTTTAGTTATCACCTTCTACCCTCCTGTGCTTTTATTTGTCCCCCTCTCCCCTCCTTTGCTTTTATTTAGTCTCCCTCACCTTCTTTAACCCACCTGCCCTGTGCCTTCTCTGTCCGCATTGGAGGTGCCTCTGCTTCCTGTACCCGTTCTCACAGGAAGCAATTCTCTGCTCTTTGTGAGCACTTCCTGTCATACCGGGTAGAGGAACAAAGGCTCCTCTACCGTGGTCTGACTGCTCGGTCACGCTACGTTTTGTGACCTGCTATGCAGTGCGCTCCCCTCCGGCAGATCACAAGGAGATTGCACTTCCCTAATAGTGATGTTGCGAACATGAAATTTTCGGTTCGCGAATGGCGAACGCGAATTTCGGCAAATGTTCGCGAACACGCGAACGGGGCGAACCGCCATAGACTTCAATAGGCAGGCGAATTTTAAAACCCACAAGTTGTTTCAAGGGGACTAACACCTGGACTGTGGCATGCAAACTCCGATCCGCAGCTGCATCTTGCAGCCGCTTAGTAGATAACTCCCTAAATCCCACGGTATTAGGGAGTTATCTACTAAAAGGCTGAAAGACCTAAATTGGTCTTTCAGACACATTTACTAATACTAAGTAAAGATTACTTAGTATTAGTAAATTCTGCCCCTACTCGCTATGCAGCGAGTAGGGGCATGTCTAGTAAGCAGTGAGCAGCCAGTGGCTGCTCACTGTAAAAAAAAAACACACAAAAAAAACAACCTATTGGCTCCCACCCCTGTGCGACGGGTGGGGGCCATAAATTACAATGGGGGGGGGGGACCTACTGTCCTCCCCCCGGCCCCCACCCCTGGGCGGCGGGTGGGGGCCATAAAGATAATGAGGGGGGGGACCTACTGTCCTCCCCCCGGCCCCCACGCCTGGGCGGCAGATGGGGGCCATAAAGATATTGGGGGGGGGACCTACTGTCCTCCCCCCTGCCCCCACCCCTGCGCGGTGGGTGGGGGCCATAAAAATAATGAGGGGGGACCTACTGTCCTCCTCCCCCGGCCCCCACCCCTGCGCGGTGGTTGGGGGCAAATAAATCACAATGGGGGGGACCTAAGGTGCCCTAAATACTAAAAAGGGGGGGGACCTAAGGTAACCAATCAGAGAGTTATGAGTCAAATTACACAGCGTGGGAAAATTCCAAAGAACTTTCCCATGCTGTGTAAAATGACACAGAGCACTCTGATTGGTGGATTTCAAACCAACCAATCAGATTGCTGTGACAGGTAAATGTAGAGACTTACCTGTCAGTCTCTTCATTTACCTGTCAGAGCACTCTTTTTATTTCGTCGGTTATAATGGTTTTTTATTTGGCCTTTTTTGGGGCTGAAAAAAGAAGATTTAGAAGAAAGAAAACATCGAATGGTAAGTTTTTTTTGTTTTTTTTTTTACAGGTACTTAGTTAAAGGTCCCCCCTCATTATTTTTAGGGTGAGGGGGGTAGGTAGGGGGTTAATTTTCTTTGGGGGGCGGGAGGGGGTGACTAGGGGTTTGGGGACCCGTAGTCACCTGTGGGGGGGGACACTTTTTTTAGGGCCCCCACCCGCCACTCAGGGGTGGGGGCCGGGGGGAGGACCTTAGGTCCGCCCCCTTTACTAGTATTTATGGCCCCCACCCGCCGCTCAGGGGTGGGGGCCAGGGGGGGGGGAGGACCTTAGGTCCCCCCCTTTTTAGTATTTATGGCCCCCACCCGCCGCTCCGAGCGGCGGGTGGGGCGGTTGTAAAAGTTTACTCAATGATATGGAATAGGGGGCGGACCGAACATCGCATATGTTCGCCCGCCGTGGCGAACGCGAACAAGCGATGTTCGCCGGGAACTATTCGTCAGCGAACTGTTCGGGACATCTCTATTCCCTAATAAGTGACCTTCCCCCCCGCAGCCAGTTGGTGCCGAAATGTTGGGGGTATTGGGGACTCATGTTTCTGCCAGTTTAGACTTGTGAGAATTATGGTAACTATTACTGTCTTATTTTGATGCCTTTATATTGTCACTTTGTAATTTTGCCTTCTGCTTATTATGACAATTGTTGGTCTATTAAAGGACCACTATAGGCACCCAGACCACTTCAGCTTAATGAAGTGGTCTGGGTGCCAGGTCCAGCTAGGTTTAACCCTTTTTTCTATAAACATGTTTATAAATGGGTTAATCCAGCCTCTAGTGGCTGTCTCATTGACAGCTGCTAGAGGGCTTCCGCGCTTCTCACTGTGAGGCGGAGTGGAGGCGGAGTGGAGGCGGAGTGGAGGCGGAGTGGAGGCGGAGTGGAGGCGGAGAGGAGGAGGAGAGTCCCCCGCCCGAGGCTGGAGAAAGAGGTAAGTTTAACCCCTTCCTCCCCCCAGAGCCCGGCGGGAGGGGGACCCCGAGGGATGGGGGGCACCCTGAGGGCACCATAGTGCCAGGAAAACAGGTATGTTTTCCTGGCACTATAGTGGTCCTTTAAAGTATCTGCATAACTTTCTTTGTCGTTTCTAGTGTGCATTCTCTTTTTGATATAATTTATGGTTGTTTGGTACTTGAGGGAGTACCTGTGAGTAATAGCACCAAGTGATATATTTTTTCTATATTCTCTCCATACGGTGTTGTTGTATGAATGTTTTAATTACACATGTTGAAAGGGATTATATGGTTAAAAATGTCTTTATAGCTCTCTTGTAAGCGCCTCTTATCAGACAGAAGCGTGACTTTGTAACGGATGGCGCAGCCAGTGAGAATAGCGTGAGCTGAACGAAACAAGAAAGCTCTATGACATGCAGTAATTACTTCCATGCATCATCCTTACCAGCTGGTTTAATACTTCATTCTCATTTACTCTGTAGTTCTATCATTGCTGTAGGACATTTAAAGCAGTCCTCTTAATAAAAATGCATGAGATCTTGCTTTCTTCCTTACACTCCAGTCATTTTCTTAATATAATTTCATGATACGTATAGATCTGTTGACAATTGTTTAGAATGTGCACCAAGATTCAGGTATACATACCATTACAGAATATAGGGTAACAGCTCATAATCGAGATTATACAATCTCGTCCCTACCATACCAGTTCATTTATAAATTTATAAACAAATTAAATAAAAATAAAAAAAAAGATGAAAAACAAATATATTAAGAAAATCCCAATGGATTGGCAGAGGTACTTATTGCTGTGCGACTCACCCTAGCACTTGAAGTCAATTTATTTTTTCATTTTTCAAAACAGAGCTAAACTGGAGATAGCATTTGTATTATTCAAACACTTTTTATTTCTGCCTCACGAACACTTTTCATTAAATCTGAGTTCCTATAAAACAGATTGTAATGAATACCAGTTCCCAACACAATGAAATTACCAAGATGACAAAAAATACATGGGCTATAAATCAATAATTTATTTTCAGAGTTAGTATTCATTTTTCAAGTTATCACCTCGCAGAATAATTAATAAGGTGTATAAAAATACTAAACTGATTATTTTTTTAGTCTTTGCATACTGAGTGATTCTTAATGCAAGGGCAGTGCGACGTGTAAAATGAACTGTAGAATTCTTTTCAGATTTTAGATATCATGCTTTTGTAGTAAATTAATCATTAAATTAATAGTCCGCTCATTTGTGCAAAAAAATTCAGCTCTTGCTAAAATTAGATTTACAGTCTGAATGAAAACAAATTTTGCATTTTTTGATATATTGATGCAGAATGCCTATAAATTATAGGCCAAGGACTAAAAATTAGGTCAGGTATATCTGCTGATTGTCACAAGCTTACATATACAATTATTATGGCAGTCAAATGTTTATATGTAAACCACAAATTATTATTATTACGATTATTCAGTTATTTATATAGCTTTTACAAATTCTAGGGAGCTGGATACACTAATAAAGAATATAGGAACATGTTGCAACAGAAACTTGCTGATACAGTAGATTTTAAACATGCACAATCCAAATGTTGCTATATAAAATAGGGCGACCCTATAATGTTACATTGTTATGATTGCAGTAACATTAAATCATTGCAAAAATATTCTCTCAAGGATTCTGGGGGTTGTGGTATTGGTAAACATATGGTAGGGGGTACGCTGCTGTTCCAAGCATGTCATTATGAAGAAAGTGGGGTTATGTATTAAACCTGTCTGCTAAATAAACACAGTGTTTACTTATTAACTGGAGACTTTGTACCTCAACTTTTCATTGTATTGGAGACACTCTAGTCACCTAAGAGTTTATATGATCTGGTATGATACAAGCCCTTTAATACAATGTCTTGCCACATTGTAAAAAGGTTGAGTTGGCGCACCGTATGAATATAATATAAATATGTAATAAAAAAAAAAAAAGTTTATAAAATTTAACACATTTTAATCTGTGAGAGGATTAGCGGTAGACAACAAATTTACTAATCAACATTAATAAATTATTATATAAGAGGATTTATTTTAAAGAGAAAGTGCCTAAGATTATTAACATTAAACTCTAACTTATATAAGAGGTCAAGCATCCCACTGCAAAATTCAAATTTTAGATATTTTAAATTGTGCACCAACTCAACACATTCTAAGCTGTAAGAGGAAATTAATAAATGAATGAATAAGAGGATTTATTTTCAAAAATAAAAAGAGAACAAAAATTGAAAGCGTTTTAAATTATTAACAATAGTATCTTGCCACAGCATCTCCCAGCAGTGATAGCCAGGACACAAACATAAATAAATTCTCCTTCCAAACTACCATAGCAGTGGGAGGAATGTAGGGGTATCTTTATGCACTGATAGCAATACCTAATATTATGGATGATACAGACTACACAATATTGAAACTTGTGTAGATACCAGCTTATTTTGAACCTAGAAGAACTACTAGTCCGTAATAAACCCGGCAGTCTGTGATGTATCCTAATGGTATCCACAAAATGCAGATGCAGCTCAGTGTACTCAGACAATATTTTTTACACCAACTGGTTACTGTTTGCTGTTTAAATGATGTTTATCTACAAATGTCTGAAAGATTTCAAACTGTGTTCAGTTTGTTGCCAAACTATTTAATTCTAGGAAAGTCTGCATGTTTGGCAAGTCCCAGAACACATGTCCAACAAAGATACAATGAGGCACACAAGATGTAGTAAATACAAACATACAAAAGATATTTACACACTATCACAAATCCCTATACACTTTTGAATTACTGGAGGTTTTTTAGTATCACTCCAATGGTCATTTGACTATAAGTTCACCTGCCACATCAAGGCAAATTATCTTAGGTGAGTCCTATACTAACAATTCATCTTTCGGTCTTCTGCTATAAGGCAAAATCTCTGCTGCGACAGAATGGGCTATTTTTCCAAACCCCTATATATTTATTAACCCTTAATGAGGAAGACATGGGGTGGATGGCTGCACTGCAATGTGGCTGTGTAATACAAAAGCAAATACAAGCATACAAAATTAAGCCTCAAACTCCCACTACTTCTGGGTGGCAGCAATAACTATAGTGCATATCAGCCCCATTATATACCATAAAAACCAGAGGGGAAAAAAATATAGTTTTTTTTTTTATTATATACACAAGGTGTAGTACTTAGTTAACCCGTAAATCCTTCCATAGGATTCACGTGAGGTCCACTACTGCCTCTACATAGTCTATTGCTTTAGACTATCAAACCCTTAACCATGGGCGTAGGAACCAGGGGGAATGGGGGGGACGCATCCCCCCCCAGTAAATCATGCGGGGGGGACAGGTTATGGGGAAATCCCCCCCAGCTCCGCCGGCCCCCCCCATGCTGCAGCTGCCCGAGCGCTCTGTAGAGAGCCTCAGGCGGCTGCAGCTTTGCCCGGGTGGTGCGTCCATGAGGGCGGACCGCACCGCCCAGGCGCAGCCTGAGGAGAGGGGCTGACAGGAGGGAAGCGCTCAGCCCTCCCTCCTGTCAGTCCCTCCCTGTAGTGTGGCCGAGCCCAGTATAGTCCGCGGGTACAGGGAGCATCTGTAAAATCCCTTCCCTGTAGTGACCCTTTAATGTTATTATTTAATCATTTATATAGCAACTGCAAATTCCGTAGCGCTGTACAATGGGATAAACAACTCCTAGTTTATGGAATAAGAATATACCCGGCGAGTAAAAATGCTTTCCCCCCCAGATTTTTTGGGGTTCCTACGCCCATGATTAGAACACAAATAGAGTTATTGTATATTTTGATCCAGGTAATGATCCAACCTCGTGACTACTTGGTATAAAGTCTAGGTACATCACTCGAGGAACATTTCACATTGAATGTGCTTCTTCCATTCGAGATGGATCTTATCTGTTACCTGGTCAGAATATAATGGACAGAAGAGTCTTCCATTTGGTAACCCCTACATAATTTACATAATGAATGCCCATGGTTCTAATAACACAAAAATGCATCTATTTCACATCTAATGCATTAGAAATAAAGTTTGTGAAACATTTTGGAAGCTATTTTAGGTCTGTGAACCTTAAATTGGGCTAAACTGTACATCACAAGTGTTGTGGACTATATCAACTTATTTTTTGACAGTTCTGATCATAGCTACATTTACCGGTGTAGTAAAGAGTAATAAGGCATAATATGGCTGGATGTCTGGAGAAAGGGTTTGTAAATACCTTTACTTGGAGAGTGAAAGTCTTTGCTGTTTCCCTTTTCAGAGGATTGGACCCAAGACATCCCAACGAATTTATCATGACACTATAATTGCAGCTACTGATAATGCTGATCTGCAAATGTTGTCTTCTTTATTTCACATGGTGGAGTCACAATATGACATAAAAATATCATGAGATTTTTTTACTAAAATACAGAATCAATATTTTCTTGTCTTTCAGTTTCATATAACTACCAATTTCCTCCATTATTTTTTTTTTTTTTTTAAATCGCCACTTGTTAATGAGCAGGGCCACATCCATACCAATTATTCTAGCGAAAGGTGCATGATAAATACATAATTCTGCCAAATTAGCAATGTGATCATTTGCTCAGTTAATTCTGTTTATGTTCAGCGGTGAGTATCTGGAAGATACAAATACAAAAAAATTTAAAAAAGGCCTCAAACCAACAGACAGTTTGAAGCTGGCTGCACATAGAATTGTTGCAGCTGTCTATTTTGGCAATATTTTTCACAATAATTGTTTTCAAACTGTACCCCTTGGATTTAAACTTGCAACCTCTGGAGTTCAACATTTAAAACTTCACCAGTGAAGTGAGGTATGACTGCTAATGCAATTACACTGAATTCAAATGAGGACTAGGGCTAAATTTAGGGTTTAAGACAGCATGTTATACTGTTGGAAGACTGACTATAAAGGATTGTAGAGGGCCAGCAACAATGCACAAGACGACTGTATGATCTATTTGATTTGTAAGTTATCTTATGAACGCAGGGCTACCATTTGTCCCACTTTCAGGGGGACAATACCTAATTCAGGGTCCTGTACCATACCACCATCCTGAGTTAGAATTGACTCCGGGCAGCACAGCATGAATGCATGATTAGAGATACTCGCACTGCAAAATGGGCACTAGAACCATGCAAAGAATGCTCCAGCAGCGTTCTCTACATGCTGTATGATGGGGGCCAGTTAGGAAGCTTTCTCTCAGCCTCATGCCAAGCTGACAGACCCGTCCATTATGGCTGTCCATGCATTTACTGGAGCATTACATAGAAGGAATATTTTTGACAAACAATGTATGAGTGGCCAAATGGAAAGTGCACATTTATATTCATTTATACACTATGTTGTTTTATTTATTTATTAGCAGAATTTCATCTATTTTTCCTGTTCATAGCTGACATGAGTGGAACCATCTGTGGCTGTAACGTATTCATCTCAAGATTTGATGTTTTATGTGCTGGGCATGTTATTTTATATAGCACTGCTGTAACAAATGATTATTCATTTACTATGGCCTTAATGTCAGCTTGAATTAATCTAGCCAATAACTTATGACTCCTCTCATAAACAAAGCATTTTCACCCACAGAGGGGGTATTTATTTTTATTTTAATAAGGCAAGAATGAACACCCTTTGGGCCTATAGATATTAGAAGAAAGGAATCAGGCTTTCCCCCTCTCCTGTTATTATTGAGCTAGTGGGCTTTTGCATTATTAAGTTCTATCATTTTGTTCAGCTTTTCTACTTACCAGGCTTAAATTATATTGACTCGATTCAAAGAATCTTAGCATTTAGAGTGTTTTAACTTGGGGAAGCCATTTAGAGAAGAAACACTAGAGGAAGAGACAATACATTAATTGTAGATGTTATTTAGTGTCCCGAAAGGAACATTTTGGGCACCATAACAACTTAATCACAATTAAGTTGTTAAGGTTCAAGGAGGTCCCATACACCATCTTACTTTAAGGGAGTAAACCATAAATTAAATTATTTAACTTCAAACTTGGAAGACGTTTGCTCTACCCCTCTGCTTCATTTCAAAACTGGTCACTAACTCCCCATTAGAAAAGGGAGAGAAAAAAAGTCATACCTTTTTCACTCTGAGGAGATAGTGAAAACTGTCAAAACTGATTAGTTCACCATCTTTGATCAAGTAGAAGCCCAATCATTTCTTAGACCAAAGCACCACATTGCTGGACATCGGTGTTCAGCATACAGAGGGTTACACGTACAGACTGAGAACCAATGCCAGGACCGTTAGTTCTGCATACATTGGTCCAACAGCAGAAAATGACTGTGACATCTCCTGCCATTTACTGAACCACAATGCAGTTGCTTTGACATATCTTAACTGATCTCCTTCAAGCTTTTGCTGGTCCAGCTGATAACACAATAGCAGCTAGCAATAGGGACACATTACTAAACAATATTAAAAAATATAAGCAACTGTTCAAAAACACTAAACTCTTCACCAAAACAATCAAAAAATCCTAAACAGTTTGTCCTGTTTATGTTAAATACCAACATATTCTAGTCCTACTAAGTGTGAACTGATGCCATCAAGCCCAGGTGGGTCATGGCTAAGAGGATGGATATCATCCCCATATCAGTAATCGCTAAGTTATGATTATAAAGTAAACCAGAGTAGAAATAAATACACAAGTACATTGGCTCTCAGATCCAGGACACTCCCATACATAATCAGATAAACCCTCCTTTGTGCCTGGGAGATAATTGGATCAGAAACTATACTAATCTAATCCAATTATCTCCAAGCACAGAAAAACATGCAATACAACAACACCCCAAAAGTACCCCTAAAACACATGGAAACCCCACAAAAGTCATATCATCTAATAGCCTAGATCTGGGGGACCAACATATCCAAAGAATCACCCAGATCGGTTCAGCGGTTCTGGATTTCCATGGAAGTCATAATTTTGACTGACCATGCACATGGTCCTATGCCCAAAACAGTTCCAGGAAATTAGGGCCAACGGTCAGTCTCTCTTTATGGAGTACAAAAGTACATAAATCACAAACATTTTTAAAGGGCCCATGGTCTTTTGGCAGGAGGCTGTCAAACAGGCCCCTCCAAGAACACGTTGCAGAGGCATTGCTGCCACATCTACTAATTAAAGCTAGATTTTACTTAAATTAATATTTATGAGCAGTTATTTATAGACTAGTTATCAATTCAAAAGATGCATCTTAATTATCTAAAATGTATGTGCAAGAATAGAAAGACAGTAACCAATTGTTCCTAGTGGAAATTCCATAGAACCACTATTGACTCATTCAGAGTTCAACTTTCGGAATCGCTCTACATTCTAAAAGGTAGTTTTGCTAGTAGAATTTCAATATTTGCTATTCATAGTGGATATAAGTGGTATTGAATTCATTACAGGCAAAGTTTCTTGTCACATTACCCACAGTTCATCTCTTACTTTTTTTATTCTTAGTCCATTAGTGATGAAATATATTTGAACTTTTTCAATTTAGATTTATGCAAACATTAGTAAAATCTTCCCAGGAAAGAGCTGAATACGATAAAAGTTATGAAAAGCCTTACATATTTTATTTCTACAGAGTGTTTATTTCATAAAACCTTTTAAAACTGATAAACGCATTTTAAAATAAAGGAATTCATCCGCCATTTCTGCTAAGCATGAATGCATTTCAAGTGATTCATGAACCATTCACGTAATAGGCACTCAGCCTGCAATCCAAATGGGGTAGAGATAAGTCAATCCAACCACATAAAGGTTTCTGGAGACAATGAGAATTAGCAAGCTGTGCATGAGAACTCAGTGCCAGACAGCTGCTGTTCATTTGCATCATGTATTGTAACTAAGCCAACTTTCTCTGTGTCTTTAACTATAAAGGGTCGGAATAGTTAGTCAGCTAATGGTTAAGTCAGCTAATTTAAAAAGACCCCATTTACAATGTAGATCCCCGGATGTTGTAGAAGTACAACTCCCTTGATGCTTTGCGGGCCTTTAGAATGCCTTTACAATGACACAGCATTATGGAAGCTGTAGTTTTAAAACATCTGGGGATCTACCTTTTGGGCACTCCTGTATAGTGGATAGGAAAATAGGTAGTCATAATTTACATAATATCAACATGGTTTAGGCACTGTCAATGTGATTTTGCCTCTGTGAAGTGAAGGGAAACTGTATATCATATAACTCCATTTTTTTTATTTTTGATAGGTGGATTAGGTTTCAAATATAAAATTAAACACAGCCATTGAAGTTCTGTTTTGTGCTCAAAGCAGTGATATATAAAAAAAAAAAAAAGAAAGAAAGAAAATATCTATAGTTTAACAAATACACTATATGTGTGTTTGTTTACATATAACAGAGCTCCCAACTGTCCTGGTTTTGGCAGGACGATCCGTATGTTGGGGTCCTGTCCCACCAACCTGATTTAGTTCCCTGGTGTCCCACATTAGGAAACACCAGGAAACTATCCCCATGCAGGCAGTGCAAGTGCATCATTAGACACACACTTATGCTTTGAAGCAGGCACTATTAACATGCAGAGACATTTCAGCAGCACTGCATGGTCCTGTATTTTGGAGGGCTTGTCTCAGCTAGGCCTGCTCACTATGGGTGTGTTCACTGGTGCAATTTGCAATGCTGTGAGGCAGAGGCGTAACTTGAAACCACAAGGTCCGGTGCAAAAACTGCCCTGGGGCCCCCTCATACATCTCCCATCTCCCTCCAGCCCCTCCATGTGTCACATTCATGCCCTCCAGCATCTCCAAGAGTTTCATTCACGCCCTATGGGGTGAGTGTGGCATTGCTGGGGGGATGAGTATGAAATAAATTTTAGGAGTTCATGTGATAGGGTGAAAGGGGGTGAGTGTGACAGAAGGATGGAGAATAACTGTGAGAGTGCTAGAGAAGGTGAGTGTGATAGGGTGAATATGGCAGAGAGATGGGAGATGAGTATGATATGAGTGACAGGATTGGGGGAGTTATTGTTAGTGTGGCAAGGTGAAGGGGGTGACAGTTACACAGACACACATGCAGATAAACAGACAAACACACACTGACATATATGCTGATACACACCATATAACACATACAGATACATACACGGACACACATGCAGATACACAGACACTTAATGACAAACATTCAGACACACAAAATGACACTCAGACAGAAACAAACAGTGAAACACATACAGATACATAGGCAGACACTGATATATGGATAAACATATAGACATACATGCAGACAAACAGATACATATGCAGACACACACACAAACATACAGAGACAGACACCAATACATACAAACACACAAACAAACAAACACTGAGACATATACATACAAACACAGATACATACACACACTTACATACAGACACACACATTAGGCCGATTAGTTTTGCTTTCAGATCAGGTTCTTATGATGCCCTGACATGAAAAATTGTAAAATAAAAATCCAGCTGGCAGCTCAGTACAAATACAAACGATTATGGTAAAAAAGGGGTACAAAATAGCATAAACATACTCCACTGAAGTACTAATAAATGTCAAACAGTAAATGTTTTTTGCTATTCCTACCATTACACTATTTGCAATTCATGGTTTCATACCTCCATCTGAAACCACTAAGGCGGGGATTAAACCACTGAATGCTGGTATTACTAGAGCTTGTATGAAGCTCTTTTACATGTGAGTGGACATTTTTTTACACCTGGTTCTTGGATATTTAACACCCATCTGCACGACTGCACTATTGGTCCCTGATAGTCCTCTTCTTCTTTCTTTCATTTGACCACTGAGGATTGCAAGATCACCACAAAGATCAAGATTTCAATTAAGTGGTCTGGCAAAATAAAGCATTGCAGTTTTGTAGACACTGCCATATTTCCTTTGCAGTGATACACTCACCTCTTCAAAATAGTCATTAGTGGTGCTTCCTTTGCAACAACTAAGTGAAAATTGGCCTTGTAACCATTAAATTCAATGCTTTACTATAAAAAGTATTTGACTGCATGCACATCTCGTCCTCAATACTTCTCAGTTATGATTGGATTGGACAATCAGCGAGGAAGCGATGCATCAGTTATGATGTTGCAGGAGTCGAAGTGGGCAACAGCACTGAGGATGTCTTGGCACTGAAAAAAAGGTAAGTTCATGGTTTTTTTTTGCTATTTTTTTTTTATGCATAGGGGGATGAATTTAATTAGGACTAGGGCACTATATAGCTATGAATAAAGATGTATATTCCTAATGCTATAGTGTTCCTTTAAGCACCAATACTTCTGTGATAATAAAGCATGCGTAACCCTTTGAGTGCTTTGAGTAAAGCACAGAACTAGGTTCAGCTTTAATGTATAAGGTACTTATTTAATGTATAAGGTACTAGGCATATAACAATTATACCTTTAAATAATGTACTAATGTACTTATCAGGTTATAATGAAAATAAAATAATTTCCTGGTATATTTTAATGAGATATTTACAGGGTTTGGCTTTTATACTAAAAGCAGAACTAACATCATTACTTATTCAGATCTGTAGGGAACAAAATGGCATAAAGCTACAGACTTAAATATTCCTCTGCAGTACCACTTACTATTAAACTTTAACATGATAGTTAAAAGAAGCAAGATAATGTCAAGACATTTTAAGAATTAGGATAAACTGCTTTTAGATTTGCTCGAGTTATTGTGAGTGCTTTCTTTTTATCTCGCGCAAAACTTTCTTATAAAATTACATAAAAAATAAATTAAAGTAGGATAATAAAGTATTGCTGGAGAGAAGGCTTGCTTAATTTATAGAGCTGCCTTGGGCCACAGGCTGCCAACAGTTATCCATACAATGAATGCCTTACGTTCCAAAGCTTGCAGTCTTAATGCTTCTAAGTGCCTGATGAAAGACTAGTCATCTTCTCGCTTGTGTTCTATAATTTATCTTCTTTAAAAAAAAAAAAAAGGACAGGAATACTTTGACACGATTGACGCAACAATTAGTATACTATACCCGGGGCCTACATCTAGGCCTTCGAAACCATCCAAAAGTCTGCTACAATGGCTTTTTGACACTGCTTGTTGAGATCTTTATCACTCAGTCCCTGCTATGATAATTAATGTTTAATGAAAAACAGCTAAAGAATACATGACATGAATACAAACAGTAAACGTATCTTGTGCTCACTCCTTCAAAAACATGTGACAACAAAAGCCATCCTTAGGGACAATGAGGCAGACATGTTTTGCTGCAGTAGTAATATAAAAGAAAATCTGAACTCTCATTATAGATGAGGTACGAGTTCCATTATAAATCATATTAATGTTTAGAAACAGAAGAATGAAAGCCTGCAGCCCGAGTTTTTCTTTTGCGAATTTGTAATTATAAAGTAATCAATTCCCCTTGACATGCTTTTAATTCTAGCTAATCAGCCAACAGTTTTCAAATGGAAAGGCGATATTTTGCTTGAGATATCTAATTAATAACCACTCTTGTTTACAAAGCTCTATCTGTTTAGATCTGACTGTCCTTGATGTTACATTTCAACCTTCATCTCCTTTGTATAAAGATATGCCTACATCCCATGGCAATTATTGAGATAGAAAGACCCAGAGGCAAATATCATATTATTATTGAACAAAGTAAACAAGAACTAATGCAAACAACAGTATCTCAAGTAAGATTAAGACCACAGTGGAAAGGTACATTCACATCTCCAAGGTGAACAAGGTTAACTTATTGTCAATGACCTAATTAATCCTTTAACTCAGAGAAAGAAAAGAATGAAACAATGAGTCGACTATTCTCATACAATACCAGACGTATCATTATCTTTGGGGTCAGTGTTTTATTGCTTATATATATATATAAATATACATAATTTTGTAATATATATATATATATATATATATATATATCTCCAAGAGAGCTGCACTCACCTGAACATGCATACATTATAGGGTGCTCCTAGGGCCAAAATATACAGCATACAAAATCTGAGGAGTGAGTAGGACACGCTGAATCCTCCCTGTGTGACGTGACACTGCCTTTCGGCAGCAATCCTGAGTGCCTGGACCTAATTTATCTTATCTACTAAACTAGGTTTTGGCCCTGATAAGCACCTGGATTCCTAAGTGTGAGTGCGGTATCCTCCGTTTGTGAATTACCACACAGGGCTGAGGACGGAAGAGTCAAACAGAGGACTGGGGGGGTGGCAAAGAGGTGGACAGAAGGGATGGGACACAGAGGAGCTGGGAGGGATGATAAAGATGCACAGATGGACTGGGGAGAGAAGAGAGACAAACAGAGTGGCAGGGGGAGAGAAAGAGCCCTACAAAAGTGCTAGGGGGAAGTGACATACATAGAGACTGGGGAAAGGGAAAAGGAAACACACAAAGGGGTTGGAGGACAAAGAGACAAAGGGTCTGGGACAGAGAAATAGACACACAAAGGGGCTCAGGAGGACAAAGAGACACACACAAGGGGCTGAGGGGCAAAGGGATACACAGAGGGTCTGGGAAGTGAAAGAGACACACAAAGGGGCTGGGGGAAAGACACACAGATGGACTGTGGGGAGAAAGAGACACAGAGGGGCTGAGGAAGGGGAAAAGAGTTTGGGCAAGAAAGAGACACACAAACTTGACAATTTCTGATTTTTTAGGTGGGGCGCAAAATAGGTTGCAAAATAGTCTTGCTCCAACCTTGACCATAACCTACCTTTCTTGGTTCACCAGATAAGGCTGCATACATCGACCAGCCAAGACTTCCCACTATACTTGCTGTAGTATACAATGCACTTTAGGTTTTCCAGTTGCTCAGTTCTTCCTCTTGACAGACAATGGCAATGTGCTTTCATTGTGCATTGCAGATATGAATTGTACACATCTTTCTTATCTGTGAACAGAGGGGCCAGCACCTCATCTTGGCATGGAGCCTCTACTGTGTCTGCAGATTGTCATTGTTTGGGTGAAACCTTATGCTAGAGTTTTGAAAAAAACAATTTTTTAAATAAATCAACACTTGTGTGTATTCTAATGATCAACCCATAGACAATAAACCTTATTTAACATGGGAAAACTCAGTTTCCACACATTCTTGCCATTTGTGCCCACAAAATCAGGGAATCCTGGAGAGTCAATGCTTCCCTTGATGAATCAAAAATGCCCATGTATTGCCATTAGTGGATTAACATTATTTGTAATCCGATGCCATATCGTGAGCTCTTTGATGGAATATATTGTTTGGAAGTAAACCTTTAAATTTTATTTCAACACAAATATTTTGTTCTGGGATATAATTTTTGGAAAATTTGTCAGACAGGAATGTTCTCTGGTACTACTACTATTTTAATTTACTGTTTTATTAAAGGAATATTGGCTACCTTAATTTGAGATTGTGCCAGTTACCTTTTATTATTTTTATTGCAATTTGTTTTATTTTACCAACCTGACTTCCTGTCTACAGTTGCAGAAAAGAAATCACTAAAGAATCCTAAATGGGGATTATACCACTTATGCCCTATACATTGAGCAGTTTTTTTTCCTAGAGTACAATACCTCTTAACCATTCCTAATTGGTTTTATACAGAGAACACGATTGCTCCTTGTCTTTTGGGTTACTACACTGCTGAGATATCTGCTGAAAGTATTCTCACCAACATCCTAACAGTGGGGGATCTACAGCACTTAATGTGATTACACCAGAGCTTGTATTAGCTCTATCAAATGTGAGTAAGACCATAAAGATCTGCTGTGACATACTACCCCATTGGAGTTTTTCTCTGTTTTTCTTTTTATGTTAACGCGGATCCTAAGCCACTTTTGATTCCTTTATTTTTACAAGACAAGAATACTATAAAGGATTTGTGTTGTTTTACCAGCTGTACCTCAAAGTTTAGACTTTTTTATGATTTGTTATTATTTGCACTTGGACTTTTTATTACTGTTTTAAATATGAGAATTTTTAGAAGCAACCTTACTCTGTTTTTCAGGAATTGGATATAGGGGCTGATTATTGTAGAGCCTGTCAAACAATGGGTCATTTATAGGTGGACATAGGAAGTTATCATTAAAATGGAGGAATCACTGCATTTGCTCTTAGTGACCCCTCTTCATTAATACTGGGAAAAATGGGTTAATCAAGAAGAGGTGCTTGTGTCAGTAGAACCTGATACTTGACTTTTTCACAATACCTTTTAGGGTTAGTGTCCAAAATGTTTTAAGTTCTGCGACATTAGTGGGGTGCCACATTTTTTCTACTGTAATGTGTCCCCAGATGTCAATTAGCTCAAGTATGTTGTTCACATATATCAACATAAAGAGGCACTGTGGGGCGTCTTAGGTTCCTTTTTGTATATTGTGGTGGTTCACCATTTCTGGAGCACTCACTTAGGGGTTCAATGTCAGGCACTGTCATAGTGTTACTGTCTGCAAGAGTGTCACTATACGAGCTTGACAGAATGGAATACGCCTCCTCTTTAATTTAATAGCATCACTTAGGGGGTGCTTAATACCCAATACCATGCTCACAGCCAATTCCTACTTCCACCCACTTAAAAAAACACTCCATTTCCTGTGCTCCATGAAATTTTCCCACAATTCTCACCCTTTCACTGTTTTCGAATTGTTCCCTTCGCATTGTGTAATTTAGACTAGTGAATTTTCAGAATTTTGTCCTAACAAAATCAATACAATCTGTCTCTATGTGTTAGACAAAATTAGGGCATTTTGTTTGGGTTGGAATTTTTATCAAATTAATGAAATGCCGATCCGAGTCGTACCCCAGCTGTATCTTGCAGCTGTTCAGCAGATAACCCCTAATTCCCACAAGAACGGTTCGGCAAACTTGTTAAATTCTTCTCTACATCTTCCCCTATCATCTCTGTTCCCCTACCATCCCTGCCCCCCTCCCTCCACCAAATCTGCTTGCAGGCAGAGGGAGCGCAGAAATCACTTGTCAGTCTGACAACTGATTTTTGCACTCCAGGTGTGGGCCGGCTTCGCTAACATTTCGGCAAATTTGTTAAATTCTTCTCTCCATGTTCCCCTACCATCCCTGTCCCCCTCCCAACCATGTCCCCTTGCCCCTTCTCTCCATGTCCCCCTACTGTTCCTGTCCCCCTCCCATCCATGTCCCCTTACCCTTTCTCTCCATGTCCCCATACTATTCCTGTCACCTTCTTTCCATGTCCCCCCTCTCTACCTTCTGCCCCAAACAGCAGGCAGCCTGTCACTCATAGAGCCGGTGCCATAGATGAAGGTAGTGCCGGCTCTGCTCAATTTTCCCAGTATTCCAAGTTCTTTTGACTCTCATGTCACATGCCTCTATAGATGCCACCCTCCCTTCTGTTTACCTGTCCAGGCAGGGGAGGGAGACCTCTTCATGCCCAGCGGCGCACTCTGCCTCCTTCACATTGAGTGCCAGGTAGTCACATGACACCTTGTGCAAAGCGGGAGGGGGGAGGTGCTTCCCCAGCCTGCTTAGTCTGTGCCCTTATGGAGCTGCAAGCTGATTGCAGGCAGAGGGAGCGCAGAAATCCCTTGTCAGTCTGACAACTAATTTTTGCGCTCCAGCTTGGGGCCGGCTTCGATAATGGTTCGGCGAACTTGTTAAATGTTAGTAACAGGTTTGTACGAACCGGTGCGAACCGGCTGAATCCCATCACTGACCATGGGGCTTTTGCCTAGAAAAAGGGTTCTTTTTTTGTTGAGGTGGGTGAGGTGGGACTATAGCAAGACGTTGTCCTATTGTCTAGTCTAGAAAACTTCTAGACTAGTTCAAAGTGAATGCCCTGTCACTCCTTTAAATCTTCCATGTGGACCCCAGCTCTTGGTATTGTCTATCCCCACCCCATCCTTCCTTCTAACTAAAGTGCTCCATTCACACTAGTTGTAATGTAATTAAACTTTGTAGTGTAATTGGTTGCTATCCCAAGTCATACTGCTATTGGTTGGGAAGGACCTAAGATGGAGGACCTGAAGTGGAACTTTGTGTGCCACTGTAACCCTATTTTATGTAAGTGAGGCTGTTGGGGTTATAAATAGATGTGTTGTTTTCAATAAACTTGTGTAGTGTAGTGGTTGTGTTGCCTAGAATCTACATGTGCCATCCCCTAGTTTTCTAAAATGAATCTATATACCAGGTGACACATCAAGAGCAAACAATAAAATAAATAGCCACAATAAAGTGCTAATATGACATTAATATTACTGTGTAAAACGGAATGCAAAATACAGATTTGTGTTCCTTACATTATAGAATCCCTTTAATTCCTTCAGAGCTATTATATCCTGTATATTCAAATTTAAAATGTTTTTTTTCTTAATTTATTAAAATCATTCAAAATGACTTTTCCAAAAATTTCTATACTCCCTTTTTAAAAGGTCTACAGAAAAATGTGTATTTATTATTCTAGTTGAAATGTATAGGCATTTAAATCTGGTGGTTCTGCGGGATGGTTTAAAGATTTTTTCAGTCACTTTTCCACCATATTTTGAGAACATCAAGAAAAGCTTAAAAAGGGTTAAAATTCCTAAGAAGTGCAATTTTCAATCCTTTGTTTAACCCCTTAGGAACCAAACTTCTGTAATAAAAGGGAATCATGACATGTCACACATGTCATGTGTCCTTAAGGGGTTAAAACAAAGCTCATCATACTTTACAATATATGAGGATAAATTATTTATACCCATCGGATGGATTTCCTTTCCCTTTTGTTTCCTATGTAAATGCTTTCCATGTCTGCATCCCCAAAATCTATATTCCAAGTTCTTTTGACTCTCATGTCACATGCCTCTATCAAAAAAAAATAAAAATTAAACAATCTGCCCTGGGCTTTGCACTTGCGAGTGGTACTATACTCTATATTCCTTTTGGTTATTTAGTTCCATATTTCTAATTTTACCATACAGTTAGCACTACGTATTAAACTTTGTATTTATAGACAAGAAGTATTATATTATGAAGCATTTCAGAAGGATTATAGGTGTATCCAAAATTTCTTGCGCACTATATTTGTGAGTTTTTTATCCCCCAGGTTTATGTCAAACAATTTCTGCCATAATTAGTTTGACACAATTAAAGCGCTCTCAGCTGCATTGATAATGTGGAAATTACAAATTCACGTTACCAATGTTAATTTTGACCAACCTGGGTATATCCAGCATCCTCAGGCCATCATGCTATCCAGGTTGAATGAAACTGACATTCATAAATCCTGAATATATAACGTCAGATTAGAATTTGGAAAAGTGTGTTGCATGCTGAATTAATATTATCTTAAAGGGACACTGCACACCCTTAAAGCACTTAAGCTTACTGAAGTGCTTTATGTGTAAAGAGTGTGTGTTTTTATTTTACAAATAAAACATATTTCAATAGAAATTGAACTTTGTTACATTCCCTCCCCTGAAATTAACATTGCTACACTCCCGCACAACCCCCCTTTACCCCAGTTGTCAATCAGATAACCCATTTTAGTACTTCTTGGTTGTTTAACTCAGTGGAGCTAATTTCGAGAGCAGGGCTGTCCAACCTTAGGTAATCCAAGGGCCGCATTAAAATGCAAGATTTATCCAGGGGCCTCATGCAAAGTTATTGCACCCCTCACACACATTGCACCCCTGATAAAAACTACATTCCTCAAATATTGCACACCTCATACACACTGCATCTCATTTAGACTCTAAAGGGGATGCAGTGCATAGGAGCTATGTAGTGGGTATGAGGAGTGTAGCATGTCTTAGAGGTGCAATGTGAATCTGAGGAGTGCAGTGTGTGTGAGAGGTTCAATGTATGTGTGAGAGAGGTGCAATGTGTTTGAGGGGTGCAGTGTGTGTGAGAGATGCGCAATGTGTTTGTGAGGGGTGCAGTGTGTGTGTGAAAGGTGCAGTGTGTGTGAGTGGTGTAGTGTGTGTGTGTGAAAGAGGTGCAATGTGTGTGAGGAGTGCAGCATGTGTGTGTGTGAGGGGTGCAGTGTGTGTGAGGGATGCAGTGTGTGTGAGGGGTGATGTGTATGTGCGTGAGGGGTGCGATGTGTGTGAGGGGTGCAGTGTCTGTTGAGAGGTGCATGTGTCTGTTGAGAGGTACGGTGTGCGTGTGTGCGGTGTGCATGTGTGAGGCATACAGTGTGTGTGAGGGGTACAGTGTGTGTGTGTATGTGAGAGGGGTGCAGTGTGTATGTTGAGGGGTGAAGTGTGCATGTGTGAGGCGTGCAATGTGTGTGTGAGGGGTGCAGTGTGTGTGTATGTGAGAGGGGTGCTGTGTGTGTGTGAAAGTGGCGCAATGTGTGTGTGTGAAAGTGGTGCAGTGTGTGTGAGAGTGGTGCAGTGTGTGTGAGAGTGGCGCGGTGTGTGTGTGAGGGGTGCAGTATGTGTGTTAAGGGTGCAATGTGTGTGTGAGAGGTTCCACATATGTGTGAGAGAGGGGTGCTATGTGTGTGAGAGTGGCGCAGTGTGTGTGTGAGGGGTGCAGTATGTGTGTTAAGGGTGCAATGTGTGTGTGAGAGGTTCCACATATGTGTGAGAGAGGGGTGCTATGTGTGTGTGAGGGTGCAGTGTGTGTGTGAGGAGTGCAGTGTCTGTGAGGGTTGCATTGTGTGTGAGAGGTTCTATGTATGTGTGAGAGAGGTGCAATGTGTGTAAGGGGTGCAGTGTATGTGAGAGAAGTGCAATGTTTCTGTGAGGGATGCAGTCTGTGTGTGAGTGGTGCAGTGTGTGTCTGTGAGGGATGCAGTCTGTGTGTATCTGTGAGAGGTTCCATGTATATGTAAGAGAGGTGCAATGATCCTATCCTGACAACCAAGATATTCTGTTTTATTACTTCAATACCTGTTTCTCACCACTAGTGGCCACCCTAGAGACTAGACAAACCTCAGTTACTCTCACCTGCATAGCATAATGATTATATCTGCTATAAAAGGCCACATCTGACTAAACCAAACTGCCTTCACAATGAGAGTAGTTATTATTCTGAACCTGACAAGTCTTCTGCTCCAGGCTCATACAGAGAAATCCTGCTCAAATCTGATTTACTTTGAACCATCTTGATCTACTCATCAAACTTGCTTGTTTCCAGTCTACGCTTCTCAAAGAAACTTGGTAAAACAAAACCTGATCACAAATATCACACTGCTTTAATTCTTACTGGCCTATTAATACCAATTTACCTTATTGTTTTTGTTCTATTGGACATTAAACCGGATCCATCACAACTTACCTGGATAATACAGATTATCCATACTTGATTCCTTCTATCCTGAGTAAACTTGCTGCAATTATCTATAACTGCCTTCAACCAAAGGACTCTGATTTACTAAATGTCTATTTAACCCGATGCAATTATACTTTCATATTCTGTTTATCTCTATTCTATTATATATTGTTTGCCTCTTGCCTATTATTTCTCTTATAGGTTTTTCATCTTGTTACTCCTGATAAGCTACTTGGGGCATATTGCCTTACTTGTTATTTCTATAACCACTCTTTCTTTCAACCCATAATCCCGTTTGTAGGTTCTCGTTCTTCCTCCTAACCTATTATTCCACGTATAGGTTTTCCTCTTACCATTATACTTACCTGTAATCCCATTTAAAGGTTCTGTTTTCTCCCTCTGTCTTTATTGTTCCTTTTCCCTCTTTATCTTGTTACTCTTATTGTTTCCTTGTCTAAACATATCAAAGATTCAAAATAAAGAACCTCAAGTCAACCCCGGCATAAGTCTCCTCTCTGACCTGCTCAGAAACCTGACTGTATGTGTGAGGGGTGCAGTGTGTTTGTGTAAAGGGTGCAGTGTATGACTGTTAAATGGTAGAGGGCCTGTATATTGTGTGGGTGGTCTTGGAGCCATTATGTATATTATTGATAATTTCCTACCTTTTTCTCAGGGACAGGGGTCACTGCAAGTCCTGATGGCTGAAGGCAGAATTCAGTCTTCTTGTGAGCTCTTCATAGCATTGCCATGGTAACCCATGGCAATGTTCCGAATAGTACAGGCCGCGGCCTAGTGGAAGTAACATTCGGCCCCACTGCTTCCATACTCCCTTCCTGGCTTCTGCAGACAAGTGCCATTGGGCCGGTGAGGGAGATCTTTGATCTCCCCATTGGCCTGCGAAGGAACAAAGCAGGGCTGTGAGCTGTGTATTAGACACCTATACTCTAGAGGCGGGCAATTGTTTCAAGCACCTGCCTTGCAAAGACTTTTCTCAATGAGCTGCATTGGCTAGTCTGTAATTGGACAACCACAGAAAGTCTGGCCTGGGGAAGAAATGAAGGGCTTGCAAAGACTTCAGACCAGAGATCTGCAGCTTTTCCAGCTGTTATTAGATACACCACCAATTACAAAAAGCATAATTAAATGCATGCACAGGGGTATATCTACTAACAGAGATTTTAATGTGTTTGCACTTGGGCTATCGAGTGTCCGGTTAACAAACCAAACAGGATTAAACCTGCTGCAAGTACTGACACAATGCAAACTAAAATTACCAAAAAGACTTTTAACTAAAATCATACATTTCTTTTATGCTCATACACATCAGGATGGAATTAAGGTTGTTGGAATGTTAGTTTGTACCCTTCACTGGTCTCCACTGTGGTATAGAGAATTTGTGTAAACACTAACCACCAAAAGAACTTTAGCTTAATAAAGCAATATTGATGTCTGGATCATGCCCCTGCAATGCAACACCATTTGGCTATGACTTTCAAGCCACCCTACACATTTTGTCCTACATTTTGAAAGAGTTTAAATTCTTTAGCATCTCTTATGTGCAATGTATTTTCTATTTCACTGTTAATTGATGACTAGAGCCTACAGCAGCCTACTGAGTGATTAAGATTAATTAACAGAGTAAGAGATAAAAACTTTAATTAAAAACAGCATGTATACAGTGTGTGAAGAAACTTAGTTTATCAATATTCATATTTTTTTTAACCAGATATAATATACTGTATAACAAAGTTCACTTTTTAATGCATGCTACAATTGTGCTAAATTCACTGAAAATTGCATTTGGCTTACCACAGCACAACACCTGGAGACTTGACCACCTATAGTTTGTATCATGTTTGCACAAACCTTGAGAATAGATCACATCCCCTATACACATGATTTAATTTTGAATGGGCTTAAAATCAACTAATAGCATGATGTGTCTTCCTTTTTACTTTTCTTCCTCCTAGGACAAAATCAAATTGGGCGAAAACACTTCTCATATTTTTTGGTTTCATTGGTGGGTGATGACAGCAGAGAAAGTAAACACATTATACTCACAAACACATTATACTAATTGTGTTGCAATAAACTGTAATAAACCAACATATAAAATTGACGTAATTATTTGTTAGGGTTGACCAGGGTTACATGGATACTGTAACCTGCATTTCACTGGTCAATTATCTGCCATTTAAGAGTTAAATAATGTTGTTAATGTAGCTCCAGCCACACATCCTCTGACTACTACTCACTTGGCCTCCATAATAAAATAATTTCAGATCTAACAGAAGAGTGCTTACTTTAGAAGTTGTTATCTCTTACTCTGTTAATTAATCTTAATCACTCAGTAGGCTGCTGTAGGCTCTAGCCATCAATTAACAGTGAAATAGGAAATACATTGCACGTAAGAGAAGCTAAATAATTTAAACTCTTTTTCAAAATGTAGGACAAAATGTGTAGGGGGGCTTGCAAGTCATAGCCAAATGGTGTTGCATTGCAGGGGCATGACCCAAACTTCAATATTGCTTTATTAAGCTAAAGTTCTTTTGGTGGTTAGTGTTTACACAAATTCTCTATACCACAGTGGAGACCAGTGAAGGGTCCAAACTAACATTCCAAAAAAACCTTAATTCCATCCTAATGGGTACCCACAGAATCAGAGAACTTAGCCATTACAGAGATATTTTAAGGATTCTGTGACACTACTGTGCGCAGACTATGGTCTTCCTCAATCTCAACTTAATACAAGCAACAATTACAGTAAAAAAAGTCATGAATGTTATCCCAGGACTGCCATTTCCTTAAAATTTCTACTTACACAATATTAAATGGGGGTCCATAAAATAAAAATTAAAAAAAAATTGCTAGAATGAAATTGTAGTTTTTTTTATTATAAATGGAGGTGCTCATAATGGCAAGGTACCATTAGTGGAAAGAAGAGTTGTAAAATGGATGAGAGGCTGTGAATAAAGTATAAAAGGATAGTGCGATTTCATAAAGGGGGATGAAATTAAACAGATTTATTTTTGATTACGTTTATTTTGATTACCTGTATTTGTAAAAGTATCCTAATGTAAAATGTTGCTGATTGCTCCAAGTACCTGATGTTGTGTCAGAATATATTGTTGTGTGTTAACATGTTCCTGCAATGTTTGTCCCTATGTTTGATGTTATGTTGATCCAGCATTGAATAGGAAGGACTCAATTGACGTTAGTGTTAATGTAAGGGTTAGTATTAGGGATAGGGTGAGGGATATGGTTTGGCTTAGAGTTAGGTTAACATAAGATGCACGATATGATGCTGGGCTGATGATGTATAACATATTTTCGCAACATTTTGATGCAGCTGACATTTTTTCATTTTATTTTGCTCTTTTGATGCTCAGCATCATTTCAGCAGTAAAAGAATTTGTAAAGTGGGAGCTGAGAATAGTATGCCATAGTCAAATTCAGGAGCTGAAAAAACACTTGTGCTGTGCTCCTGCACAGCAACAGCGTTTCAGCCAATCAGGTAATCAGGAGAGTCGTGCTGAGCACGGGAATCCTGATTACCTCAGATTTTTAAAATGGCATCATTGATGAAGGACTCCATATCTGTCTGCCACAGATTTAGTGGATGCCTCTCTTAGAGGCAGCCCCACCAATGTTTTGGAAGGATATTTCGTCAGACAAATGGGTTGTAAATATTTTCCAAAGGGGTTTACAACTACCCCTTTTAAGGTTCCCAGTTCAGAGGTTTTCATCCGGCATAGAGGTGAACCCAGTGCTGGATGCTTCCCTTTCCCTAGCTTTAAATCAAGGGACAATAGCGTTGGCAGACATGTCTATTACAGGACGGGGCAGTCCGTTGTTCCCAATCCCAAAATCAGATGGTTCCTGGAGACCAGTTCTAAATGTGAGGTCTTTGAACACTTTCATAAAAAGAAAAAGGTTCAGGATGGAGGGTGTAACGGACCGTTTTGCCCAAAAGAGGTTAAAAACCATTTAGGCGATATTCCCCTTTTTCAGCTGCACAGACAGCTACTGCAAGCACCAATCTCCTGAACTGCAAACCCACGAATTCACCAACTCCCGAACTGCAACCAAAGGAATACTCGAAACTCCCGAACTGGAGACACACGAATAGCTGCTAGCAGACGAACAGGAAAAGCCCCCAAGCGGCTGGCAATCAGTCTCTAACAGCATACAGTAATTCCTCCCCCAATAATGAGACGACACTTCACTTTGAGGGTTAAGCAGGAACTCTCTGTAATGGCCACACACTGGCTTTTATGCAAGTCCCCATGCAAGGGGACATCCCACAGGGTGGGACACAGTACAACCAATCATTACAGGGGAACCGTAAAACACACCCACAATTACATCACAATCCCTCCTCTCTGTCCTGGAGATAATTGTGAAGTAATCAAATTATCTCCAAGGACAGAGGCAAAACTCCATTAACCACATGGCAGACAAAGGACAATAAAAGACATAAAATTGCATACAGTTACATTTATTCCATAAAACATAGACATTCTACCTATCCCCAGATAGCTTAGATCTGAGTGCACATTACTACCGAATGGCGCTCAGATCACATACATACAGTTCAATCGCCATGGAGCCAAAGTCTTTCATACAGTCTTTCAGTATACGGCTGGGCTCCATGGCATAGCTATCTGAGGTAGCATGGCTTTAACAGTCCGCAGAAAGGCACGAATAAACCTTTCTGCCGCTAAAATAAAAGTTTAAAATGCAGGACCATAGTCTAAAGGGAGCATGCGAGCAACCAGGCTTCTCCAGTGTACAGTGGCGAGGTTGGTTTCGCCACAGAGGGTTTATCAGATCTTCCAGGCTTAGTACAGAAAAAAAATTCTGCATAAAGTTAGACCTAAAAGATGCCTTCCATTCAGTTCCTATAGCCAAGAAACTCAGACGTTTCGGTGGAAAGAAAAAGTGTGGCAGTGGACTGTTATGGTGTTTGCAAAACAAGGAGTAGAGTCAGCGCTAATCTTTGTTTGCATAATCTGACTTGTCTCGAAAATATTTTGTTACTTTGATGTGTTTGGTATCAGTTTCAATTTTTTCAATTTTACTTTGGATGAGAATGGAATTTTGTTTGTAAACTTTTGTTTCAAGGAGTGGTAACAATTGCTCTTTAAGATCGTTGATTTGTGAGTCTAATAGTGATAATTTTTTACTTTTTTCACTATAAGTGTTTCTATTAGACCAAAAGTACACATTTCAAGCTTATTGTATCATTCCTCCATGAACCCAATATCATCTTGGTCTGAGGTTGGGGATTTGAATAATCTCAGACCTCTTGGTGTGATACGTTCATCAATGTATTTTTTTAGGGTTGCAATTTCCCATTTAAGTTTAATTTCTGTACTTAAAATTCTTTCTAGTTTTGTAAATAGTTCTTGTTGGCTAGAACTATTCTGTCTTAAAAAGACAGGACTGTTAGTTTCTGTGTTAAATACACTATTAATATCAATAGTATAATTGTTTCTAAATTCGAATATAGACATAATGAAAAGAAAAGCTGCAAACTCAAGAGGGAAAACAGAGATAACAAAACAAGGAGTAGAGTCAGCGCTAATCAGGAAGGCAGCAGTCCCAAACAAGGACTCCCTCTAATGTCCCTGGAAATAAATAGACAAAGCAAGAAAATGGGGGATGGGTCTGCGCCACTGTGCACAACAGATAATGATATTAAGTCCAATAGGATCTATATCGTTGTATCCAAAGTTCTACTTTATACGATATCCAGAAGATGTCAATGACGTGGAGGATAATCCAAATATATAAAAATAGAAGAGTTCTTACTTACAGTTGACAGAGCTTAATCCAGCTCTGGTGTGAATGGCTTACAGCGGTATTATCCCCGCTTGCAGGATATAAGGCAAGTGTCCTCTTCTATGTAGTGGCAGGTAACCAAGTTGGAAATAAAAATGGAAACAATAATGGTGCAGTATGTTCCACACATGCAATAAAAGATATAAAATATAAAAGATACACTCACATTCGGTAGAGCTTCAGCTAGCTCTAGTTTGTTAGGCGTACAGCGGTATAATCCCCGCTTGTAGGATATGGGATGAGTGATCTTGACGCGAATATCAGTAGCTCGGAGAGAAGATAAAAAAAGCGATCGCATGTATCTCTAGTCTTGCCTTGTTCTCCTAGTTTTGTCTTGTTTTCATGCATGGTGCCTTGCTTCAGTACTGGATACACTCCTGCTGCAGAGCCTCCCTATTCAGCTCCTGGGAGGTCTGCTTAATTCCAAGTTCCTGGGATCCGCATAAGCTGAATCAGGGTTCTGGTATGTGGCTGCACAAACACTGGTGCTCAACACCAGGGGGCGTGCGGTTACCCTGCACCAGACTCTGCTAATCCACTTCCACACTGTGACTCCTACTCTGAACATCAGGCATACATGGGTCCAGGTCCACGCACCTCCGCCCCCACACAGTGTCTGGGTCCCGGGCATCGGACCGCATCACCCTGACACTGCTGCGTTTAGAAATGATATCAATCAATTATTGATTACATCAAGGAATCCCTTTAGTCCACCCAAGGTTAATACAATTAGAGGTTGGATACTTTCTGCCATGTATTTGGCTGGTATTGATGTTCCTGTGTTCAAAGGCCACTCAATTATGGGTGCCTCAGCTACTAAAGCAGTCACAAAGGGCCTTCCCCTCCCTATCATCTTGAAAGCTGCATGGTGGTTGTCCAGTAAAACCTTTGTTAAATTTTACTCAAGGCCATTAGAAGGTGAACGTCCTTAAGTTTCGCAGGACCACCACCAGGTATGTGCGATTCTACTCACTAGCTTTGTTAGGTGGTTATGCTTCCCAGAGTACAAATCAGAGTTTTCAGGAATCTATGATCTGCAAACTTTCTTTGTCTTAGTAATGAGCATAACCACCTAGCAATAGCGCGCGTCCAATTCTCCCCTAGGGTAAGGGTTTTGCCACCTGGTGGTAGATTGTTTTTCTTTACATAAGGTTATCTTGTGGTTATTCAGCCTATTTCTAACTGTTTTCTGTTTTTTTTACAAACTATAGCCATACTCCAAGACAAGACCAACAAACCAAGGATCCACCTAAGTAGGAAGATTGGATGCTAGTAGTATGTGCAATAGGAAATTCTCATGGGCTCACTGCCTAAAGAACCTGCCTTCAGAGACTTGTTACAATGTCTTATTTTTTTTACAGAATTTATTTTGTTGCAATTTAGGATGTTCTGGTTTCAGTGTCCATTTGATACTTTCTTAAGCTTATACATTGTTGCCTTATCTGTTGAGCTGTGTGCACAATACATAGTTTTCAAATCCATCTCATATATCTTTACGACTTATTCAATATTTCTTTGTTCCCCTTTACTATTGGGTCCTTTAATTCTTTTTTTGTTTAGATGTTTAATTAAGTTTCTCTACCCTTTGGATAATATATATATATTCTCAGTGCTTCGTGGGATGAGCTAACAATCCGCAGTTTCCCAATTTTAAAAATCTGAGGTAATCATGAATTCCGCGCTCAGCACGGCCTACTGATTACCTGATTGGCTGAAAGGCTATTGCTGTGCAGGAGCACAGCTCAAGCATTTTTTTTAGCTCTGGCATTTGACTCCGGGAGGCTGCCGCATACTCACTAGCTTTGCCTGGTGGTTATGCTCATCCCTAAGACAAAGAAAGTTTGCAGATCATAGATTCCTACACACTCCAATGAAGTAATACTTCCAACAAAAATATAGTTGGTGCTCAAGAGCAGAACTTTTTTTATCATGCTGCTACCTCACCCCAAGTATATTGTCACTCAACTATACTTAAAAAACATAAATAGAAAAACAGAAAAGGGTGATAAGCGCACACATAGAGAATTAAAGGAGCAGATACCTTGTATATTGGCCTCTTTCTATAGTGTATAACACAAAGTATCCTTTTACATAAGATTTTTTTTTTTTTTTTTTGCATAGTATTTTTTATTGAGTTTAGAATAATAGTAACAGATGCACACAGTTGTACAGTTGCAGAATATCAATTACATTTCACTTTATATACCTTTAGGAAGTGTTCCACACTTCGCCTAGCGTTTGGGATCCCCAACATCTTGTCGGAGAGGCCAATTACAACATCTAAGTATCATAACATTTTAACGTAGTGACCTGCATCTGCACCGGTGCTATTGACAACTAACCCAGTCTTGCAACTAGGTATCACCATATTATTGTAGG
This sequence comes from Pelobates cultripes, assembly GCA_933207985.1. Taxonomy (NCBI): domain Eukaryota; kingdom Metazoa; phylum Chordata; class Amphibia; order Anura; family Pelobatidae; genus Pelobates; species Pelobates cultripes. The sequence goes on from OW240916.1 coordinate 99,567,029, forward strand.
GGGGGGAGTGGATGGGGGAGGTAGGTGGGGGGGGGAAGGTCGGTTCGGAACGTCGGGAAGTATTTCCAAATATTAACTGGTGGTATGACTACCATCATGTGTGGCATTTTGTCGCCATGTTATCCATGTTTGCCACGCTGTTTGCCAGACTTTGTTTGTCGGCCTCAATCGCCTAGCTTCTATCTCATACCCTTGGGTAGTGTCTATCATATCTAGGCATCGTTGAATGCTAGGTGGGTGTGTGCTCAACCAGGTCTTGCTTATAGCCATTAGTGCTGCGATAATAATGTGGTATGTTAGGTACATGTCAGCCTTTGAGAGCTTGTGTGGCAGGGCTAGCAGTAAATATGTTTCTGGAGAGTGTGGCAGGGTATTGCCAGTGGATTTGGTTATGATGTTCGAAACTCTTTCCCAAAAGGGCTTAATTTCTGGGCAGGTCCACCAAATGTGGAGCATTGACCCCGGTTCCCGCAAGCATCTCCAGCATGACCCTGACTTATTTGGATCCATTTTCCTCAGCCTGGTGGGTACCATGTACCAGCGATATAGCACTTTCCTGCTGGTCTCAATATGGGATGTATTTAGCGTGAGGTTTTTGTGTGCTATCAGTATTTTTGACCATACGTCGTTGGGTATAATCAGGTTTAGATCTTTTTCCCATGCCGTCATGAAACTTCTGTGGTTGGGCTTGTTTTTTGGTCAGTTTATACAGGAGTGACAGCAATTTCTGTGGCGGTTTTGGGGCCATACATACTTTTTCTATCTCTGTCAGTGTCTGTAATTGCGTTTGTACAGCTTCTAGACCTATATTTTTCCTCGCCCATGAGTGCAATTGTAAGTATGAGAAGTAGGCTTTGGGAGGTAGGTTATACTGTTTGGTTAGAGAACTAAAGTCCAATAGGCGGCCATCCCTCATTAAGTGTGATAGGCGTGTGGCTCCATGTTTACTCCATAGGCCATGATCGAACCCCGGAATGAGGAGTTGGAATGCTGGAATTTGTAGTGCTGGGGATATGTATGAGGCGTGATAGTGTGTCTTGGTGTACTTGTCCCATAGGAGGAGTGTTGCCCCCGTAGTTGGGCATATATCCGGGTATTTTGGTCTCAGATGCCTAGGTATCCAAGCTAGGGTGGACATCGAGAGTCCGCCCGTGTTTGCGGTTTCCATATGACTCCATTTTGGTGGTATTGTGTAGTGGAAGGCGGATATGAGTGTGCTCATCATGGCAGCCGTGTAATAGTTTGCGATATCAGGAGCCCCCATTCCTCCCTCCTTGAAGGGCCTATACATGGTGTCGGCCGCCGTTCTAGGTCGCTTCCCATCCCATATGAATTGATTTAGAGAGTGTTGTGCGTCTTTAAAGAACTGGCGTGGTAGCTGTATTTGAAGTGTTCTGAATAGATACTGTAGTCTTGGTAGTACCATCATTTTAACTGCCGCTATTCTGCCTGGCCATGAGATGTATTTCCCTTTCCAGCTGTGCAGTTGTTGTTTAATTGCGCTAAGGAGTTTTAAATAGTTCGCTTTATACAACTTTTGCGTCTTGGGTGTGAGATCTATACCTAGGAAGGTTAAATGGTCGGTTCGCCAATCGTAAGTGTGTATGCTTTGTAGGTGGGTAAGTTGTGCTTTAGGAATGTTGAGGCCCATGGCTTGTGTCTTGGTAATATTGAGCTTGTAGTATGAGCAATTGCTAAAGTTTGTCAGTATAGTTTGAAGCCGTGGCAGAGAGATGTCCGGTTTAGACAATGTGAGCATTACATCGTCAGCAAACAGGGTAATTTTGTGTATTTCTCCCCCTATTTGTATTCCATGGACATCATGTGACTCCCTAATGTGTTGGGCCAGGGGTTCTAGTGCTAGTATATATAGTAAGGGTGAAAGTGGGCAGCCCTGTCTGGACCCATTTGAGATATGGAAGGGTTTGGAGGTAAACCCGCCGTTGGCTATTTTTGCTGTCGGATTGTCATATAGTGCCGAGACTAGTGTGATGAAGCACTCAGGAAACGCGAGCCTCCGCAGCACAGCCTCCAGGTATCCCCAGTGCAGCCTGTCAAACGCCTTCTCAGCGTCTAGTGACAGTGCCACACTAGGGGTCCCGGTTTTCTGGATCCTGTGCAGGATGTTGATCAGTTTCCTGGTCCCATCTGAGCCTTGCCTGCCCCGGACAAACCCCACGTGGTCATCTCGAATCAGTGTTGGTAATATGTTTCCTAGCCTGTTTGCGTAAATTTTCGCTAATATTTTTAAATCCGTGTTTAGTAGTGATATAGGACGCAGATTCTGGCATATAGTTGGAGGTTTCCCCGGTTTTGGCAGTGTGGTTATGTGGGCCAGCAGCATTTCACTTGGTATAGTGCCTGTCGTGAGAATATTGTTGTATAGTTTTTCTAGTTTGGGGGTGAGAATGTGAGAGAAGATTTTGTAGTATAGGTTCGTGAAGCCGTCAGGGCCCGGTGACTTCCCTTTTGGGAGGGCTTTGATAGTGCGTGCAATTTCATTTTGGGTAATGGGATCTTCTAATAGAGTCTGATCTGCCTGCGATAGTTTTGGTAGCTGCACTTCCATTAGAAACTCGTCTATCTCCTTCGGGAGTGGCTGATGTGTCTGCTGATCCCTTTTCAAATTGTATAGCGTATCATAGTAGTCTGCCAGCGCATTGTTTATATCATGTGGGCTATACATTTTATTGCCTATAGCGTTCAATATAAATGGGATTTTTGCATTTTGCCGTTTCTGTCGCAGAAGTGCTGCCATTGCTTTCCCTGCCTTGTTTCCCTGGGTGTATGTTTTGAGTTTCAACCTATGTGATATGGTAGCTGTGGTGCGCAGGTGTATGTCATTCGGCTTTCCTTGAAGCTGAGCTATGCGTTGCTGTGTGGAGGGGGATGGGTGCATGATGTGTGCCGATGTTTCGTCCCGAAGGGATCTCAAAAGGTCTATATACTCTTTCTTTGCTTGCCTGTTCAGGTGAGATGCTTGGCTAATCAGGAGGCCCGTATGACTGCTTTATGTGTTTGCCATGTTGTGGCCAGTGAGACATCGGGTGTTTCGTTTAAGGCAAAGAACGAAAGTATCTCTTCGTTTAGTTTGGTTTTAAATTCTTGGTTATGTAGGAGAGTGTCGTTTAGGCGCCAAAGTGTCGCCCCTCTGGTCTGAAATTTGTCCCTTAGGGTAAGTTGTACTGGGGCATGATCTGACCAGATTATGTTTCCTATCTCACTATGCGTTGCCATTGGTAACATGTCGCCCGAAATTAGAATAAAGTCAATTCTGGTGTATGTTTTATGTACGGATGAGTAAAATGTAAATTCCCGTTCGTTCGGATGCTGTGTCCTCCAGATATCGTAAAGCCCGTGCTCGGAGATGAGCCTTGTGAGTGCTATAGCCTGTTTACCTAGTGTTTTGCTCCTAGGTGTTGTGTCCGATAGTGTAGTGTCTAGTCGGGGTTGCATGATGTGGTTTAGGTCCCCGCATATGATTGTGGATGCTTTGTGCGTGTTGGGTAGTTTATTCAAAACTTTCTGTAGGAAGTTTCTTTGGTTATTGTTTGGTCCATACAGTCCCACTAGTGTGTATAGGGTGTCGTTGATTTTACCGTGTAGTATAAGATACCTGCCTTGCGCGTCTTTTTTGAGGTGTAGAAGTTCGAATGCTATTGAGGTGTGTATGAAGAGGGAAACGCCTCTCGATTTAGAGGAGTACGTCGAGTGATATTGTGTGGGGTATTCTCTGTCTGCAAATCTGGGCACTCTGTTGTGTGCACAGTGAGTTTCTTGGACGCATAGGATATCTGCTTTAGCGCGCTTCGCGTCCTCAATGAAGAGTCTCCTTTTGTGTGGAGTGTTCAGTCCACGTGCATTAATAGTCTGTATTCTCATACTGTAGGAGGGTTATATAGTTTAGCTGTCTAAGTCTCACTTGCCCTTGTCTGATGTGGTCCCCTCGTTGGGAATGGGGGTGTTGTGCGACTGTTTTGCCTGTTGACTCTAGTGTAACTGTGGCGTAGTATTGCATAATGTGCGCCATTAAGTAGTGGTATGGGTTTGGAGATGCTTTAGTTCCATTTGTAATTAGTGGCCGACCGTGGAGGTGTGGGATTAGGGAAGGATAACTAGGGGAAGGTGTAAAAACTATGTACAAAGTATTCCTTTCAAGGAATTTATGTGGATGAACCACATCTGGGGGGTAAGAAAGAAGAGATCCTTTCATTAACGTGGCTATTTGGGCACCCTTGTGACTTGTGTTTGTGTGCTGCTTCTGGTGAGTGATTAGGCCAATCAAAGCCTTTGGACCGATCAAGGCCCTTGGATGTGATCCCGATGTGGGCGTGACAGGCTAAGAGCGGCCGGGGCCAGACGTCCTCGTCTGAGTTAGAGAGTGCATTTTGACGTGCTATCTGGTTTGGATGAGCGGGTCGTATGTGCTGAAAGGTGTGCCGTGAGTGCTAGTGTTGGCACAGAGGGGCCCTATGTGCATGTGTTTTTACAGTCTACTATAGCACATACATTCTGAAGTACAAAACCATAACCTGCAATAACTATTTTACATTGCTAGCCATCCGGCCTCCCCGCCCATCTCCCGTCCCCCCACTCCAGCAACCAAGAAACATTCCCCAGGAATCACCACATTCCCCACACGGGCCCCAGCGTCCCCATTGCCCCATTAGACCTGTTAGTGGGAGCGTGTAACGCTTTTAGTTCTGCAGCCTGTCTCGGCAGCTCCAAAGTCTCATGGTCCACCTTAGGCCTCAGGTCGTTGTGACATGCTTTCCATCTCCCAAATAAACTGTCTTACCGCATCTGAGTTGGGGGCCGCCCCGGTCGCTACTCACACGAACTTGGAGGGAGGTGAGGGGGCAAGATGGGGGGAAAGGCCCGCCACTTCACGGTATTGGTCCAGACCGGGGACCCCCGCAGGAATCCACTGCTCTGCGCACGCTTCGTCACAGGGTCAGCGGGAGGCCCCGATCCAGAGTCACCTATTCCTCGGGATCCCAAATTACCGGTTCCTGTCCAGCTTGTGTTGTATGTTCCAAGTTCTCCATATTGAAGGGAGGCACTTCAGGGTGTGTATCCGTGGACATTATTTGGGTGTTGTATATCCAAAGGGGCTTTCGCCTGCGTACCAGATACCATCTGGTTTCAGTGTTTCCCGTGGGCTTTTTCCCAGTCCGGTTTGAGAGTGCCAGCCTGTCTTGTGTGCGGGATAGTCGGCTCCACCGGCAGGTTCCAGGCTTGGAGTTTCTTCAGGCCGTCGTCTGGGGAGTGTATCACCACTGTGTCTCCATTTTGCGTGACAATCAATTTTGTGGGGAATCCCCACCTGTACCGTATGCCGTGGGACCTCAACGTGCTGGTAACTTGGTGGAAGTCTTTCCTTTTCCGTAGTGTTGCGGCCGATAGATCCGCATAGATTTTGACCGTTGGGTAGTCGGCCAGCGGCTTAGCTCTCAGTCTGCTGCTCCGGAGGATGTGTTCCTTTATGTGGAAATAGTGTGCCCGTAATAGAATGTCTCGCGGTACCATTTGTGGGAGATGACGGGGTTTCGGGATGCGGTGAGCCCGATCTACCAGCAGCATATCTGTGGGTATCTCCGGTGCATGGGCGTGCAAGAGGTTCCTGACATAAGCTGGCAGGTCATCATTAGTAACATCCTCAGGGACTCCCCGCAAGCGTAGATTATTCCGGCGGGACCGGTCCTCCATATCCGCCATTTTTTCTTCCATAATGGTAATCTTTGCTGCCATGCGTTCAACGTTCGTGGCCAGATCGTTGTGCGCCGTGGCAAATTCGTCACATTTATCCTCCATGTGCGTCGTCCTTTTCCCCAGCTCCTGGATGTCCTTCCGTAAGGAGTCTGCTGTGTGTTGCCATGTGGTGATTAGTTTAGCAGATAAAACCTCCAGGGCTGCTGTGAGGTCGGCTTTAGTGATTTGTGTTGTGTCTAATTTTGCCTCCGAGTCGGTATCATGCGTGCCGTCATCTGATTCAGGATCCTCGGCTGCTTTTGAGGCCTGCGTAGCCAGGGCCGCTGAAGTTTGTTTCTGGCTAAAAAAATTGAGCTTATCCGGCTTCACCGAGCTCCTCTTACTTTTGTGGTGGGACATTGTCGATCTATGTTGTTGGATGCAGCTGTAGGCGGTAGGATTATGCTGGATTGGGTGCCCTGTTGCCGGAGCAAGTTTTCATGCTGCCATCTTGCTCCGTGATTAGCCACGCCCCCACATAAGATTTTTCTGACAGAGGAAACAAAGTTTCTCCTAGATGGAATACAAATAGAAATACATAGTGTAAAAGGTATATATAAAACTCAGAAAGTAGTGGATACACTCGCACTTTGATGAGCCACTTAAAAGCAGGCTCTAGGCTTATGGTGCATATCCTCTCCCGTAGGAGATCACAAATGGAGTTATAGATAACGTCTCCCGCATGCAAAGGAATCTACAGATATCACCAAAGACAGGAACTCTTCGATATGAAAGTATATATATATAAATATTTATTTCCAACTTTTAAAAAACACACAATGCGTTTCAACCCTCCCAGGGGTCTTCCTCAGGTGCTAAGAAATTAACACTTGGAACAAACTTATATACTAGTACATACTAATTGGCAATTAACACATCTGTTATGATTGTATACTCTTACTGCCTAATATGGTCATAGCTGGATGTGCTTAATGCCACCCCCAATATGGCGACGCTTCCAGCCATGCCACAATCCGGCGCCATCTTGGTAGGGTGATGAAGGGTTGCGAATGGCAAGTGGAAAAGGTGAGACTGTCATGTTAGGATTTTGAATGGCATGAGAAGCAAATAAGTAAAACAAAATGAGTAAGAGTGATGATGTAAGAGAGATTTCTGTGACTCAGTTTACCATTGTATTTTTGAAGGCAATCCTTAACATTGAAGACTATAATTTTACCTAATTTATATTAATAATTTATGAATTATTTTATGTTGCTCAATAATATATATTATTGAACAACCACCTGCTCATGTATTACTTCATTTTATATAAACTGACAATGACATACACCGTAATGAAATGTGCTGTGTATAATAAAAATAATTTGTACTCTATGTCCTGTAAAGTAAAATTCATATTGCATTTTATTTTCCCTTTAAAGATACTTAAGTTTGTAGGTTTATGGTATTATGAAACTAATACATTAAAAGACAAAAAAATAATAATAGTAATGACCACTAAATGTCTATAATTTGTCGAAAACCTGGAGTTTTTGCAAAGATGGAAAATAAGTGGAATTAACTCATCTGTGGACTGAGTTAGGCATAAAATTGTTATCTTTTCAGCCTACAGAAGATATATATGGAAGATTACTATATGCATGCATATGTAAACCCATAGACCGGTCCACCAGACTAATCTCCCTTATTTATTGCACTTTCTTTCACTCATGAACTGTTGCTTCCAGTGGTTTTGAGCACTTTTATGAGTTTTGGTCACCTGGTTCTCAAGAAAAGTGGAATGCTAATATTGAAATTCCTCTAAAATTACTACTTGCATACCCATACCTTGATCCCTGTAGATTAAGCACATTTTCCAAACAACAGTTAGACTTTGTATTAGGAACTGCAAACAATGTTTAGAGCCTATATCCTCATAAAAGGCTCTCTCAAATGTGAGTTTTATTCTTCTCACTTATTTGATATATTTTCAAACGCATCAGACAATACTACTCTATATATGTTTTTTTTCTGTTTATTTTCACATATACACCCCATATACACTGTGAGGAGTAAGTGTACCACAATTTATAATACTGTTTTAGCGCTGCACTTACATCAAGCTGCGTTTGAGGTCTTCTGCACTTTGTTCACTACTTGATACTGTTTTTTGTATGGTTTATATTTATAGTGTCTTGTGGAGTATTCACTAAAAGTGCACATAGCAACTATATTTTATATAATTCACACCAAATAATATTTTAAGCGCCTTTTTATCCACATCCACCTCTGTGTGTTTTTTTCTAATTGGGCATTTACATTGACTTTTTGTGGAAAGTCCCTCAGATTTAGCAGATGTGGAAAAAGGTTTTTGGGGATCAATTACTGAGTTCCTGACTTCAGACCAAGATATTACTTAAATATTATTTATTTATTTTTAAAGGTAATTATGACTCTATAGATTGCAAACATGTTTAATTATGTTCAAATCCATTACCGATGAGAAAAAGTGTTAAATGGATCATTTTGGCAGTATTTACATATTCACATATATTTGGCAATATTATTTGTCTATAATGGTACAGTAGGTGTTTGGAGAGGTAAATTAATATTTGGAATGTTTCCCTATACTAAATAACTAGTAATTTGATATGTACAGTCTGCACATTAACAAGGTTATTCTAGCAAGTCAGCAAAAAAACCTATTATCATTTGCACTTCAATCAATCAGTAGCAGATGCGACACTTCAAATTACAAAGCTGGAAGACATTTCAACATGGGCTGTCTAGATCACAGACGTCTTGTAATACAATGATGGATATAACACAATGAGAAATATGTCTACTCTAATAACAACAGAAACTTGTTGTTTTGCCCAATCTGCATATTGGATTATCAATATTTCACAAAAAGATGATGAGTCAGCTTAATTCTTGTCTCGATAAGCATTGTCTAAATTTATAACCTCAATACTCATACAAGAATCTTGTAAAGGATTCATATATGCATATTAAGGTGTAAGACAGGAATTTCAGACTGAGATATCTTAGAAGTATGCCTTTATACTGTCGCATGCTTCATTACACTAGATAGAGCATACATTATCCAATGTACATCAATTTCTATCTCACTCTCTCTCTCTTTCTCCATCCATCCATGTATCCATCCATCCATCTATCTATCTATCCAAAGGATAGTAAGGTACTTTAATAGCTGGTGGGAGGAAAAACCTTAGTTTCAATTTAAAAGTTGATTTTAGTCAGTTTATTGGTAGTTCTGATACATGGCGGGAGGAATGTTTAGGTACTTGTGATCTAGAATTCAAGATAAATTATTTTGAAAGTGGCTTAATTCTTCACCAGTTGCCAGAGTTTCTTTGTCAATTCATTTTTTTTTTTCAAAATAAAACTTGTATCTGATATGCATTAGTGGGACTCACATGTTTCCAGACAATGGACATCACATTGGGACATGCAGGTCCCTTACATTGCAAACACTTGGATCTTGCACCATATTGTAAGAGCATAATACATCATTATAACTCAGTTGGTCTCAAAGTTGTGTTACATACATTTCTAATAGAGGTATGATGTAGGACATCCAACTGTCTAACAGTATAAAATAAACACTGTAAAAAACTAAACTCACAGGCCTCAGTCACACTATCTACATTTTATAAATTCCCTTTCACTTAAAGTTGTTGGCTTTTATTTTCAGTTAGGGAATAAAGCTTAGGACTTGCAGGTCCCCTAAAATCTCAAGAAGGGACATGCAGGTCCCAGTACAAATGTTTCAAGTGCGTGTAACCGTGTTTCAATATCAGGTATGGTAAGCAACTGCATCATGCAAGGAAAAACGGTGTGACCCCAGCTGCTCAGCTCCTGGTTGGGCGTATGTTTTACGTGTTAGGCAGGTGAGTGCGCCTCGGTGTGGTCACTCCCTCGGCCACAGGCCCACGAAGAAGAGGATGGAAGAGAAGAGGTGAAGCAGGAATGAGAGGTAGGGCAAGAGGAGAATGTGTTATTAAAGTGGGTGCAGATCAGCTCACCCACCTCCCGGTGTCTCCTACTGAGGATTTTCAGGTCCCTCCCCCTGCGATCGCACAAGCTGCCCCCTCCCCCCGGCCCTTCCTGATACCCATTCCTAGATATCTGGTACGGAACTCCTCTGTGACCGCATGGCCCATATGTCTGTGTGCGTCTGTGCTCGGTCTTGGGCTGAGTACCACTGCTCTTCCATAACCCATAACTCCTTCATTTTGGTATACGAAAGTGTCAGCGGTGGGGCCGTGTCGGTTCCTGACATAGTTGTTCAAATGGTGTGAGGTCTCCATAGATATCAGGGCATTGTGGTATCGCGGTGACATATTTCTTGATTTAAGTGTATCTGAAGTCAGTCCTGAAGGTGTGGGTAGGTGTGCCTGTGAGTGTTTGCAGGGGCAGGATTTTCCCATTAGCAGTAGTAATGTCTTGGATTCGGGGTATTTCTTGTGGAAGTACGCAGCAAAGGTTTCCGGGTCTTTTCCCGGGCTCAAAGTCTGGGTTGTACATCAAGGGCAATAGTGGGGATGGGCAGGAGGACAGACGTCATTTCCTTGATTGTGAGTGCCATATAGACATATTGGCTGTAATAAATGGTTGTTGGGAAACCAGTTGCCTGCTTTCAGCGGGATCAAGCCATAGGAGGGCAGAGAGTGGCCTGCCTGCTTGATGAGCTGCGATGGCCTTCCAGGGTTTATGTACCCCCTCTTTAGCCCATTCTAAGGTCCGTTGCATTTGACATGCTAAGTAGTATAGTTTGAGATCCGGAACGGCAAGACCCTCTGCTGTTTTGGGGAGTGTAAGTTGTGTGTATTTGAGTCTGGGTTTTGTGCCCTTCCAAAAAAAATTAATGAGGAGGGTGCGGATTGATGTAAAAAAAGGTGGAGAGGAGTGGGATTGGTAATGTTTGAAAGAAATAGAGTACCCCTGGTAGGATGTTCATTTTGTTTATGGCCACCCTACCAAGCCACGAAAAGTGGGGCGTAGCCCATTCTGCCTAGTTCTTCCATATAACCCCTAACATTGGGACAAAGTTGGTTTGGTATAGTTTGGTCAGGTGAGCCGTAAGCCTCACTCCCAGGTATTTAATAGCGGTGTCATTGAAAGGGGAACCTTCATCGGATCTGGTCTGCCCTTCCCCGAGGGGTGCTGATATCGAGGATAGAGGATTTTTTTTAATTGATCTTTAGGTTTGAGATTTGGCCATATCTCTTAAACTACGCCATGTTGTTTGGGAGAGAGATGCCTGGTTTGGTGACAAAGAAGAGCATATCGTCTGCATACGCTGCGACTTTGTGATGGTCTGCCCCTACCACTACCCTCGTAATATCCGTGTTGTACCTAACTGCCTGTAAGAATGGTTCAAGGGCCAGGATGAAGAGCAGCGGCAACCGGGGGCAACCCTGCCTGGTTCCATTTCTGACCGGGAACGTGTCTTTGATGAGATGCTGATTGGCCAGGACTGTGTTTGAATTCTGCTGGCTCTGCCCCTGATCTGCCTCCTTCACAGTCTCAGCCCATCCTATGGGAAAGAATTGTGATTGGATCAGGCTACCACTTTTGCTGATGTCAGCAGGCCGTGGGAAGGTCTAAAGGAAACAGGGACAAAGTAAACAGACTTGAATACAAGTAAGATTTTACTATATTTAGGGAGGCATGGGGGGACCAGGGTGGCTAGATGGTGGTTTTAACTCTATAGGGTCAGGAATATATGTTTATGTTCCTGACCATATAGTGCTCCTTTAATAAAATCTATAATCCTAAGAGAACACCCAGTGCCTAACCATAATGCATCATTCATTTTAAAAAGAAAAAAAATTATGTGCCCAAATTGGAATCCAAAAGTATGGAGAATGATGAAAATTATCTCTCATAAAGCTGAACAAATAAAAAAAAAATGATAAAATGCCTGTATAGCTGTTTATTCATACACTGTTTTATACATTGTAGTAGCTAAACCTAATTTAATAATACTTTAACTTGCAGCTCTGCAAACTAACATCAGATACATGACACAAACACAGATAATAGAATATATTTCTTCTGTGTATTTTACACTTTAATAGATAAATGTATTTGCTTAAGACTTAAATGCAAAACAGAAATATTCATCTGAAAACTTCCAGGGTGACATATTGCAGATAATTGGAGACCCATTAGTTTTACATTAAATTCCTAATTTGTTAAAAGATTATGTGAATAACAAAGTGGTTTTTGAAGCCTGGGGTATGCTCTATAATGTAGAATCTGGCTTCTGTTGCTGATTTTCCTCCCTATTAAAGATCGGAAAGTGTTTTTCTTTCTGTACTCGCTAATTAATACTGCAATTAATCTGATTTTCATCTGTCTTGTGCCCAATAGAAAACACTAAGGACTATGGCACCTTCTTGGTTCTGTTGGCATTGATGTTCTGCTTAAATTATATATGTACAAACTGATATAAAAGAGGCTTGAGAATAGACACATTCTCTTGTGGCTAATTTAATCAAATCTTGCCAGAAACTCTCTGTAGATACAGTGCAGAAACAATTAATTAGGCATTAGTGTTTTCTTAACAGTAACTTTGTTTTATTCCACAGCTGGCTGATAGCACGTGAGCTTCCTTCTGGGTCTGGTTTTAACTGGGGAGTCTGAGGACTTGCCTGGGCTTGGAACAAATGTTGTGACACACTAAAACGTGGTCTTTTGATGCATAGGATATAGAAGATAGAGATGGTATAAACCATTTGATTTCTTAGTTCATCAAAAATATTATTGCACATAGCAAAACAGAAGCATTTGTAAATATTTAATGATATAGACAGTGATAAATGCCTGACGATATATATCCAAATTACACTTTCTATTTTCAATCATGATTCCTGTGTCTATTCTCTGTTCGTACTCTGATGTCTGATGCTCACCTTCAAGACTTCTCTAGGGATGTGCCATTCCTGTGGAATCCAGTCTCCATTACTTCAACAAATCATTGCAAACTATTTTCTTAAGAAAAACATTTCAATTAAACTGTTAACATCTGATTCCTCTCATTCAACTGTTATAAAAAAACAGAAACCCACTAAGCCCTCGATAAAGTCTATTCTATCAACCTACTTTTCAAGCCCATCCTTACCTTTTGTGTCTCAATACCCCACTCCCTCTAGCATTCCTCATTGAGCAGGGCCCTCAACCACTTCTGTTCCTGTGCATTCAACTTGTTGGTTACAAATATGTCTGTTAGTCCACTTGTTGTACATCTCTTGCAGAATTTGTTGGTGCTTTATAAATGATAATAATTATAATTCATCTAAGTCTCCATGCAATGTAAGAAACAAATGGATGACAGATGTTGTATAGTCCTTAAATGGTCATTCTAAGCACCATATTTTTTTGCAAAGTTGTGATGCAAAAAATGTTCTGGTCTTTGTGTCACTGCCCAGAGTCTCTTATGATTTTCAGGCTGCAAATTGTGCAGCAATTAAAAAAAAAAAAAGAAAAAAAGATGACTGCAGCTATAAGCCGGCTCACTAAAATAATGGAGTTAAATGAGAAATGTTTATCAATTTGGTGTCTAAATCTTCTCGCTTGTATCAACGTATTAAGTAGCTCCAAGCATTTTATATAAAAAACTGCAGGTGACCTTTTTTTAAATTGATTTTTATTGAAACATAATTTTATATATAACAATAATCCATAGCCTATGCACAGGTTCAAGTTATATGCAGAATCACGTAATTAATTACATATCATAGTTACATATTGCATCAAGATGGCATATACTTGAGGCATAAGCCTAGAATAACAAACAATAACAAAGATAAAAGACAAAGAAAACAAAAGAGAAAACCAACCCCCATTCAGAGCAAGCGAATAAGCTTGAAGAAAGAAAAATGACAATTGACAATAGTACATTATTTTCAGTATTTCTGTTTCTGAATTAACACAATCATTCCCACCTCTTTTGTATTAACTATAATATAGTTGTAAATTTTTTTCATAGGCATCAGCAACAATTTTGTATATTAAAAACTAGAAATTTATTATATATTATTAACAGAGATACTGTCTAAAGCTGGGACTAGCCAAAAATATCTTGGTATCTTTCTAGCCAATCGGAAAACCAGACTTTTTTTTTGTTACAAAGTCGTCAAATTATTTATGAGTTCATATTCCATATTGATTTGAAACATAATTTTATTAATCAATAACCGTTTTTGAAACGGAATAGAGGATTTCCACTGACGCGCAATGATAATTTTAACAGCGACTAGGCAATGTGTGGCAAAACAAATATCTCTATGTGATTTAAGGTTCAAATGTAGGTGTAGAAGAGCAGAAACAACATTTTCATTAATTTTAGGAGCTGTCATGGTGGTAAAGATGTTAAATGCCCATGTCCATAATGGTCTATCTACAGGGCATGACCACCAAATATGAATATATGTACACTGATAACTGCCACATCTCCAGAAAGTAGGATCATGAGAATCATACATTTTAGCTAATCTGGTCGGAGTGTAATACCATCGATGCAGAAGTGGCATTCAGTCAAATTTACACAATGTACATACTTGTTTAATTGAGTTAAAGAAGAATGCCAGTCGTCTACTGAAATTTCAAGTTCCAATTCATGTTCCCAAGTCCTAATCAATCTAAGGGGAGGCAGTTTAAAACATTCTAAGAGAGAGGAAGCGGCAGATCTAACCTTCTTGATAGTACGGTAACCAAAAATAAGTTCCATTTTTTTTGCATATGAGGCAGTAGATTTAATAACATTTTTATGAATACAATTTTTTAACCGCAGATAGGTGAAAATTTCTCTGCGTGGAATATGAACATTATCTGTGATGTATTGAAAAGACACTATATTATCGCCCTGCATGATGTCAGCAATTGTTAATTTATCAACATTGGGCCAGTTTTTTAAAGATAAGTCTTCAATAATGGTTTCAACTATATCAAGTCTACAAGTCTTTTGGATAAGATTGTTAAACCCTAATTTCTTCTTAATTTCCAACCAGTCATCTAGTGTTTGTGTCAAAGTCATTGGATTTGTTAAGGAGAAATTAATAAGAGAATCCCTAGTGACTGTCCACATAGAATATTGTAATTTATCGATGTGAGCTACATTCGACTCGATTTTAAACCATGGTTCAAAGGCCTGTTTTGGGTCTTGAAAGGTATATGTGTGTCTAATAATATTTGCATAATAACGATCAACAATGCTTGGAAAATTTAAGCCCCCATTAGACAATGTTTTTGCTAAAATGTTCTGACTTATTCTTGTTTTTTTATGATTCCAAATAAAATTAGTCATGCTTGACTGAATTAGAGCTAACCACAGGTTGGCAACCTTAAGTGGGAGCATGGAAAATAAATATGTCCATTTAGGCATAATATATGCATTAATTATATTTATTTTACCCTGCCAAGATGTTTCCAGATTTTTCAATTTTTTAAGTTTAACATTCATATTTCTCAAAAGAGTCCAGACATTTCTCTCCATAGTACAGGAGACATTAGCTGGTATTACTAAACCCAGACAAGTTATTTCTTTGCCTGTCGATATGAATTTTTATGTGTGTGATAACGTATTTACTTGGTCATTAGTCATATTTACATACAAAGTTGTGGATTTAGAAATGTTCATCTTAAAATTTGAAATATCAGAATATTTCTCAATTTCATACATTAAAGGAGATAGAAAAGGGCTTGGGAGATGTAAGGGTAATTAACGCATCGTCTGCATATAGTAATATTTTAATTTCAGCAGATTTCTTATGGACACCTTTAATCAGAAAATTATTCCTGATATTTATTGCCAAGGGCTCAATAGATAAGATATACAATAAGGGGGAAAGGGGACACCCTTGGCGCGTGCCATTTTTAAGTTCAAACCAGCCCGCAGTAATATTCGGGCCAACAGTTCTAGCAGAGGGAGAAGAATTTAAAGCTAATATCGCATTGTAGATCCACCATGTAAAGCCAAAAGCATTTAAGACTTCACTGATGTAACCCCACCCGACCCTGTTGAACGCTTTTTTGGCGTCTTGAGACAGGGCCAGGAGGGGGAACCCTTCTTTATTAGCGAGATCTAAAATATCTATTATACTTTGGGAGTTATTGGAAGCTAATCTACCAGGAATAAACCCTATTTGGTCGGGATGAATTAGCTTACATATTACGGTCTTAACTCTTTCAGCAAGAATGGCAGAGTATATCTTCAAATCGACATTAATTAAGGCTATTGGTCTATAACTGCTGGGATCTGTGTTAATTTTATTTTGTTTAAGTATCGGAATAAGATTTGATTGTAATAATTAGTTTGGGAAGAGTTGATTTAATGCTATCTGGTTGAACATTTCTGTTAATGGATTTATTAAATGAGATTTCATACATTTGTAATATAGATTCGAAAAAACATCTGGGCCAGGCGTTTTATTTATAGCAAGTCTGTCTATTTGATATTGAACTTCCTCAGTCGAAATATTTTGATTTAGCGTTAATAGATCTTGATGGGAGACTTTCGGAATCGGTGTATTTACTAAATAATTACGAATATCATTTAGATTAGGGGACGTTTTAAGATTATACAAGTCAAAATAAAATGGATTAAATCTCTCCCCTATTTGAGATGGAGTCAAGTATATCTTTTGGCCTTCTATCAATTGTTTTATTCTATTGTTTGCGTGTTGATTTTGAAGTCTTCTAGTCAGATTTTTATTAGATCTATTGCCTGTGTGATAATGTTTTAGTTTTAATTTATGAATATTGGATTAAATTTTTTGTTCAACTTTTATGTTGATTTGTTTTTGTATGAGTTTTAGCTGAAGGTTTAAATCAGCAGAGGGAGCCTGTTTATTTAATTTGGAGAGGTTGTAGAATTGAATATATAAATTGGCCAAACTCTTACCATTTTTTATCTTCGTTATATAGGCTAGTTTAATTAAATAACCATGCATGACCGATTTATGTGTACACCAATTATTTGCTGGAGATGTATCATTAGAGCTATTTTCTGACCAAAAGTATTTTAATAGCTGAGTCAATTCCTCCCTATTTTTTAGGTCTTTAATCAGAGCATCGTTTAATCTCCAGGTAGTACAGGGCGGGGGTGATTTATTACCAAAATCAATAAGTACACAAACTCTCTCTAATTTTTATTGAATTACAAAGAGAAATCGAATTTGCATCTACTAAACAGAAGTGTTTAGTGTGCGCTGGATTGATGGGAGTAATCCTTGT
Source organism: Pelobates cultripes (assembly GCA_933207985.1). Classification (NCBI taxonomy): domain Eukaryota; kingdom Metazoa; phylum Chordata; class Amphibia; order Anura; family Pelobatidae; genus Pelobates; species Pelobates cultripes. The sequence goes on from OW240916.1 coordinate 99,583,985, forward strand.
CCAGCGGTTGTATTAGTCTCCAAATATCATATAAGTTATACTGTTTACAAATATTATGTAATTTTTTTGGCTTGTTTTACCGTTCTTTTATCAATTGGTATTGAGGGTATATACCTCTTGTCCATTTTGGGATCAAACACGCAATTTAAATGGCCGGCAACAATTAAGTGACCCTTATGGACCCTAGCAACTCTATCCATTATCGCTGAGAGTTTGGCCGTAGGATCGACATTCGGGAGATAAACATTGACAAAAGTATATATCTTTTTGTCGATGGAGCAAACCAAAATAATAAATCTAGCCTCGGGATCTAATTCAACATATTTAATTTAGAGATTTATATCTCTACTAAAAATGATTGCAACTCCCCTCTTTTTCTTGTCTGGTAAAGAAGCATGTATAATGGTAGAGAATTTGTCGCCCCCCCCATCTCTGTTTAGAGTGTCTCAGCCAATGAGTTTCTTGTAAAAAAGCCACTTTTCTATCATGCTCAAAAAGGGAATTAAACAATCTGCTCCTCTTTCTATTAGTATTAAGACCCTGAACATTTACAGACATAAACTTTATCATCTATTTTTATCAAGAATTTCATTAAGATATCTCTTGCTCTGGGGTAAAAGAACAAAAAAGACAATTCACACACATCCTTTAAACCATAAAACAAACACATGATAGCATAATCTGTAGATCTCAATAGAAATCAACAGAAACAATGTAGTAACATTACACAAAGAGGGGCAGTCCATACAGGTCCATACAGGAGAGCAAGACACATCCCGGAGAGCTCTTAACCGCAAATTACCTATAAACAGAAGTGAAAAAACAACTTTGTGTTTTTACCAGTTCTAATTAGGCTACTAAATAGATTATGTAACTAGCAGCCCCCTAATTTAAACTTCAAATATTAACATTATCAAATCATATCCCTAATAAGTATTCTAAAATTCTTTGTGAGAGTGCGATCTTCAAGTGCCAGAGTAGCCCACCCACAACAAACAGTTATTAGAGCAGCCCACCCACAGCAAACAGTGACTGCACCTGGGTATTCCTCTGGGGTGATGTGGCAAAAAAAAAATGTATATCTTGAATTATATATCTAATCTCAAAAATTCTTGCCCAAACGTGATAAAAGGACGATTACCATTAATTAGGGGCAAATACCATCATTTCTTTAACAACATGTTCATTAAATTTGTAATGCTATCTTCACCTTTATTATATCTTACATGTCTGTGAAACTATTAAATACCTGACGTCCCAATTTAAAGTTTGGTGCCAAGTCTATATTCTAATTTTACACACTTATTACATTTTCAAAATCCCTTTAGTTAAATATCTACGTAAACCTTATAAGTAATGAATAAATGTGTGTACAAATGTCAAAACATAATTATAAATAATTGAACAGAGACACTAACATTTTTTGGTAACATCACCAATTGTACGTTATAAGGGAATATTTGAAATTCAAACTATATTACAAAATTGGTAAAAATTGTGATACCACGTAATTAACACCTATTCACCATCATTGCCAAATGAACAAGTGTCATAGTGTCAAGTGTACCCACTTTTTACCGGTTAACCCGATTACACCATTTACATTTCAACTAATCAGGATTATCATTTTTAAACGTGGATAAAGGGGAATTCCTGTAAGTATAGGGACAATTACCAATATGAATTTAATCCGCACCAACATTAAATTTATGATGCGACCACCACCTAAATCATATCATACATGTCTGTGAACTATAAGTGCATAAAGCCGCGATATAAAGTTACCTACTAAATCTTAAAAGTAATTTTACACACTTATGACAATTCAAACGAGCCGCCAATCAAATATCTATATAGACAGCCTAAATACTAAATAAAAATTTAATCAAATTTCAAGTCATAGTTAAGATATAGTAGAACTTAACTATTGATCATCAGTTATAAATGAAAGGAAAAATTTTTAAATACAAACTATAATACTTATTAGATAGTAAATACCAAATAATTTACACATTATACCATGTTCACCAATTGAACAGGTGGAAAATGTTTCCACTTTTTTCCACCTGACACCGGTGACAATTCAACAGTTTCAGCATCATCATATTGACAAAAAAACAACAACAAAAAAAAAACCACAAGAATTGTTCCACTTATATTAATTATTTACATTTGCTACAATCATTTCTTGGTTCTCATCCATTCCATCAAAGCCGAATTTGAATCAAAAATCTCTCTTTTGCCCTCATAGGTCAAAGAGATTTTTAGAGGGTATAACCACCTGTATCTTATATCATGAGACCTGAGGGTTTGTGTAGCAGGGCAAAAGGCTTTTCTTTTTAACCTGGTGTCAAGTGAGAGGTCCCGAAAAACGTTTACGTTTTGGAAACCCCCAGATTTGATTTGGTTTTCTCTTGCAGCCTTCTAAATCACTTCTTTAAGATCGTAAGAAAAAAAACAAGCAATAATGTCTCTTGGAAGGTCCTTCTGAATAGATTGAGGTTTAAACAACCGATGGCACCTCTCTATTATTTGGTCGTATGGATCAAAAGCAATACCCAAGGCCACGAAATAATCCAACAATATCAGCTTTGTATCTTCTTGCGAGCCCTTTTCCACTATGTTTCGAAACCAAAGTTTTTCCGACGACTCCTATCTTCGATATCGTTGATTTTAAGTTCAAGGTTGGCAATCTTACGGTGAGCCCTTTGGCAATCATCCCTGAGGGATTTAACTTGAAAGTCCATTTCTTTAAATTGTTCCTCAAATCTTTGCAAATTAGCGGCTAGGACATTTATCTCCAATTTCATCTCTGATTTGATCTCTGCCGCTGTTGTGGCCAACTCCCTCTTAATTTCTTCCAGGTTTGATCTTAGACTTGTATGGAGAAAAGAGGAAGTTATTTGATCCTTATCAGTATTGATATTACCTTCTAATTCAGTGTTTTCAAGACTTACGTCTATGTCATTAAATTTCTGTTTTACGTTTTTATGCTGTTGGGGAGAAAAGTAGGTGGTCATGGATTTGTCCTGCAAAGCCTCTTTTTTTTAATCTTTTTTGGAGGATAATTTAGCTTCAGTTTATTTTCTGATGCCTTTATGAATAAGTAATATTTTTAACTTCCAAACCCGGCTATGGGTATGATTGAATTGCTAGAGCGAGGGTTAAATCCCTCAAATAGCCAGACTAGTTTGTCAGAGAAATTATCCCTGGGTTAATTGGGATAATTGCGTTAATTCAGCCGTTCATACTTAATTTTTCCTGCAGAAATTATTTTTCATCTGAACAAATTATGCCTGACCATTATCTGATAAATTACTCCTTTTAATTGATTTAAAAAAAATAAAAAATATATGGGAGACTTATCTTATATTTCGTCGAAGGAAAAATAGATTGGCACTTAGTCTCAGCAATATCCACCTGGGTTCAGTATTCACAGTTGTGTGATGAAGGGCACAATTGCTCTTGTCAGCAGATTTTTAGTAAATAAAAAGGTGAATAAAAGATTCCAACTCGGCACACAGAACGTTGTGGATTTCGGCATTAGATTATAAGGATAGAGCGGCAGAGAGAGGCAGATAACCTCACTTGGATCTCAGCATAAATGCAGGAGCAAGTCACCCGAAGATGGCTGCATCAAATCTCGCAGCTCCTGTCGGACCGCCCCACCTATTCCGTCACAGCGGCGCCGTCACAGAGGTGCGTCCGCACGCCATAACCAGGTTAAATTTATTATCCCATAAACTCTTGCTGGACAGAAGCTTAGGGGAAAAAAAAAAACCTTCAAAGACTAGAAACAGGAACGCTTAATTAGTGGAACCTCTTTCTTGTCTGTGAGTGATCTGCCTACTTTTGTACTCTTTTAGAATGCAGTGTCTTTTTATTGCATTCCTTAAAGCTACAGGAACTCGTCTCAATGAACTACCTTCTTATTGTATTCCTTAGAGCTACAGGAACTCGTCTCAATGAACTACCTTCTTATTGTATTCCTTAAAGCTACAGGAACTCGTCTCAATGAACTACCTTCTTATTGTATTCCTTAAAGCTACAGGAACTCGTGTCATTGAACTATCTCTATATTGTGTTCCTTAAGTCTACAGGAACCTCCCCATCGTCCTGTACCCTCATCACTTCCTCAAACACTATTCTGCAGTTGAGTTCCACTCCAAATCCATAGGAAGCATAACATAATAATCAAGCCTTTGAAATGGAACCAGCAGAAATTGATTCCCAAATGTCTACATTAAATCATAGAATGGATGTAATCACACAAGGCATGCAAGACTTACCGATCACAAATGAAAGAATTCTATCTTATGTTAGAAACATACAGAATCATGCTCCTCAAGCAGTTCCGCAATCTATTAGTGATTCTACTGTCTGCATCCCTGAAAAATTTGCTGGAGATCGCTTAAGGAAGACCTTAACTCTTGCAAATTGCTAATTTCTTTAAAACCCAGATCTTATCCTACAGAAAGATCTAAAGTATGCTCGGTAATATCATTCCTAAGGGGTGAACCTATGGCGTGGGCTCACTCCTTCTTGGAAAATGATGACCCCATTTTAGATTCTCTTGACAACTTCTTTGAGGCTATGTCCCTCATCTATGAAGATTCTAATAAACAGGCTACAGCTGATCTTACCATCAGAACTCTACAACAGAAAAATAGACCTGTAGAAGATTATATTACTGAATTTAAAAGATGGGCAAACTCAGTGGAACGACATCTCTTTACAAAATCAATTCCGTCTAGGGTTATCCGAAGAAGTAAAGGATGAACTCTCCAAAACTGAACCCCCTTCTACTCTCAAAACATTGATGCAACGCTCTATTAGTATCGATAGAAGACTCAGAGAACGAAAGGCTGCTTTTGAAACTTGGCATCATTTACTTGAAGAAACAAAAATTCCCATAGTCGTTTATACAGACCATAAAAATCTCGAATATCTTTCTACTAACAAAACTTTATCATCCAGACAAGTAAGAAGGAATCTTTCCTTTAATCAACTTAATTTTCAAATTGTGTGCAGATCAGGTTCTAGGAACAAGAAAGCAGACGCTCTTTCTAGGATTCCCCATGCTTCTTCTATTGAAAACCTTCTTATACTCAAAAATTCTCCAGACACTTTCATTGTGATTGTGTCATCCCTATTTGATGAAATATGAAATCTGAAAAAAGAAGAACTTGAATTACCATCACATCATAAACTAGTCAAGAAAGATGGGGTCTTCTATTTCAATAACATAATTTATATACCCCCATTTACTCAACAGAAAATTCTTAAGATGATTCATGACTCTCCTCTCGCAGGCAATCCAGGTATTAAAGAGACTCTCGAATTATCTACCAGATATTATTGGTGGCCTCGCCAAGATAAACCTGTAGAATCTTATGTAAAATCTTTTTCAACATGTCAAAGATCTAAACCTGAACATCATCACCCTTACGAGTTACTAATGAACTTACCTATTTCTGAAAGGCCTTGGCAATCCATCTCTATGGATTTTATGGTAGAACTCCCTCTATCTCAAACTTTCACTACCATATTAGTTGTTGTGGATCGATTCACTAAGATGTCTCATTTTCTTCCATTAAATAACCTACCCTCATCATCTGAACTTTCAAGCATATTCATTGATAATATAGTTAAACTCCATGGACTCCGTGAAGAAATCTTCTTGGTTAGAGGAACTCAATTCACCTCCAAATTCTGGAAGGAGATATGTTCTTCTATTCAGATTCAACGTAAACTTTCCTCTGCATATCGTCCCCAAACTAATAGGCAAACAGAATGAGTCAATTAATGTCTGTAACAATATTTATGTTGTTATTGTACACATCTTCAAGATGATTGGGTTACCTGGTTACCAATGGCTGGATTTACCTACAACAATTCTATCCACACCAGCAGTAAAATGTTTCCTTTTTTCTCAAATTATGGGTTTCATCCCTCTTCATTTGCCAGTGACACCGGTTCTACATCTAACCCTGCTGTCTCTAAACTAAACACTTCCATGTCCTCTTTGTTCCTCAAATTACGAAAAAACCTTGAATCCGCATTGCGTAGTCACAAAGGGTTTACGGATACTAAAAGAAATCCTCCCACGGTCAAGCTTCATCCTGTTTTTCATGTTTCATTATTGAATCCTTATCTTCCTGATCCTTTCCACAGGGATGTGGTAACTAATCCTGATACGGTCATTGTACAAGGTGAAGTAGAATATGAAGTCCGGAAGATTCTAGATTCTAGAATCCACCGTGACTCCTTACAATATCTTATAAGATGGAAAGGTTATGGAATTGACAAAGATACTTGGGAGAATTCCTCTGTTGTTCATGTTGACCGGTTGATTGAGGCCTTCCATAAACGTTACCCATCTAAGCCAAAATGATGGCACCCGGTGTGTGCTCTTTGGGGGGGAGGGTACTGTCAGAACTTAACTAGCGGGCTTGCCGATATCCGACACTTCTGGGTTCACGGACCAATGACACCCCCCTTCTCTGACGCGGCTTGATCATGCTACTTAGAGGAACCATGCCAGATTCAAAGTGCTTGATTATTTTGAGGCTTCTTGTCTTCTGACCAGCTACAAACTATCACGCTAATCTACTAACTACGTGTACGGAACCTGGACTGTTTAAACCACTGACCTCCATTCTCCTTACCTTGACTCATATTACCTTTGGAATACTCTTCTTGTTTAAACCGCCAACTTACGGTAAGTAAATGTTGGACTATCCCTTTCTACTGGCACCTCAATGTCTTTCTGTGCCATCTGAGTACTATTAATGGAAAAGCTATCTCTGTAATTCATACATGAACTTATCCTTGCAGATTACTCCTCTGCATCCTCTCTGTATTATAATACAAGATGCTAATTCCCACTTGGATTCCCTAAAGCTTCAGGAACTCATCTCAATGAACTACCTTCACATTATATTCCTTAAAGCTACAGGAAATCGTCTTAACAAACTACCTTCTTACTGTATTTCTTAAAGCTACAGGAACTCGTCTCAAGGAACTACCTTCTTATTGTGTTCCTAAAGCTACAGGCACTCGTCTCAACGAACTACCTTCTTATTGTGTTCCTAAAGCTACAGGCACTCGTCTCAACGAACTACCTTCTTATTGTATTCCTAAAGCTACAGGAACTCATCTCATTGTATTCCTTAAAGCTACAGGAACTCGTCTCAACTAACTACCTTCACATTATATTCCTTAAAGCTATAGGAACTTGTGTCATCGAACTATTCTATATTGTGTTCCTTAAGTCTACAGGAACCTCCCCATCGACCTATACTCTCATAACTTCCTCAAACATTATTCTGCAGTTGTGTTCCACTCCAAATCCATAGGAAGCATAACAAAAATAAAATAAAAGAAAGTAATTGCTGTTCATAGAGATACAAATCTAAGAGAAAGCCCAAGCCATTTCAAAAACAAAGAACATTAATGCTTTAGAGAAAATAGCAGATATATAAGAGCCTCTATAATCGGTAACCCAATACATAAATTCTGGTATCTTTCAGATTACCTAATATCTGAGGAGAGCAATCAAGAACTCTTAATAGTGCAAAATAAAGTAAAAATATCCATTAACTAATCAACTATTTATTTATTACAAAACTTTCATCAAAATTCTCATCAGTTATAGAGAAATTAAGATCGCACTCTTTCATCAAAATGTTTGAAGACATACAGGATAAATTAAACCTGCACTGCTGTTTTTACACAGCAGCACAACCTCTGTAGCTGCATGAAGCATTGGAGCTGTTCATATATAGGACCATTTTAACAACCATACCCTCTGCAAATTCAATCTTGTGAGTACACTATATGGGGGGGTGGGGGAGGTATGTATCTGCATTATGGTTTTCTTTATTATTATTAGCTTATTATTTTTTTTATTCTCTCCTTAATGTATTATGTTTTTATAGCATTTTTTTTCTTCAGTGTTTTTTTTCTACCGTTTTGATACTTAATAAATTAACAATATTGCGACGTAGAAGCCTTGACTTTGCACTGGTGTAAATAAGGAATGAGCTTTACAAATCCACTGCATCGGGTAACTCCATCCGAATTTATCACACTACTTATAAAATAGTTTCATATTTAGGAGTCTTAATTGCATATCATGTCACATTAAAGTCAATCGAGCATATACTTAACATAGCAGCAAAATTAAGGATCAAAATGGTTCTTGTGGTCACCCAGTCACATGATAAACACACATCCAAATACATAACATAAACTAAACCTAAACAATGGTAGCAATGACAGCAAAGAATGGTAAACATACAGATGTATTTATATATTTGAGCATATACAATCAAATGGGGATAAAAAGACAGACAGACAGATGAACACAAGGATACACAAATAGATAGATATATAGATTCACTTTAGCTGTTTAAGATTCCTATTTGTAATTCCCTTAAGAAGTCCATACAATTTACATTTTAATGACTACTTCAGAGGGTGCTGTTGTATTTTTTCTTCCTTTGCTTTTTACTCTGCTGAAACAGAATATTTTTGTCTAATGCTTGATTCCATGAATTAAAGAAATACACATCTCATACAATTACTTCTTAAACCATGTACATGTTATAAAAGATGATATCGACTTATTAGTACCATGAGCACAATGATTTTTGCAAACAATGTTTTGTCTTTAAGGTAGCATTTTACAATTACAGTACACTTACTTAGATCTTAAATTCCCCTAACAGAGTAAATTGTGTATGTGTAATCACTACTTATTGGCTTGGCTGTGGTACAAAGGGGAATAACTGTATTTCATAAAATCTAAATAATATATGCAGATTATCTGAAACTTGGCAAAATGAATCTGGCTTGAGAAATGGCAATTATTCCCCACAGCCACTTGCGACAATGTGGATAAACCCTTATCATATCAGTGGATTTCAATGTAGAATTCTACGTGATAAAGTACTGAACAAGACAATCCCAGATTAAGAAATATCCCTTGTGAGTCATACTTGAAGCACTTCAGATTCCCAGCTTGCTGTTGATGGAGATTATATTATTTTGAATGATTCTAATTACAATTAGCTGAGACTTCAAGAGAGCAACGGGGTTCTACTTAACAATGGTAGAAAACATGTTCATATTTATTGTGGTGATTGAAGTCGCATTGAGGGGTATCTGTGCAGGCAGAAGACACTAATTCAACACTTGTTTTACAATTTAAAAAAATTGCAGTAAGTCAGACTAAAAACTCAACTAAATGGAAGTTTGCAGTTTATGGCACAATGTATATTATTTACTCTGGGACAAGTAAAACCATCTAGATAGACTTTAATTAAAATGTATGTGTTCTGCATTTAAAGAAACACAAATGTCAATAACTGCTCCACCATGTTTAATACATTGTATAGATAATGTATTAAAGATAATGCAAAAAATAATAATTTTTAACTTTTCTAAAATTATTTGTACAGGAAGTATTAGTAACAGAACAAAGGATGGTGCATGGGGCAATGCTGTCCCTATAACCAATAATAGTGATGTGATTTCAACCCATGACCAAACCACTTTACAACTTTGCCCCTTAGAACAGTTTGACAGCTTACATCAAATCCAGTTGCCTTCTCCTCTGAAGCCTGGAAGCTGCAGCACTAATCTATGACTGGCGGAGTGCAAAGTAGCCCCTGGCGGCCAAAAACCTTAGGTCACAGGTGCTAATGGAAGCTTCTTGCAGGATCTTCCAGGCTCCAGAGAAAGAGTTGACTGGTATCTGGTGAACACCACGTAAGTTGTCATAACATTTGCAAATATGACTACTGACAAGAGGAGGACAGTGTAGGCTATGGTTATAGTGATTGCAGTGTTCCTTTATGTAAAATACATATCTAGGCAATCTCCAGGTACGATGCTCATATTATTATAATTAAACTATGTTTTGATTAACTCTCATTTTGTGCACATGCATTGGTTATTGATGGTGGTGACATCGGTGTCATGGGATAGGGTTTCTTTGCAATAATCCAGCATTCAATTACACTTTTGATCTGGAACCACCACTTGGTTATATCCACCTTGCTCATGAGGACAGACACATATGTTTCTCTTTGTTTACAAGATTTACATAGGTTTTAACTTAAAATGCAAAAGCCATTGTACACAAAACTTATGTTCATAAAAAGGACTCCAGTTCAGATGGATTGCATGGGAACTCAGTTGCACAAATATTTCATAATCCCTAAAATGTATTTAATTAACTGCAGAACTCTCTGTTCTCTATTTCAGAAGATCCACCTATGCATTACAACTTACTTTCTTGTCAGTGCAGAATATTGTCCAATCAAATCATTCTAGAGAAGAACTTCTCATAGAGAGTGGTAGTTTTAATACTTTATAGCTGTATTAGTTTAAGTGCCATTTTCAAGTATTAATTTCCAAGTGTCCATTACAATTGTGACATGCTAAATAAAACTATTCCAGATTGAAACTGTTGTTCATCAAACCACTGTATTAAGTTGGTTAGAGTTATTTTCTAAATACTGTTTTAGCATGTAGCTGCCTCCCTATTCCAGTGCTCGTTTGAGCAGAGTCCTCTTCAACCTATCGTTCTTGTAAGTTTTCTTGTAATTTTCCTATTTATGGTTAAATACTTCTCTCATATTATTGTAAAGCGCTACGGAATCTGTTGGCGCTATATAAATGGCGATAATAATAATAATAATGATATGAATCTTTTAATTCTCCCAACCTCAGACAGAATTTCATTGAGTATAATAGGAGTTAAAGAGTACAATTGTCTGAGAGCTGAGCTACAGGACTGTAGCTGATACATTGACAATAAAGCTTGTGTGTTCTTGTGACAAGTGGTGCACCCTACTTTTAGAAGTCGTATTCTCAAGAAGTGACAGTTAGAAGGTGTATGGAGGTGATAGTTTGGGAATATGAACTGCTAGTATATTACAAAATAACACAACATCATGATTGGCAATGACAACACTGAAGAAGGATATGTATTTTATGAATACAATCTTAAACCTCATAACAAATGGACATAAAATAATTTATAACAATAACAATGTATCTTATTTACTTAGTCTGATTCCTAAACATATTTATTGTATTTTAAAGAGTATGGAGGGCCAAGAAAATAGTTACATCAGGATAGAAAAGTGGGTCAGAGTGATCAAGACTTGATAAAGGCTCAGAGAGGAGCTGAAACATTGTCTCCACTTCCATGTTTCAAATAAAGACTGCCTTTTAGAAGAAACCTCAGGTGGCTATTTTTTTCCATTTGATGTCTTCATGGATTGGCCCTCCCTTTCTGGAGCACCCTGAGGAAGCATTATCCCCTTTTTTAGTGTGTGCATTTAACTCTTGTTGTTTTGCCAACAAATGTGTTTGCTTGGTTAACAAGAATAGATAAGTTGCTGAAGTCAGAAGAGCTGTCTGTACCAACACCCTCCTTTCACGCACCACACCCATCTGCTTTGACTTTAACTTTCCTGCATGAACCAGAGAGTGAGAATCACTTTCTAGCATTGATGATTGTGGTGTACCATGTCCTTATACCAAATTGTTCCCTAAGATTATTCTCAAACCCCCTGGTTCGGTGCCTTCCTTTATACCGAATGTACTACTGAACACGTGCTCCCTGGCAGATGGCAGCCATTTTGTTTGTCCGAATGAACCTCAACGGGAGTGAGCCGCAAATGTTGTGGAACCCTATTCGGCCACTAGACCATGCGGTTATCGGTCTACTGGTTACCATGTTTTATCCTACTTGTCGACATACCAGGAAAGTGCTATTCGGAGGGAAGGCACTACAGACTCTTGAGAACATAACAAGAAAAAGGAAACTCAAAAGGCTGGAAAGTGGGAGGGGAGGAAAAGACACTCCCGTATCCCACTGCCGAGCCTCCAGAGTATAGAGGTCACCTGGACTGGTAAAAGGGGGTAACCCTGGAAATTGTAGAAAAAAAGTGATGCTGATACCCCTGAGGACGGCGTGTGGTCACGCCGAAACGTACGTCGGGTTCTTCTGTGTTTTTAATACTCTCTTGAGCACTTTGCTCTGAGCACCTTTTCATTTATGTTTTTCTAGTATGTGTGTGTAACCTGGGGCTTCAGATGTTATGACAGTATTTAGATTAGAACACCCATGAAGGTGTTTTATAGGAGATAGGGTATTAGCATAGCACTACTGTTTGGTTGGGAGTGTGTGTTTCTCCCTTTCCCTGTTCTTTCCTACTGCTTTGTTACCTGAGTTATGTATGGGGGTACATATTGCCTTCTATCCCCTCTCTGCTTCTTGTGAGGGTTGGCTCTTGATTAGCCTTGTTCCTACCATACATATTTCTTCCTATATTATTCTGTCCATCACTGATTACCCAGGTTTTTTAATAGATTTCAATAAAGGATTTTTTATTTTTTGGCAACTACACTACTGTTGAGATTGGACTGGGTATTTACCCTCTGGGCGGTCTTTATATAAGACATCCCTTTTTGGGTTTTTTTTCTTCCTTTTTTTCGACTCTTGAGAACAATTGCTCCCTGAGAACCAGGGAGATCACTCATTTGTTTCACCACAGGAGCTCCAGACATTTGACCAGCCAAGACCACTTTTCTCCTGGAACTGTTTTGGGCTTCGCCCACGTGTGTGGCCGGTCAAACTTTACCCCGGTGGCAATTGGACAATTCCTTATGGATCCAACTTGTTGGACAAGAGCTATCTGGGGATGTAGGACATGTGGGGTTCCTCTGGGTTTTTCATATATATTGGGGTTTTTCTCATGTATTTTGTATTCAGCTCTCTGTGTCCAGGAGATAATGAATTTACTGGTCTTTGACTCAGTTATCTCCCAGACACAGATGCCTGGACGGGATCACTATGTAAAAGAATGGAGACCCAATGCTGGGGGTCTGGGCATAAAAGACTGCATTCTGAGCAATAAATATCAGATTACTCCCAGAACTATGTCTCGTCTGGTTACTGGGGGGAAGAGAGCCATAATCACACTTGGTTCCAGTCTGGCTGAGAAGGCAATTATCGGAGGTAATTACTCCAGTTACCTGGCATCCGCTACAATGACTTTCCTTTTGTTCGTTTTCTGACACCCAGCTTTAAGCCCAAATTTCATTTAATTGTTTATTTTCATCATAAAAAAATACATTTTGTAAAGTGTCAGACTCTACTATATACACAGAAAATCATATCAATTATAGATTAAATTTTCTAAATTAGTTAAAAATTGTGGAATAGCAATTGACTTTCTATGTATCTAGTATTAACATTCTTTATAAAATACAATATAAAAGTAAAATTTCCTAAAAAGAGAAAGTGCTAGTCCTGCAATCACCTCAGTGGGCCACAATAACCACTAAAAACACATAGAAATGTGGTGAGAGCACTTCAAATAAATAGAATTAACATTACCCAAATTGAAGTCAATCTCTGCAAATAAACATAAATGGAGAAGACATAGGGTAATAAAGTTTAAACTGTAAACTTCAAAGAAATGTGTTGGTCTCACTCACATAGATGGAGCCACTTTAAAAGCTGGCTCAAACTGCATGCCTTGAATAAATCACATGTGGACTTCAGCTGGTACTTCCCAAAAATTGTGTCTGATGTACCTCCAGAACGCAGGTTAGGATTGATGCGTGTGACCATGGCATGCCATGGTCACACGCATCACCTCCAACTAAGGCACACAGCCAAAACGCGTAAGATGCATTCCTGGACTTACTGTTTATGGGACCTCTTCTTGGACTTTGTTATTATTTTTAATCTATTTCCTGTTATTGGAGAATAAGAATTTTGTAACCCCCTAACCTGCCAGCTTTTAAAGTGGCTCCATCTATGTGAGTGAGACCAACACATTTCTTTTAAGTTTACAGTTTAGACTTTATTACCCTATGTCTTCTCCATTTATGTTTATTTGCAGAGATTGACTTCAATTTGGGTAATGTTAATTCTATTTATTTGAAATGCTCTCACCATCTTTCCATTTATTGTCCATTAACATTTTTTATCACTATTTGAAATTGAAGTTTCTAAAATACTGTTTGAACAATTGAATGCTTGCAAATTAAAATTGTGAAATTTTAAACTATATTCTAATCATTCTACTTTTCAAATACACTTAATTGTCAATTAAATGTTGGAAACTATTGGTATTTGATTTTTTTTTTAAATCAGAATTTGTTTAATTTTAATCAGAATTAATAACGGTTCATTTTAAGTAAAATTTTCTTTATTTTCTTTATCAGGAAATCCTAGGAGAAAATGTCATGTCTGCTGTGAGGCAGTTGAAGCTTGGACGTCATTGGACCTTCCTAAAGTAATAATGGTCCAGGCACTCCTTGGTTCAAGGACCTCTATTACTTTATTCATTTTTGAAAATCTGGTGTTTGATTCCGGTTCAGCGAGCACCCTGGCTCAGATTTATGGGAGTGAGTGCAGTTCCACAAACTACTAAAGGGTCATTGGACCTTCCAACAAGACAATGATCCCAAGCATACCTCAAATTCCATCAAGGCTTATTTGCAGAAGAAGTCCTGGAAAATTCTACAGTTGCCATCACAGTCACCTGACTTAAACCCCATAGAAAATCTCTAATGGGTTTTGATGAAGGCAGTTGCAGCAAGCAAACCCAAAAATATTACTGAACTGGAGGCCATTGCTCATGACCGATGGGCAAAGATACATCAGGAACACTGCCAGAAGCTGGTGTCTGGCTATGCATCTCATTCAGAGCAGGACATAACAGCAAAAGGGTGCTTTACTAAATACCAAAGATTTTTACCATTAAAGGGGTTGAATCATTTTCAGACTGGAGAAGTCATTATAAGGTGCATTTTCAGTTGAATTTGGGGAAACCACTTGAAGCATTTGTTTTGTTAAGCTATATAGCTTTTATTCGATTGATACAACTGTAGGTGAGTTGCAGAATGTTTGCAGTTCGGTTGTTTTGGTATAAAATTTGCAACAGTTTTGTTAATTGGCTACAATTTCTATTTTAGTGAATAAACGCCTGCGTTTTGCAAAGTTTAAGATGGCTAAACCAGTTGAAAAGAAAGCACTGTGAAAGATACAACTTTTTAAATAAATTATGACTAAAACCCAGTTTAAATTACATTTAATTAAAAAATGTTGCTGCGTAAGTGTTGTTTTCTTGTTATTTATATTTATGTGATTTTGATGCAAATAAGATTTAATTGCAACTCATTAGCAGCTGTTCTAAAATATGCCAAGCTGTAGATTTCTGCTAGAACTGGATAATTTTGGTAATGTGTCACAATCTTGTTTGCATAACAAATCTGTTTTTGTGTCTAGCTGCATTATGACAACCTTAAAAATATGGTTCTCAAAACAACATGCACATATTAATGCATTTCCTACAAAGTCGAACACAGCTCTTGCCAAATGGATAAATAACTTCTGAATATGTTTGCTTACTTGTAAGGTATGTGCTCAGTGTCTTCTTAACAAGAACCCATGGGATTGTCTGTGTACTATTCTACAAATGACCTACTGATGTCATTGTAATGGATGGACTTCTTGGCAAGCAGCATGCTTGAGGTTAAAGTTTTATATCCCAGAGAATGACTGAAAGGAAAGTGGAAGGAATATGGTCGTTCTATCTCTGAATATTGCACATATCATATTTTTATTTGATAATTCCATGAAGGTAATATATATTCTGCGAATGAGATTATACAGCCTCATGTGCCATGTTGGCAGGAAGACACGTAGTATATGATAAAGCCGCAGAGGAGAATAAAAATCTGTTTTAATTTTGTGTATTTTTTTAAAAAAGAAGTTGTAAAATAAACACTATTTTATGTTCTTGTTAAAATACAAAGGAAACGATCAAGTACTGCTGACCAAAAAAAGTACTTTAGGCCAATTTCTCAATTTCAGCTACAGTCACAGTTTTGCTATATTAGTCAAAATTTGGCAATTTGGTTTGTAATTTGATTTAATTTGGTGTTTGTTGAATAGATCTGCACAATTCTTATGTATACAAATCATTATATCTACTTGGCAAATCTGGAGCCATCCACAAGTATCCAATATATCTGACCTGAGTGCAGGCCTACACTGATTTACGTGAAAATAATTGTGTTCATTACGTTCATGTGGAATGACATCACAAACTGACCCCAGTAAGTCACATAATGGCTTTGGCCTAACCTGAATTCCCTACAGTTCTAAACTAGGCTCTCCCCATAATCCTTATTTTCTATAGAGCAGTATACTTTAAAAAAAAACAAAAAAAAAAAACTAAAATGGAATCTGGTGTTTAGTTATCCATGCTCTTCTCATTTATCACAAACTTTAGCTAAATATCTTTTGAGGCAGGATCGACCCATATCTGCCAGATTTCGCAGATATCAGGAGAGGGAATATCAGATATTGAGTGAGAGTGTAGTTGTTGTGTGTTCAACCTACAATGGAGTGCAAATCCTACCCACAAATGAATGCATCATACCGGCTTGTGTGCACAATGACAGGATGTCTGGCAGGGCAGTGAATCAAGGCTCTCCATATACAGCATGCTGTATGGTCTTAAATGCCCTGAAACTGATTAGAAGGGCAGCACAACTATGTATAATCATGTACTTGTGCTACACTTTCCCTCAGTTCTCTTGAGATAGAGTCACAAACTATTGTGTAATTAGAGGGAATGAGGCAAAATAGTATCACCTCACTTTAATTATTATTATCATCATCCTTTATGTAGCACCAACATATTCTACATATTTTACAATCAGACATTGGGGATATAGAACATATCCCCAATGTATAATATTCCCTTAATTGCAGGGAGAAGATCACACATGATATATCATGTACTCACATGTCAATAATACTGTCCATTTTTGTACTCATGGATGAATCTTTCAGAAAAACAGTACTTAATAAACTTTTTAAAGGTAGTGGTTCGTAGAATACAGTTCTTTCATATATAGCGAATGTACTTGGTACACCACCTTTGGGTGCAAATGACATTATGCACATTTGCCATGAGCCTAGGATGACGCTTGGACAGATATGTCAGCAGAAATTATTTTATAACTGTCTTTAGTATTGTTCAAAGTTACTTTGAGAACATTTTAGCTGAGGTAATGAATTGAAATGTCCTGGAAGTAATTGCTGAAAGCGTCTCAGAGACGAGAGTATAACTATGGTTGACAAGTGGGAATTCTCTGTGGACTGAACTTGTCAATTGCTTACAAAAAAATAATAAAAGAAAGGTCTTTCGAAGAAAAATTACAAACTCCTAGCAGAGAATGGAAATCTTTGTATACTTTGATTCTAAGCCTGCTCTCTTTCTTCTGTCAGATGTCTCTTGGGCACATCTTTTGTTCCAGTCTTTACATAATATGGATTTATTCTGTAGCTTTGCCTAATCAGCGTCCACGTTGATGCCTTGGAATTCAGATGCCTGAAATGAATGCGTCTTTTAGAAGGGGAATGGTAGATTAATTGGTATTTTACAGAATATACATTTAATTAACTAGAATGAATAAGATGACACTGTGTCATATGAAATAATGGCAATTGGGAAATCAGTTCTAGCCAACCAGAAAGCTACGGAAATTAATCAACCCACATAATCTAATTGTCATGTTGGACTTTGATGTAGACCATGCCATGAAAGTTGCATGACAACACATTTACATTATATATATATATATATATATATTGCAATTAATATATATAAAAGCCTAATATAAAACAATAAAGAGGACAATATTGCACATAACACAAGTAGATGCACACAACTCTGATTGAAATCTTTAGCTTTGTATTTTTTTTAAAATGATTTTTTTTCCCAATTATATATAAACCCAGGGAGCTGTATAATAAAGAGCAACAGTGGTACGTTCAAAGAACTTGACGTTCAAGTCAAATTAACAGAATTAAACAGAATAAAACATTACTTAAATGGCAGGGCTCAGCTGTTAGGCAGTCAGGCCACAATTTATTAAGTTTTCCAAAAATAATAACACTGTTAGAAAAACGTTCAAAAATTATTGATGAATCAATATCAAGACATCATTCATAAAACATTTTAAGGAAATATATAGACACTATATGTCACTTTCACATTATCAGGAGGTATAGTCATTAAAACTTTCACTTATACCTAGTGGATAAGTGTAGGTCACAGTAAACACAAATAAGTCCAGTACTATCAATGTAATCAAAGTGAAAATTAACCAAATACAAAAGCATTTACATTTAAAAGAGCAAAAGATTCACATGCTACACAATAGACTTGTGCATGATAAAAACAATTTGGTTTACTTAAATGCCTTTGTCAGAATTATTTACAGCAGCGGCACGAATAGTATTGGAGTTTAACTAATTCTAATGAAATTCCAATCCTAACAAAATGTCCCGAATTGCATCCTAGCACGGATGGACAAACTGTTCTCATTCTGTTAGGACAAAATTTGGTAGTTTCACCACCGTACAAATGGTGAATGAAGCAACAGGAGAATAGGTGAGTATTGTGGGAAAATTTCTTTGACCACAGGAAATGGAGCGGACTTAGCTCCTCCTCTGGGTCACAGCTGGTCAAGCGTAGGAAAAATATAAGACCAAATAGGTCCTACTTTGTCTTATGTTTTAAAGAAAATAAGATCAGATAGGAAGAAAAGAAGAACAAACCCTGAGAGAGGAAGAGATTGGGAAAAGGTAAGTTTGACATAACAGTGTCACTTTAGGTTTAAAGAGGAGAGTTTTTTTTTAAAGTTAAAGAAAAAAGCCAGTGGGACATTGATCACTCACTCATCACTTACATGCCCAGAAAAACAAAGCTTTTTTACACATTCACTCTGTATTGTAAATGTAGGGTTGCCACCTTTCTAGGAAACAAATACTGGCTATGCTAATTTGCATAGTTAATTATGTATGCATGACATCACAGGATGTAAATCACAAGGAGTGACATAACAGAACTTTCTGTAAAATAACAAAAAAATAAATAAAAACTACCTACAGTTTTATTCTGCTGTATAGAAGGATTGCTCTGCAGTTTAGGGAGATTGAACTGCTAATTTGAGTATTCATTAAATAGACCCAACAATATATACACGTACAAATACCCATAGTTAATTCAATAAACACCAAATTGCCTCCAGAACGTTACTGGTGATGACATCCAGCGCCAGCTATATCCCCATAGGAAAGCATTGATTTAATGGTTCTGATGAAGGGGGCCAGGAGGCTGATGAAGGGGGCAGGGTTTTGATGAAGGGGGTGCAGGCCACAGATTGTGAATGTGCCTGAAATTGTTTAAGGGGGGTCAAACAAAGATGGCAGGGCGGAGGGGGAGGTGCCACAAGATTGGCTCGCACAGGGCCCCTGAACACCTAAGGCCGGCCCTGCGTGCATGCGCATCCCTCACTTACCTGAGCTGCTGGCTACAGAGCTACTCCCCTTCACATTTAATGAGTTGAGACAGGCAGGGAGGGAGGAGATGTATCTTTCTATCCCTGCCTCTCTCCACACACAGCGACTTCTCTGGTCAGTGCTGGTTTTGCATTTAACCCCTTAAGGACCAGACTTCTGGAATAAAAGTGAATCATGACATGTCACACATGTCATTAGTGATGCACCGAACGGTTAGCTGGCGAATAGTTCCTGGCGAACATAGGATGTTCGCGTTCGCCACGGTGGGCGAACATATGCGCGGTTCGATCCGCCCCCTATTCGTCATCATTGAGTAAACTTTGACCCTGTACCTCACAGTCAGCAGACACATTCCAGCCAATTAGCAGCACACCCTCTCTAGCAGACCCTCCCACCTACTGGACAGCATCTATTTTAGATTCATTTCGCTGCGTTTAGTGAGAGGAGGAAAGTGTAGCTGCTATTGATTTGGGTGAAATGGTCACACCACACGGCCACAAAGGACCAGGAGGCTTACTAGCGCAAAACCTGTTCCAGTGCCATAACTATATTGGTAAATTCTACCAATAACACTAGCCAACACCATCACAATCCCCACTGGTACGGACGACCGACTCGTTACGACTACCCAGTCCTACATAATACAAAAGTGCACAGACCCTCTTAGCTCCAACTGCAGGAAGCCCAGACTACTGCCATATGCAAGTGCTGTTGTGGCATATTCATACAATGTCTGTATTATTAAATTTGCACTGAAAAATAAAGAATTATAAATAAAAGGAAATGGATACTAGGTTAGTGTATAAGCAGTGTCC
>OW240916.1:99604313-99614490 GCA_933207985.1 Pelobates cultripes
TATAGATTGAATAGCAGTTAGTTGTCTCAAAGCGGGTGTGTCAGCCCTACAGCGTGTACTCTGCCAGTTCACAGTGCCACTCTTATCTTGTGTCACAATAGCGTGCATTTAAAAACCAAAAAACTTTTTTTACTGTTATAGATTGAATAGCAGTTAGTTGTCTTCAAGCGGGTGTGTCAGGCCTACAGCGTGTACTCTGCCAACCTCTGCTAGTTCACAGTGCCACTCATATCTGGTGTCACAGTAGCTTGCATGCATAGTACCAGTATTCAAAAAAAAAATGACAGGCAGAGGCAGGCCACCCCTACACTGCGCATTGGTTAAACCTGCTGACGGCTGCCAAGCATGGAATGCGTGGCTCTGCAGAGGAGTTGGTGACACCGCCACGACTTGCAGGCAGGCCTGCTGCCACCTCCTCTACTCCTCTACTCCATCCTCTTCCATAGCATCCTCGGCTGAGTCCTCTTCTGCTGCTGCGTCTTGCTCCACATCAACGGATAGGGGACGTAACAGGGATTAAACTGATAAGAATAGTACTACTTAACACACCACTCCTATCTGGTGGCACATTAGATTGCACGCGCAGTGCCCCAAATTTGAAGAAGGAGGACCGACCAAGCATCTTTTTCCATCTCCGGGTTCCTAAAATCGATGCCATATACACGTCCCCTGATAGGGGACGTAACAGGGATTAAACTGATAGGAATAGTACTACTTAACACACCTTATAATAACGCAGAGAGAGGCAACGCAGAGAGAGGAGTCTGAAGAAGAGGAGTCAGAGGAGGGAGGTGGAAGACCAAACATAGCAGGCGTCCCAGGGGGCTTGTTGTCACCTTCCGGGGACCCTTGGTGTTGTACGTGGCTGGGTGGAGGAAGAAACATTCAATGACATCAGTGAGGACAAGGAACGGGACATGGCTAGCTTGGTATCCAACCTTGTGCAAATGGGGAGTTTGTGGTTGTGCAAATGGACTGTTTGCGGTTGTTTGCGGTGCGTTAAACGGGGAGTTTGGTCTGTCACTGTGAAGCGGGCGTAACCCTTACACTACCTGATCGATACAACATCATACAGTAGGTCCCCTCCTCATTATTTTTATGGCCCCCACCCACCGCTCACGGGTGGTGGCAGGGGGGAGGACAGTATCCTTATTTACTGAATATTCCCCTGTATAACAATGTTTGGCATTTAGTGAATATTCCCTATTCTGCTCTGTGTCAGTGTGTATCAGGGATCCCTAGGATAGGTGTCAATCCATATCTGCCAAGTGACCCTATGTAGGGGGAACATTCCCTATTCTGCTCTGTGTCAGTGTGTATCAGGGATCCTGAGGATAGGTGTCAATCCATACCTGCCAAGTGACCCCATGTAGGGGGAACAGTCCCTATTCTGCTCTGTGTCAGTGTGTATCAGGGATCCTGAGGATAGGTGTCAATCCATATCTGCCAAGTGACCATATGTAGGGGGAACATTCCCTATTCTACTCTGTGTCAGTGTGTATCAGGGATCCTGAGGATAGGTGTCAATCCATATCTGCCAAGTGACCCTATGTAGGGGGAACAGTCCCTATTCTGCTCGGTGTCAGTGTGTATCAGGGATCCTGATGATAGGTGTCAATCCTATGTAGGGGGAACAGTCCCTATTCTGCTCTGTGTCAGTGTGTATCAGGGATCTTTAGGATAGGTGTCAATCCATACCTGCCAAGTGACCCTATGTAGGGGGAACAGTCCCTATTCTGCTCTGTGTCAGTGTGTATCAGGGATCCTGAGGATAGGTGTCAATCCATACCTGCCAAGTGACCCTATGTAGGGGGAACAGTCCCTATTCTGCTCTGTGTCATTATGTATCAGGGTCTCTGAGGACAGGTGTAAATCCATATGTCAAGGTGTCAATATGTCATATGTCAGGTGTCAATCCATATCCATTGTGATTTAGGAATGTTAGGTGATTTATGCCCTTTATGGATTAAGACCAGACTCTGCATCAACTGTGTAATTTTCCATGGGAGTTTTGCTATGGATCCCCCTCCGGCATGCCACAGTCCAGGTGTTAGTCCCCTTGAAACAACTTTTCCATCACTATTATGGCCAGAAAGAGTCCCTGTGTGTTTTAAAATTCGCCTGCAGATTGAAGTCTATGGCGGTTCGCCCGGTTCGCGAACATTTGCGGAAGTTCGCGTTCGCTGTTCGCGAACCGAAAATTTCGTGTTCGCGACATCACTACATGTCATGTGTCCTTAAAGTGTAATCTCAGTTTTCTGAGACTCAGATTTTATTTTTCATTGTATCTCTTTAATTGTAAAACGGTGGGAATTTCTGTACATGACTTTTGTGTCCTTTGAGTGTACCAAATTGATTGACTGACCTAAAATCATATATCTTTTACCTTAAAGTAAAATTAACTTGAGCATTTATTTTTTGAGTGTGGTATCTATTCTTATTTTTAACCATTTCATTATTAAACACTGATATTAAACTGTACGCATAACTTGTGGTTGATAGATTAGCACCTTTCCTGCCCTTTTAAACATTATGATTCTTTGGGCTTTGTCAAACCTAGGCTCAGGTTGCCAAGGTTCAGATAACACTAGACATCTATTATATATTGCTAGTCATCTCCAGGATGCAAAAGCAGGAGGCAAATTTCTTTCAGGAATGCCCTCTTTCCCCTCTATTGCTTATCATATCCCAAGATGTAATGGGCATTCAAGTAGGGACTACAGATTACCACCCTTTGCTGATTATATCATTTTAATGCAATCCTGTGGCGGAACTAAAGAAGAGAGGGTCCTGGTGCAAGAATTTTTGTGCCCCCCCAATCGCAAGAATGGCCAAAATATAGATCCCCATCTGTTGTACTCCCACAATGCTTTGCCAGCTGGGGATCTACAATTTGCCATGAGCAGTGCTAGAATGTAAGCATATTTTTGTATGGAGTATGTGTGTTTATGTAGGAGTGTACTTGTATGTAGTGTTGACATTTGAATGCAGAGGTGTATTTGTGTTTAGTTTTGGCATTTAAATGCTGAGATATATGCATAGATACACGCACTGACACCCATACAAATTCACAGATACACTTACTAATGTATACAGTGCAGATATACAGAATGATACACATTCGGATACACAGAATGACACTCATACAGATACAAACACTAACACACACAGATACACAAGTGCACACACTGACATACATGCAGATAAACAGACACACATATACACAAGCAAACATACAGATAGATACACAGAAACACATATATACATACAGACAAACAAACAGATACACACATAAACAGATAGATACACATACACACATACAGACAAACAGACAGATACACATGCAGATATACAGACACATGTAGATACACATACAGACACAAAGATATGCACAGAGAAACAGATATATAGACAGATACACAGATAGATACACATACAGGCAAACAGATACACAGACAGACACACATTCAGATACACATACAGACACGCAGATACACACAAACAGAGAAAGATAGATATACATACAGATACACAGATATATATAAAGACAAACAGATGCACAGGCACACATATAGATACACATACAAACAGAGATGCACAGACATACATACAGACACACATAGATACACATACAGACACACATATACACATACAAACAGATGCACAGACACACAGACATACAGAAACACAGATGCACAGGTATACATTCAGACACACAGATTGATAAACAGATAGATAGACAAACACACACACACACACAGAGACATACATGCAAAATGTTAATTTGTTAGTCACCCTACAACCTTTAGGTCTTTCTTACAATTAGTTGGCAGCTTGGAAACTAACTTTTGCTTTTTTTGGTGAACTGATCACCTTACCTGTTTGGCAGTGCGGATCACAAAGCAAGTACTCCAAAGCCAGAAGGGTAAAATCTTATCCTGGGCAGGTTGAATTAACTGTCTAAAAAGGTTACTCGTTTTAAAACTACCCTACCTTTTCTATAGACGCAGAAGTATGATCTATTTTTCATTATTTTATAGGGGAGAGGAAGAGGACTCGCAAATCAGTTGAGTTATTACAAATGCTGTTAAACTTAGGGATTATGGGCGTGCTGCATGTCTGTACGTATTATGGAGCAGAAATTTTAGCCCAGGGAATTGCATTGAATACCCCTGCAGCCCGTTCCTTGATATGGAACACGAGCAGTTCTCTGGCACCACATTTTTTGAAAAATCTGGTGTCTCAGACTTTTTAAGGATTGTTAATAAAAATTAAGGTTTTTATATTTATTTTTCTCAAGTATTATTTAGTCTGCAAACCCTGAGCTCTTACTGCACCCATTGGTTTTCTGCTGGGTTTTAAACTTGACATTACGATTATGTGAGAGGGCATTGTAAACAAAAATGGAAGCTTGTAATAAGCAATGACCTTCCTGAAAGGTAGGGGGACACCCATCTCCCATAATTGAAAGGCTTATTGAGCAAAATTTGGTTGTAAGGGTAATTAGGGACCAAGCAGTAGGTCTACAAATACACAAAGACCACAAGTGCTTTATAAATGTATAAATGTATTGATGCCTTCTATTCCAAATCTCTAAAAACTGATTTTCCAGCAGTCCAGGAGTTTGAGCATCAATATCAAATTGAGCAAAGCTCAATATAGTGAGATTTAACTATTTATCTCCACTCTCAAACCTACAAGACTGTGCATGAGGTCTATGTGACAAACTCACCCCTTTAAGGGAGTTTGCCAGGAGTTTTTGAAGGGGCCTGCTTGCCTGCCTCCTGCCCTGTGACTATGGCCTCTGGGGGTATTGCCATTTAAAGACATTATTTGGGCATTATGGACTCGTATTGGACCGTGCTGACCCTTTCAGAACCGTCTGGGAACATATTAAGACTTTGTGTGACAATGCCCCTTTAAGACTATGTCCCCAGACCTTTAAAATCCTTTGTGCATAGCTTTCTCCCACTTGGTTCAGTAAATGGGGCTTACTGAACCAAGTACCACCCAAGCGGACCACCCAAAAGTAGACGTGTGCAGGCAATTTACCTCCCAGGCTGGGAGGCTGCTGTAGGTAAATTGCTGACCGCTGGGGGCCGCCATTTGTACAAACGAACACGTGGCGGCGGCCATCTTTGTTCATTCGAACGCGGTCAGCGTTGTGTGCCCCTGAATCTATGGAACTGAAATCGGCTACACGTTTAGACGAACACCGCTGACCCTTACCTTCTCGTCCACTGAGTTTCAGCCACAGAGACTAAGTTCCGTTCGGCAGTTTGAATGTACTGCTATACTGAGCCATTTGCACGAATGGTGCCCCGCTCCTGCATTCGAATGGGACTTAGTCATTTTTCAGTGTGAAATTGATCGGTCACAAAGGACTTCCAGCTAACTTTTGAACTACTGGGTGGAATTGTCTGATTTTTGGTTATGTTTATATTTAAAGTATGCTGATTCTGAAAATGTATGTTTTATGTGATGTAGATTTTTAAAGTTACAGTACATGTGTGAGAAGTATATTTTTCCTGCCTGTGATAATTACATTAACCAATTGTGTTCAGTAATTATAACACAGGGAGAGGGGAAGGTTTGTGTGTAAATACTGGGAGTGTTTTACTGTAATGTACATGTTTTATTGGTTGTTTTACAAACTTGTGGGCAGTACTATATGTGCAGAATGGGCATAAAAGCAGAGTGTTTGATTAAAAGTTCAGTTCTACTTCACCCTCAATTTGGAGTGCCGTCTCTTAATGGAGGAATCTGCTACAAGGGATTGCTATGCTAGTCATACTCTCTTGCTATATCACTACTAAGCTCTTGTAAGAGCTTATTCCTGTCTTGCTCTCTGAAGGAGTCTACGGTGGTTATGGTGTTGGCTGGAGTGCTTGGAACCCTCAGGAAGCGCTAGGAGCATCCTTCAATGGATATACCTGCAGATCATTTTTTCCCAGGAGTACCAAAAATAAATGAAGAGAACTCACAGTAAGCACCACACCACTGAGACTGCAGAACTGTACTATAAACAATACTTGAAAAATGCAACCCATTCTGTTGGATTTGGCTAATGAGGTGGACTTTTCTCCAGCCCTGATGGCAAGAACTGTATTGGATAGTTTCTTTAAATACCAAGATGGTCCACGTGCTTAGGGACCAATCCCTAATTCCAGATCCTGTTCTTACCAATCTAGTCCATCAGTGTATCCTCAATGACTGCTGCAATGGGCCCAGGGTTGACTGCATCAAACACTCAGTTGGTTATGAGAGAGAAGCTAATTGAGAGAGGCCAGGCATTTTTAGATTAAGACAAGTTGCGTACCAAGGACTACAACAAAACTCCAAACATCATCTTGCATTATTATTATTTTATTATTTATATAGCGCCAGCAAATTCCGTAGCGCTGTACAATGGGGTTCTAGATACCAGTTGTTGTTGATATGCATGTCATTTATTGGATAGAAAACAAAGCATCAGTTTCAGCATTATGAGTGATTTATATCTCAATAAGGACATTCCTTTATTCTCTGCTTTAATACACCCATGTTATTTAGTGGTAACCCTTGTGTGTTGCAGACCTAACTGAAAACTACTAAAAATAATTTTAATAAAAAGTATAACTGTTTACTTACTTATGGACGGAAGTCGAGCCAGCAATGGTTCGGTGACCTCATCCCCGGAGAAGTTCGAGGCAAGTGCAGGAGAGCAATTTCCACCTCAATTGTAATTTTCATGGGCATTGCACAAACATAAACTTAGTTGTCTGACCGAGTACTAACAAAATGTAACTGTTTCCAGGAATGCACATCTGCAGTCAATAGAATGTACATTTTGCAGGGTTACAAGGATTACAGATTAAAATATATATTTATAGAAGGTTTTATAAATGCCATATATTGGCAGGGCCTGATTTTCCACTAGGTAGATTAGGCACCTACCTACTGTTGCAAGTCCACTAGGGAAAGCCTGTTTTCAGTACGTATGTGCCTGTTATGGAGCTTAGGTAGGCTGGTGAAGGGAGAGAAGTACTAGTAGCTTTGGTCAGTGTTCTCTGTTGTCCAGTCTGCCTTCTATGGTTGATAGTAGAGCTGCAGGAGCAGTCCATGATATATTTAAAATGTATTCCATTATCCCGAGTCCTCTCTAATCATAAAATCCCTAAGCCTCAGTCCCAACACTACATAAACCTTAACCCTGTACAAACCTAAATCCCACACCAACTGTAACCCTACTCCAACCACAGCCTTGGACAGACACTGACCCTACACAAACATTACACCAACGTTAGCACAACTACAACACATTAGCCCTACACAAACCCTAATCCTATATCAACTGTAACACTACCCAACCCCAGCCCTACGCAGAATTTTATCCTACACCATTCCTATCCCAACATTAACTTTAACACAACTCCAACCCCAGCCCTACAGGAACCCTCACCCTACATCAACTACAAATCCAGCCAAGCACAAACCATAACCCTAAACCAACTGCAACCCTACTCCAACCCCAGTCCTAACCAAACTGTAACCCTACAACAACCTTAACGCTAGCCCTACACAAACCCAAGCAAGCATAGCAAAGTTCTGATTACTTTCAGCTGTGTGTGAACATTCTTCAGGGGGCATGCATGGAGACCCTAAGGGGGGCACTCCCTGATACTGAGGACTACCCAGTGACATCACTGGTGATATTTCCAGTCTATCGCTAAATGCAGATATTCAGTAATGGAAATATAAATGATTCTGCACTACTCTCACTTTGAGCACTGCACACAGCTTGTCAGTCAGCATGGGGTCACTAAATCTGGCCCTAACTGATAGAGGAGAGTCCTAGGCAGGGCTGCCATCAGAAATTTTGGGGCCCGTAACACAGCTCAAGGTCTGGGCCCCCCTTCAAGCCCGCCTCCAAATCCCGCCCACAGGAATACACGCACACTAACAAATACAAATACTGAAACAGACATACACACATGCATAGGGAGATACTGACACACACACATACATATATACATGCAGACATATATTTGGACAAATATGTATATACATATATATTTTATA
This sequence comes from Pelobates cultripes, assembly GCA_933207985.1. Classification (NCBI taxonomy): domain Eukaryota; kingdom Metazoa; phylum Chordata; class Amphibia; order Anura; family Pelobatidae; genus Pelobates; species Pelobates cultripes. Next base: position 99,612,375 of record OW240916.1, read on the forward strand.
CTTGATATATAAGTATATACTATTAGGTATATATATATACAGACATAGGTATGTATATATATATAGACATACACTGTATGTAGGACACATACTGGTATATAGATACTGTATACACTGTATACACGTATTTCTGTATACACGCTGTATACTGGTATATATACACATATGTACTGTATAATTTCGTATATATAAATCTGTATACACATATATAATGATATATATGTACTGGTATATATACACTGTATACATATTATACATACATATACTGGTATACTTGTAATTGGTATATATACACATAATTGGAATATATACTGTCATACACATGTACCTGGTATGTTATACACATACACTAGTATGGATACATACATCTAGTATGGATATATACATTGGTATACATATATGTACTGGTATATATACATTTCGGTATACATTTATACACTTGGTATATATACACATGTTACTGTATATACACTGGTATATATATACATATACACTGGTATACACTGGTATACATAGCTATACATCACTGTATATATACACACTGGTATACATAAATACATACACTGGTATATATACACACACTGGTATATACACATGCATACACTGGTATATATACACTGGTATACACACACATACACTGGTATATACACACATACACTGGTATAAGCATACACTGGTATATACACATATACACTGGTATATATACACTGGTATATATACACATATATACCTTCGGTATGCCACACACACTGGTATACATATACACATATACACATATTGCATATACACACACTGTATAAATACATGCACTGCTACATACACACACTGGTATACATACACTGGTATTATACACACATACACTGGTATACACACACACACACACTGGCACACACACACACACACAGGCATACATACACACATACACTGGCATACATACACACATACACTGGCATACACACACTGGCATACATACACTGTCATACATACACTGGCATACACACATACACACACTGGCATGCATGCACACATACATGCACTGGCATACATACACACACTGGCATACATACACTGGCATACACACACTGGCATACACAAACTGGCATACATACACACATACACTGGCATACACACATACACACACTGGCATACATACACTGGCATACATACACACATACACTGGCATACATACACACACTGGCATACATACACTGGCATACACACATACATACACACACTGGCAAACATACACTGGCATACACACCTGCAGACACTGGCATACATACACACACTGGCATACATACACTGGCATACATACACACACTGGCATACATACATTGGCATACATACACTGGCATACACACATACACACACTGGCATACATACACACATACACACACTGGCATACATACACTGGCATACATACACACACTGGCATACACACATATATACACACGCTGGCATACATACACTGGCATACACACCTACACACACTGGCATACATACACACACTGGCATACATACACTGGCATACATACACTGGCATACATACACACATACACTGGCATACATACATACACACACTGGCATACATATACTGGCATAGATACACACACTGGCATACATACACTGGCATAAACACATACATACACTGGCATACATACACACACTGGTATACACACACTGGCATACATACACACACTGGCATACACACACTGGCATACATACATGCATACACTGGCATACATACACACACTTGCATACACACACTGGCATACATACACACATACACACACTGGCATACATACACTGGCATACACACACTGGCATACACACATACACACAATGGCATAAATATACTGCATACACACACTGGCATACACACATACACACACTGGCATACATACACTGGCATATACACATACATACACTGGCATACATACACTGGCATACACACTGGCATACACAGGCATACATACACTGGCATACACACACTGGCATACACACACCCATACACACACTGGCATATACACATACACACACTGGCATACATACACACATACACACACTGGCATACACACAATGGCATACATACACTGGCATACATACACACATACAC
>OW240916.1:99614590-99700013 GCA_933207985.1 Pelobates cultripes
ACTGGCATACATACACACATACACACACTGGCATACATACCCTGGCATACATACACACATACACACACTGGCATACACACACTGGCATACATACACTGGCATACATACACACACTGTCATACACACACTGGCATACATACACTGGCATACACACACACACACCTCATTTCCTGCCACCCTCCTCTCTTCCTTACCATTTTGTCGCAGGAGGGTGGCTGGGGATGATGGGCGTCGGCTGCCTCTCCTCAGGCTGCATCCTCCTTCCCGCGCGGAGTAAAGTGGGAGGAAGTGACCGGACGTCACTTCCTCCCAGCAGCACTTGCTTCCGGCTGCATTTTTTTTTTTTTAAAGGGGCCCGCTCGCGCTATTACATCAGCGTGTGGGCCCCGGTGCAGATGCACCGGCGGCAGTTCCACTGATCCACGTGGGGCCCAATTGTCACGGTTGTCATACCCTGGTCCTTGTATCGAGTGTTTCTGGATCAAGTGCTTACGGTGTCTAAATAGAGCTAGCAGTACATAGTAGGTCACCACTGAGCAGTAACTAATGACATATCAATACGCAGGGCTGCCATTAGAAATTTTGTGGCCCATGACACAGGTCAAGGTCTGGCCCCCCCCCCCCCCAAGTACACCCACAGGGCCCAACCTGAGACTGCCACAAGGATGAAGTGTGTGTGTACTGAATGTGGTGTATCTGATGCAGTGTGAGTATAATGAATGCATTGTGTGTGTTTGTATAGTAATTGCAGAGTGTGTGTTTGTGTAATGTGTGTATAGTGAGAGTAATGTGCACATAGTGACTGCAGAGTGTGTCTTTGTATTCACTACACACACTACATTCACTAGTAGTGAATGCAGAGTTTGAGTTTGTGTATGCATGTAGAGTATGTAATGTCTGCAGAGTGTGTGCTTATGTAAGGATGTAGTGTGTGTATAGTGATTGCAGATTGTGTATAGTGAATGTAGGGTGTGTGTGTCTAATGACTGCAGTGTGTGTTTGTGTAATAGGGTGTGCATTCTGTGGAGAATAAATAATATTTTTTGTTTATTTTTTTTAACATTTATTTGAGTACATTTTATTTTATTGCCCATCCCTGCTTCTTACCTGTCCAGGGAAGGGGGGGATTGCTATTCAGTTTTTACAAAACTAATCAGAAATGGGATGACATTAAATTGGAGGATGGTACCAGGGGCTGTTATAGTGGTTAGAATACACTTTGAAAGAAAGGCAAATTAAACAATTATCATGTTGTTTTTTCCACATTCAAGCTCCCCTTTTATATTTATTTATAGATATAATTTATCAGGATTATTAAATAATGATTTCCCTAGTATTCCGCTAACAGGTTGAAGGAACACCCCAAATCACAAATTATATACTATTTATTAATGCCAAATTGATAAAGTTACTGAGAGTGAGGATTCCTCTCTATGATCTCACTGGTGCCTTCAGTGATCATATTTGGAAATACAGGGGAAAGCCCACTAATTCACTTTAGAACATCTCAAGAAAACATCACCTTCTGCTCCATCTGATTCAACTAACCCGTAATGATTTAAATCTGCTAAGTAATAATACATAGCATTATACAGTATCACAGCACAGGAGCAGAGGTTAGTTCAGAAAGTGGTTATAGGAGAAATGAGTAAATTCGATACAATTATTTAAATTAAAGAATTAATCAATAAATCTAAATATTCTGTCTCTATATATTTTTACTCTGTTTCTATTACTCTTATTCTTTCTAAAAATCCAAGATCTAAGACCTATTCGCACTCGGGGTTCTTGTGGTAAAACAAAACAAAAAAAAAACTTCTCCCGGTTTGGACTTATGGAGCTTATCAGCTGAATGATGAACCTGATGTAGCTTCATTGCTGAACAAGAACCCCAGAAAGGTCTGGCTGTTAAAGCACACTGGATATACTATCCCGTGAATCTGACTGAACTCTGCAAGATATACAAAATATACAGAAGATCGCAAGTCGCAAAAGGGAGAATTCTGCCGACAATTAGTGTTTATTCACAAAAGTGCGATTTTGGAAATTTCTGCAGGTTTCAGTGTGTCTATTTAAAGGAAAATAACAAATTGTCCTCATCCCCCTGCCAGCACATGTTCCAAGATATACAGGGAGTGCAGAATTATTAGGCAAGTTGTATTTTTGAGGATTAATTTTATTATTGAACAACAACCATGTTCTCAATGAACCCAAAAAACTCATTAATATCAAAGCTGAATATTTTTGGAAGTAGTTTTTAGTTTGTTTTTAGTTTTAGCTATGTTAGGGGGATATCTGTGTGTGCAGGTGACTATTACTGTGCATAATTATTAGGCAACTTAACAAAAACAAATATATACCCATTTCAATTATTTATTATTACCAGTGAAACCAATATAACATCTCAACATTCACAAATATACATTTCTGACATTCAAAAACAAAACAAAAACAAATCAGTGACCAATATAGCTACCTTTCTTTGCAAGGACACTCAAAAGCCTGCCATCCATGGATTCTGTCAGTGTTTTGATCTGTTCACCATCAACATTGCGTGCAGCAGCAACCACAGCCTCCCAGATACTGTTCAGAGAGGTTTACTGTTTTCCCTCCTTGTTAATCTCACATTTGATGATGGACCACAGGTTCTCAATGGGGTTCAGATCAGGTGAACAAGGAGGCCATGTCATTAGATTTTCTTCTTTTATACCCTTTCTTGCCAGCCACGCTGTGGAGTACTTGGACGCGTGTGATGGAGCATTGTCCTGCATGAAAATCATGTTTTTCTTGAAGGATGCAGACTTCTTCCTGTACCACTGCTTGAAGAAGGTGTCTTCCAGGAACTGGCAGTAGGACTGGGAGTTGAGCTTGACTCCATCCTCAACCCGAAAAGGCCCCACAAGCTCATCTTTGATGATACCAGCCCAAACCAGTACTCCACCTCCACCTTGCTGGCGTCTGAGTCGGACTGGAGCTCTCTGCCCTTTACCAATCCAGCCACGGGCCCATCCATCTGGCCCATCAAGACTCACTCTCATTTCATCAGTCCATAAAACCTTAGAAAAATCAGTCTTGAGATATTTCTTGGCCCAGTCTTGACGTTTCAGCTTGTGTGTCTTGTTCAGTGGTGGTAGTCTTTCAGCCTTTCTTACCTTGGCCATGTCTCTGAGTATTGCACACCTTGTGCTTTTGGGCACTCCAGTGATGTTGCAGCTCTGAAATATGGCCAAACTGGTGGCAAGTGGCATCGTGGCAGCTGCACGCTTGACTTTTCTCAGTTCATGGGCAGTTATTTTGCGCCTTGGTTTTTCCACACGCTTCTTGCGACCCTGTTGACTATTTTGAATGAAACGCTTGATTGTTCGATGATCACGCTTCAGAAGCTTTGCAATTTTAAGAGTGCTGCATCCCTCTGCAAGATATCTCACTATTTTTGACTTTTCTGAGCCTGTCAAGTCCTTCTTTTGACCCATTTTGCCAAAGGAAAGAAAGTTGCCTAATAATTATGCACACCTGATATAGGGTGTTGATGTCATTAGACCACACCCCTTCTCATTACAGAGATGCACATCACCTAATATGCTTAATTGGTAGTAGGCTTTCGAGCCTATACAGCTTGGAGTAAGACAACATGCATAAAGAGGATGATGTGGTCAAAATACTCATTTGCCTAATAATTCTGCACTCCCTGTAGACAACAAAAGAAGAATAAAAGGAGACAGGGTCACAAGATTATTATTTAGTCGAAACCCAATAAATACACACCAGCCCTCTCCTCAGCACATCTACCCACATATAAAAGTTAGGATTTAAAACCAAAAGGGCTCATTAAAATTGTGGACAAATTGGTCATTAAATTGTATCTGGTAGAGGTAAACTGACTTTCATCCTGATCAATGCACTAACAAGAAATAATATATTAAAACTATTTTTTCCCTCTCCTATCCAGGTGAACAAACGATCACTATAAGCCATAAGTTAGAATTTCCATTGCCGTCGGTTTTTATTTATATATGATAAGACATTACCTACTCCTTAGAAGCTGACAAGTAGTTAGTAATTTCTATAAATGGTGTAGACAGGTAGCACAGAAAGGGGATGTTAGCAGAGCAAGGTTTGCAGCACATTCAGTGCCCCTCTAGGTGCAACATTGGTGGCATTTCTTACTTTCTGCAGTTTTCAACGGTTCCCCAAGACTATCATATTTTAAGAAACTTTCTATTGGTCCAGAGAATTAAGGGTTCTCAACATCCAGTATCATTGTAGCTAAAATTAACTTTGATTACAGACCAAAGCTGATAAATAGGCAGCCCTGAAAAAAACATCATATTTGTAAAAAATAAATAACAATAAATGTCAGTCATTTTTGGGTTAGATCTGGAAGTGTGTGTGATGTTGGTGTCAGTGTATGAGTGTCTATACGTGTCTATATCACTGGATGTATTTCTATGTGTGTTTATTGGGCCGGGAGGCATGTGTGTGTGTGTACTTGTGTGATTTGGTAACACCCATGAGGGATTTAATGTAAAATAATAAACAACAGAAGTTGGTAGATGTTGTTAGTATATGGCAGATAGTAATTACTGGAGAAATGCAACTTTCACAACACAGACTGATGGGCTACTATACGGTGTCTTTATTAAGTGTTCTTGCATAGCAAGATCACTTAATATTATCTCAAATATATATTATTCTTACTATAGCCAAATTTACCACCCTAACTCCTCCTACAGTTTTTACACTACATAGACAGTAATATACCGAAACGTGCGGATTGTTCCCGATTGGTGTGCTATTACTTTGTGGAATGTTTCGCCGAATGGTTCACGAAATACCGTTATTTTTGTGGCGAAATTGGTCCCATAGGAATGAATGGTGAAATGTTAAAAACTAGAGTGGGAGCTGGCAAAAGCTGGAAAATCAGGACATGATTTCTAAACTGCCACCACTCCCTCATTTATCAAAATGTTCAGCTATCCCTGCAACCACTAAACATGTCCATGGCTAAGCCATAATCCTGATAGTTTTCACAATATGACCATTTGTTTGCAATTCACGCCGTCCATTGACATCGTTGAAACTCCACCTCTAGCCACCGCCAGTGAAGTGAGCTATTTGGAGCAGTTTGTTTTTAACCGCTCTTCTCTGCCCTATTTGAAATCTATTAGTTCCTGTTGGCAGTTTGTGGAATGTTCAACGGATTTGAAAGATTTGAAAGCTCTTCTCTGCCCTTGCTGTAGAGTGAGTGAACCACACTCCAACCTTTCCACAGTTACTCCAGCCACTCCAACCACACAACAGTTACTCAAGGCACTCCACCCAGTTACTACGCCCACTCCAGTTGTAGACTACTGCTGGAGGAAAGAACACCACACAATTTCCCCAGAAATTGTAACTTTTCTAGTTATTTATTGATTGGTTTATTGAAAGTGTTACATCACTCTGTAACAGAGCAGAAATAACTCAAAAAGTTTTTTCCCACAACTCTCAGCTCACTGTTGGCTGGGGATCCTGGGAGTTGTAGTTTAGCTATCATTGGAACGCTCAGATAACCCATACGTTTGTGTACCTGCATTTAAAACTACGATTAGATAATATTAGTTTCTCCATTACTGACCAGTTCATATTTGGTCAGGTACAGTGACATCATAAACACTCTGACATCATCTGATGAAACAATCAATATCAAACTCACCTACAATCAGAGTGACTGGACACCTTGTGAGTGGACAGTGGCTACTGCATTGCTCTAGTGCTATTTTAAATTATTTATTCATTTATACTATTATCATTTAGCTGATTGCTAAATATATTTGTGAATTTAAAAGCAAGAGTTTTACACAGTACAATATAAGCATGAAGAGAACAAGAAAGCGTTCTCATAAGAAAACTGAGGACAGTCAGGAAACTTCTGACGAATTAAAACAAAAGTTTAGAAAACTCAATAACGGCTCAAAAGAGCAGGAACTGCAGACCTCTCTTGGACATTCCAGGGGAAAGAGAAGCAGGAGCTGCAATGAGCAGGATATTGAGAGGGAGAGAACCCAAGAGACGGTTCATTGCTGAGGAACGTAGCAGATATCAGGGCCCAAAACGATACAGGAACTCAAGTCATGATGAGGAGGAGCAGGTCATGCAGAAAAGAGCAAAAGAACAAGGCAGGTAGAAAAATAAAAAGATGGAGAAAAAAGTCGAGGAGATAGAAAAAGAAGCAAACAAGCCAATGAGCGACAATGAATGTGATACAGGTAGAATGAACATACAAGTGTTTAGACTGGTCAATTTAAAATACAAGAGTTTTTTCTCTCAAATTATCATACACTGTACCCATTCACTGTCTCTATTTAATCAATATTTCCACAATTCAACTACCTTAAAAGGTAAACTATAGTGCTAACTAAGTGCCAACAAAGTTGTCCACCTACGCTCCTCCCCCGGCGAAATCAGTCAATGGGGGAGACCTATTGTGCAGGTGCAGCAATGACTGAAGTGGTCTGGGTGCTTGTAGTGTCCATTTAAGTGCTCAGGAGATGATTTAAACTATAAAGTAATGGTATAGACCAATATTTCAAGACCTTCAATACATCTAGAATATTTACCCACACAGTCTTGAAAAGCCAGTGCAAGCGGGAATGTATTTTTAATGCATTTTTCCATGTGATCATTACGAACCATATTAATGTTTCATATAACTGGGTGGCAGGGGAAGATTTGTAAAGTGGTTCTGGGTAATAGAGAAATTAAACGGATTCCTGTGTTTAAGATTGTCACGGTTCTCACCGCAGCAGACAGACGGCCAGACGTGGTCGCCCATGGAGTTCCCAACAAGGGATATGAACCGGGGAATTTCGCAGTCCTGGTCCTGCTTCCTACCCTGAACCACAGCAGCTTTTATATTCCACAAGTCATTCCGGTCCTGTTCATCCTGGCATGTCTATTACTCTAGGGGCTGTACCTTGACTTTGGCTGTGCTTCACCTGACCCTGATTAGACATTAGCAGGGTATTTAAACTCCGCCTCGCCCTGTGATCAAGATCAAGTCTTTGATCCTGTTGTGTGCTTTGTACCAGTGTTCCTGTTGTTTGATCTGCTACTTATTATTTGACCCCGGCTTCTGACTACGTTTACTCTGACCTCTGGCATCCCTTGACTTCGGCTACTCCTCGTTGTTCCTGTCCTCTGGCATCCTTTGACCTCGGCTATCCCTTGACGATCCTGCTGTTTGAGTCCTTGCCTGTCCTGCGACTTGGTACTTCAACCTGCACAGCCCCCGTGCACAGACCCACAGGCCGGGTGAATTCTTACCTGACCACCTTGGCCTGTGGCTATCTGCAAGGGTGAGCAACATATCTGCGCTACAGACTCCCAACCCAGGTAAGACCCTGACAAAGATGAACTGAAGCCTAATTATTATGTGTTAAATCTTTAAGGAGAAAGTAGACAGCCTGTGGTACAACCAAAGAAGCCACTGCCTCTCTCATCCACCGGTTACCTATTCCACAAAGTGCTGGGACAGGGGCGCTTTGGAAAGATGAATCTACAAGCAATCTATATGTATTATAGAATACATCTATTGAGAACAATTGAAACTTTTCATTCTCATCATTGCATTCCTAAAACAATTATATAAATTAAATTTATCATTAATCTTTGGCATGTGAATGATAAATGAATGTGGAAAATATATTAACACGTACAAATATTTAGAACATTTTATTGAGACTCCAAATAAAATACCCAGGACTTCATTCTGTGATGTTTAACAGTTCTATTAAATCTTTGTGTCTTTCTCTAATCGTTCATCACTCACATCAGAATTGCAGACATAGGACACAATTTAATATGTTTGGATAAGCTTTTCTAACTATCACAATCTCTTAGAACAACTTTAAAAATTATTTATCTACAGAAGTCACCATTAGTCTGTAGGAAATTATTGTAGACAAATCATTTATCATTTTTTTTCTAGCAGATAATTTGGTAATTAAAGCGTAAACAAAAAAAATTGAGCCCTTAGTTGGGTTACATATATCCCTTACACAGCAAAGATAGGTAGTAAGGTTATTGAGCTCTGTATGAATGGAAAACAACAACAGTAATGCAAGGCTGTGCCAAAATATATCAATATGGACTACAAATAGTAAAAAGACATATAAATAAAACTTATAAAAGAAAATATCAAAAATAGTCCAAAAAGATTTTAGAAGTTTCACTGTGGCAATAGATGTCTTATAAGGTGCTTTTGGTGATGGGGTCTCTTCTCTGTTTATAGTAGTTCAGTTGGTCTCGTGATATGGAAGACCCAAGATAAGAGACCAATCGTATAGAGTGTAAGGGTCAATATATGTGAGATAAAGATATAAATATTCCACTCACATTTAAATGAGCTATAGCCAGCTCAGGTATAACAGGCGTACAGCAGAACAATCCCCGCTTATGGGATATATGGATGATTGTCCTCCGGAGGGAATGGTGTCCAACTCTCAGGAAAAGGGATATATAAAAACAACTAATAGTGCTCACTGTTTAACACGGTGTAAAAGTTGTTTAAATAAATAAAAATGTACTTACAAGTGTAGTGCAGGCCAACTGCACTATGGTAACAGCGTTGGTGGTATGATCCCCACCTCGGATAGGCATATAAGCACGTGGAAAAATCAATTAGATGCCAGGTGAAAATAAATAAAACAGTGTGTAACAAGATAGTTGGCACAGATAGTAACCAAAAAATCTTCTTTAATTATATAAAATACACAATTAATAAAACCATTTACGCGTTTCGCCACTAGGGCTTTTTCAAAATAGGATACAAGAGCACAGGGCGCCAGTGGCGAATTTGCCAATCTTGGTGTTCTCTGGCAAATGCCAAACGTCCTGCACGGTGTTGGGTTGTAAGCAAAACCCCCACCTGTGAACGTCAGGCCCTCATACTACCCTCATTGAATCTGTTTCTGACCGTTTGAGCAGACACATGCACATTTGTGGCCTGCTGGAGGTCATTTTGCAGGGCTCTGGCAGTGCTCCTCCTGTTCCTCCTTGCACAAAGGCGGAGGTAGTGGTCCTGCTGCTGGGTTGTTGCCCTCCTACAGCCTCCTCCACATCTCCTGATGTACTGGCCTGTCTCCTGGTAGCACCTCCATGCTCTGGACACTACACTGACAGACACAGCAAACCAAAAGTTAGGTATGAGGGCAATATTGGACTATTGGATAGACTGAGAGGAATGAGATTAGACTAATTTTGGAATAAAATGATGGAGATTGTATAAAAAGCTGTTAGACTGTGATAAGTTTGGAGTCTTTGAGAATAACACGGGGTAGAAATATGTTAAAGGGACACTGTAGGCACCCAGATCACTTCAGACCATTCTACAGTGCTGGCACTAGATAATCCCTTTAATTATGGGAACATGTAATACATACCATATTTGATAAAATGACATATCTTCTATGTTTTGACAGGTACTAAACTACAAAAGGTATGGTCAATCAGCAGACTGGTTGTCATTTGGCGTAATTCTTTGCCGCATGATCACCGGGCAGTTTCCATTTAATAACGAGCTCAGCAGAGTGGAGTATATAAATACAGTATTAAGCACTAACCCACGCTACCCAACCTGGCTGTGGAGTGATCCTAAAGATCTCCTGAACAAGGTAAGAAACAGGTTGTTGTAGGAGCAGATACATTGCAAGGTAATATAGAATGTGCCGGTTAAAGGGACACTATAGGCATGGGTGTCCGCAAGGATTTTCCCGGGATGCGGGGGGCATCATTGTAATGACATCCATGCTTGGCCCCTTTTTGACAGTGTCATGAAGGGGAGGAGCATAGTCATTGTGGTGAAACCGACCTCGCCACTGGGCATTGGAGAAGACTGATTGCCAGCCTCCTGCCATGTGACTATGGCCCCTGGGATGTATTGCCCTTTAAAGACATTATTTGGGCATATTGTATTTTATTATGCTGCTGGACCTTTAAAAACCATCTGGGGACATACTGTGGAGTTACTGGGTGTCCACCATTTCATGTATCAGAGGCACATGGTGAAAACAATGGATGAAGCACATGGTGAGAACAATGGATGGCGGCCATTTAACTCACAGACCCTGTTTGAACTTTTCTACACGGTGCCATCTCGCCGGTATTTGGTGCACAAAGACATCGTGCAGTAGTTCTAAACTATACAACAGGGGGCACATTATACAGTAATAATTTTTCATATAGCCTATATATGTTCTGCGGAATCTGCATTAACCCCTTAAGGACCAAACCTCTGGAATAAAAGGGAATCATGACATGTCACACATGTCATGTGTCCTTAAGGGGTTAAACTGTATCTTCCAAACTACTGAATGGATCTGGGTGAATTTTGGATATGTGGTTCACCCAGATCCCCCGGCTCTGAGGATATACTTTTTATTTTATGGGGTTATTGCATGTTTTGGGCTCCCTGTGATATGTTTTATAATACTGTATTTCTCTGCCTGTGATGATTTTATTAACCATTGTGTTCAGTAATCATATCCCAGGCAGATGGGAGGATTTTGTGTGGGAGTGTCTGTGTGTATGGTACGGATTGATTGGTTGTATTTCAAAACCCTTTGGGCAGTACTATGTTTGTGGATTGTGAATAAAAGAGGATGTATGTGCCAGTACAGTCAGTTCTGCTTGACCTCAAAACGAAGTGACGCCTCGTTATTGGGGGAATTGGATTCTATGCTGATTGCCAGGAGTGTAAGCTGATTGTATGCTTTTCCTGTTCAGCTGCTTACAGCATTCATATGCTTGAGAGCATTCATATGCTTCTCCGGTTCGGTGGTTGTGGTGTCTGCTGCAGTGCTTGGAGTCCTCAGGAAGCGCTAGGAGCATCCTTCAACGGAGGTACCCAGTCGGGGTGCCAGGTGATCCGTTACAGTCATTATCACGTAAAGCCAGAGTGAATCGCTTTTTCACAACTATGGTGTGAGGAATACGTTTGTTTTCCTGACACTATAGTGTTCCTTTAATCAAATTAAAGGAGCATTCTGGTCATCGTAACAACTTCATGTAAATGAAAATGCTATGATGCAAGGAGGCCCCAGGGCGCTCTCTTTCCTTTAAGGGGTGAAACCGCTCTCAAATGGTTTAACCACAAATGCTTCCTCCAACTCCAGATCTCCAGGTCGCTCAGTGGTATTCGGCTTCTGAAACGGAGTGTCAGGAAGTGCAGATTGACATCAGGCATGGGTGCTGCTGATTGGCTAGAGTGCTCAGCTGACACTCTAAGCCAATCTCTAGTTCACGATTCATAAATTTTTTTTCAGTTTTTATGAATGGGGAGCTACTGATTGGCTTAGAGTGCCAGTTGACTGCTCTAGCCAATCAGCAGCACCCCTACCCAGCGGCCCTCTGTGTTTCCTGATACCAAGTAAATAAAAGTGAACACATTAACATGTATTTTTTTACCTGGGGAGATGAGAAGGTCCAATGTTTCCCTGCCAGGCCCAGGTACCAAAGTCTTATGGTGTGGTGTCCAGAATGAAGTGGATTGATCACTTCACTTGTCCTTCCTGCTCCAATCTCATTTTCTTCTCCTTCATTTGACACAGTATTCTTTTTCTTCTGACACGGTCTTCTCTCCTCCTTGGCCCCTTCTGCTCCTTCGCCCTCCTGCTACTTGCAGACCTTTCCTGCTCCTTGCTGCCCCTTTCTGCTCCTTGCTGCCCCTTTCTGCTCCTTGCTGCGCCCTCCTGCTTCTTGCAGAACATTCCTGCTTCTTGCAGACCCTTCCTGCTCCTTGCTGCTCCTTCCTGCTCATGTCTGTTCCTTTTTCTCCTTTACCGTTGTGCTCCTTCTGTCCCTTTGTGCCCCTTTCTGCTCATTGCAAACCCTTCCTGCTACTTGCTGCCCCTTCCTGCTTCTCTCTGCCCCTTCCTGCTTCTATCTGCCCCTTCCAGCTTCTTGCAGCCCCTTCCAGCTTCATGTAGACCATTTCTGTTCCTTGCAGACCCTTTCTGTTCCTTCTTCTAGTTTACCTTTTGATTCTTTCTGCCCCTTCCTGCTCCTTACTGTCCCTTCCTGCTCCTTGCTGCCCCTTCTTTCTCTTTGCTGCCCTTTTCTGCTCATTGCAGACCCTTCCTGCTCCTTGCTGCCTCTTCCTACTCCTTGCTGACCCCTCCTGCTCCTTGCAGACCCTTCCTACTCCTTGCTAACCCCCTGCTCCTTGCAGACCCTTCCTACCCCTTCCTACTCTTTGCTGACCCCTCCTTCCCCTTGCTGACCCCTCCTTCCCCTTGCTGACCCCTCCTGCTCCTTGCTGACCCTTCCTGCTCCTTGCTGACCCTTCTTGCTCCTTGCTGCACCTTCCTGCTCATTTCTGCTACTTCTATTTTACCCGCCTGCTCCTTGCAAACCTTTCCTACCATTTCCTGCTCATTTCTGTTCCTTTCTGCTTCTTCTTAGGTCGTCTCCCCCTCATCCCTCACCTACCTGATCTGTAGGCTGCCCCCCATCCCTCACTTACCTGATCTGTAGGCTGTCCCCCATCCCTCACTTACCTGATCTGTAGGCTGTCCCCCATCCCTCACTTACCTCACTAGGCTGTCCCCCATCCCTCACTTACCTGATCTGTAGGCTGTCCCCCCATCCCTCACTTACCTGATCTGTAGGCTGCCCCCCATGTCTCACTTACCTGATCTGTAGGCTGCCCCCCCATGTCTCACTTACCTGATCTGTAGGCTCTCTGCAGGCTGGGGGTTGCTGGCTGCACTCTGTGCTGCATTTCTCCATTCACTACTGGCCGTCGCCGGTATTGCAGTGTATTCTCACACTGAATCTAGAAGTAGCAGCACAAGCTGAAAAAAACAGGGGGGTCATAGGGCGCACGCCCATGACAATAGGCACCCTGACCACTTCAGCTCGTTGGAATGGTCTGGGTGCAATGTCCCTGTCTCACTTAGTCATGCAATGTAAAATATTGCTGTTTTTGAGGCAATCAAGCATTGGAAAATACTCCTAGGAAAGAATAAAGGCAATGTTTTCCTATGTGAAGGTCCTAATTTGCTCGCTGTGCATGTTCATTAGGTCTCTCAGTTGGATGATGTCAGAGGAGGCAGAGTGAGTTATTAAAGGTTTTTTTTTAACTCTCAATGTGCTGGTGGGACTGTAGTGTAAGGCAAGCATGTCAAACTCAAAGTCTGGCACGGGCCACAGAAACAAGGTTTAAGTTTATGTGGGCCGCAAAAAAAAAATTACCTTACATTTTCATAGAAACGTAGGTTTATCTTAAAAAGTACAGTATATAAAAAAACAGCCCCAGCTACTAAACCACAGCACCCCCTCTACCAAACTGTGCCAAATCTGATCCTCCCGCTGACACACACATATTCACTGACAGACAGAACCACACATACAGACACACTGACACACACAGACACACACACATACTCAAACTCTGACACACACACACATACTCACTGACAGACACACACTTACAGACACACACACATGCTCACTGACAGACACCAACATACTTGCTGACAGACACACACACACACACTCACTGACAGACAGACACACACACTCACAGACAGACACACTCACAGACAGACAGACACACACACACACACAGACACACACACATAATCACTGAAAGACTCACAGACACACACAAACACATACTCACTGACAGACACACACACTCACTGACAGACAGACACACACACACTCACAGACAGACAGACACACATACTCACTCACAGACAGACACACACATACTTGCTGACAGACACACACACACTCACTGACATACAGACACACACACACACTTACAGACACACTGACCCACAGTCAGACACACACTCACTGACAGACACTCACACACTTACACATTCTTTTCTTTATTGCTCCTTACCTTTTGGTGCCGATGTGGGGCATCTCCCTGGGGTCCTTCTATCTGCTCCTCACTGCTCCCTTGCGCGGTTTAGTAATGCCGGGTGCCAGAATATGATGTCATATTCCGGCGCCCGGCTTCACTACAGATGGCGAGGGTGCAGTGAGGAGCAGGAACACTGATCTCCCTCGCTGGCCCTCCTCCCCGGCCGGGTAAGTGTTAGCTGAGTAGGCACCTGCAAAGTGGGGAAAGCAGGTGCATACTCTGCTTGGAACATTAGTCATGTACTCGCGGCTTTGTTTTTTCAACACTATAGAATCCCATTAATGTTTTAATTAGATGTAATAATAATGGATGTAATAATAGGGGTTGTAAAGGAGCCTGAAGGAAATATGAGGACTTTACTGGCAAAATATATTAGTTATACTTATTGGGGTATGTACTGAACAGATTATAAATCCAGTTAATAGTGAAGATGACTTGTTATGTTCCAGTGCTGAGCAGATTCAGATTCCCCCCTTCATGCTAATTACCCTTATTGCACACGTTTGATTGCGGCACCGAGTGGTGGGGTTGTTTAACAACCAGTGCCTGAAATGATTTAAATTCTGATGATTAATGAGTTAATACTAATATTGAATAAAGATAGCAGATGAAAACGTAGACATATAATTTATAAAGGGTGGTGGAGTATGTTTGTATGTCAGCCATGAGTTAAAGTCAAATCTTAGGCAAGGTGGAGTGTGACGAGGAAAATGTGGAAGCTTTATGGGTAGATATCTGCTTGGGGCAAACAAAGGGAAATAAATTATTGGTTTGGTTAAGTCATAAGCCACCTAATGTAAATATTAATGAGGAAGAACTGCTGTTAGAGCAAATTGGGAAAGCTGCAATCGGGGTAATATGTTAATTATTGGAGATTTTAATTACCCGGACATAAATTGGGATAAAGGGACTAGTACTTCTGCAAGGGGAATCCGGTTTTTGAATGTGTTAAATGACACCTTTATGTCACAGCTGGTACAAGCACCAACTAGAAATGATGCTTGTCTGGTTCTCGTTATAACAAACAATGTTGATCTTTTAGCCAACATTCAAGTAGGGGAGCATTTGGGAAATAGTAATCACAATATGGTAACTTTTGAAATAAACTCAAAAAAGCAAAAGCATGTGGGGTATATTAAAAGGTATAATTTAAAAAAAGGCAATTTTAATAAGATTAGGGCAGCTCTACAACGTTTCGACTGGCATAAACTCCTTAGTGATAAAAACACTGAGGAAAAATGGAAACTATTCAAACAAATATTAGAAATGTGCATTTCTCAGTATGTACCATTGGGTAATAAATATAAAAGAAACAAATTAAAACCAATGTGGCTTAGTAGAGAAGTAAAACAAGAGATTTTTTTTTTTTTTTTTTAATATAAGGGGAGAAGGTAAAGGAAGGAAGGAGGGAAGAGGCGAAGAAAGGGAAGGGGAAGGAGTAAGAAAAGAGATAGAATAAAAGGTGGATAAAAGCCTTTCTGGGTTTATTGTAAATCTCCCTCTCTTTCTGCATTGAAGGTGATTGAATTGTAATGTTTTTATACACATTTTTTGTTATTTTTTTTTTATGTTTATTGTCCAATGTCTGATTGTTTATTGTTGTAACAATCTTTGTGAATTCCTTTTTTTTGTAAAAAGAAAGAAAAGAAAGGAAATATTATAAAAGAAAAAGGAAAGGGAATGAAAGAAGGGAAAAAAAGGAAGAAAAACTTTTTCAATAAAGATTAAATAAATAAAAAAAATAAAACTAAGAAAAGGGCATTTAAAGCATTTAAATCGGACAAATCAGAGGCATCTTATATAAGATATAAGGAAGCCAATCATACTTGCAAAAGGCAATTAAAGTGGCTAAACTAGAAAATGGGAAATTGATAGCCAAAGAATGCAAAACCAACCTAAAAATATTTTCAAGTACATCAATTCTAAAAAAACAAAAATTTAAAGTGTAGGTACACTGAAAACAGAGATGGGTCTGTTAGTTAATGAAGACCAGGAAAAGGCAGACATTTTAAATAACTATTTTTCTTCAGTATATATTAATGAGGATCCTATGGCAAGAGATAAGCAAAAGATTGCTGCAACAAACTTGCAGATAACTTGTGATTGGATAACTCAAGACAATGTGCTACAGCTATTAAAGAAAATTAATGTAAATAAAGCTCTGGGGTCTGACGGTATCCACCCACGAGTACTTAAGGAGCTAAGTGGGGAAATAAGTGAACCTCTGTATTTAATTTTTCAAGATTCTTTTGTTTCAGTTATTGTACCGGAGGATTGGAGGAAGGCAGATGTTGTTCCTATATTTAAAAAGGGTTCAAAATCCTTGCCTGGAAGTTATAGACCTGTGAGCTTAACGTCTGTGACTGGGAAATTATTTGAACGGCTATTAAGGGATAATATTCAGGAATTCATTGGGAAGAACTGTGTTATTAGCAATAATCAGCATGGGTTTATGAAACATAGGTCATATCAAACTAACCTAATTGTATTCTACGAAGAAGTAAGTAGAAGTATAGATCAGGGTGTTGCAGTGGATGTGATCTACTTGGATTTTGCCAAGGCATTTGATACGGTTCCTCACAATAGGTTAGTCTTCAAACTAAAAGAAATTGGTCTAGATGAATATTCTTGTTTTTGGATAGAACATTGGCTTAAGGATAGAGTACAACGAGTTGTCATTAATGGTAAATTTTCAAGCTGGACAAAAGTGGTAAGTGGTGTCCCTCAGGGTTCTGTTTTGGGACCGCTTCTATTTAACATATTTATAAATGATCTTGAAATGGGCATTGAAAGCCATGTATCAGTGTTTGCAGATGACACAAAACTTTATAAAGTAATAAAATGTGAGCAAGATATTGCCTTGCTGCAGAGGAATTTGGATTGATTGGGGGACTGGGCACTAAAATGGCAGATTAAATTTAACATAGAGAAATGCAAAGTTATGCACTTCAGCGTTAAGAATGCACAAGCAATTTACACCCTAAATGGTAGTGAACGAGGGATAACCACAAACGAGAAGATTTTGGGAATTGTTATAGACAACAAATTAGGCAGCAATATGCAATGTCAATCTGCAATTGCTAAGGCCAGTAAGGTTTTGTCATGTATAAATAGCGGCATAAATTCTCGGATGAAAATATAATTTTGCCTCTTTATGAATTGCTGGTAAGACCACACCTTGAATATGCTGTGCAATTTTGGGCACCTGTTCTAAAGAAAGATATCATGGCACTAGAAAAAGTGCAGAGACGAGCTCCAAAATTTATAAAAAGAATGGAGCATTTTAGCTATGAAGAAAGGTTAAAAATATTAAATCTCTTTAGTTTGGAAAAACGGCACCTGAGAGGGGATATGATAACATTATACAAATATATTTGGGGCCAGTACAAACCATTATCTGGAAATCTATTCATAAACAGGGCTATACATAGGACACAAGGTCACACATTTAGGCTGGAAGAAAGGAGATTTCATCTAAGGCAAAGAAAAGGTTTTTTTACAGTAAGAGCAATAAGGATATGGAATGCTTTGCCTGAAGAGGTGGTTTTGTCAGAGACTATACAGATATTTAAACTGCAATTGGATAAATACTTGAAAAAACATAACTTACAGAGATATAATTTCTAATTTTATTAAAGACCCGGAGGCTCCTATTATGCTGCACTCTTTCTTTAATTCCCTCAGCAAGAAACATTATTTGAAAAAAAGATAACATTGAACAGGTATAACATCACAATGATAATGTCCACCTAGCAACATGACCCTCCAATCAGTGACATCCTTCTTCTATAGTAGGCGGAGCATCGATGACCATTTCCTCTTTCTTTGCTGCAGATAAGTACACCTCTCACAGTGCTCTAAGACTGTGAAACCTCTTATGATTGTACTATACATAATTTATCTTTGGTTATAGCCATGTTTATTTAACCTATTCATTTAACTGTGTGGTACCTTTAAATGCTAGTCCTTACTTATTGTGTGGTACCTTAATAGTTTACTTAATATTGTACTGTTATAAATGCTGTGATGGGAATCCCTGTATTCCACAGTTAAGGTGTCATTTCTTACATTCACTGTTGTGCTGTCAGGTCAGTATCCAAGGTGCTTGTCAGTTGCCGGTTTTCTGTTCCGGCCGATGCCGCTTGTCACGGGGATCGGACTCCCGTTCAACCGTGCATGCGCGTCTTGTCTGAGACATCCGGCGGCCATCTTGCAGCCTGGCTGTTGCTGAGCCTCCTCATGCTTGTTAAGGACTGATGCTCACTATGGTCACCTCGTTCTAGCACCTTGCTCCGTTTTTGCCGCAGAGGCCATATCTTGGTGTCTATTTTTTCTGCGGCGGCCATTTTCTTAACGTTTCCCGTCCTTTATACTCTGATACGCCCACTCCGTCCTCTGGTCGGAGTGGGTGTCCAGAATTAGTGGCGGACGGTTCTCCTTTCATGCTCTCCCCCCATTTAGTGGCTGTGAGTAACTGATTAGTCAAATAAACTTTTATTTTCTACATTTATTTTCTGCATTTGCTATAAGGCATTCTCTTCTGGGTTACTTAACCCAGTTCACCTGTATTTTCAATAAATTATCTCTGCCTTTATTACCACTATTTTATCTTAATATGCTGTCCCCCAATGAATTACCTGCGCCATCTGGGACCCAACCTTCCTTAGTTTTGCCTCATATGATTGTTGGGGATGAGGCTGATTTTCCTACATCTGAGGAAATTCAGGCAATTATGGACACTACTGTGTCAAAAGCCTTGGCATCTGCAATGGACATTATGTCCTCATCCATATCAAAATCTTTTGCACAAGCGATATTACAAGCCCAATCAACGATCCCTCCGGCAGCTATACCAGCTGCAATACCCACAATCTCTCAACCTACACACCCCGGCCGCAAGGCCTCACCAAAAATAAAGCACTCATCCAAAAACCAGATGGACAGTTCTAAACCTGTCACGGATGGCGCGAATAATAATCCACCGCGCAATAGAGCCTCTAGCCTGGCAAAAGCGGCTAGGCATTGGAAATGGGCTAAAGCCCAACCAGATTACACTGAGTCTGAACTCGGAAAAGGAGAGTGCATTGTCATTAGAATTTGACCAGTCAAATGATTTATCTGACTTAGATTCAGACTATCGATTTGGAGAGGATTCAAAAACCTCTACCGATTTACATACCACAGGCACATCTAACCCTGACCTAAATAAAAGGGATAAAATACTCGACCCACAGGGCGAACCCCTATTTGAGCCTAATGACTTGTGCCACCCCCGCTCAGCGGAGTGGTCACCAGCTGAACATGTGGCACAATATGTGGCATCCTGGATCCGCAAGCCTCTAGATAAGGTGGCCCGAAATAAGCTAAGGGCAGAATGCTCACGCCCCACTGTACCTGACGAGGCCTGTAAAACCCCCCTAGTTGACCCCCTAGTAGTTCCTAAGCAAAACTGTATGAAAGCCTAAGAAAGGCTTGGATTTCTCACTATACAATTGCCAAGACAAGGTTCTAGATATATTGGGAGCAGCAACCAAAATATTTGAAGCCGTGGAAGAATCATTGGCCCAAGATGAGGTCCTAGACCAAAGAATTATATGCCTCATTGGCAATGCTAATACCGCTCTCACCACAGAGCGCCGAAAATCTATCCTATTAAAGATAGAGCCTAAGCTCATTCACATGGCAATTACAGAACAGGGCCCTCAAGCCAAAGGTTTCTTCTTTGGAGATTCATTTGTCAAAGACCTGGGTGCATATGTCCAAACATTTACTGCCTTGGACAAGGCACAATTAAACATGAAAAGGGTGTTCCACCCAAAGGTTTTTTCTAGGGCCGGGAGAGCAAGGGGCCGTCTGTCCGGCAGAGTTCAAAGAGGTTCACGCCAAACGAACCGAGGCTCCTACATGGGGAGAACCCCCTTTCCAGAGCAGAGGTCTGCTCCGACTTTCTTTCCCTAAAGAGGCAGACTATGGGTATCGAGAGGCTCACGAGGCGCTCCTTCCGGAAGACGTCCTTACGGTAAGCTACTTACCTCGTTTTTCTTCTCATATCACAGTTGGGGGCAGACTCACACATTTTTCCCATGTCTGGGCTCTGATTACATCAGATGCCTGGATACTCTAAGCAGTCCACGGATACCTCTTAGACTTTGTAGCCCTACCTATCCAGCAATCCCCACCCAGGGAGATTGTTTGTTTTTTCCCGATCAGATACTACCCTCGTCTCTGAGGAAATACAAAAGTTAGCACTCAAAGGAGCTATTCTAGAAATACTGAGGCATACCCCAGGTGTTATCAGCAACCTATTTGTTGTCCCCAAAAAGAGTGGCGGAACCCGACCGGTCATCAACCTCAAACATCTAAATTCCTACGTAAATTACCATCATTTCAAAATGGAGGGCATTCATTGCCTACGAGACCTGCTCCAACCATCAGACTATATGGTGAAGCTAGATCTACAAGATGCCTACCTCACGGTGCCCATTGCAGAAGCCCATCAGGACTACCTGCAATTCACATGGCAAGGAAAGAAATGGCGGTTCCGCTGCCTTCCCTTCGGTCTCTCTTCCGCACCTTGGTGCTTCACCAAGCTCATGAAGCCAGTTGTCGCCCTCCTATGCAGTCGGGGGATTCGTCTAATCATTTACTTAGACGACATCCTACTGCTGTCCCAATCGGTACCCCGACTCCATACTCTCCTCGGTTGGACCACAACCTTATTACAGAATCTAGGCTTCATTATCAACTGGGAAAAATCCATACTAGTTCCCACTCAGTGGATAGAGTTTCTAGGACTCCTAGTGGATTCAGTAATGCAAACCCTATTCTTACCTGCCTCCAAAATGAGGAATATCAAAAAAGAGATATGGCGTGTTCTAGCCTCCCAGCATTTATCACTCAAGTGCCTGGCCCGTATCATCGGGCTCCTGGCTGCCTCCATACAAGCCCTAACTCTAGAGACAGAAGCGAAGGAAGAACTCCACTGGTGGCTTCTACACATGGAGGCATGGAATGGCAAAGCCATTTTCGGCTCGGTCCCAGAGATAGTCATAGAATCAGATGCGAGTTCTTACGGATGGGGAGCTAGTTGCGGAGAGGTCTCCACCTTGCATATAAATTGCTTAGAACTCCTGGCGGGGTCCTTTGCGATTCACAGCCTATTCCCGACCCTATCGCAGTGCTTAATACTGTTGAAAATGGACAACATCTTGGCGGTCCGTTATATAAACCATCTGGGAGGCACGAGGTCCAAAGTCCTAGCGAATTTGGCTCGGGACTTCTGGCAATTTTGCCTTCAACACAACATTGCTGTCAGAGCAGAATATCTACCAGGGTTGTCCAACACTACAGTGGATTGGTATTCCCTTCATCTGTGGGACTCCAGCGACTGGCACCTCGATCCCCATACCTTCCAATGCATCTGGGACCTATGGGATCCTCTAGCAATAGACTTGTTTGCCTCTCGCTTGAATACCCAACTTCTGAACTTTTTCAGTTGGAGGCCAGACCCGAAAGCTTTGGCTACGAATGCATTCTCCCAAGACTGGTCCACCACCAGCAACTATGCATTCCCTCCATACGCCCTTATCCCGCGTTGCCTGCTTCACCTGCGGCGCCACTTAGACTGCCTAGTGATAATAACCCCCTCTGGCCGTCACAACCCTGGTTCCCTCCGTTACTAGAGATGGCTATAAATCGCCCAAGACACCTCCCGGACTCCCGGTGGGACGACACCCACTTGTCTGTCGCCTCCTCCGTGGCATCCGCTTCGCAAGGCCACCTTTACCTCGTTATTCATCTCTATGGGACGTCTCCCTGGTATTGAATTTCCTGACTATGTGGCCAGACACCGAGGCTCTATCCCTGAAGCAACTCTCGGCTAAACTGGTCATGTTGTTGTGGCTAATCTCATGTAAAGCCACTCGATATCAACGCCCGCTCCTTCTCCCCAGACGGAGTCGTCTTTGACATCTCGTGAAGGACAAAATCATCCTCCCGGTCGGTCCAATATCCGGTTTTCACTACGAAACCGCTCCTGTGCCCAGTAGCGTGTCTCAAAGCGTATGAAGCTCGTACCGCTCCCCTCCGGACTGGTTCGGAATCCCAACTCTATCTCCTTCCGCAAACCAAATGCTCCGGTTTCCACTCCTACCTTGGCCCGCTGGGTCAAGTGGCTCATGTCCTTAGCATTGATACCTCTATATTTTATCCACATTCAGTTTGTGGTGCAATGGCGTCCAAAGCTTCCTTTGTTGGTTGTCGCTTAGAGGATATATTAAAAGCAGCTGATTGGTCCAGGGAAACTACTTTCCTTAGCTTTTATTTCAAACCAATCCAGCATTTCGCAGAAGCCGTGATATCACATCTTTAAAATAGCATAATAGGAGCCTCCAGGTCTTTAATAAAATTCAAGGAATTTACAATTATCATGACAGAAAGTCAGGATTTTATTAAAGACACGGAGGCGAGTATTATCCCTCCCACCTGCCCTTGGACGGCTCAGATGTGGGTTAAGGTAAGTTACAGGCATCCCCATTGTAAGTTCAATTTGACGCCACTGATGCCATCACATGAACTTTATTTGTCACTGATATCTTCAGGCTGGTAGTTTCCTCATTTATGGATTATTATCAATGTTTAATCAGATGATCAGTCCTCTATATATGCTGACAACCCTTGATTTCTGGACATTACCATATTTTCTTGTTTCTTTTAGCGTGACTTGGTTGAAATAAGTCCCTTAAGCTCAGGCATAGTTCCGGTTCGTTTGTTTATCTGTTTCTTGTTCGGAGTTAAATTATTATTCGGGATTCGCACGAAAGAGGAAATGGTCATTGATGCTCCACCTACTATAGGAGAAGGATGTCACTGATTGGAGGGTCATGTTGCTAGGCGGACATTTTCATTGTGATGTTATACCTGTTCAATGTTATCTTTTTTTCAAATAATGTTTCTTTGCTGCTGAGGGAATTAAAGAAAGAGGTCAGCATAATACTCGCCTCCGTGTCTTTAATAAAATCATGACTTTCCGTCATGATAATTGTAAAATCCTTGAATTAGTGGGGTAACAGCTGCTTGATCCAAGGAGACATCTGACTGCTATTTTGGGGTCAAGAAGGAATTTTTTCCTAGTTTGTTGCAAAATTGGAAGCGCTTTAGACTGGGTTTTTTGCCTTCTTTTGGATCAACAGCAAAAACATATGTGAGGAAGGCTGAAATTGTAGATTATGCTAGCTTTAGTGTACCTATAATCTTAATTTTATCAATGAAAGGAGGAGAATATTTGCTTAAGTCTCTCTTTACTAGAACTCTACAGCAGCAAAACACCAGAGAGTAAACAACCAATCAGAAAACAGTAAGGAGACCATATAAGTCCCTTCCCAACATTCCATTTCCTCTTTCAAGCTGCGACAACAAACACAGTCGGAAAAAAAAACAAGCATAACGTAACAAAAAAGTCCATCTCTTAATAGAAACGACAACTCTCCTAGGAATCTTCAACCGAGTCGAAACCTGGATGTGAGTCCATCCTGGGACCTTTACACTGAAACAAGATAAACAGAATCGAAAAACGTGATTAGACAATGAAATATATGTGAAAAAGCATGCAGCCACCTAGAGCAAAATTATAGTGAACACCACCAAGTGAACAGATCCCGGCCCAGGCAGAAAAGAAAAACATAATGAAAGAAATGACCACAATGAACACTGACTAGAAACATAATTCTTTATTAATATAAAAACCTGCCAGACAATACAACATACAAGGGTCGGGAAAAACAAAGGGTGGGAAATATTCGCCTCCTGTCATTAATAAAATTAAGATTATAGGTACACTAAAGCTAGCATAATCTACAATTTTATAACATGACAGGAGGCTTCATATTTGCAGTTTCAACGCTCAGCCAGTAGGGCAAAGGCTGCATGTTCTGTAGGCCTGAAATAAAATTGTCGAAATGTGTCTTCTCGAGACCAGTCCGCTGAAAGTAGAATATCGGCCAGGGACGCACCTGCTACCAGGGCTCCTGATGCCGCCGCGCCCCTTACCGAATGAGCGCCAAAAGCGGAGTCCACGCCGGCAAACGACAAGAGCCATCTGATCCAACGAGCCAGGGTAATGGTAGACACTGATTTATGCGGTCGTACGTAAGATATCAACAGTTGTCTTGATAGGGAATTTCTAAGTGGGGTAGTAACAGCCACATAACGAGACAGAGCAGAAACCACACAGAGATTCGGAGCCTCTCGAAAAAAGGGGTAGAAAATGGCAGAGGAGTCGGATTTGGTACGTCTCGACACCGCAAAGGTCACCCCATCCGGAGAAAAGGTGAATGTGTTAACATCAAAAGCCTGAACGTCGGAGACCCGACGAAACGATACCAGGCATAGGAGAAGTGTGAACTTGGCCAATAACTGTCGTAGAGAAAGGTCCTGATTCTCCGGCCACGCCTGAATGAAATCCAAAACCCGGTGCACATCCCAGAGTGATGTATATTTAGGAGCCGGTGGACGTGACAGTCTGATTCCTCGCAAAAGTCTACAAACCAAAGGATCTTGACCAATGGGTGTCCCCTGAAGAGGAACATGAGCCGCTGAAATGGCCGACCTGGCAACGTTACCCGAGCGATATGACCTCCGATGGTCGAAGAGGTAGGACAGGAAATTCAGAACACTGGATACAGGTGCTGTAAAGGGATCGATACTCCGTTCCATGCACCAACGACACCATATGTTCCATGTGGACAGATAACATCTCCTCGTTCCCGAGGCCCATGAGTCCCAGAGGAGGCTTCTAGCCGTTCCCGATAGCTCATCGACATTCCAGGTACCCCGGAAAGAGTCCATGCCCCCAAGTGAAGATGGCCCTCCAGCACGAGGGGGTGATGGTTGCCCTGAGAATCCGACAGGAGAAATTGCGGAGATGGGAGATGGAACGGGTCTCGATATGACAGCTCTAGCAGTTCTGGGAACCATGCCTGGCCTTGCCAAAGAGGTGTCAGTAACACCAACGATGTCTTTTGACGTCGTACTTGGAGAAGGATCCTGGAGATCATAGTGAACGGTGGAAAAGCATAGGCTCCCTGTGCCGGCCAGTCCTGAAGAAAAGCATCCACTACCGCGCACATTGGATCCGGGAGCCAGCTGAAGTAATTCGAGGCGAACAGATCCACCGTGAACGGGCCCTTCCGTCGTGCCACTTCGAGAAATACTGGTAGATGGAGACGCCAATCGCTGGTATCCCTCCAGTGCCTGGAAAACCAGTCTCCCGTCAGATTCGACACACCTGGAAGATATTCCGCCTGTAGAGTGATATTACATTGAAGGCAGAAGTTGTAAATCTCCTTGGTCACTTCCGTCAGTGCCCGTGAGCGTGCTCCTCCCAGGCGGTTGATATACTGTACTGCTGACACGTTGTCCATTCTCAGCAGGATGCAGCAATCCGACAGATGACCTGCCAGGCTCCGTATCGCGAATGATCCTGCAATCATTTCCAGACAGTTGATATAGTAACCTGTTTCCGTGTTCGACCAGGGACCTCCCGTGGAGGCAGTCGTGCAGGTTGCTCCCCAGCCCCATAGGCTTGCGTCCGATTCCAGGACAAAGTCCGTGGTCGGACCGAAAATCGCCTTGCCGTTCCAGGCTGACATATGTAACAGCCACCAATGAAGTTCGGTCTTGACTTCCTGCGTGATGGTGATCAGTTGGTCGTATGAGGGTTTCCTGCGGAGGAAACGCACCTTCAGGCATTGCATGGCCCTGTAGTGAAGGGGACCTGGGTAAATGGCTTGGATCGAAGCGGACAATAGGCCTACCACTCGTGCCAGGACCCTGAGTGGGATCGTCTCCTGACAGAGAATCCATCAGATCTCTTTCCGGATTGCTGAGATTTTTGCTTGGGGAAGACGTAGGATGCACTGAGTCGCATCTATCTCGCACCACAAAAATTGAACCACCTGTGTCGGTGTGTGGGCCGACTTCTCTTGGTTGACCACAAAACCCAGGGATTCGAACAAGGAGACCGCGAAGTGCGTCTGAAATTTCAGTCTTGAGGAGTCCTGCGAAGCATCCAGGGGAGAGCCCTGGGAAACAGCCTCATCCGCCAAGGTAAGGATCCGCGTCAGCGGCCCTAAGATGTCAAGCACCTTATCTTGTGCCAGGCGGAGATTGCGTTCAATCCCCTTCTTGGGGACCATCATATCGACTTAGGCGTCATAGCGACCTTGTCCGGCAAAGTGGGTCTAGGGCACTCAGCCCTGAGTCTCTTCCGCACTGCCCAATAGAGGGGTCTGCAAACCCAATAGTGCACAAACTGGGCCAGGTGGTCGCGTAGGGACCACTCGGGAGACCCTGGGTGCCGGATGGTGCGTGGGTCAAATAAGGGTTCGCCTGATGAGTCCAGGAAGACGTCCTCCCCAAGGGGGGGGTGTAGGTGTAGCGAGGAATCTTCATCAGCGTTCTGCCGGTACGCCGATTCCTCCGAATCTTCCCCGCCCCAACCTCCTTCGTCCTCTGAGGGGGATTGTATATGGACACAAGTGTTATAGATGACCCCAGCAGAAGCTCCTGTATAATATACTAGGCCAGCAGCCGACAGGGTCTAGGCGTGAGTAAGTGCCAGTATAGAAAAGCACTGTCAGGATAGGTCAGATGGAGGACACAGGCAGCATATGTCAAATATATATGGGCACAGTTGAAGCACGTCAATCTTATGGCACAGACAAAGCAGGCCGGTTATAGGGGCACAGACAAAGCAGGCCAATCTTATGGGCACAGACAAAGCAGGCCAGTCATAGGGGCACAGAAAAAGCAGGCCAATCTTATGGGCACAGACAAAGCAGGCCAGTCATAGGGGCACAGACAAAGCAGGCCAGTCATAGGGGCACAGACAAAGCAGGCCAATATTATGGGCACAGACACAACAGGCCAGTCTTAAAGGCACAGATAAAGCAGGTCAATGTAAAGGGCACAGACAAAACAGGCCAGGCATAGAGGCACAGACAAGGCAGGCCAGACACTCTGAGATTGTAAGGGTTACTAGGAGGTAGCCAGTGTAAAAGGGGTTAATGAGGGCATACAGCCAGTAAGATAATATCCCCTTCATATGTGTATCCCAGCAAGGCCTGAAACTGGGGTAACCCCTTACCCAGTAGGGGACAAAAAACACAGTAAAATGTGTACAGCACAGAATGGAAAAGAGTTAATACTCTAAACAGATCTGCAAAGTCAGCATGTATGTATGCCCCTGGTGGGATAGAACTCTGTTCCCACCTACAGACACAGGGACTCCTATAGAAAAAAAACAGTAGCACAGGGGGGTTTCCCAGACCGCGGTCTAAACGGCTGGGGAACCCCCTGGAGGATACTGACAGTAGTAAGTATGAGAACGGGTGGGGGAGGGAGCGTGAGAGTAGTGCTCCCTCCTCCACTCGGCGGACACACGCGGTCCGCGGGTGCTCGAGCCGCGACCGGCGGCCACGTAGAGGAAAGCTCTGGTCGGCGAGTAGAGCGACCGGAGGCAGAAGAAGTAGGATGGGACTGCTGGAGACGTACTCCGCGGTCCCGAGGGTCGGGGGAGGTGGCAAATGGCCAGCCCCACAAGGCCCCCGAGTCCAGAGAGGAATCCCCACCGGGAAAGAGAAGGGGAAATAAGAGAGGGGACAGGGAGGGGGAATAAGACCCCAAGGGAGGGAGAAAAAATAATACTAACCCCTACAAAAGGGTTAGACAATGATCCCTGCTAGGCAACAGTACCCAGACCAAAAATATATAAAATAAATGACAATACAGCATATAAGATATAAATCCCAAAGCCACCCACTAATATTAGCAGGAGGCAGTGGTACTCTGACCTGTACTGATGCGGAGCAGCAAAGAAAGAGGAAATGGAATGTTGGGAAGGGACTTATATGGTCTCCTCATGGGCGTCCGCAGGAATTTTTCCAGGTGGGGGCATAATTGTAATGACATCCATGCTTGGTACCTTTTTGACAGTGTCATGAAAGGGAAGGGGCATAGCTATTATCACATAAAGCCAGGGTGAATAGCGTTTTCACAACTATGGTGTCAGGAATATATGTTTGTATTCCTGACACTATAGTGTTCCTTTAAGCAAATTAAAGGACATTTCTGGTCACCATAACAACTTCACCTAAATGAAAATGCTATGACGCCAGGAAGCCCCTGGGTGCTCGCTTTCCTTTAAGGAAAAATGGTTTAACCCCAAAAGCTTCCTCCAGCTCCAGGTCGCTCAGTGGTATTTGGCTTCTGAAACAGTGTCAGGAAGTGCAGATTGACGTCAGGCATGGGTGCCGCTGATTGGCTAGAATGGTCAGTTGACGCGCCGGTATTGCAGTTCATTTTAAATCTCACACGAAAAATAGCAGAACAAGCTGAAAAATCCAGGGGGGGGCAAGTGCCCCTCTGCGGACCCATGGGTCTCCTTACTGTTTTCTGATTGGTTGTTTACTCTCTGGTGTTTTGCTGCTGTGGAGTTCTAGTAAAGAGAGACTTAAGCAAATATGAAGCCTCCTGTCATGTTATAAAATTGATGGACACAAGTCTCTTTTCAGCTTTGTAACTATGTAACTATGTAACTCTTATTTATTACTATCTACTGCAACCAACAGACAAATAAAGCACCCATTTTGTGTTCCCATTGGACAACATAAGAGCAAATCTTTATAAAAAAAACATTATTTATAAATAATTAGATTTGCATATCTATAACTTTAATTTTTGTTAATGTCATATTTTACAACAAACTTTTCACAAGCACTGCCTCATTTTGGATTTGCTAGAAGGTTAAAATGGCTTCAACTAGCAGAGGGGATTTCTTTTAGTTTGTGTTAAAGTTTGTGTCAACATAAATCAACATGTTACATTTTAGAGATATCACAAAGTAAGTGTATTATATCCACTTATCTTCTCTTTCTCTCTTACTAGCTCCTGGATAAGGAGTGCACGCGGTGTGGTTGGGAGGCATATTCAGGTGCACCCCTTCTACAGAGACGTTAATTGGGAAGACCTAAAGAGGGGTGAAGTGAGCTGTCCATTCTTGACGTTTCTAGTAAGTGCACAAATAACCACATTTACAAATAAAGCAGGGATTTTACTTAATAATAATTCCACCAACACAACATTAAAACTAATTAGTTGATCCACCAGTAATCACTTACCAGAGGGAGTTCCATTAAACAAGAGCTGGTTTCACATCTCCACACCATTGCTGTGACCATTATAAATCTCAATTCTTGTTGCAGACACGGGATCTAGACTACATACAAACACACCATTCCACTCAAAGTCAAACTACACAAAAGTTAAAAAGTAAACCACTGCTTTCAAATGGCAACAGTGCATAAAAACACAACACTACATACAAATACACCCTTGCATTCACTCACACATACACAATACAAAAACATGCTTACATTCAAATACACAAACACTGTTCAGTGCTAAATGAAACCCTGCAAGAATGGGCAAATGGTTGATGTGTGACATGGGGGGTAGGGGAGACCAAAACAATTCCACATTAGTTCCACAACTGAGGGAAACGATTGCATTGTATATATATATATATATATATATATATATATATATTTTTTTTTTTTTTTGTTTCGTGCATTCTTTATTGAACACCTATATTGTTATGGTAACATATTGTCAATCATAAATATATTACTATATTTTTAAATTGATGCTAGGAATATTTTATTTATATGGTTTTGAAGGTTTGGTCATTTTATGGTAATATTTTACATTTTAGTTTCTAGGTTAGATGACATTTCTATATAATAAGCTTTTGGGATATGAGTTACCATCTCCAAGATAATTTGATGGGGATGAGCCAGGTTTCAGTTGCACCTGGATGCAGTATTTTTTTTACTTGCCTATGTGGGTGTGGTTATATGAGCCCCTCTCTTTGCACACCCCCTTATAGCTTTATAGCTGAATAGGAGAATTTTCCAGGTGAACTATAAGCATATATTATGTAACCTAGGTTTAATTCGGTGCACTTCAGTGTTATTCAATGACTATTTGAGAATCACGTGTACAGGGTGACTGTAGGTGACTGGGAGGTGGGTAGGAATGTGCAGGGTGACTGTAGGTGATTTGGAGGTGAGAAATAGCATGGATGCCTCCTATGGAAAGCATTGGATTGGGCCAAACGCCACCAAGCCAGTCCGCATCTCCTCATAGTGATGCATTGAATCATTGCATCTCTATGAGGAAAGTACAGCGTCTCCATGCAGAGTGTGGAGATGCTGAATGGCTATGTTGCATACTGTGCAGCACCGTCGCAGGAAGCACCTTGCCATGCAGGCTGTCAGTCAGCTTTGTTATACTGTCACTATAGTATCCCTTTAATTATTAAACCTCTGTAGTTTATTTACTAAACTAATTAATGTAGTGTAGAGAATTGAATACCATACTACAAAGTTAAGGCCAAAGAAGTGGATTTGGAAAAATTCCCCAGTTCTGCTATAGTTACAGTATGGCTATTTATGGCTTGACTTTTGCAATTTATTTTTCATGTTGCTTTGTGTGAATGCATTTGTGTATTTAAGCATGCAGGGGGAATTGTATAAGGCATGTTAAAGGCACATTCCAGACACATAAAGGAATTCAGCTTGCTGCAGTGCTTTATGTCTCTGCAGTTTCTCATTTAATAAGTTTATAAACGTGCATATCCAGGACATACTTGAAAACGAGAGAAATCTCAATGTATCCTTCCTGGTAAAATATTTTATAAATAAATACTCACACAGCCGGGAAGTTTTCTTCCACTTTCATTACCTCAATGGAGCACACTTGCCTTTGCCCCTCTCAATAAGCAGTACTACAGCTCATTGAGAAGCACTGGAAAGCTGCGATCGCATGTGTGGCTCCAGCAAAGAGGCTTCTTAGTGAGAAGCCTCTAATTGGAGTATTCCCCAGCACAGACTGACAGTCTGCACCGGGTAAGATGGGATGGCTTGCAAAGGCTGCAGAAAGTAAGCCTACATTCATACAAAAAGAAATACATAGGAAAAAATAGTATATATGCAATACCTCTAATTTCACTATATATAGTAAGAAAAAAGGATTGGTATCCAAATGTACTTATCTGAATCAATCAAAACAGCCTCTCAAGGTCGTGGCCCAGTTCCTGACCTTTTACAATATACACTTCGAATACAATTCTTTGTATTCGAAAAATAAATACATGCATGTTTTTTGTGTCTCTCCTCCTGTCCAAACCTCAATCTGTCTCTCATCCTGTTACCCCAGTCGGTGTCTCCCTGTCTCTCTCTTTAAACCCCCCCCCGTGCCTCCATGGCGCTCAGTGTCCCCTGGTGTCTCACAGTCTCTAAGTGTCCCCATCTCCCCCAGTGGCCCCATGTCTCCCATAGTCCCCTAGTTTCTCAGTGTCCCCATGTCTCCCAGTGTCCCGTAGTTTCTCAGTGTCCCCACTGGCTGTATGGGAAATTCTCTATCCAAGTGCGTTTATGATGACTGTCAAAAGAGATAAAGTTGTTACAATCAACATTTTTTTTTTTTTAAACTTAGTGTGGATTTCACTATCTTTAATATAAAAGTCCAGATTTCAAAAACTCAATATGGCTTTTTGAATGTTGGAATGTGAACCGAAGATTGTAAGGGTTATTGTCCTATAGACTGTAAGCTCTTTGAGCAGGGCCCTCTTCAACCTGTCGTTCCTGTAAGTTTGTAATTGTCCTATTTATAGTTAAATCCCCCCTCTAATAATATTGTAAAGTGCTAGAGAATCTGTTGGTGCTATATAAATGGCGATAATAATAATAATTGGCCGACTTGGAATGAAAGGAGGCAAATAGAAAGCCAGACTTAAAAAAAAGAAAGACTCCGGAGACTGCAGCGAACGGTAAGGTAGACTAACACAAGCTTTGCACTACACACTGATCACCTAGATGCCAAATCCAGGGAACAGCAGAGTTACCTGGAAAAGGGGCCTTGCATAGACTTCAGACAAGAGATCTGCAGTTTTTGCAAGCTGTTTTAGATATAGCCCCAATGAAACAAATTGATAATTTAATGCATGCATGTTTTCATTAGGGGTATATCTATTAAACAGTAATTTAAAATTGTAATTATTTTTTTGTATTTGGGCG
Organism: Pelobates cultripes; assembly: GCA_933207985.1. Lineage (NCBI taxonomy): Eukaryota > Metazoa > Chordata > Amphibia > Anura > Pelobatidae > Pelobates > Pelobates cultripes. The sequence goes on from OW240916.1 coordinate 99,646,640, forward strand.
TCCTTGCTCGTATCTCTTTCTCACTCAGAGTGTTGCAAGCTGCCCTTATCTCCCCATCACCTCTGTCTGCAGTTCACCATACTTCCAGGTACTGACACAATATTGACTGTTTTATGACAAAAATGTGTTAATTTATTATATATAATTTGTGTCATTGATTTTCTTGCATGATGTCTCCAAGCCCATTCTTACCTAATGCCTCGTGCTCCGCTCCACACACAGATGTTCTCCTCACAGCAGCGAGAGGTGAAGTGCAACATGGAGCTAGTCATGCCACATCTCACATTGATTGGTAGCTGGATGCGGAAGCCAGCTTACTGTGTATATGAGTATTATGGAAAATATCAGTAATTTTGGAGACAGATTCCAATGATTAGTAAAATGGCATATATCGGCTCGAATAAATGGAAAAGTAGATAATCGGCCGATTACAAATACCAATTTCAGATACCAATTCCACAGTCCCCCATCAGTGGTAGGGTCTCTGATACCTCTAGCACTGCTACTTCCACCACTATTTGTTGTATGCAGCCTCTGAATAGTGATTAGCAACATGTCCGATTCAATACTCAAGAGACAATTGTTTTTTTTTCTCCATCCTTTTCAAGCTGCAGTGACTTGTGCTGCTGCTGCCATTGGCACTGCAGGTCCTTCTACCACAGATAGTTCAAGGGTTATACTTTTTGGTATCTTTACTTCTAATGAAAAGCAGAGCAGAATCTACTTTGTGGGGGTCATTATAGTCACATAGCCACTCTCTTGTATACCACAAGTCAGTATTACTGAGCGAACAAGCACAACAAAAAGTAGTAGGGAAGTACTAGGCAGTTGTCATAACCTACCACCAGTGCAATCTCCTCCACTACTACTATCACCACTCTCAGATGAAATCAACCGGAATGATGTGAAGAGTGGTTTGATCTCTTGTGGCTACAACTTTGTCAGTGGGTCATCCAGGGGGTTAGAAAAGACTCTGTTTGTCCCATCAGTATATTATTAGGCCTCCACTAGGGGATGTGGGGTGCAGGGCCTTTGACTTGGGTGCAATGACCCTCTGGATAAAATAGATTTTTTTTAATAGTTTTACGTACATTCTCTATGGTGCAACTATTTGTTGCACATCTTTCTTAGTTTTATTACAGGTGGGTTTGGATTTCAGTTTGTTTAGCATAGTTTATGTGTCCTTTTGGACCTCATCGTCAGGCAAACCAAAGGGTCAAAATCCAAGCAGCAAGGTTTAGAAGTGGTGAGACAGGTCAAGGATCCGATATCCAGAACATAAGGGTAAAGATAACTTCAAGGATCACTATAGGGTCAGGAACACAAACATGTATTCCTGACCCTATAGTGTTAACACCACCATCTAGCCCCCCTGGGCCCCTCATGCCTCCATCTTACTGTATTCAAGCCTGAAGCTGTAACTCTGCATGATGTTTGACTCAAAAAAACCAACAAGCTGTCTACTGACATCGTCAGAAGTGGTAGCCTGATCCAATCACAGTGCTTCCCCATAGGATTGGTTAAGACTGACAAAGAGGCAGATCGGGGCAGAGCCAGCATGATTCAAACACAGCCCTGGCCAATCAGCATCTCCTCACAGAGATGAATTGAATCAATGAATCTCTATGAGGAAAGTTCAGTGTCTGCATGCAGAGGGAGGAGATACTGAATGTTTGGATGCATTTTAGGCAGCCATGACCCAGGAAGGATCTCTAACAGCTATCTGAGGAGTGGCCAGTGAAGTTATAACTAGGCTGTAATGTAAGCACTGCATTTTCCCTGAAAAGACTGTGTTTACAGCAAAAAGCCTGAAGGTAATGATTCTACTCACCAGAACAAATTCAATAAGCTGTAGTTGTTCTAGTGACTATAGTGTCCCTTTAATATTCACTAATAAACAGAACAGCATACGTCAGTGGCGGATTTGTTCATCCTATCGAGTTTGACCGGAGTCGTATACCAATGGAACATTGTCTTAAATGATTGTTCCTGTAGCGTTACACAAACAGAAGCAGTATTGCTAGCTTCCCATATCTCCTGCCATTCTATACCCTTTAATTCCTCTCCCAATTCCTATTCCCATTGATCAATATATATTAGGCCACCCCCCTCCCCAATTTCCGAGCAGAGGTGGGCATAAAGCAGCGTTATGAGACCTTTAGGCATGATTCCCGATATGCATGTATATTCAAAGAACGTCATTGGTTTGTTCGCCATTTCTTTTATATAGGGTTGTTTAGCAAAATCTTTGACCTGTAGATACCTAAAGCAGGTGTACAGTGTCTTCCTTGTTTAAGTGGCTGGTTATCTGAGCAGCACCTGAAAGTGGAATTGCCCACAACATGCCCAAATCGCAAGGGACTCGATGGTAAAAGGGGGTGAAAACATGTGACCAGTATGTGGATGCTAACGATGTACGACAAGAAACGCACGAGGTACATGTAGTTACATAAGATTTGTCAAGTGAGAGAGAATAACCAATCGACCTTGAGTTATGAAATAGGAGCCGAGGATAAGTTGCATAACACCAACATGACAGTGAAGTACAATAGTTCGAAATATAATTAACCAGAGTGTGTGCGAAAACGCAAGCACGTGCACACATAAACGTATATTCTTGTAGACACGCCCCCCACCCACCCACCATATACCCACACATATAGATATCTATAATGTATATCGTGTATTTCTACAGAGCTTGTGAGACTGGCCTAAAACTGATCCAGCCAGTTCGACACTTGCCATGTAGGGGGAGCCAAGTTGAGTGGCAAAGTATAGAAATCGATATGCTGCTTCAATCTTCTGCATTTGTATTTGTTATTTTATGTGTATTTCTGTCACTCTGGGCTACTATACAGATAGGGGTAAGTGGAATTCCATTATTGTTTTATATATATCCTTGTCTGTTTTGGGTTCCACCCCCATAGTGCCCAGCAGTGTATACACTTTTTTATATATTTTTATAAATAAATATATTTTGTATTCAACCTTTTGAGTCTCATATATATTGGACCACCTGGATCGTTAGCCAGTTATTGGCACCCCTGAGCCTGCTATACAGAGCCTGGTACGGCTCTGGAGAATGTGAGTGAAAGTCACATACCTATTTATTACTTATTTATTATCATACAGTTTGCACTATGTTTTTTATGTTTTTTCTATTTTAGTTTATACCCCAATCAAGTTCTACGCTGTTTACATTACAGTCCAGTTCTATATTGGTAATATCACTTATTTTTGTTGTGATCACATTGGGGAGGTGTATATACTGGTATTTGTCTCTTTTTATTATAGAAATCGATATGTCTTTGTGAGGGGCCTTACATTGAAAGCAAAAAGAGGCATGCTATTACGCTATGATTGATGAAAAGTCAAATGCACTAGTAGGTCTTGAATTAAATATGAACGTGACCGAAAGCAATGTTGAATACCAAATATAGCTATTGCTGGCACCTTGTGTGCCAAACAAGGTTCTGCTATGATACAAGGTTACAGTCCGAAGTCTAATAGAAGCAGGACAAGCCATGTATCCTGTGTTACGTAGTATCAGACCAAGTATGAGTGCCAGTCAGGGACAGGACTTACACCCTCTAGTTGTTGAAATGTGTGAAATAACATGAGGTAATTGTGTGTACCTTAAGAACATTCTGGCTTACTAGCTTTTGCCAAATGGCGAAACCATTAAACGTGGTTGGTGACGGGTGAGGCCCTGCTAGATGCCAATTGGCTTGAGAGGTTCTACCTATGCTTTGGCGCAAGGGGATTTCGTGGCCACTAAACATTGTGGCAGGATGTCGGCCTCTCAGTGACTTGTTAAGCATGAGATAGAATGGGAGTGACAGGTGAGGCCTTCTCTATGCCACCATGCGAGGCGACTAACCATGAGTTGGGCCAATGGGTGCAGTACCTTTGAGTATGAGGATGGGTGTTGGCCTCACGGGACCACTAACCCAAGGCATAGAGACCTGAGAAAGTATTAGCTATTGGACTCCTGGTGCCCTGTCAGCCAGTAAAGAAATAACTAACTAAGGGAGGATGGGAAATGTCAGGTTCCACCATAAGTAGGAGATTGTGCAGCTAAGCGTAGATATCTAGCACCTAAGATATGATGTAATGTACAAGTGTGAGATGTAAGGGCCTGATCGTGGACCCATGCACCTAGAGGGAATGTATGGATGTAGTAGATTGTGTATGAATAATAAGGGCCAAATTGTGGACCAATGCACCTAAAAGGAAATGTATATTCGCATCATAGTATGTATGAGTAGTAAGGGCCAGAACATGGACTCATGCACCTAAAAGGAAACATATGTTCGTGTCACAGTGTGTATGAGTATTAAGGGCCAGATCGTGGACCCATTGCTCCTAAAAGGAAACGTATGTTTGTGTCACAGTATGTATGAGCCATGACATCTAGTGATATGGTTAGTTACCCATAAAAACCAGTATGGAAAGGCGGTATAGGCAGGACAGCAGACACATGGAATGAATATTCACCATTCGTACCAGTACCTGACCAAAAAACAAAAATAGACATACAAGCAAAAAACATGAGAACTAAGAAACCAAGAAACAAAAACAAACTGACTTATGAAAATCAGCAACATACCAGTCTTAATAACCAACAAGAATAAATAAAGGAAAGTGTGACGCAATCGAGAAAAAGAGCCAATACTGTGAGAGAGATGCAATATGAACAAGGACCACTGGAGGGGCCTCCCCTGCTTGTCGCAGAACAACCAACAAACCAGGAAATGTGTGCCACTACACATTCGTCTAAATGGTCGTGAGAACCGAAATTTAAACACAAAGGGAGCATTCGTTAGGAAATTACGCGAACGTCATGTAGCCAAATTTGTTTGTGTAATTAAGACAGAACAAAAACAAATACATGGAGCATTCGACTGAAAAGAGACAAAAGTCCTACAACTACCGAACGGCATTAGGCATACAAACACTGCACGTGAAATAGCCGAACAGGACGTGCACACGCCCAACGCACAAAACCGATAGCAAAGACAAATAGACGAATGATATGGAAAACTAACCAAACCAAAGAATGCAGCCCCTTTGTGCGTATGAGTAAACAACCGTTCGTGCAAAACAAGCGAAACAGAGAAGGAAACGAAACAACTTGAATGTGTTCATGCGAAAACAAAGCATAGTGTATAGTGCAAAACCAGGATGATGCTGTGTGCCCATAACTGCGAAAGCTGTGGGTTACTCATGAGACCAGAAAGAGAGCCAGGAAGCTCCCAGGGGTGAGGTCTGAAAAGTCGGAGGGATAGGCGGGTTCCAGCAAGACCAGGGAGACCCAGGAGAGGAGATCCAGCAGATGGAAAGAAACATGAAACCCAGACCATGTGAAGGGTTTGCTGATTCAGACCGCGTACAGAGCAGGTATGGTAAGGCTCTGAAGTGTTTGGAAGGCTGCGAACTGGATGCCCAGGGGCTGAAAGGATCAGGTAATAGTTCCCTCGAAGTGAAGGTAAGTAAATTTCGATCTGCACTAATCAGAAGTCCCAGTAGACAAATTGCCAGACTGAAACGATAGTGGGGAGCGATCTGGTGTCCTTAAGAAGGGAAACCAAGCCACTCCCACAACTACATGCCCAGCTTACAATTTATGGAATTCAGCAGACCCAATGATCTATAGAATTCATGCCTTTTTAGAGCAAGCAGGTTTAAATCCATGCTTATATCAGTGAGATCCAGGTATTAATAGATACTTGCAGCTCCTCTGTCAGCTAGGGCCACATTTAGTTAAAAGTATGAATATAGTTATTTTCAATTAAAATTTTAGGATAAACATGCAAGTTTCTCTTATGGCATTTAGTTTGCTTGCATATTACACTTGAACTAAAGTTGCCTTGCACTGACAGCAGTTTGGATATTTTAAATGTATTATAAAGTTGTTTTTCACACAGCAGGGGAAACCATTTTCTTTGCAATGGCTCCATAGCTGAAGGCTGCTTCAAGATTGTTACAGGGTAATTTCTGGCAAGGCCATTATAGTTGTAAATGATTACATGTATATACTTTATGGTTCATATCATATATTTGACCCTTTCATTTTTTTATTAAATTACTGTGACTGGATATGGAAACAAACAGTACAAAAAAAACCCCAGATAATTCACGCTTAAACTATGTGTTAAACTAGAATAAGTGTTTTATTATTTTCAGTTTATATATTTTTTTCAGCTGTAGATGCCAAAATAGGTTAGGGTAATGTTAAATCCAGTGGTAGTAAGGCTGTGTAGCACTAATTAAGCAAATGGTGAGAATTCCGGATCAATTTTTCTTCAGGCTAAGTAGGCACATAGCTAAAGGGCACTTAGTACGAATGTCATACTGCAGCTGAATGTCAAAATACACTCATATTACAATTAATTACTAGTGATCATTTTTGCCTTTAATTAATTCTGGTTAATATTATCTATAACGTGGCATTACAAAATCACTGTAATATAAGTTACAGAAACCTCAAAAAATGTATTTAGACCTCTGTGGCTTGGTAATTATGTTCAGCAAATATACACTAATCAGCCACAACATTAATACCATCTGCCTAATATCATCTAGGTCCTCCTCGTACTGCCAAAACAGCTCTGATGTGTCGAGGCATGGACTCCGCAAGAACTTTAAACGTGTTATGTGGTATTAGTTACCAAGACATTAGTAGTAAATCCAGGGCCAGTGCAAGGATTTTTGCCGCCCTAGGCAAAAAAACAAATTTGCCGCCCCCCCATGTGACAGCACAATGATCTGCCATATGAACTAATGCCAGCGCTCCACACAGTGTGTGTTTACATTAAAAAGACTGCAGGGACAGGCTGTGAACACTAGAACAACTACATTAAGCTGCAGTGGTTTTGGGGACTATAGTGTCCCTTTAATGTGATGTAAATTAGAGATTAGTGTCACTAATAATATACTAGATTGCCTACTTACAACTAGATGAGGATGATGAATGGGCTCTGGCTGCAGTCTGGCTCAACTGGTCTGGTGTAGAACAGGATCTTTGGAGGCTGTTTGTAACTGTGGTCACAAAATTCAACGTTCTGAGAGAAATGTTTTCGGGCCCCTTACACAGCTCAAGGTCTGGGCCCCATGGTCTGACTATGAGTGTGCCCATAAGGCCCACCCATAAGTCCACCTAGATGTTCCACCCATGAGTTCGCTCACAGGGAGAGGATGTGTTATTGTAGAGTATCTAATGTGTGTGCTTATGGGATGTAGTGTATAGGGATACCAGTTTGTGTAGGTGATGCAGTGTGTTTATGTGTAGTGGAAGCAGTGTGTTTTTGTATAAGGGATAGAAAGCAGTGTGTGTTTGTGTATAAGGGATATATTGTGTGTTTCTGGTTGTGTGTAATGGATGCATTGTGTGACTCCGTGTTTGTATGCATAAGGGATGTAAGGTGTGTTTCTGTGTATGTAAGGAATGCAGTGTGTGTGTCTAAGGGGTGAATTGAGTGTAAGAGATGTATTGTGTTTCTGTGTGTATGTAAGAGAAGCAGTGTGTGTTTGCATGTGTGTGTAGGGATGCATTGTGTGTTTCTGTGTATGTATAGGGATGCATTGTGTGTGTGTGTGTGTGCACGAAGTGTGAAAGAGCTCTCCCTTCTGTCCTTTAGAGCTCTCCCCTTCCCCTTAGTGGTCTCTCCTCTCCCCCCCGTATTGTCCTCACCCCCATCCCTGTGTTCCTACTCCCCGTGTTCTCCTTACTCACCCCCTCTCCCTGTGTTCTCCTTACTCCCCCGTGTTCTCCTTACTCCCCCCTCTCCCTGTGTTCTCCTTACTCCCCCCTCTCCCTGTGTTCTCCTTACTCCCCCATCTCCCTGTGTTCTCCTTACTCCCCCTCTCCCTGTGTTCTCCTTACTCGCCCTCCTGTTTCTCTTAACCTCCTCCTGTGTTCTCCTTGTTCCCCCCTCTCCTGTGTTCTCCTATCCCCCTCTCTGTATTCTCCTTATTTCCCCCCTCTCTGTATTCTCCTTGTTTCCCCCCTCCTCTCTGTATTCTCCGTATCCCTTCCCTCCTCTGTACTCATTATCCTCTCTCTGTATTCCCCCTCTCTGTATTCTCCTTATTCCCCTCTGTGTTCTCCTTATTTCCCCCTGTACATTCTCTTCCCCTCTCTGTATTCTCCTTATCACCCCCTCTGTATTCTCACATCCCCCCATATTCTCATTATCCCCATTATTCTCCTTATTCCCCCCACGTATTCTCCTTATTTCCCCCTCTCTGTTTTCTCCCTATTCCCCCTCTCTGTATTCTCCCTATTCCCCCACCTCCTCTCTGTATTCTCCTTACCCCTCTCTCTCTGTTTTCTCCTTATCAGCCCTCTCTCTGTATTCTCCTTATCCCCCCTCGGTATTCTCCTTATCCCACCCCTCTCTCTGTATTCTCCTTAACCCCGTCTCTCTTTATTCTCCTTATCCACCCTGTATTCTCCTTATCCTCCCTCTGTATTCTCCTTATCCCCCCTCTGTATTCTCCTTATCCACCCATCTCTGCATTCTCCTTATTCCCCACTCTGTATTCTCCTCGTACCCCCCTCTCTCTTCATTCTCCTTATCACCCCCCCTCTCTGTATTCTCCTTATTCCCCCCGTTTGTTCTCCTCACCTCCCCTGTAGCGTGGCTGAGCTCCTCTCCGGTCCGCGGTACAGGAGCTTTTGTTTCCTGTACCCAGCCGGACTGCCAGGAAGGAAGACACTAAGTCTGCACTTCCTTTCAGTCCTGCCGGGCACTGCAGACAGGAGAGGAGCTCAGCCACGCCACAGGGGAGGTGAGGAGACATGCAGTGCTGCAGCCGCCTGAGCGCTCTCTATGGAGCGCTGAGGAGGCTGCAGCATTGAAAGGGACGCGATGGGGGCGGCTGCCTAGTTCGCCTTATAGGAAGCACCGGCACTGAGTAAATCCTTTAAGTCCAGCAAGTTGCGAGGTGGGGGCCTCTATGGATCAGATTTGTTGTTCCTGTTCAATCTGAGTTCTGGGGAATTTGGAGGCAAAGGTCAAAATCTACATTCAGGCCTGATTTTACTCCCAGCAAGAACTACTCAAGAAATCCTTAGGTGAGGATTATTACACCCGTGCCCTATCCATAGAGCAGTTTGTCTGCTCTGGCAAATGTGAGTAATATTCTCTTATTGATTCTTCTGGTTGATTTTATACAGTGAGCACTATTGTTGTTTCTTTTTATTTTTTGGTCCACATATCATTTAAACCATTCTTCACGCATCCTATAAGTGTGGATTGCACCACTGTACGCCTTTCATACTAGAGCTGGTTTAAAGCTCTAAAAAAAGGTGACGAAAACCTTTTATTTTTATATTTTCTGGACGTACTGCACCATTATCCACTCCTTCTTTCCACATACAGACTGTAAAGGTTACCCCGTGTAGCCGAGGGGTTTCAACCGCTGGAGGGTGTCCTTTTCCCGATCAGTGAAGAGGATTCTCAGAATCCAGTCGTGTTAAGAAGCTCTTACAAGAGCTAGTGTGAATAGCTGTATAGCGGTTACCCCCAATAAGAGACAGGACTCTAGATTGAGGGTGAAGTAGAACTGAGGTTTAATGGCAGGTACTCTCCTTTTATGAGGTGCTCCCATGCAAGGGAGACACCCACAGACAATTAAACATTAACCAATCAGACAATGGTTACAACCCACAGATTCCCTCCCCTCTGCTTGGGAGATAATTGAGTTTCTTACGGTATCTACTCAATTATCTCCAAGCTAAAACTTATACTTTTTTTGCATTTTTATAACTTTATGATTTTTCATCCTACAGGAATAAAACTTATATTTTTATGAACAACACAACTTGGGGACAAACATATTCAAAATTCGTACAAATCCATTCAGTGGTTCCAGAAATATTGAAAAGTCTCTTTGGACTGACCGCACGCCTGTTTGCATGCCCAAAACACTTCCACAGATTCAGGCTGTCTATTTCTGCCTTGAAAAATAACAAAGTCACATCCGAAGGCAGCATTTGAATAGTCAAACGCACTTCGACTTCTGTCGAAGTGTCGAAGTAAAAATGGGGTTAAGTATCAGCGGTGGTCGTTAGTTAAGTGGCAGTCTATTTTACACGAAAAAGATGACAAAGTCCCATTAGAACGAGCGTTCGAATCTTCGAATGGGACTTAGTCTCCAGCCACAGTGTCGAAGGGTAGGGGAAGATACAGGTCAGCGGTGTTCGTTCAAATGTGTTGCTGATTTCCGTTCCAGGGATTTGACGGCACACACCGCTGACCGCGTTCGACTGCATTAAAATGGCCACCGCCACGTGTTCGATTGTCTAATGGCGGCCACTTCGACTACTTCGGCTGTAACCGAAGTGCCATATCAAACATACCCATCCTTTGCACAACACAGTTAAAGGGCCAAAAACAGTCTTTGTTCTTAGGTGCAGGGCAATGTGGATGATGGCAGGAAAACAAAAGGTACAGGGTCCCAGGCAACATGGTAGGAGGTTGTTACAACATATATTGCAGATTAAATGAAAAACAGGGGGATCTGTTACATGGACCGCATCTGATTTCCCAACAAGAAGATTTTCATTAAACAAGTTTGTGATATACCATCATCTTTTATTGGACTCTCTATTTTGGACATATATTCAATAATTTATATTTTATTTTTTTATTATGCTATTTATCTTATTTTATATTTATTTGTATTTAGGTCTTATTCAATCCCATTTTTAAGTGTATCTATCTATTGTAGACCTATTTAAGGCACCTTATGTTGGTTATAATATTCTCACCAGTGTCTTTTTAGAGTGGTGCTAATCCTCTATACTTTTTTATACTTTGTACTTACCTCATTACTATAGGGATAGAGGTATTCCCTTCCTTTTGAAGGAACGCTGCCTTAATTTCACTTTTCCCAGTTTGTTCTATCAGTGCTGACCCTTTACTACTGTTTCTAAGTAGTCAACTTACCTAGTGTCTGCTGGGATAGGGACTGTAGTGTGTGTGTGTGTGTGTGTGTGTGTGTGTGTGGGGGGGGTGCAATATGTGTGTGTGTGTGAGGGTTGCAGTGTGTGTTTGTACAGGGGTGCAGTGTGTGTGTGTGAGGGGTGCAGTGTGTGTACAGGTGTGAATTGTGTTTGTGAAGGATGTCGTTTGTATGTGAGCGGTGCATTGTGTGTGTATGTGTGGCAGTTTGTGCATGAGGAGTATAGTGTGTGTGTTGGGGGTGCAGTGTGTGTGGGGGGGTAATTGTGTGTATGTGGGAGTAGTGTGTGTATGGGGGATAGTGTGTGTGTGTATATAGGGAGTAGTGTGTGTGTGTATGGGGGGCAGTGTGTGTATGGGAGGTAGTGTGTGTGTGTGTGTGTGTGTGTGTGTGTGTGTATGGAAGAGCAGTGTGTATGTATGTGGGGAGTTATTGTGGGGTAGGAGGGCAATTTAATAAACAATAATTAAGATTGTTTTGTTTTTAATTTAAAATAAAAATGATATCCCCCTCCCTGCTTACCTTTGCCTGGAAGGGGGGACATTTCTTGCAATCCCTCGTGGTCCGGTGGGGAAGCCCTGGTGGTCCAAGTGGAGAGAGTGAACACTAGCAGCCTCAGGAGCCGCTAGAGTTCACTCTCACAAGATCCGTAGCATTGCCATGGTAACTGCGGCCAAGATCCAAGCTTGCGAGAGGAGAACCTGGCGGAGTTGCAGGTTAGAACTCCCCTGGGTCCTCTCTCCCTCCCTCACTGCCAGTTGTCAGCAAAGTGCTAGCATGCTGGAGAGGGAGACCTTTGATCTCCACTCCGGTCCTGCAGAACCGACAGGTTAGGGGGAGGCACAGTTCCTGGTGCTATCATCATAGCACCGGGAAAATAATTTGCTGCTCCCCTGTGTCCTGGGGTGCTGCGGCACACAGTTTGGGAACTGCTGACATAGAGAATAAAGAAGCATCACCTTTAATATTGTAGATATGCAGATTGCAGGAGCTTTTTTCAGAATCTTTCTTGCAATAAGTTTCAAGTTGTCCTACAGGCATTATCACCCGGAATTATCTTTAACTACAGAATAACGTTAAATCAAATACCTGTCCCTATAAAATAATTGGATCACTTTTTCCATTTGACTGAGTTTAATGACAACTGTAATAGATAAATCACAGTTTTTTTGAACAGAACGTTTCATATATTTGTAACAGTTTACTGGGAAAATGTTAGCAGATGATGAATATGAAAGGACAATGCAAGGTGTTTCAAAGATGGAATGTCAAATTGATTCAAAATATAGATGACAACTATGAAATCTTTGTTGTAAAGCCCTTCACAGTTTATGTTACCTTGAGAACAATACTTCACTGACCTAACTAAACTGGCACATGGGTGCTAATGCATATTACCTTCAGCAGTCCATAGTCCTTTTGTTAAAATCTATTCATAAAGATGATTTTTTTATTTTTTTTATTTGAACACTAGTTAGGTGGCACCTGTTTAATAGGAGGGTTGTCAAGCCAGGTAACTTAATTATAGCTTCACGTATGCATAAAATAACAGGAATTGGGAACACTGCCAGATCATTAGTTTCTGTATATTTCTGGAGCCATGATTTGGAACCCTTGGTGAGGATTGGAACATTTGGAAGTCCATTTCATTTGCCCTGTGAAGTAAATAAAGTATAGTGTAGTATTATGGTGTACCTTAAATGATAAAGGGATGAGTGGGTAATTCAAAGGTGTATACATAGCTTCAATGTATAAAAGTAGATTGGGATCCACTCATATTATTCCCCAACATATTTTTCTATAAAGTTATATAGCCAATCCAATAAATAATGAGGTTATGACTGTAAAGACTTGAGATGCAGCTTTCTAGTATATAAGCTCTCATGCCCAGCTCCACGAGTCCATGTCTTTTAAATTCACCTTCAAGTTTTTTTTTTTCACATCTGTCTATAAGGCATCATGGAATTCATTTAGTGGATATTGAATATCTTCTAAAAGAACACATCCTGTCTGCGCTGAAGGACTAGGCATGGACAGACAGGAATGAAAGCTGGTGCTGTCTGTGTCATTCCTTTCCTCAATCTTATGATTGTGAAATGTCCATGCACACCATGTAACACAGCTTATTTTTGGTAAGCTGACAGTTTTTGATTTTCTCACCAATTTGTTTTTACCAGAATGAGATCTAGGGTGATTATCTGTAAAGATAAGATTCAATGATTGGAAATTAAAAAGATTGCATAATTGTAAAAAAAAACAAAAAAACTATTTTTTTTAATGGTAGAATTTAAAACTACCAGAATCATTCTTATTACATCTTTATTTGGGTCTGTTGGGAGGCAGCATATTTAAAATTATTTTAAAAGGCATCACAATTCTCTTTCCTGGGCTTTACCTTTATGTCATTAGAGTAACAGTGAAGTCTAAATTTATGTGAATAAAAGCTAAGAATTGTAGAATACAGATTGCATCGTTTGATTATGCTGTGGCTTTGTACTCAATACTCAGCACTCCAAGTCAGTTATATGTATTAAGGAAGCAATATTCATGTAGCTTAGTATATGGATTCATTTGTACATTTTGCCAGGCATTTTTAAAAGCTCAATGTTGAGACTAGAGGTATACCAATCTGTAGGTGATCTTGCCATCAATGTCATTAGGCCAACGGTGCTACCATCGGCTCCACCACGCAGGCTCGCTGCCTAGGTGTTCTCTTTGAGTCCGACCTCTCCTTCAAGCCTCATGTTCAATCTATCGGCAAATCCTGTCATTTCCATCTCAAAAACATTGCGCGCATCCGCCCCTACTTAACGCCAGATGCGACTAAGGTGTTGGTCCATTACACTGTCCTTTCTCGCCTTGACTACTGTAATCCGCTTCTAAGTGGTCCCAACTTGCGCCGTTACAGTCCATAATGAATGCGGCAGCGAGGCTAATCTTCTTGTCCGCCCGCACCTCCCATGCCTCACCCTTCTGTCAGTCCCTACATTGGCTTCCTATAAAATATAGAGCTCAATTTAAAATTCTGGTTATTGCTTTCAAATCGCTACATAATGCTGCTCCAACCTATCTATCCTCCCTTATACACAAGTATGTCCCATCTAGGCCCTTACGATCTGCTGAAGATGTACGTCTATCTCCTGTCCGTACTCCCACCTCTGATGCTCGCCTTCAAGATTTCTCGAGGGCTGCACCGTTCCTGTGTAACTCGCTTCCCTCCTCCATTAGATGCTCACCCAGTCTCCACTCCTTCAAAAACTCGTTAATAACCCACTTCTTCATAAAAGCGTATCAATTAAACTGTTAATAGCTCCCGACTGATTCCTCTTCTGCAACTGTCACTAGTCGAATACTATCCTTTCCTTTTTGTGTCATTTTACCCCACTCCCTCTAGCATGTTAGCTCATTGAGCAGGGCCCTCAACCCCTCTGTTCCTGTGTGTCCAACTTGTCTGGTTACAACTACATGTCTGTTCGTCCACCCATTGTAAAGCACTGTGGAATTTGATGGCGCTATATAAATAACATAATATTAATAATAATAATGTGATTTGCACAGTTCACTTTAAATCCATGTGACAGTGTCTCCCATAATGTAATTGAAATAGTAATGGAAGGATAAGCAGTTTCAAGACAATACTCAGGTTAAGATGACTCAATATGTGGTATAGTTTAAAATGATTAGTTCACACTCTTAGAGTAGGTCAATCTATTTCTTAACCTCAGCAAAAATAGTATATAGTACTCCTATGAAAGATTAATTTTGTGACCCATTGCAATAGCGCATTGATTATTTCTTAGGACACCCATAATAACAAAGCATATCACTGCACATTATATAATAGAAAAACTTTGTACAGTCATCATTTTTACATCATTCAATGTCATCAGAGTTGGTACTGTGATTGTTAAGCAGCTCCTGCTTTCATTTAGTTTGGACATTATGGTTTCTATAACTCAATTTACTGTAAGTTTGTTAAGGATGTGCAATTTTTCCATAATGTTGGTATAGACTTAAAATGATGTCATTGAGGTGTTCTAGAGATTTCTTAAATTAATCATGAGACTGAAGGTTGAGCAGTTTATAATTGATTTCAAAATCCCAATATGGCATTATTGTCCCATAAAATATAGTTTGCTGTTGTGTATCTTGTTTATATTGCATGCTATTTTTAGATTAGGGTTGATGGTTAGTTTTAGGTTAGTGTAGTTCTATGGGGAGCATGAAGATGCTGCAAGGTGGTTATCCAAAGATGCAGGGCTGCTCTAGGAAGCTCCTCTAGTGTCTGTCTAAGTGACAGCTTCTAGATCAGGCTTCCCCAAACTCCGGCCCTCCAGATGGTGCTGAACTACAACTCCCATGATCGCCTTACCTATTTCATTCATAGAACCATGATGTTGCTGAACTAAAACTCTGGCCCTGCAGATGTTGCTGAATTGCAACTCACATGATTGCCTTATCTATTTCATTCATAGACTCATGGGGGTTGTAGTTCAGCAACATCTGGAGGGCCAGAGTTTGAGGAAGCACTGTAAACACTGGAATTGAAAACAAGAAAGATTATGAGTTAGAAAAAGACAAGAGCTGGAATGTTAAGTAAAGGCAGTAGAAAAACAAAAATCTATAACACTTGTTAAACTTAACATTTATTTACAAATTCCATTAAAAAAAATTAAAAGCTGAAAGTGACAATGCAAAGAACAATCCGCAAAAATAAAATAACAATATAGCACACAGTGATCAATAAAAAAACTGGGAGATTGACATCTGAGGTCCAGAAGAGGACAATTCTAGATATTGCACAGAACCATCAGACTTGGCAGAGGACCTCAGAATGAGGAATACACAATAAAATATCACCTTAATCAATGAGAAAATAATGATATGTACTGTGAATGTAATCACGACAGGTTCACTCTAGATAAGGAATAAAAATAAGCCAAACCAAGTATTGCTAACAAAGGTTAAGCTGATCTGTTTATTAATATTGTACTGTGACTTATCTAAAGTATAACCATAAATCAGCATTAAATAGTAAGTTTTTAGCATTGAACAAAGACTTATAGATTGACCCTGCTTCCCCTTCCGCAACTGTTACATCCAAAAAACTATTCTTCAATGTTCTAGCAACCTAGTTTTCCTGTACACAAAACACATCCTTCCCTTACCTCTTGTACCATTTTATCCTACTCCATCTAGAATGTAAGCTCATTTGAGCAGGGCCTTCAAAACCCTCTGTTCCTGTGCGTCCAGCTTGTCTTGTTGCAAATACATATCTATTAGTCCACCTATTGAACAGCGATGCAATTTGTTGGCACTTTATAAATAATAATAATAAATAATAATACTTAGAATGACATTTATCCCAAACATACTAAATTAAGCCCTCTGCTTAAACTCCCACTATTTATGGGCAGCAGCAATGGCTATAGTGCACATCAACCCTAATACAAACAATAAGAAAAATCTACTTGTACACTATTCTAAATCCCTATGCACATTTAAATAGCTGGAGTTACACGTGAATGGCCATTGGGGTCTTAGTACCATTCCAATGGCCATTCAAGTATAAGCTCACCTGCCTCATCAAGGCAAAAATGTGATACTAAAAAACATCCAGTGATTTAAATGATTTAAATCGACATATGGATTAAGGATAGTGCTCAGGTAACCTTTTTCTTTGGTTTTCATTGTATGTATTGGGGCTGATGTGTACTATAGTCATTGCTGCCATCCAGGAATAGTGGTAGTTGAGCGCAAGGCTTAATTTTATATGTTTGTAATTGTTTTTGTATTACACAGTGTGTAATAAGTATGTAGGAGGTTAAGAAAAAACCCATCTCTGTCTCCCTAGAGATTTTACCTTTTAATTGAAAGCAGTAAGGTGAATTGTTAGTGTAGCACTAACCTAAGAGGTTTTGCCTTGACGTGTCAGGTGAGCTTAAACTTAAATAGCCATTGGCCATACAAAAAAAAACCCTCCAGTTACTTAAAGGACCACTATAGTGCCAGGAAAACATACTCGTTTTCCTGGCACTATAGTGCCTTGAGGGTGCCCCTACCCTCAGGGTCCCCCTCCCGCCCGGCTCTGGAAAGGGGTTAAATCTTACCTTTTTCCAGCACTGGGCGGGGAGCTCTCCTCCTCCGATCCTCCTCTTCTCCTTCCCGTCGGCTGAATGTGCACGCGCGGCAAGAGCTGCGCGCGCATTCAGCCGATCACATAGGAAAGCATTCATAATGCTTTCCTATGGACGCTGGCGTGCTCTCACTGTGAAAATCACAGTGAGAAGCACGCAAGCGCCTCTAGTGGCTGTCAATGAGACAGCCGCTAGAGGAATTGGGGGAAGGCTTAACCCATTCATAAACATAGCAGTTTCTCTGAAACTGCTATGTTTATGAAAAAATGGGTTAACCCTAGCTGGACCTGGCACCCAGACCACTTCATTAAGCTGAAGTGGTCTGGGTGCCTAGAGTGGTCCTTTAAATGTGCATTTTTATTGTAATAATATGTTTAACCTAATTGGTTCTTACTGTCCACATAATGAATGGCCTTAGATATAAAAAAAAAAAATCATCTCATTAATGTAACAAAGTAGATATGAAAATTAGGTAAATCAGCTAAAACAAGGCCAGAACATCTTTAACAAATAATATCCAACGTATTTGACATATTTTGATTCAGCATAGCATATGTGACAGGCGCATCTTCATGTAATGTAGTTTCTTATTAGCAAAATGAAGTTTGCATTGTTATATAGCACAACTGCTAAGAAATACTAGAACAGCTGAAATGTATTATGATATTTATAAAGTGTTATCCATGAATAAACTACAACAGTGAAAATTCCGTGTAATTTATTAAAATCCAACATCAACACACTATAGCACAGCTGCAAAAAGCAATCTGCTTCATGTATTTCATACTAGATGTACTTAATCACTCCCCAAGGAAAATCCAAGGCTATCATTCATTTTGCCGCCTTGGTACTTAAACTTGTCAAACCAACCCTCCTAATCCTGTACTAGTTGCATTCTAAACCCTTACTTTGACTGCACCTAATCTGACCACAAAGAAGCAGGAGGCTACTTAATTACATGCACATGCATTCTGGCATGTCTGTTCAAGTCTAATGGCGCACATGTTGAAGATATGTTGCCACTGAACAGAATCTGAAGCTTAAAGGTGCACATAGCCCTAGATGACTGTTTGAGGCAGCTCACTGTAAGACAAGAAACATCGAAGATATGTGCAGGATAAAACCGAGAAATATGTGGATTTATAATATAAATGGAGTGAACATGCTCATGCAAATCTTTGTACGGGTGTTGCACACTACCTGACTTCCATGTTGAGTGGTCCCTTTATAATATTGGAGTTTTTGGGGCACCACTGTATAGCAAACACTGAAATTTGGATCTGTTTGTAGAACGTTGAACACAAAATTCACCTGATATGCTGTTTTACACTGCTGCCTGATATTATATTGTCTGGGTAAAAATGCATGATAATTTAGGCATTCATAGTTTGGGTTTTGCAATTATGAACTATATAAGTGTTAAATTACTAATACATGTTTCCTATATCATTGCTCATCATATTCGTTGTTGTAAACAGTAATAAAAAAGGGCTGCATTCTATTCACAACCATTAAGTAACAGTCTGCAGTATGTACAAACCCAATCACATGCTTCTTGCTAAGAGGCAGACCTTACAATAAGCAAACACTGACTTGGTTTATTAGCCAAATACAATATCTTATTCTTCTATTTACTTACCCTGGATAAACCCGGATTGAGTCTGTCAGCTGGTTGTTTTGTGTTGCTTCTGGCATGTTTTTGAAGTGTCTAAGCATCAGCATATTGAGTGATATTTTTGTAGAAGAGACAACTTTCTTTTCCAGTATGGTGGTTACATTCAATAAGTCTTATTAACTGACACAAATTCTTGTTAAAATAAAAATAAAAATAAATCTTTAATTAAGCAATGTTCACTTTTTCATATTAAAATATAATAATAAGGGGGAGGAGGTTGAGCGACTGCCGAGCTATACAGACTTGCTCCACATCAACTAAGGCTGTGGATTTTTTTCTGGCAGCAACTGGACCTTCATACCCATCCCGAGGAATACCACTGGCACCCAAACATAGGATGTGAACTCCATAGTCCATTTGTGCCAATGAATGGTTCTTCTTGAAAGCTCTTGAGTGGGTTACCCCATCTTGTTTTTTCTGCCCTTGGGTTACATGGGCTCTGGGTTTACCCTGTAAAGTTGGCTATTGGGGTTTTAATAAGGACCAGTGTAAAAGAAATATGTATCTCCTAAGTTCATTTTATAAGTTTATGCTGCTCATATTTATTAAGATCCTACCTATACATATATATTCTGTGTCATATATATTAACGCAAAAATAAAAAAATGCAAAAAAATATATATAATTTCTGTTCTTATTATCATATTTCATTAAGTTTAGTTTTACACATATCAGTGTTTTTTAATGCCTTTTGACTAAATATCCTAAATGCATCTATCAATGAACATTAGTTAAAACATTGTAATACCTGTAAAGGTTTTTGGAGTTAGATAGAATTGCCCTTGCCCCAGTTAAGCTAAGGAAATATTATGTAAGGGAATACTGCAATATGTTCCTTTTAATAAAAACAAACACATGATATGAGAACACAATGAGAATGTAATGGTTTGCCCATCATCAGGCTTATAGAAGACTGATTCCACACCACAAACAAGGGTGGTCAAGATCTAAAATGCTGACAAGCCCCCTCTGCACGAGTAGCAACATGAACAACTTTTTTTAAGTTCTCTGTGGCTCATCAGTGAGATGTAGATAATCTGTATTACCATAGTTTATAGCAAATGCACTTAAAATGCACTTAAAGGCACACTCCAGGCACCCAGACCACTTCTGCCCATTAGAGTGGTCTGGGTGCCAACCCCCACCACCCTTAACCCTGCAAGTGTAATTATTGCAGTTTTTTATATTTTTATAAACTGCAATAATTACCATGCAGGGTTAAGTCCTCCTCTAGTGACTGTCTATCAGATAGCCACTAGAAGGACTTCCATGTTCTTAGAACATGAAAAGTGTTTTAAAATGACGTTGGACATCCTCATGCTATGCATGAGGACCTCCAGCGTCGCCGGAATCCCCATAGGAAAGCATTGAAAAACACTTTCCTGTGGGGAGGTCTAATGCGCACATGCGCATTAGGTGTCCCCCGCTGGCTGATGTCGGCGGGGGAGAAGCGTGGGTGGAGCCTGACCAAGCGCCGAGGGACATAGGTGCTGGATTCAGGTAAGTCACTGAAGGGGTTTAAACCCCTTCAGCTACATAGGATGGGGGCGGGAGGAAGGGGGGCACTGCAGGGTCCTGCAGTGCCAGGAAAACAGATATGTTTTCCTGGCACTGGAGAGTCCCTTTAAGCAACATCAAACAAAAGATATAAGAACTGAGAATGGGCAAGAACTTAATTACTTAATATTGGTTAGTCCGCATTCCACACATTTTGCTCCAGATATAGGTCTTCCTTCTAGTGCAGCTATGCAAACATTCTACAGCAACAGAGAGTTCGATATGTCCCCTTTACTACAATGTACCTTTAGACATATTAGTAAGTGTATCTGAACATTCCCATTTAATGATGCATTTTTTTGGGTTGTAACTAAAAGATAGCTGGAATATTTATATATAAGCAGAGTAAAGTAAGCAGATTGACTTCTCTTGAAAGTTCTTTTGAAAGCTGTTGACAACTATGTAAGGGTGGCCAGATGATTAAAATCCAAATTGATATTAAATCTAGCTGAAACCTTTCTAAGAGATTTGAAGTATACCAGGTGAATTCAAATACCCCACAGATTTTTTTTTTAAACTCAACAAGCCTCATCTAAACATCCAAAAGGCATTAACTCTGTTTAAATTCCTGATCAGACCACCTTATCAGTCTGTGCCCCTAGGCAAGATACCTAACGGTAATTGTATATCCGCTTACCACACATGCTTCTAAATTGTATGTAATTTGAGTGGGGCCTTTTTCCCCTCTCAACTATCTAATTTGTATAATTGTGAAGTACTGCTGAATGTGATGGGGCTGTATAAATGCTACCAGTAACAATAGGTACATTACCTTACTCTTTAATCGCAATTGGAGTGATACTAAAAAAACTGTTATTTAAATATACATAGGGATTTAGGATAGTGTGCAGGTAACTTTTTTGTTATTGTTGTTTTTTTATATTACCTTATAAGTAAGGTAAAAACAATTGTATAGGTAGTGCTGTGTATAATTATCGAGCATTTAAATGGATGCAGACTGAGGAGCAGAGTTTGTGTCCAGGAGAAGAGAAAGGTGAGTAACAATGATGGTGATCGGTAGGAGGGGAGTGCTGTGCTGAGCTGCTCCCCTAATGCCGCTGTTGTAGTGTGGCTGAGCGGACTACAGTCTGCCAGGAAGTGCTCACAGAGAGAGCACTTCCTGACAGACCGGGTACTGTACCATGGTGATCAGGTACAGGACGGGAGGGGGGAGATACACCGGAAAGGAGGGGATGGATGAGAGGCACATGGACAAGTACAGGAGGGAAGGGGAAGAGACTCATTGACAGGTACAATAGGGGAGGGAGGATAGACACATGGACAGGGAGGGAAGGGGGGAAATGGGACACATAGATTGGGCTAGGAGGGGAAATGGGACACATGGATGGTGCTGGGAGGGGGGAATGGGACACATGGAGAGGCGGGGGGCTGGGTGGGGCCAATGAGACACTGAGAGGGGGAAGCAGACACCTGGAAGGCCTTGGAGGGGGTAATAAGACACTGGGATGGGGTAATAAGACACTAGGAGGGGAAATGAGCCACTGGGTAATGAGACACTGGGAGGGGGAATGAGACACCTGGAAAGGCTGGGAGGGATTAATGAGACACCTGGAGGGACTGAGAGAGGGGATAAGACACCTGGAGCGTCTTAAACCAAGCAGAAACAAGTGCAGTGCTACATTCAACAAGTGCAACATGTGGTTGAGGAGGAAGATAACTGATGAAGATTTTAGTATGGTATGTCTTCTTAATGTTCTTACAACGTATATGTATTTGCTATGCTTTAATCTTGTATTTGTACTTCATAATTAAGGTTTTCAATGGAAAAATGTGTTCCTCAGGAACGGAACCCATGTTTATTACATTGCGGTCTATGGGAAATTAGTTCTCACTTTATGAACTCTCTCTTTATGAACTAGGCTTCGGAACCAATTAGTTCGTAAAGTCGGGAACTACCTGTACCTGGCTTTGAATCTATAACAGTATTAATAATGATAATGCACCCAAGGAAGTCAGCAACAGCAACATTCTTCAAGTCAGCTGTATTTCCAGTTTGGCTATTTTGACTTTAAATTTGATATTTACTTTGAATTTCTGACAATTCTCATTTTAGTGACTAATCCTGTTACAGTCCAGATAATAAGACATTGTCGAGATAATGATCTCCACCATAAAGCCCAAAAATATATATATTTTACATTAGTATTTATTTTTTTTCAAAATAATAATCCAGAGAAAGTTTTAAAATATTGACTGAGGCTTTACAAAAAACAAACAAACAAAGGGTCAGCACTAAAAGGCGATTTGAAACATATCCAGAAGAATAAGCATGTTTGGTTATGGTAATTAAAGTGTCCCTTTAATTTATAAGGGACATAGGAAATCAGGAAATAATAACAAGGTAACAGTTATTTAGATATCAAAGCATTGAAACCTTTAGTCTGGGATCGTTTTATATATTTGCAAGGATTTCATTACATATTTAAGCAAAGGCTACAAAAATGCATTTTTATGTATACAATATACATCTTTGAATAATAACTACTATCTAATTTACCTGAAGTAAATTAGCATATTGTAACCAAAATATAAAATGCTGAAAAGTTTACTATTTGTTTTGATAAAACACTGTTTTTACTTAGAGTATACCTTGTTCTGGTTCCCACCAACTTAAAAAAAAAAAAGGACTCCTCCCCATCCCACTTTCCCCAATATCAGCATAGGAGGTTTGGGCTAAGGGCAGGAATGGTGGACACAGAGGGTGGACGTATTGCCATTGGCTGCCTGACGTCAACATGCTGTGCGTGCTAGTGTCAAACATGACTGATATTAACCAGTCTGGAACTCTTATTGGCCAGGGAGGCTTGCAAAGGCTGGAGGTAATGAAATCTGCAGACCCTTGCAAGCTCTTTTACGATATTCCAGCAAACTAGTAAATGCATAAAAAAGTGCATGTATGTATTGGGGGTATACTTGCTAAACAGAGTTTTTTGTCCATTTGGGCAGTGGAGTGTTCCTTAACTTACAGGGGGCACGGGCAACCATTACTTATATACATTGAACACTCATATGTAAGCAGATTCCATCTGCCACCTGGTGTGCTGTAGATGTAAATACACACAGCTGTGCGGTGTGGAACTATGCCAAGTACCTTGACATATATATGTCATGATCTTGAAATAAACTAACCAAAGCTAATAAAATAACTATAAAGCCGATGAATAATATGTAAAAGTAATTAAGACAGAAATGTATAGAACTGTATTAGTATATGAATTGATAATGCTACTGCACTTTAAAAACAATAATGTTTTGAAACACAGCACACACTATTGGCAGTTACTAAAGGAACACTACAGGCACCAAAACCACTTCATTCAAATTCTTTAAGGACAAAGGTAATTGCCCATGTTCTGTACCAAAACAAAACTTGAATTTGAGCTATAGGTTTTTTCCACCGTAATTTAGGGTTTCTCGTCAAGTGTCCCCATACATATTATATCTCGGTTGTTAAAGAACAAATGGGGGTTTAATTTTATGTGACGTATACATATATAACTTCTCATTTATAATACAAAAGTACACAAAAAATTTAAATGAAAAAAAAACCACATTTTCTTTTACAGTTTTGTCAACAATAATTTGTGTATGATTGGTGCACCTTATGAAATTTAGTGGGCCTGTCCTAAATTATGGGACATTGTAGCAGTATGACAATTAAAATTACCCCATAAATGCATACCATCTATAGACATCATGGGGTACGTCATATGGTATAATTTGAGCACTATTACAGAGCTATTTTATCTCCAATTTCTTTCAGCGTTTATTGTATTATTTTATATTTGCATTTTTTACATGCACATTGCAATTTAGCAGTGTATTTTGTAAAATTAATGTGCTACTGTAATACAAATCATTCAATTGTGCTCAATTGGTGTTGGGAAATTACAGAGTTGAATATATAACCTGCCAATTGCAGTTATTAATTTAAAAATGGCAAATCGAATATAGATTCATGGAGCATTTTAGGGCATTTTAGTAGCTCACATTTTTAAATTACTCCATAAATGCATGCCATTTGAAAAAGTGGACACTATGGGGACTATCACATGATATATTTTTACTTTATTGAGGTTCCATTTTGTGTTATTAATTTTTATTTTAAAAATTGTGCACATATTTTTCCGCTTATATTTTAAATCCCATATGTCCTACTGTAATAATATGATCTTAACTATAACTCCATTTGTATACCTTTGCAAAGTAACAATCTTAAAGGGAAACTATGGCTGTTTTCCTGGCACTATAGCTCCATATAGTGCTAACCTCCCCCACGCGGTGAAGAAGGTGTTAAAAACCCCTTACCTGGGTCAAGCGCCTATGTCCTGCCACTGCTCCTTCCCTGCCGCCGTCAGCTGGCTTTGGAGACCAAGATTTCTCCATAAGAAAGCATTATTCAATGCTTTCCTATGGGGATTCCGGTGATGCTGGAAGTCCTCATGCATCACCGGAATCCCCATAGGAAGTGTCGCCTAATGATCAAATGTTGACTAACGATCGGGAAGTCCCTCTAGTGGCTGTCTGGTTGATTGTCACTAGAGGAGGAGTTAACCCATAAAATAAATTATTGCAGTTTATAAAAAAAACGTAAATAATTACCTTTCTAGGGTTAAGGGTGCTGGGACACTGCACCCAGACCACTTCAATGAACTGAAGTGGTATGGGTGCATGTAGTGTCCGTTTTAATCTTAATCCCAGTCTAAATCCTTAATTCTTAATCAAACCCTAATTATAAACCAAATCCTAAACACAAATCTAACCCTAAATCTAATAATAAACATCACCTTAAATCTAACCATAATTCTATACCTAACCTCGATCCTAACCTTATAAATAATGGATTTCAGCAGAGGGATTCCCTTGATGGCCCTAACCCTTATCCAAACCATAATCTAAAACCTAATCCCAATCCTAAAATCAATTCTAAACCCATCTTAAATATAAACTGAATACTAAACCTAATATTTATTCTAAACCTAATCTTCATCCACAATATAAATCCCTAATTTAATCCTAATCAGTAGGGATATTAGTAAAGGGAAATATAAGCTAAAATACAGTGGTATATTGTTGCCATCTAATGGCTATTTTCAGTATGATAGCTTCCTATCTTTTTTATTGAATATAGTATGCCCAATGCATCGGAGCTGGGCAACTGATAAAGTTTATCAATGATAAAAATACCATTGGGACATGGAGGGAGACCCTCCAGTTTTTAATCCCTAGATCCAGTGAGAGAATCACCATGACTGAGCTTTATTACTCAGCCTCAGTTCTCTGTGGATTTAAAAGACTATATGCAGTTCTGACTGTCAAAACTTGGAGCTCATCATGCTATCATGATTGCACCCCAGGGGCTGGTGTGCCCTAGGCCGCCACCTGTGCCATCTTATGGATGCACTGGCCGAAGGGGGAGAAATTAGGAGTCAGCATTCAGTATAAATACTGAGGCTCTTGCACATAACAAGTATTAATCTTGGACAGACCAGTACACTTAGGTATGAGTCCAGGTCTATTTGGCCTTGTCATAAATACGAGTTGATCTATTGTGATGAATATGTAATTGATTTTGATATATAGTATGATGTAATTTCTTTGGATAAGCTCTTCAAATTATTTTTTAAACTATTAAGATATCATAAATATATTTAAAAAGTTATCATTAAATTACAAATGATCAATGTATTCATATATTTTTTTTATCCAAAAATATTGAATCAATTGAAAAGTTTATCCAACAATATTAAATCAAGGCCATAGTAAGAAGAAGAAGGAATGCATCCAAGAACAATATTTTAACAGGTGTTCTCCAGTGTCCAATCTACTTCTTGCAACTGATATATTTCAAGAAGAGCTTTATAGAATTAATGAATTATTAAAAGGTATACATTTTTAGTCATATAATCATGATTTACAAAGTGAGAACAGATGTCTGAAATAAAGAAGGACAATTAAACAAAATAAAAAAAATTTAGACTTTTTGAAGAGGACATCTCATCCACATAGGGTGGGATATTAAGGAAACTTTGAATATTATAATGAAATTAAATAAATAACTATGGAATATATCATTTTAAACACAAAATGCAAAAGTTATGGCTCCCTTTGCTTTTAAGTAATTAAAGCAGCAAAGACAAAGAACCCAACTACCAACACACATTTAAGGGTAACAGGTAGGCAAATTAGATTTTTTTTTGAGGTGTAGTATGTACTAGTTAAGGAGAAATTAATGACGATAAAACCAAGTGCTATTCTGGTATAAAGAGCTAAATAAGGAGCCATGAAAATCAATAGAATGTTTCTCAATATTTAACACTTTGCATTAGAAATAGCTACCTACTAATAGTTAGCCTCACCCGTGGTCAGTGTTGTTGGCCAGTGATCTGGCCAGCCTCCACATGATTAACCCTTGCACTGCTGACAGTTAGTGCTGCCAACAGGCAAGTGGTTCTTCAAATTATCATTGGCTTTCAAAAAGCAAATGGAAGAAAATTTGCGAGTGTGCTTCCTATCGAATGCATTCGGACCCAAATTTTTTTTAAAGTTGGTGTTTTATAAATATTCTAAATTCTATATTTTGTGTAATGTTTGGATGCTAAAAAAATGATTTTAATATGGACACTGAATGCATCTGACTGATTGATTCAGATTCAGTCAGGTTTGCCTAATTCCAAATGGATTTGGCTCTAGTAAATATAAGGATTGCCATTTTTGGAATTCAACCATTTTCACCAAATTTCCACCAAAATCTAGTGCTTAGATAAATTGACAGGGTAAGTCACTAAACAGTAGATTTTGTATAAAATTTGAGGTAAGGGACTATTCCCACCCGGGTGCTCCAGGAAGGAGTGAAAAAACCCCAAAGACACTCTGGTAGGTCAAAGGAGCTAGTCACTTCCAGTAGTTTCCTCAAGCAGGCAGACTTTATTTAGGAACAGTGTATATCACACTTTTAGACCTTAATCAAGCCTTCATTACTACAAAGTTGTTTACCTGGCATTATAGCTCCCTATAGTGCCCCCATCCATAAAGGCCCCCTCGTGGTGCATAAATGGCTAAAAAGTCTTCTGTCAGTTACATGATTTCAGCGGCAATGTCATTTGGCGCTGGTTCAGGCTCCGCCTCCGCTCTTCCCCTGTGGATGTCAACTGGCGGGCGGTCTTAATACACATGTGGGACATCCCCTATAGGAAAGCTTTCATATGGTATATTTTGGTGACGTTGGATGTCCTCATGCATAGTGTGAAGACGTCCAGCATCAGTTAGGCAATGAAATGTTGCCTAACGACCCAGAAGTCACTCTAGTGGCTTTCTGATAGAGAGCCACTAGAGGTGGAGTTAACTCTGGCAGGTAATTATTGCAGAATAAAAACTTAGGGTTGAAAGACATGGGACACTGCACCCAGACCACTTCAATTAGCTAAAGTGGTCTGGTTGTCTATAGTGTCCCTTTAGGCTTGACAAAGGTTCACTTGTTGGCCATAACTTTTGTTCCTAAATAAAAACTGTCTGCTTGAGGAAACTACTGGTTCCTGGCTCCTTTGATCTACCAGTGTGGCTTCCCCATACCTTCCTGGAACACCTGGGTGGGAATACTCCCTTATCTCAAATGTTGTACAAAATCTACTGTTTAGTTAGTGAATTACCCTATCAATTTAATTGGGAATAGGGGAAAAGCAGAATTGAGCATTTTGACCACTTCTGGAGAAAGGCAACCATTATCCTTCCTGATCCAATCTTCAAATGTTAAACAGTCATCAGATACATTAATATCATGTGGGATCACAGGAATATCTACTGATATTACTGACAGATAACACACATGCTGTCATTTTTCTCTGCTTTGCTTGAGGTTCATTTGCTATTGATATTTTTCACTTTGTTATAAAATGTCCCTGAATCACTTAGCTTTCTGTAAAAATGAATTACACCTTTTATACAGTAGGTTATCCTCTGTTTTTAGAAGACTAAAATATATTTCATTTAGTTAAAATGCAGTTTTATTGCAGAAATGGCATAAATTTACTTTCCTTTACCTACAAAATTAAAATAACTACTAACCCTCATAAAATAAGATTAAATTACAATTTCTTTTTCTGGCAAAAAGTAATGGAAAGTATTGCTAATGTCCTAATACAATAATTCTGAAAACATATATTAGTGAAGAATGCAGCATGACTTAGGAAATAACATTGAACACTGGGAACCTTAATTTGAAAGGATTAATATTAGAATGGGAAATTTTAGATTGGCTTATCCTGTTATTAGTGTAGTCATTTAATGGAACGTTTTGGTCAGTTTATTCAACTCAAAATTAGGTGTAATGAGATGGCTTTGTGCATAGGTGGACTAGATCAAAGTCAAGGTTTAAAAATATATCAGACCCAACAACTTTATAAAAGACACTCTCCAGGCAAGTACACAAACAAGTAATAGATAGGATGTTTTGGGGTACTGCTAGTATACCTATAATAGAGAACAAAACATAGTGCAAATATTGCTAAATGTTATAAAACTTCCAATGATTGAAATGCACTCACATATTCCAAAAAAGATAAGCGTATTATGGGTGCCTCCCCTCGATGGAAATAGGGGGGTTGACTCCTATTAATTTCTCCTCCTCAAGTGATAGCCAATGGAGTATCCAAGTTAGCCAAAACGATCCACAAACAGCAACCACAGGAATACTTCAAGGCGATTTATTCACTTACAAAATTAAGAAGGTGTACAGATAAAACATAAAAACAATATAAAAGTGAGATATTGGTCCTACGCGTTTCGTCCTTATACAGAAAGGACTTCCTCAGGGACCATCTATTTCAAATAAAATATCAAATATCAAATAACAAATGTACAGAGTAAACTGCATCCTAAAAACGCTAACAATCAAACAGTCTTATATAGGGCTAATCCCTTCGAGTCATTGGTGGAATAGTGGGTGTCTTCTTGTCTTCCAATTCTGGTTCGTCAAAATTTTCTTTCCCCAGGTGTAGCCGCTTTGCCGAAATGTAAAGCCGGGTCCGTTCAACGCTTTTAAACACTTCCGCATACGTCATGCGTTGCACGTGCGTCACGTGATAGAATATTCATCACATGACCTTTGTGCGTTCCACACTCGGAAAAAAGCATGGCCGTGCGTTCCATAACATAGTAGACTGAAAAATCAGTATTCTTGTGCCTGGTAATGACATGCGAACAACTAGAAAAAGGAAGACTATTAAAAGATTGTATGATAGTCCTATAAAGATCATGATAAACAATGAAATGTCCTCTAACAAATAGCTAACTCGAAACATAATAGAGATGACTGAAAAACAACTCCCTATCTAAGTTGGTCATTCATCATATCCATTATAACTTATTCCTAAAAAAATTATTATTTAATTATTAATAACTTCACATATTAACAGTGATATAGTGATATGCTAATATAACAACTAAACCATTAAAATTAGTTAAACAAACAAACATGACAAAGCAGAGTGCATTTTTTTGTGGCATGTCAGTGTCGTGTTTTTTGAAGCAAAAAAAAAATCAGTAGAACCCTGTTAGCTATTTCTACACGTGTTGCTCTCTGCCTCTTAACTGTTTGTACTGCCATTTATCTTGGTCTTGAGTCTCACTTTCTACTCTTTATCTCTCTGCACTATAATTTGCGTTCTCTTCCCTTTTATCTTTTTCTGTCCCTTCTTTCTGTGCTCTACAGCTATTAATATTTTCTATTCTTAAATATTTTTCTTGTATAAAATTCTTAAAATAATAATAATAATAATTCAGCAGCTCTGTTTAGGATTTGGATGCAAAAGCACAAATTTTGTTTTTTTTTAATTTATGTGGTAATCGTGTCACATTGTAATTGCATAGTGAAAGTTGCATATGTGTTACAATACCCTTATAAAGAAAAGCTTAAAAGAAAAAAAGTATACGAACAGGTAATCAGGACATGGTCATACCATATATAGCAAAACATCAAAAATAACTGCCTTGGATTCACTAGATTGTCTCCTGAGTAACAGGGTCAGCGTAATCGGCCTTGGGGCTACTGTTGTTTGATATCATAGATAGCAATATGACACTGTGGGTTAGCTCGCCTCAGAGCTCGCCTCACCAATATTAGCTGGTGATCATATCCTGTGTAGTTGGCAGAGGGATAAGGGGCTTTTTAAGGAGAAGACTATGTTTTTTCACACATCTAATGTCTTTTACCTTGTCCTTTCACTCCCTCAAGTTAGGTGTGTGCTGAGACCTCCAATGTAGGGGGGTGAGTGATTTAGCTGCTGTCAACATCAGTGGTAGGCTGCATTGTTTCAAAGTAAGAAGAGGTATAACAGTATGGAGTAAAAGAACAGCCACTAATCTGCTTTATTATAGTGAGTACTGCATCCCAAAAACTCAGAATTGGCTAGCATTGCCACCAAATGTGAAGCATGGTACCTTTGTCAGTGCCACATCGACAGCAACATCTGTGGTTGTGGGCTTCCACCTGTGGAGCTTAGCCGAAATGTGGTACCATCCAGTTAGGAGCTTTAGGTACGTTTCAATCTGTTTGGAGCTAGTTGTTAATGTGTATGTGATTTGGAAGATTTTTTTGCCATTGTTAAGTCGTCAAAAGGACCGATTTTAATGCAGACACTGAATGCATCCGGTCAATTGATGCAGATTTGCTCAGGTCTTGACTGGTGTATAGTCGCCATATGGGCAGTCGGAACCTTGGACAACCATCCCACATACCTATCCCCAATAACACGCTGACACTAGGAATATGGGAAAAATTGTCCACAGCTTTATTAACAAACAGAAACGATACTAATAATTTAACATATATATAACACATGGGTCATTGCCCCTCATCCTCCGCCCTCGCATCTATACCTTCATTAAATATCAGGGCAATGACCCAACATAAGCAACACATAAATATATATAAATAACGCTTTAACTTTACTCCAACATGAACCGATTTGAATGCAACCATAAGTAACCACGGTAGGGGTATACCCAGATACCCCTACCCCACCAGGTTCTGAGCCACCTCCAGGACTCGAAACCCACCATCGACCAGTGACCACAATTCTTCATGTTCCTCACGTTCCTCATGGAGAGCCTATTTTTCCTTCCCTAGCTCTCTATCCCGCCACAAGCTCAGACCTTGACCCCTCAAGCCGACCGAGCTCCGCCACCCCGAAGAAAGAGAGCCCTCTGCATCCCCTCCTGCAAACCCAAGTTCACCAAATCCAGACCCACCGTTGAAAGATGAACACCGTCCGTGTGGTAATAACCCGGCAGCCCGCCTTCCAATTCTACGTGCCTCACTACCACGCCCCCCAATTTCCTCACAAAGCTTGCCATCAAGCTGTTAACTTTTCCCCTGCATCTGTCGATGGCCACTGGGTCCCTCGCGTGTCGCCACCGACGCCTCGGAACGATCTCAGATCACACCAGCATCACCCCGGGAAGCAGATCGAACAACCTGTTCAGGTCCTGCTTCATCCATTTAACCAACCGACGTTGCGGGATGAGGCCCAGGTCATTGCCCCCCGTGTGCAGAACTAGCATATCTGGCCTCGCCCCGCCTGCTACCATCCGAATTATCGCCCCGCACACGTCGCCCCAGCCAAACCCCTTAAAGCCCAACCATCGCACTGTTAGGAGGTCTTTCGGGAAGCCCAGCTGTTGGCCCTGGGCCCGAGCTGCAGCTCTCCGTCCGGCCCAAACGATGAAGGAATGGCCCACAATCCATGCGACACAACCTGGGGAAGAAGGGAAACAACGTAAACACCCATACCATTACCGGGGCCCTCCCCCCGACCGATACAGCCCGCATCACTGATCCAACAAACCCATGCGCACAAACGTGCGGAACCGAGCGGATTCCCATCTCCCAATCCTTTTGACTAACTCGTCCCCCATGCCCAGACGTGCGGCCTCAGTGGCCGCCCCTATGCAAAAGGAATGCGTCCCGTAGGCAGCAGCACTCAACCCCAACGCCCCCAGACCCAATCGGAACACCTTAGTAAATTGGAAACGAGAGAGCGAGGAGCCATCGGCATGAACCAATAAAGACCCCCCGACTGCCGGTCTCAGTTCCAAGAACCGAGCCACAGCCGCAACTGGGCACAGTGATGACCCGGGCAGGGGACCCAGCGTCACATCCCGGCCTTTTCCCATGACGTCCGTTTTGGATGTAGCCAGGTATACCACCAGGTTCCCAGCGATCATGCGAACACCGGATACCTGCAGACCCCCCGACCCCGACCGCGTGGCGCTCACCAATTCCCCTATCCGGAATGCCCCAAAGAAGGCCAAGAGAAAGACTGTCCTGAACAGGGCTACCTCAAACCCGTCAAAGCAGATTCCGGGAAGCACGTGGAGTAAATTCCCAAGCACCCGAACCGAGACCGGGCGCCTAGCATCCGGTACCCTCCGGCCCCTCCGATACCCCTTGAGAGCCTGCCTAATGACAAACGCTTTCGTGAGGTCCTCCCACCCATGGAATTTGAACCAAAAGGCCATCGCCGCCATGGTCCTATCAACCATTGCTGGGGACACACCTTTTGCCAGCAATTGAAAAATGAACCACAGGAAGGCGTCCTGCGACGATTCCACCTGTGGCCCCTGGCCCAGCCCCTCGGAGGAACGTTCCCAGGCACCCCAAACCTTACTGTATGCGGTCCATGTGGCAGGTGCCAGCGAAGCCCTCACAAGTCCCCCAAGCATGATGCTCCGAGCTGCCACACCTCGTCCGGGCACGCCTGCCCGGTCTCCTGAGCCTCCGGAGCCGCCAACCGAAACCGGGACCACTGAAAACGAGACAGAGCATCAGCCACCTCGTTCAAATACCCGGGCACGTGACGCGCGCGAAAAACTACATTAAGGGACATGCAAAGCAAAACAAAACGTCGCAATAGTGTCACCACCGGTTTGGATGCTGCCGACTGGTTATTGACGGCATGCACCACCGACATATTGTCAGAAAAGAAGACTACTTTGCGGTCCCGGAGACAATCCCCCCACAGGGCCAATGCCACTACCAACGGGAACAGCTCCAGAAAAGCCAAGTTCCGTATGAGGGGGCTTCGCCCCCACGCCTCCGGCCACTTCTGAGCACACCATCTCCCCCTGAAGTAGGCCCCGAAACCCACGCTACCCGATGCGTCGGTGAACAGCTCCAATTCGGCCGTAGACACACCCTCCTGACGGAAGAACACCGTCCCATTAAAGTCTTGCAAAAATACCTTCCAGACGTCCAGGTCAGCCCTCATTGAGGAAGAGACCCGAACGAAATGGTGTGGAGAACCGACCCCCGCCGTGGCTGCCGATAGGCTGCGGCTGAACACCCTACCCATGGGTATCACCCTGCAGGCAAAGTTGAGCATCCCGATCAACGATTGTAGCTGCCGCAGGGTCACCTTACGCGCCCGCTGCACCGCGGCCACCGCACTGCGCAGTCCGCACAACTTAGCCAGAGGCAGCCGACATTCCCCACGCACCGAATCTATCTCTAAACCCAGAAAGCTGAGACACTCGGTCGGGCCCTCAGTCTTGTCCGCCGCCAACGGCACCCCGAAGTGGCCCGCCACCCACTCCACTGTCCGCAACAGGTGCCGGCAGGCGGGAGAACCCGCCGGCCCTACGCAGAGAAAGTCATCTAAATAATGCACCACTGCTTCGTTCCCCGACTCCATCCGCACCACCCATTCGAGAAAGGTACTGAACTTCTCAAAATAGGAGCACGAAATGGAGCAGCCCATCGGGAGACATAAGTCGACGAAGTAACCCCCCTCGAAGAAGCACCCCAGTAGGTGGTGACAAGCCGGATGAACCGGAAGCCAGCGAAAAGCAGCTTCGATATCCACCTTGGCCAGTAAAGCCCCACGCCCGGCCCTCTTAACCAGCTCCACCGCCTGGTCGAATGATGCATAAGAGACCGAGCACAATTCCCCATCGATATCGTCATTCACCGACGCTCCCCTAGGATAGGACAGGTGATGAATGAGCCGAAACTTCCCGATCTCCTTCTTGGGAACCACCCCTAATGGTGACACCCTAAGGCCCTCAATCGGCGGCGCTGAGAATGGACCTGCCATCCTGCCCAACCGCACCTCCTTACTAAGATTCTCCCGGACCACATCCGGAAATTCCCTTACCGATTTCAGATTACGCGTACACAACAAACCCTCCCTCGCTCGGAAGGGGATGAAAAACCCCTGTCCAAACCCCGACCTAAGCAGTTCTGGGTCCCCCTCATTACCGTAGCGGCTTAGCCAGGGTTCCATCGCGTCGAGCCTCACCGGGGTTCGACCCCGGGGCAGCAGCTGTCCCACTGCCCCCGGGCGCTGGAGGAGCTCCGGCTCCGCCCGACTTACCTTTCTTATAGCATCTCTGGAGCCCGTGAGTCCCACCACAGCCCGCGCATTCATGCTTGAAGCGGCAGGCCGCCCCCCACTTGCACTGACCTTCGTTGAACGACCAGCA
Source organism: Pelobates cultripes (assembly GCA_933207985.1). Taxonomy (NCBI): domain Eukaryota; kingdom Metazoa; phylum Chordata; class Amphibia; order Anura; family Pelobatidae; genus Pelobates; species Pelobates cultripes. The sequence continues at coordinate 99,681,479 of OW240916.1, forward strand.
TAAGCCCTTCTGCAAGGCGGCCGACGAGGCGGACTGTCCCTTTGCGCCAGCCGCGTGCTGAAAGGGCTGTGCCTTCTGCGCCATCATCAGCTTCATCCACAGGGGCAGGTCCATTTGGTCCCACCTCATCCCAGGATTGGCCGCCAAGCGTTGCCGGAACTGCTCGTCGTACCGCCACCAGGCCAGCCCGCCATAGGTGCGATACGCTTCCCAGATCCCATCTAAGTAACAGAATAGGGAAGAGCAAGAACTCGGCGATTTCTCCCCTATCACACTGGCTAGGACGCAGAAGGCCCTCAGCCAGTTCCCGAAGGACTTCGGTATCTTTCGATACCGCTTCCGTTTTTCCTCCTCCTCCTTCTTTTCGTCCTTCTGATCCTCCTCCTTGAGGTCAATGAAGTCCTCCAGAGGAAGAAGGGAGAATATCTCACAGAACTCCCCCTTCCAAATTTTTTCTTTCGCCTCCTGCTTGAGGTGCACCCCCAGCGGGCACGCAAATGACACGTAAGCATGCTGCCTGGCCGCGTCCGACACTCCTCCCGACAATTCCGCCCGTTCGCACCCCACCTCTCCCGGGCTGGACTCCACACCCGCCTCCCCGCTGGGCGCGGCCACCACGGGAGCCCCGCTAGCATGCCCTACCTCGCCGGACCCTCGCGTCCAAACCTGACCTACATCGCCCGAAGTGCCACCCCCTGCCCCCAATGAGTGGAGCAGTGACTGAAGTGTTTGAACTAGTGTATTGGACTCAAGGGGGCCTCTGGACTCACCGGCCAAGCCCCTCGATCCGTCCGTACCCGGGGCTGCATTGTCAACCGCTGCGTGACCTGGATGCGCAACATCCGCCGACGTCCCGCCAACCAGGGAGCCCACCTGGTGCCTCGATAACGTGGAAGACGAACGGCTCAGAGACCTGAAATGAGGAGAAGACATCCTGGGCAGGGGGTAGTGCTCTCCGGCTCCCCTCCCGTCCCGACCCAGGGAGCGCCTGCCTGCTACCAAGGCCTCCCGCCGTGCACCACTCTCCCGCTGCCCCCCGTGAGCCCGTTCCCCCCCGCCCCGGGGACTCCGACTCCTACCCTCAGCCCTCGCCGCCCTCTCCTGCCGCCCCCGCCCTAATGACCCTGACCTGGCCTCTACCGAACTTCCCGAGGGGGAACGCCTGCGCCGGGCCCCCCTTTTTTCCCGCGCCCTGAGGGACCTCACGTCCCTCACAGGTGAAGAACCAACGCTGCTAGAGTCCGACCCGGAGCTGTCACCAGACCCCCCACCTTCCGACCCACTAGACACGGCCTCTGGACCCGCATAGCCCCCCCCAGCCCCAGCGCCTCCCCGCCTCTGGAAGTGGCCCCCTGACACCCCCCGCCCCCTACGCTTCACCGCCCTCTTACCAACCCCCCCCTTTCCAACTACCGCCCCTACCTCCCTCACCCGACCCGCTGACCCCCCAGGCACCCCCAGGGACCCCCCCGGTGCCCCCATCAGCCCTACCACAGAGCCCCCCCCACTCCCCCCCTCACTAGGGCCCTGAGAGCTACCCTGGGTCCCCCCAGAAGGTCCCCCCCCAGCCACCTGAGCCCCACTCCCCCCCCCTTTAGCCCCAGGCACACTACCCCCAGGCTGCACCCCCAGGTTGGGCCCCACGCCAAGGGGACCCCCAAGGGGGCCCCCTGCACTTGCCTGCTCCGTCCTGGGCCCGGTCCGTGCCTTCCTGGCCCGCTCTCCACCGTCCGCCGCTCCCACCGCCTGCACAACTCGCCCGGCCTGCCTGCCCGCTTCCCGGCAGGGCCGCCGCATCGCCGGTGCGTCCGCCGGGCCCGGCGCCGCCCCAAACAGTCCAGGGGGCGCGCCGTCTGCTGCCAGGGCCGCAGCCCGCCGGGAGCCCGCCTGCCGAGGCCCTGGCCGGACGCCGGGATGCGATGCCTCGACCGCGCGGCCTCCAGGCCTGCCGCGGCCTTCCTCCCCAGCCGCCGGACCGCCAGGGAAAGGAGTCACGGGCCCCGCGCCCGGACTCAAGCGCCGTGGTGGCCTCCTGGCCCGCGCCGGGCGACCGCCGCCGCCATCTGCTGCCGCTAACAGGGGGCCCAGGTGCATCCTCGCCCAGCCTGGGCCCTGTTGCCGCGCCGCCGTCCGGATCCCATCCAGGAGCCGCTCCACCTCTTCCATGGCCCTGCAGAGGAGACAAAAGAGAAAAGCCTACCTAGCAGGTCAGTGAACCAAGAGGCAACACAAACACAGCTAGGTAGAAATTAATGTGCACATTTTTAAAATGGCTGCCTAATAAATAGCCAGCCCCCATCCCATAATCCCACAGTCCTGCTTGGTCCCTCCTATGCCCGCCTCCTAACCCCTGTCAAGGCCCTTTTCCGCTAAGCTGCGCTCTGGCTACATGGGGCTACAATCAAATTTGCATTTAGTAAATATGAGAATTGCTAATGTGGTCAGATTTTGCTCATTTTCAGAAGTTAGTGAATGACCCCATTAGACATGATGAAACATCAGGTGCCATAATAATTTAATAAATAAAATCAGTTTTAAGTACATGCAAACAAAAATTCGCAAAACCTAATAGGTAGGCAAAAGAGGAGTGGCACTCCCATTTTTATATATTAAAGATTCATTTCAGTGTAATGCTTATATATGCAGTTCAATATAATTTGTTATGGATTTATTTGGATTTAAGCCAACCAGGTGAACTGTGGTTTTTGAAGTAGCATTAATGAAGCATTAATAAGAGCCATACAAAATAGTGCAATAAAAGAGACAACATTAAGTAGGATATCTGACACAGTATAACTATCAGAACAAAATACTGAAAGGTAATTTCTCCAGATGGTTCTGATATTGTTGAACAACACAGTATGCACAAGACTATTAGAATGCAAAAGTAGAAAGTTTAGCAGTACTGGTGCTTAATTAAATGCCGATTATCAGTTAGAAATAAATTGATACTTTAATATAGCCTTCAGCTCAACTATAATCGTAACTTTGCTATCTGAGTCCATGTTTTGCCATATGGGTTTCAATGAACTACATATACATGTAATTTCCATATAAACTTTTATACAGATTTAATATTATAATTTTATACAATTTAAAATGTTATTAAAAGAACACTTCCTTTTTTTAATGTATGTTTCATTTAAAAAAGTGTTTTTAGTAGAAACTATCACTTTTTATATATTTAAAGGAACATTCCACTGTTCATATAATTTATTTTTTTAAATCACTGTTTAGTAGATATACCCCAAAAAATGTCTGCATTTTTTTTCACTAGTGTTTATCAAAAAGAAACCTGCAAAAGATGTAGTTCTCTTGCCTGCTGCCTTTACAAGCCCTGTCCAATCACAGACTTTCCAATGCAGCTCAATGAGACATCTTTGCAAGACTGGAGCACTGGACAATTGCTGCCTCTTGAGTTTTATATAAAGTGAAAAAACATTTTTTAAAAATAAAACACTCTTCACACAAGAGGAATTTCAGCAAGCTAAAGTGCTCTACCAACCCCTTTGGCTGTCAATCAGACAATCAATCCTATTACTTCCTGATTGCTTAGCTCAGTGGAGCTAAATTTAAGAGGCATCAGTTTCACAGAGCATCTGCTTTGCAAAGATTTCTCAATGAGCTGCCAGGGCTTGCAAAGGCCAAATGAAATAGATCTGCAGATTTTGTTAGATATACCCTCAAGGAAAAAAAAAACCCAACAACATTATTTCATGTTTTCAATATATCTACTAAATATTTTAGCAGTAGAGTGCACTTTTAATTTTTCTGCATATTCCAATGTTTAATCCCAATGAGTGTCACTAAAGTGACAGAAGGTTACAACAAAGGATTGCAAAGAAAAAACTCCTCATAGACAGACTAATTTGTGTCTTGCAGTAAAACAGAAGTGATTTGCATTTTGAATGCTTTCTTACATTGCTTGTAATTACATATTGAAAAAAATTACCTTATGTTATAAAGTTGTGATTCAGATTTATATGCAACATCTGCACGTGATAAACCATATGAAATCCATGGTTTAAGCAGTTCAAGATGTTTTTTTTTTAATGTCCATGGATTTTGCATGAGAATTGCATGGATTTTGACAGCTAATATAGCACACAGAACTATTCACTAGTATGGATATTCTCATGTGCATAGAGCTCATTCTTTGTGTCAGCCATAATGTGGATGATGGTTTCTGCCTAGCATTGCACTAAAAGAAAAAGTATTAATAAAACCTGCAGTTTACCTACAATTGTTTAATAACTGAGTTGTTGCATGGGAGATATACTCAGCTTTTGCTATTTTTCTTGCATAAAAAAGTCCATAATGGCCTAAGACATTTTCAAAAAAGATTCTTCCAAAATGTATTGTTTTGTTTGCTTATGAGGAAGCAGCCTTCTAGGTGCAAAATGCATTACATTATTTTATTTTTTAATATTTAAAATCTAATTATAAATATAGAATTACATACACACACATAAAAAACTCAGAACTGACATTGCCCCTTGCTATACTTCCTTTATTCAAAATAAACATTTCTGGAGCTGCAGTAGAGCAAGTGAGAGCAAATGACTGGGCCACTAAGTACACGCTGTAATTAGTGTGTGCAGAATATTACATATTCTATGTTCCTATTTGTATTCATATTAGATATGTATGTCTGATAAATAACAGGGCAAATAACAGATTTCAATTGCTATTCTGTACCATGAGAGGTTTGGAATGTGTCTATACCATTAGGTGTCCTTTATATGGCCAAAGTATCAACGAAGAGTTCAGATGTAATTATAGTCATAGCTATATAGAACTGTAGACAAAGAACTTGCATTCTCTGTTCTTTGCTTATCTAGAACACTGATTTCCAAAATTTTTCACTTGAGTGCCCCATGGCAGCCCATTTCCATAAATTGTACCCCTCATATTAGTGAAATGTTTGTAATTATTACAGTTTCTGTTATTTCAAATGTATATGTTTCTCTCTGGCCCAGCCAGAGGGGCCCGGTCACGTTATTACATTGCCGCAGCACTGACCAGGCCCCTGAAGATGTAGGGCCCAACGGGTGGCCCTAAATGCTTGGGCCATCCGATGGGTCCTATCAGCATGGTTCTGCCGCTACACATGGTGGCCCTGTATTTGTGTATGTGTCAGTGTGTATCTCTAAGTCTGTGTGTCAGTGTATGTATCTGTTTGGCTGTGTATGGTGTCAATGTGTGAATCTGTATGTGTGTAAATGTGTGTGTACCTATATATCTGTGTACCTGTGTGAATGCCAAAATATGTATCTGTATGTCTGTGTATGTATCTGTATGTCTGTGTATCAGTGGGTGTCAGTGTTTGTATCTGTATATTTGTCTATCGGTGTGTGTGTATCTGTATGTCTATCTGTGTGTGTTAGTGTTTGTATCTGCATGGCTGTGTGTGTGTCAGTGTGTACATCTGCTTGTCTATGTGTCAGTATGTATTTGTATTCCTGTGTATCTGTGTGTGTCAGTGTGTTTTTATCTGTATGTGTCAGTGTTTATCTGTGTGTATCAGTGTGTGTATCTGTATGCTGGTGTATGTATCAGTGTGTAACTGCATGTTGATGTGTCAGTGTGTATTTGCATGTCGGTGTATTTGTGTATGTATCAGTGTGTATCTGTATGTGTCAGTCTATTTGTATGTCTGTGTATGTGTCAGTGTGTGTATCTGTAAATCTTTATATCTGTGTGTATTTGTATGTCTGTGTATCTGTGTGTGTCAGTGTGTGTATCTGTGTGCATAAGTGTGCATCTGTATGTCTGTTTATCACTGTCTGTGTGTGTGAGTAAGTGCTTCAATGTATATATCGGTATGTCAGTGTGTGTGTCATTGTGTGTATCTACATGTCTGTCTGTTTGTCAGTGTGTTTATCTGCATGTCTGTTTGTCAGTGTATTTGTATGTCTGTTTATCTGTGTGTGTCAGTTTGTGTGTGTATCTCTATCTCTGTGTATCCTTGTGTGTGTCTGTATGCATGTGTATAAATCAACATGTATCTGTATGTGTGTATCTGTGTATGTCAGTGTTTGTATATGTGTATCTGCATGTGTGTTGGTGTGTGCTGTATGTGTCTGTATCTGTATCTGCATGTCTGTTAGAAGGGGGGGGGTCCGGGTCCCATGTGTAGCAGCGGAACCGCGCTGATAGGACCCATCAGGTGGCCTTAGCATTTAGGGTCACCCGATGGGTCAGTAAGCATGTATGTCAGTATGTATGTCAGTAGACATCTGTATGTATGTATGTATGTAGATCAGTATGTATGTATGTATGTATGTCTGTCTGTCAGTATTTGCGTATGTCAGTATGTATGTATGTCTGTATGTCAGTAGGCATGTCTGTATGTATGTATGTAGATCAGTATGTATGTCTGTCTGTATGTAGATTAGTATGTATGTCAGTATGCATGTATGTATTTATGTATGTATGTGTATGTGTGTATGTATGTTAGTATGTGTCTGTGGGTCACTATGTATGTTTGTCTGTGCGTGTATGTCTTAGTATGTGTGTGTCAGTATGTATGCCCATATGTGTGTATGCCTGTTTCAGTATGTGTGTCAGTATGTATGTGTGTGTCAGTGTGTGTGTGTTTCTGTGTGTATTCCTGTGGGCAGGGTTTGGAGGAGGGTGCTGTGGACGGGCTTGGAGGCGGGCCCAGATCCTGAGCTGTATTAGGGGCCCCAAAATTTCTGATGGCGGCCCTGCACAAATACACAGACATACAGATACACACACTGAGACAAACAGTTGCACACTGACACATACAGAGAAATACAGATACATACACTAACACACACAGATACAGACATACAGATACACACAGTTACACAGACATACAAATATACACAGACATGCAGATACACACACTGACACAAAGACATACAAATACATACATTGACACACACATATATAGACATACAGATACACACACACTGATACACACAGATACAGACATACAGATACACAGACATACATATACATACACTGACACACAGATACACAGACATACAGATACACACACTAACACAGAGAGATACACCGACATACATATACACACCCAGACAAAGAGATACACACACTGACATACAAGTCAAGATTTTAGCCACCCTACAGGTCCTGCCTTTGGCTGGGGCTGTTGAGAGTTAAGTTGCTTGCTCCAGGTCCTGCTCCCCCCTCCTCATGGGCGGCTCAGAGTATGTTTGTGGTGGGAGGATGTGACAGGCTCGCCATTTCTTCCAGCTCTCCCTGTGGGTAAGAAGGGGCCCATTAACGCTCTTAAAGCAGAGCAGCACACGACCGGGCCCCTCATGGCACATGTCTATCGGGTGACCCTAAGTGCATGGGCCACCTGATAGACTCATGGTTCCCAGCCCGTGAGGTGCGACTGGGGCTGCCTTCACTGATTTCTTTTCGCGTATGCCCTGGGACACTGGATTGTAACACGTGTGCATACCTCGGGTTGGGAATCCCTGTTCTAGACAAATACATTCTCTACTTCTCTCTGATGATTTATTATTCTTTGTAACATTAATAAAATATGCCATTTGTCAAGTTGTGTTTTTTTTTTTCATTTGTACAGCTGTTTGCATAGTTAGTAAAATAAATATATATATATTTTTTTATAATGAAAGAAAGATTCCTTGTTCATATGTATGGGGTGATATAGAAGACTATTACATTTAGCCACTTAAAGAAGTAAGTATATAACTAAAAAGAAAAACTCCAATCACCCTTATAATTGTTTGTGTGTGTGTGTGTGTGTGTGTGTGTGTGTATATATGTATGTATATATATATATATGTATATATATATATATATATATATATATATATACATACATACATATACACACACACACACATATCACAATGAGACTGTTAGGAACATATTTAAAGAATGTTTTAGTGTCTGATCTCATTAATTAAATTACTATATTAGGGTTGTTGTTGAAATCTAGTTCTGTGTTTTGTATTTTTTGTATACACACCACACTGAATCTTTCAAATTTTAGAGAACAAAACTGAACAGAGGAAGATATTACAAACACATAATAAAAACACATCACCAAATTAGCAGGTCCAGACACCTTTAAAATGAAAGAAAAAAAAAAGATTAAACACTTTGGTACATACAATACAAAGCTACCATAATAAGCACTAAAAGTAAAAGGTAAACATAATTACTTTTATAAATGTCATATACTCTAGAGATTACTTTGTCAGAAAGCTAAAGAAAGTGTAGATATTAAAGCATTTGTTTTGTCTCTTGGCACAGACAGAGCTTTTCAATTGAACATTTCCTGACAAAACTGCTAATGCTGACACAAATATTTTCAAGCAAAGTGTAGTCTTCTGAAACAAGACAATCAGTGGAAGAGTAAAAGAGTAAATTTTAACTAGTCTTTTTTTCCCCCAATTTTTTATTTATTTATTTTATCAAAGCACATACTAAATCAGTGTTTGTCTGTCTGGCTGTTGGTCTGTCTCAAACCTCACACACTATACAAAAGCAGTACCTGTTTTTCCTTTAACAAGTTAAAAAGTACAATGAAACTTTCCATTACCTGCATAATTAACCAGGCAACCTTCCAGCGGCACCAACGCAACTTTATTGCATTTGATAGGTTTTGGCCTCATATTCACAATATATTTTCCTTAAAGGACCACTCTAGGCACCCAGACCACTTCAGCTTAATGAAGTGGTCTGGGTGCCAGGTCCAGCTAGGGTTAACCCATTTTTTTTATAAAATCTGTTTATAAATGGGTTAATCCAGCCCTCAAATCCTCTAGTGGCTGTCTCACTGACAGCCTCTAGTGGCTGTCTCACTGACAGCCACTAGTGGCTGTCTCACTGACAGCCACTAGAGGCGCTTGCGTGCTTCTCACTGTGAAAATCACAGTGAGAACACGCAAGCGTCCATAGGAAAGCATTGTAAATGCTTTCCTATGAGACCGGCTGAATGCGCGAGCAGCTCCTGCCGCGCATGTGCATTCAGCCCAGGAGGTGGATCGGAGGCGGAGAGGAGGAGGAGAGCTCCCCGCCCGGCGCTGGAGAAAGGTAAGATTTAACCCCTTTCCTCTCCCCAGAGCCCGCCGGGAGGGGGACCCTGAGGGTGGGGGCACCCTCAGGGCACTATAGTGCCAGGAAAACGAGTATGTTTTCCTGGCACTATAGTGGTCCTTTAACAATTAAATCTCCTCTTGAAAAATGTAAAACTATTTTACAGCTTTCTAAATTATAAATCTGCCTTAAATTTTATAATTTTAAATATTTGAAAATTATAGTAAAGGAATTCTCCAAACACCGAAAGCACTTTAGCTTAAAGATGTCAAAGAAATTAGGCATCAACACAACTTCAGTGGCACTTTCTGCATTATAACTCTGCCCCTTAGCCATGCCTCCCCTTTTTCACAAAACATATTACTGTTTGGAAGTACACAGTGTACATACAAAGCTCATCCAATGAAAAAGCGGTGTGAGCTGAGCTGCTTGCTGACATGACTCCGTCTCCTAGGTATTCACGGGCCATTTTCCCCTAAGCACTATAAAGACAGCATAGAAATGCTATATAATATATATATACTTAGTCATAACACATATGAAAATTTTACTTTATAAATGTCCAGATTCTATACTTTATATTAAGGATTTGGTTAAGAAAAGCAGAGATTTTACACTAGATACAAAATGGATTCAAAAAGCATAGTTATCATTGGAATGAACACATTTTGTTCAATTTGCTTGTTCCATAAATAGGGACACCAGAAAGTTAAGTGCAGAAAAACAAGTTTAAAAAAAAATCATCATTAACAAATGTTCTAGGTGATTAGTACTGGAATTTAAATTAGATGGTTTATCATTTTGCAAACATGGAAAAACTGAAATGGAAATGTAACCAATTACTTTGTCTCTAACTATCTACACATGTATATCCTTTGAGAAAACAGTTCACTTTCAACAACACCATATAGTTCATCAAGCATGCATTATATTTTAATATTTATGTTTAAAAAAAATGTATGTTAAAGGTGGTACTTAAAAAAGATTGGCATTGGTAAAGCCATGGTTGGATAATTATTTTAAAATGCTGTATAAGACTACAATTTTCTTGCCTACCACATGCCACTTTTCATTTATGTATTATAGGTGATTTATTTTTCTTGCACTGCTATATCCTCTGGTCTTAACTTCTTCATAAAAATGAAAGGTTACCATCAAATGCATAGGTTATCTTGTCGCCTGCCATAAAGTACTTGTTTGAAAGCCCTTTTGATAAATGTCACATTGTCAAGACTTTACGGACACTTATTTAATGTTCAGACATGCTGAATGGTTTGTCTAAATGAACACTTTGTTGTTTCGCTCTAGGAACTTGCTAGGGAATATATGTTACTAACAAATTAATGAAGGGCACACAGGTCTAACTATTTCATTTCAAATATATTTTTAAGTTATTTTCATTAATTTTTGACCAACGATTTGTTGCCATTTACTAACACTTATAATGTAATTTGATGTTAGCTAAAAAGGCATATATACACTTAATTGTTAAATATGTGATTATTACTGATATTAAAATTATTATTTGTGGCAGTGCTCCCTGTACCCTGGCTGGGTACCTCTGCCAAGGACCGCTTCCTAGCTGGAACAGGGGAAAACCTCAGCGCTTCTGCCCCAGTCACCGTGGCTTGACTGGGGTCCTCCTGGAGCCTTTCCATCTTGGACCCAGATAGGGGACTTGCTCTATTTCCTCCCAATAACTGGACAACACACAGTCCTGGGAGCTCTAGTCCTTACAAGGACTTTCCCCGACGAATCCTCCACGAGTTGGAACAAGGTGCTGAGCAGTGATTATAGCTAGACGACACATAGTTCTGGGAGTACAACTGATTTTAATGAGCCAAACTCTGCTTTTTTTTTTTGCACAGACCCCAGCAGGGGGTCTCTATTGTATTCAACACAAGTCCCTCCCAGGAATCTCTGGACCTGGGAGATAATTGCGTTAAAGACCAGTGAGCTAATTATCTCTGAGGAACAGAGCCAAACACAAAAATATAAATATATAAAAGTACCCCAAAACATAATAAAAACATAAAATAACCCCACAAATAATACATATCTAAATAGCCCTGATCTGAGCACTCATGTTCTCCAAATAACATTCAGATCCATGCAGTGTAGGGGAAACTCCACCATGTTAAAGTTCTGACTGGTCGCACACGTGGTCCTATCCCCAAAATAGTTCCAGGGCGTTTGGTGCTTTTGCCGGTCAACTTTCGGGAGCTCCTGCAGCTGCAATACTGGGTGCTCTGCCTGGCTCTTAGGTAGCATTTGTTCCCCTTAGTCTCAGGCACCTTCCATCCAAAAAGCTCTCTCCTGGCAGATTTCAAACTGGTTCAAAACCACAAACCAAGTTGTCCGGGAACTGCACAGTCACCTCATGCCGAAAACAGTTCCATAACTCGCAGCTAAGTCCAGCTGAGGTGACCAGGAACCCACCAAGTCCTCATGTCAAAATTAGTTCCATAGAGGTCGCAGGTAAGTACTGCTGAAGACTGTTTGTGGGTTTGTTTCATGCGAACGGCCGCCAGAGAGCCAGTGTTCGGTTCCATTCGCAATTAGGGAAAGTGCCGAACCAGTGGCACCCAGGGAAAGCTGCTAATGGCTGCTGGGCAGGTTAACTCCCAAACGGTGTCCCAGACCTGAACGATAGTTGTAGGCAGGAGGCCGGCTTCCACACTCCTTCAGGAGCCGGTGGCAAACCTTTGTGGGAAGGAGCATTTGTCACATATCTTCCCTCTCTGGGTGGGTCTGACCAGATCCCAGACCTCCAAACAGTCTGGGTCTGTGTTAGTCTGTGGCAGTCCTGTCACAAGCTCCCGTTTGTAAATCCAGGCTTCTGCTGGGAAGGGAAACTGCTGCACTCCACTCCGTGTGGATCAAGTTGTTGCTGGGGATGGAGGAAGCAATTCTCCTCTCTAGGGGATAACTTCTGCCGCTGGGGAGTGAGACTGACTGTCTCTCCTCCCTAGATCACACTCTGCCACTGGGGAGTGAGACTGACTGTCTCCACTCCCAATAACTCGCACTGCCACTGGAGAGGAAGAACAATAATCTTCTCTCCCTGGAACTCACACTGCCGCTGGGGAGTGAGACCGTTTGTCTCCTCTCCATGGAACATAATCTGCCGCTGGAGAGTGGGACTAACTGTCTCCACTCCCTATAACGCTCCCTGCCGCTGGGGAGTGAGACCGGTTGTCTCCTCTTCCTGTAACATGCTCTGCTGTTTGTTACATTATTCATGTTATTATTACTAATATTATTATCTGTCTTTGAGGTTCTTAAGGATAAAATCCAACTTTTTTGATTATAATAGGTAGTTTTTTGCAAACTGGCTATTTTAGCCTAATTTGGAAACCATATCATCCTATCACAAGTAATTATTTAAGAAATATTTTGGGAAGTAAATGAACATTTTTGGGATATCATCCATTTCAATTAAAGTCATTCCTCTCCACCCACTAATTTTCATTCAAGTATAAAGTGTAAAATGGGCTCAATGTTAATGGATCACTTACACCTGTCACAGTGCCAAGAAACTGGGCGTCTCATGGTGGCTAGAAATTTTTTTTAAAAAGTGAATGAAACCAGAGAAAGCCAATGTTCACTGTGAAGAAGCAGCAAAGTTTACGGTCTTAGAGTAGTTTGTTGATGGAACAGCCAGCCACATCATGACATGCACATGACATTGTCCTACACATGAGGGTTCTAGAAGAGTAACTTTTCCAAAAAGTACCAAGTGAAAAAGCTTTGGAGGTTATGTATGAAAAGAATTGTGCTCACTTTTTATTTAGTATATTTATCTGGAACATTTCATATTTGCACCAATTTCATTGTTCTAGAGTTGCTCCCAGTGTACGAAAAGAGGGGGTTATCTGAAACAGACACGCAGCTTTCACAATCTTCCTTGTTGTTAAAGGAATAAAAAAATCTTTCAAATTGTAAATATCTATTTTTTTCCTTAATTGTGTAACATATTTGTCTTATTTTGTAAAAGCAAGCAAAAGTAAAATCTTTAGAAAATGAAAGGAACAAAAAATCAGAAAGAGCAAAAAAAGAATGGGTGAAATATGGATTATTTTTGCACATTATGAAAAAGGCAGAAAAGAGTCAGAATTGTATAATGGTGGAGTAACAGTTTTATAGATAAATACCCATTTTGTGTATTCTTTAGAAACAGTGAAACTGTGCCTGATTAAAAAATTTTTGTACCTTTCTTGAGCTCTATGAAATTATTTAGCAAAAGTTTTATGCTGTTTAAGAGACTCAGTAAACTGATAGATTAAAGCAATGTGCCCGTTACTATGATGTTGTGGAGTGAGCTGCGGGGTTTCTTCACTAGACAGTGAATTGTGGGGAATTAAAAAACAAATTACCAAATAGAAGCATCTCCAGTTCTGTAGTTTTTCTATGTTGTCCAAATTTGCAGGTTTTTTTTTTTCGATTCTTCACCATTCTCAGTTTAGTAACTGAACTCCTATATGTACAAAAAGTTCTAAAAATTGAGCAATGATTACGGAAGCCAGGGGAATGTTCCTACTGGATGCTCTACTTTAAGAACTTTGTTCCACAGCTGCTTGTCTTATGTAAATCATTATGGGAGATGTTTATTCAATTTTGTAATATGTTGATCTTGTTTAAAAACTGACATCCTGTGTAGAGGTGGCCCACTTAGGAAAAAAGTCATTATTTGCATCTAAAAATTTCTTTGGACTCCTGGAGAAATGGGTCCAGTTGGAAATAACGGTTAATTATTTAAATGAGCAAAAAATGGGTCGCAAGAGTATTCTGAGAACGAACAGCAGCTAAAATAACCTGCCCTTCGGTGGGTCCCCGCTCAGAACTCAAGCTGGTTTTAGCTCATCTTGCGCCATTACAAAAAGAACATATCTGAAGCATATCAGACTGGTCCCACCCATACGGGCAGTCCAGATCCGAAATGCCTGCAAGTTCTCTATGCACGAGAGATACAGCAAACCCAGACGATCGTTTCAGCCTTGTTAGGCATCATCGGTGAGGCATAGCTGATATCTCTCTAGGCACCGTGAGCAATTATTTAAATGACACAATACTAGTTTGTTTGTTCTTTTTTTTCTTTCCTTTTATCTTTCTATTTTTTTCCCAAAGATATAAACATAATTTATTTTGTCTAAACAAACTGTGAGCCAGCGAAATGTGAGCAAATAGGTTTAAAAAACAGCAAGTGCATTATAAATAGGAATAAAAATGCATAGAGTTTATATTCACATGTAGTGATGTCGCGAACCCGAAATTTTCGGTTCGCGAACGGCGAACGCGAACTTCCGCAAATGTTCGCGAACCGGCGAACCGCCCGAAACGCCATTGACTTCAATGGGGAGGCGAATTTTAAAACACACAGGGACTCTTTCTGTCCACAATAGGGATGGAAAAGTTGTTTCAAGGGGACTAACACCTGGACTGTGGCATGCCGGAGGGGGATCCATGGCAAAACTCCCATGGAAAATTACACAGTTGATACAGAGTCTGGTTTTAATCCATAAAGGGCAGAAATCACCTAACATTCCTAAATCACAATCAATATGGATTGACACCTGACATATGACATATTGACACCTTGACATATGGATTGACACCTGTCCTCAGAGCCCCTGATGCACACGGACACAGAGCAGAATAGAGACTGGTCCCCCTACATAGGGTCACTTGGCAGATATGGATTGACATCTGTCCTAAGGATCCCTGATACACACTGACACAGAGCAGAATAGGGACTGTTCCCCCTACATCGGGTCACTTGGCAGATATGGATTGACACCTGTCCTAAGGTTCCCTGGTACACACTGACACAGAGCAGAATAGGGACTGGTCCCCCTACATCGGGTCACTTGGCAGATATGGATTGACACCTTGTTACAAACTGCTATTTGTAACGGGCCCTTTAAATGGCAAATTGCCCTGCTTCCCTGGGTTGTGGAGAAGCCTATTTGCCAGCCTCCTCCCGCATGACTATGGCCCCTGGGAGATTGTGAAAATGTATGCACTTTTATTTGGTGTGTATGGCCCTTTAAGACTGTCGGTGGGCATATTGGGGCTTATGGACTCTTTATGTGACTGGTGCTGGCCCTTTAAACACCTTTTTTGGGACATCAGGAAGATTGGGACACTGCCCCTTTAAGGCCGTGTCCCCAGACTTGTTGGGGACACGGCCCCTTTAAGACGGTGTCCCCTGTGTCCCCAGACCTGGTGCAAACCCTTTGTGCCTGCCTTGCTATTTCCCACTTGGTTCAGTAAATGGGAAATTATTTCAGCTGCAGAGACTAAGTCCCATTCGGCGATGGGACTTAGTCTTTTTTTCAGCCGTTTTTTTCAGCCTTATTTCAGCTGCAGAGACTAAGTCCCATTCGCGATGGGACTTAGTCGTTTTTTCAGCCTGAAATAGACCGACCTCACAGCCCAAATCTATGGAACTGTTTTGGGCAGGAAAATGTGCTTGCGGTCGGTCATAAAGGGACCTCCAGCTAACTTTTTAACCCCTGGATGGATTTGGCTGATTTTTGGTTATGTTTATGTTTTAAGTGTGCTGATTCCAAATATGTAATTATGAAGATGGGATGTGTAGTTTTAAAGTTACAGGGTATGGCTAAAAACTGTATTTTTACTGCCTGTGTTTAATTATGTTAATCTCTTCCCAAACGTCATTTCGTTCAAAGTGGAGAGAATGTTAAAAAAATATATTTTTGTTCGGAGTGTGAGAAATGCTTTTCAGCCGCTTCTAATCTTAAGCATCATTTGAGGAGCCATACAGGAGAGAAACCTTATTTGTGGTGTGTTTAGTATTGTTCTGATCAGTTTAATACCTTCCGCGTCTCCTATCAGTGGACGTGTATATGGCAGCCATTTTAGGAACCGTACACCTGGGACCCGAGCAAGGTCACCTCGTTCAACAGGCGACAACATTTGTCCCTGGAAAACTATCCTGGACATTCTGTACAATTTGTATGGATATGGCAGTGATTTCTGTAACAGGGAGATGGAAGAAGATGCTTGGTCGGTCCTCTTAATTCAAATTTGGGGCACTGCGCGGTCAAGCTAATGTGCCACCAGATAGGAGTGGTGTGTTTAGTATTGTTCTGATCAGTTTAATACCGCCTCCTATCAAAGTGGACGCATACCGCATTGATTTAACAGGGAGATGGAAGAAGAGGCTTCTTAATGTCCTACTTACTGCAAATTTAGCAATCTCAAGCAGCTGTCAAGCTAATGTGACACCAGATAGGAGTGGAGTGTTTAGTACTATTTTATCAGTTTAATACCTTCCGCTGCCTCCCATCAGTGGTCCTGATACACACCCTCGACACAGAGCAGAATAGGGAATGTTACCCCAACATCGGTCACTTTATAGATATGGATTGACACCTGTCCTGTAAGGATCCCCTGATACACACTGACACAGATCAGAATAGGGAATGTTACCCCAACATCGGGTCACTTGGCAGATATGGATTGACACCTGTCCTCAGAGCCCCTGATACACACTGACACAGATCAGAATAGGGAATGTTACCTCAACATAGGGTCACTTGGCAGATATGGATTGACACCTGTCCTCAGAGACCATGATACACACTGACACAGAGCAGAATAGGGACTGTTCCCCCTACATCGGGTCACTTGGCAGATATGGATTGACACCTTGTTACAAACTGCTACTTGTAACGGGCCCTTTAAATGGCAAATTGCCCTGCTTCCCTGGGTTGTGGAGAAGCCTATTTGCCAGCCTCCTCCCGCATGACTATGGCCCCTGGGAGATTGTGAAAATGTATGCACTTTTATTTGGTGTGTATGGCCCTTTAAGACCGTCGGTGGGCATATTGGGGCTTATGGACTCTTTATGTGACTGGTGCTGGCCCTTTAAACACCTTTTTTGGGACATCAGGAAGATTGGGACACTGCCCCCTTAAGGCCGTGTCCCCAGACTTGTTGGGGACACGGCCCCTTTAAGACGGTGTCCCCTGTGTCCCCAGACCTGGTGTAAACCCTTTGTGCCTGCCTTGCTATTTCCCACTTGGTTCAGTAAATGGGAAATTATTTCAGCTGCAGAGACTAAGTCCCATTCGGCGATGGGACTTAGTCTTTTTTTCAGCCGTTTTTTTCAGCCTTATTTCAGCTGCAGAGACTAAGTCCCATTCGCGATGGGACTTAGTCGTTTTTCAGCCTGAAATAGACCGACCTCACAGCCCAAATCTATGGAACTGTTTTGGGCAGGAAAATGTGCTTGCAGTCGGTCATAAAGGGACCTCCAGCTAACTTTTTAACCCCTGGATGGATTTGGTTGATTTTTGGTTATGTTTATGTTTTAAGTGTGCTGATTCCAAATATGTAATTATGAAGATGGGATGTGTAGTTTTAAAGTTACAGGGTATGGCTAAAACTGTATTTTTACTGCCTGTGTTTAATTATGTTAATCTCTTCCCAAACGTCATTTCGTTCAAAGTGGAGAGAATGTTAAAAAAATATATTTTTGTTCGAGTGTGAGAAATGCTTTTCAGCCGCTTCTAATCTTAAGCATCATTTGAGGAGCCATACAGGAGAGAAACCTTATTTGTGGTGTGTTTAGTATTGTTCTGATCAGTTTAATACCTTCCGCGTCTCCTATCAGTGGACGTGTATATGGCAGCCATTTTAGGAACCGTACACCTGGGACCCGAGCAAGGTCACCTCGTTCAACAGGCGATAACATTTGTCCCTGGAAAACTATCCTGGACATTCTGTACAATTTGTATGGATATGGCAGTGATTTCTGTAATAGGGAGATGGAAGAAGATGCTTGGTCGGTCCTCTTAATTCAAATTTGGGGCACTGCGCGGTCAAGCTAATGTGCCACCAGATAGGAGTGGTGTGTTTAGTATTGTTCTGATCAGTTTAATACCTTCCGCGTCTCCTATCAGTGGTCGTGTACACGGCATTGATTTTGTAACAGGGAGATGGAAGAAGAGGCTTGGTCGGTCCTCTTACTGCAAATTTGGGGCACTGCGCGGTCAAGCTAATGTGACACCAGATAGGAGTGGTGTGTTTAGTACTATTTTTATCAGTTTAATACCTTCCGCGTCTCCTATCAGTGGACGTGTACACGGCATTGATTTTTGTAACAGGGAGATGAAGAAGAGGCTTGGTCGGTCCTCTTACTGCAAATTTGGGGCACTGCGCGGTCAAGCTAATGTGACACCAGATAGGAGGGGTGTGTTTAGTATTGTTCTGATCAGTTTAATACCTTCCGCGTCTCCTATCAGTGGTCGTGTACACGGCATTGATTTTTGTAACAGGGAGATGGAAGAAGAGGCTTGGTCGGTCCTCTTACTGCAAATTTGGGGCACTGCGCTGTCAAGCTAATGTGACACCAGATAGGAGTGGAGTGTTTAGTACTATTTTTATCAGTTTAATACCTTCCGCGTCTCCTATCAGTGGTCCCGATACACACTGACAC
>OW240916.1:99700113-99718977 GCA_933207985.1 Pelobates cultripes
GTAATATGTTGATCTTGTTTAAAAGCTGACATCCTGTGTAGAAAAAGTCATTATTTGCATCTAAAAATTTCTTTGGAATCCTGGAGAAATGGGTCCAGTTGGAAATAACAGTTAATTATTTAAATGAGCAAAAAATGAGTCGCAAGAGTATTCTGAGAACGAACAGCAGCTAAAATAGCCTGCCCTTCGGTAGGTCCCCGCTCAGAACTCAAGCTGGTTTTAGCTCATCTTGTGCCATTACAAAGAGAACATATCTGAAGCATATCAGACTGGTCCCACCCATACGGGCAGTCCAGATCCGAAATGCCAGCAAGTTCTCTATGCACGAGAGATACAGCAACCCCAGATGATCGTTTCAGCCTTGTTAGGCATCATCAGTGAGGCATAGCTGATATCTCTCTAGGCACCGTGAGCAATTATTTAAATGACACAATACTAGTTTGTTTGTTCCTTTTTTTCTTTCCTTTTATCTTTCTATTTTTTTCCCAAAGATATAAACATAATTTATTTTGTCTAAACAAACTGTGAGCCAGCGAAATGTGAGCAAATAGGTTTAAAAAACAGCAAGTGCATTATTAATAGGAATAAAAATGCATAGAGTTTATATTCACATGCATAGAAAAATATGAGTTTGGTAAAGACAATTAATTTCTTTATGCATTGGGAGGACAACTTTTGTGTCAAACCTATTATCATGCATAACTAGTTTGGAAATTCACTTTCCGAACCACAGTTCATCCTGATTTGGGATGGTTGAGTGATAGGTCAAATTCCTGAAGTCCAAGCCAAAAGGTACCCAAATCACGAGATAACTGAAACGTGCAATAGCCAGGCATATTTGTTTGATGTGTAATGGACAGTCACTAAATGTGAGAAATGGGCAATAGAGGGTAAAAAGGCCGAGCAGTAGAAAAAAAAAATCTGTATTTATATATTATATATCTAATAAAAATATATTTTAATATATCTGTTGGTTACTTCTTACTTGATCTGTGAACCAAATGACGGGAAAATGCATCCATCAGTGTATTGCAAAATATACGCATATGATATTGTGTATATATTCTGCAGTACACTGATTGGCAGAGCTTTATGCATTTTTGGTTCACGTGATTCAGTTCCTGAACTGAGCTTTCAGTATCAAAATTCTGCTGAGTTAAATCAACTCAAATTCAGGTGTAAAAAAGAAATTCTATTTTTGGAAAACATTGTTCGGTTGTGCCAAATTTTCTTGCTGTGCAAAAGTCTATGCTTAACAAGCAGAAAATGGATAGCAACAGACAGCGTGCATCAAGACAGTACTTTGAGACAACTGACAGAGTATTCAAATAAGGGCCACTGAAATATACCTGGTCATCAATAAAACATATTGGGAATGATTGCAACATGCTTATATTAATAGGATGAAAAGATAAAGACACAAAGCAAACAACATGACAGAAACCTTCTAGAAACTAAAGAATTTAATGAAAAAGTAAAAGAGGAGGATGAGCTGAAGAGTATAAATACTAAAAGACAGAATTGAGTTATTACCTCTAGTAGGCTTTGAGTGGATCTTTTCAAATTTATATAGTAAAGGAATTCAAGATTGCGTGGGATTTGCAAAAGGCATTTACAGATAACAAAAAAGTAAAAGAGGGATAGCATTTTAAAATAGGCAAACTAGACGGTTTTGATATCCTATTTAGATCTGGTAAATCTGAGGTCTAATCTGTAAAGGTGATGGTAGATTGATGCAAAGCAAACATGGCAGTAGCAGGACTAGAAAATAACTACAACTTTGTTTTTTTTTTAATTAAATGATGTGATGTAGATAGGTGAAGAATGCCTTCTCAAAATTTTGATAGTGTAGGTCAGACATAACCAGAAGATATGTAGCAGTAGGGCTTTGCATCTGCAGACTCTTCAATAATTTGAAAAAAGTTTTCCATATAATTTTTTCTGAATTGTTTATATGTATGAAAATAGGATAACAGCCAATGATTATATATATTTAATCTTAGCATCTTGTCTACTGGACTAACACAGTATTACCAGAGTATTGCAGAATTGCAGTGTGCAATGATATTGCAGTGTGCAATGATACTTTTCTTTATCGGACTAACATAATATTTCAAAGACAAGCTTTCAAGAGTTTTCCTCTCTTCTTCAGGTCTGAAGCAATACATATATTTAAAAAATTTGATTTTTATTATTCATCCCAATAAAAGATTTTAAGACTTAATAACATTTTACCGATGTAATAAAGCATAGGTTATTCACAAAATCTTCACATACAGGTAAACATTTTAGTCTGCGCTTGATTTTTCTCAAGTCAATTTATAAAAGTTACATTTAAATAAACCAGAAAAGGAAAGTTAGGCATTGTCAAAGAGAAACCAAATGATATTACACTCCATCAACATACAAGTCGGTTTCAAGCCTGAGTATCAACAGAGTGACATAAGGTGGAACACAAGATAGCTTAAAGAGCTTTAAGGCTCCAGGGGAAAGCAAGAAATTTAAATCAAGTTTTGAATAAATAAAAGTAACCACAACCACCCTATAAGCCAAAGCCTGGAGACTGATGAAAGATACATAAGCGTAGGTTAAAAATAGCAGAAAGGTGCAATAGACCACACATTTTGTTCTTCAATAGTCATGTGTTAAAGGGACACTATAGTGTTAGGAATACAAAGCTGTATGCTTAGTGTCCCTCTGCTCTCACAGTCCCCCATGAGGCAATGAAAGGATTAAATTGCCCTTTTAACACTTATTTCTGTCTCCGCCTCCACCAATGTCAGAACACCTTCAATGCTTTCTTCTTATGGGGTTTTGCAAGACGCTGGATGTACTCATATGAAATAGTGATCACAATATGGTGTCTTTTGTAATAAATTTAAAAAAGCAAAAGCACATGGGGTATAGTAAAACAAATAATTTAAAAAGGCCAATTTCAATAAACTAAGGGCCGCTTTACAATATATTGACTGGTATAAACTCTTTAGGCAAAAAAATTAGGATAATTGGAATGTCTTAAAACAAATATTAGAAATTAACATTTCTCAGTATGTACCAAGGTGTAATAAATATAAAAGAAACAAAGTGAAACCTTTTAGTAGAAAAGTAAACCAAGAGATTAAAAATAAGAAAAAGGCATTTAAAAATTTAAATCTGACAAATCAGAGGCATCCTCCAATTATGCCAATAATGCATGCAAAAAAAGAGATTATATTGGCTAAACTGGAAAATGAGAGATAGATAGCTAAAGAGCAAAAGCAAAAAAAATATTTTAAAGGGAAACTAAAGTGCCAGGAAAACAATCTTGTTTTCCTGGAACTATAGCTTCCCTCACCATCAAGAGATATGCAAATGATTGCTGCAAAAACATTGCTGAAAAATTGTGATTGGATAACTTAAGACAAGGTGATACAGCAGCCAAAAAAGTTAATGTAAGTAAAGCTCCGGGGCATGACAGTATTCACCCATGAGTAATTAAGGAGCTAAGTGTGGAAATAAGTGAACATCTGTATTTGATCATTAAAGATTCTTACTTTCAAGAATTGTACTGGAAGATTGGAGGTAGGCAGATGTGATTTCTATATTTAAAAAAGGTTCAAAGTCTTTACCTGGAAATTATAGACCTGTGAGCTCAACTTCTGTGGCTGGGAAATTATTTAAAGTGTTATTAAGGGATAATATTCAAGAATTTATTGTGAAGAACATTGTTATTAGCCATAATCAACATGGTTTTATGAAACATAGGTCATGTCAAACTCATCTAATTGCATTATACTGTGGTGTAGCTAGAGCTTTTGCTGCCTGGGGCTGCCCTTGAGTTTACCGCCCCTATCTTGACCCACGTCATGTTCGGTGCAGTCATGGATGTCCGTGGCTGTACCAGACATACCTCTTTTAAGTACTCAACTCCTCTAGCCCAACAAAAGAAGATGGGATCTGTGCAGGGGAGGGAGGGGAGAGGGGTTCTGTGCACGGGAGAGAGGGGATCTGTGCAGGGGAGGCAGAGGGAGAGGGGCATGTACAGAGGAGTGAGGGGGAGGCAGGGAGAGGTGGATCTATGCAGGGGAGGGAGGGGGAGAGGCACAGAAAGTGACCTCACTTCCCATGCCTCCTGCCCCGCTTCTTCGCCTCACTCACTGCACCACACGGAGGAGACCTGGCAAGCAGAGCAGGATCGCTGTCAGGTCTCACTTAGAGGGTGGGAGGGAGTATGGGAGTCAGCAGGGACCTTGCTGTTCCCCAAAAAGTGCTGCCCAGAATGGACCGCCCCTTCTCCGGCCCCCCTGGCATTATACGAAGAAGTAAGTAGTCGTATAGATCAGCATGTTGCCAGCTACTTGGATTTTGCCAAGGCATTTGATATGGTTCCTCACAATAGGTTAGTGTTCAAACTAAAAGAAATTGGTCTAGATAAAAATTCTTGTTTTTGGGTAGAACATTGGCTTAATGATAGAGTACAGAGATTTGTCATCAATGGTACATTTTCAAGTTGGACAAAAGTCATATCCCTCAGGGTTATGTTCTGGGTCCGCTTCTATGTAACATATTTATAAATAATTTTGAATAGGCATTAAAAGCCATTTCAGTGTTAGCATAAGACTCAAAACTCTGTAAAGTAATACAACATAAACAGGATATTGCTTTGCTGTAGAGGGATTTACATAGATTGGAGGACTGTGTACTCAAATGGCAAATTACATTTAATGTATAAAATTGCTATAAAAGTTTTGCACTATAGGGTAAAGAATGCATATGCAACTTACACCCTAAATGGTAGTGAATTAGGGATAGCAACACATGAGAAGGATTTGGGAATTATTATAGACCACAAGCTAGGCAATAATATGCAATGTCAATGTATTGCCATATTAATTATCGGGATTAGAATATCATTTGCCTTAATGGTAAATCACTGGTAAGACCACACCTTGAATATGCTGTGCAATTATGGGCACCAGTTCTTCGCCCTGCTTTGACCACCCCACAAACTAATCTTTCAGCTGATAACTTTGCATGTTACTTTACTGACAAAATTAAACAGTTAAGGAAGCAATTATCCCCCCTTCTCCCCTCTCTATCTCAACTTCATTTGAACCATACCATCCCTACCCTTCAAGACTTTCCTCCAGCTACCCAACAGGAGGTGGCTGCGCTTCTCCTCTCCTCTCGTCCCACCACCTGTCCACTTGATCCAGTACCTTCCCACCTCATCAGAACTCTCACCCCTTGTCTTGTACCATCCTTAACACACATTCTAAACTGCTCTCTTTCATCTGGCATTGTCCCTGTTCCCCTTAAGCATGCTACTGTTGTACCCATTCTAAAAAAGCCATCCCTAGACCCGTCTTCCACTTCCAACTATCGTCCCATAGCCCTGCTTCCTTTTTCCTCAAAGCTTCAGAAAGACTTGTCTTCATTCATATGACTCGCTTTCTAAATTCCAACTCCCTCCTCGATCTTCTTCAATCTTGCTTTCGCTCCTTCCACTCTACTAAGACTGCTCTTATTAAAGTTACAAATTACCTAATCACAGCCAAATCCAAAGGCCACTACTCTATACTAATTCTTCTTGACCTCTCTGCTGCCTTTGACACTGTTGATCATGGCCTCCTTCTCCTAACTCTTCAATCTCTTGGCCTCTCGTGATTTTCCTGCTATCTATCCCAATGCTCCTTTAGTGTCTCTTTTCCAACAGCTCCTCCTCTCATCACCCTGGTTCAGTCGGAGTCCCTCAAGGTTCAATTCTTGGCCCCCTATTGTTTTTTCTCTATACTGTCTCTCTTGGCAAACTCATGAATTCATTTGGATTCCACTACTACCTGTACGCTGACGAGACCCAGATATATCTCTCCTCCCTTAACCTCTCCCCTGCTGTCCTTCAACGTGTCACCAATTGCCTTTCTTCTATCTCTGACAGGATGTCTTCCCGCTTTATGAAACTCACTCTCTCTAAAACTGAGTTTCCTCATAACACTGATCCTCCTCCTTCACTCTGTCTCACCCCATCCTTTCAAGTTCGCTGTTTTGGTGTCACTTTTGATCCTGGCCTCCCCTTTGCACCTCATGTACAGTTTGCTGCTAAAACCTTTCGATTCCAACTTTAAAACATTGCCCGCATACACCCCTTTCTTACGCAAGATCCTGCCAAAGAGCTTGTTCATGCTCTAGTAATCTCTTGCATCGATTACTGTAATTCTCTCCTAATTGGTCTCCCCAGAAGCTGTACCACCCTTCTACAATCTGTGGGGAATGCTGATCTTTCTCTCCTGTTGCTCCGCTCACACCTCACCCCTCTGTTTGATCCTTACACTGGCTTCCTGTCCCCTACAGGTGTCAATTTAAAATACTAACCATTACCTATAAAGCTTTAACCAACTCTAGCCCACTCTACTGGCAATCTTATCCGGTCTGCTGCTCGCACTCTTACTGCAAATTCACGCCTGCAAGACTTCTCATGGGCGGCTACTTTCCTTTGGAACAGCCTGCCTACCCCTGTCAGACTGTCCCCTAGTCTTCAATAATTTAAAAAGGTCCCTCAAAACCCATCTTTCCAGGATTGCTTATGGCCCCCAAGAGTAACTTTTATCTCTCAAACCTTCCTCTCGCTCTCTCCTATAGGGCCACACTGCACTCTCACTTCCACTTCTGCTACTTTCCCACCATGTCTATTTGTACCCCACCTCTTCTAGACTGTAAGCTTGTTTGAGCAGGGTCCTCAACTACCTATTGTTCCTGTTACATTTTGTTATTGTCTCATTTGGTAAATTCCCCTCTTATTGTAAAATGCTGTGGAATAAGCTGGCGCTATATAAATACCAATAATAATAATAATAATAATAACAATAATAATAATAATAATAAAGAAGGATATTATGGCACTAGAAAAAGTGCAGAGGCGGGTTACAAAATTGATCAAATGAACGGAGCATTTTAGTTATAAAGAAAGATTAACTAATTTATATCTCTTTAGTTTGGAAAAAACTGCACCTCAGAGGGGATATGATAGCCTTATCAAATTATATTTAGGGCCAATACAAACCATTGTCTGGAAATATTTTTATAAAACAGAACGGTACATAGAATTAAGTCTAATGCGATGGAAAGGGTTTTTTACACTAGGAGCATTACGGAGTCCATACAAATGTTTGAACAACAATTGGATAAATACTTGCAAAAACATAATATACAGGGTTATAATTTTGAATTAGTGGGATAATAGCATCTAGATCCAAGTAGATATCTGACTGCCATTCTGGGGTCAAGGATTTTTTTTCCAAGTTTGTTGCAAAATAGGATGCTCTTCAGACTGGATTTTTTTTTGCCTTCTTTTGGATCAACAGCAAAAACAAATGTGAGAAAGGCTGAACTTGATGGATGCATGTCTCTTTTCAGCTATGTAACTATGTAAACCTTGTTACTTTCACCTAAAAGGCAAACTCTCGAATGAGACAGAGAAGGGTATTTTTCTAAACCCCTACACAATTATTAACCCCTAATAGGGTACACATGGGGTGGGTGGCAGCATTGTAACATGGCAGTGTAATACAAAAGTAAATACAAACATACAAAGTTAAGCCTTGCATTCAAACTCCCACTTCCTCTGGGTGGCAGAAATTACTAATATACATATACCAATATATGTAATAAAAACAAAAAATAAGTTACCTATGCCCTATCCCAAATCCCTCCCTATGAACATTTAAATACGTAGAGACATTTTACTCAGGCAACCTATCTTTGAAAATACACACTAATGATATAAATTGCTTGCTTAGAATCAAGTGCCAGATTAAATCATTGCTCACTGTCAAAAAATACCAATTTAAGCTTTACTTGAGCATAACAAATGCAAAATAAAGGTACATTAATTATTGTCATTACTCTGCTAAAAGTCCCATTGTGTAAATCAGATACTGGCTGTACTTTGTCTGCTCAGATATTTTTTCCCTGTCAGTTATGATTTGTGAGAAATGAGAACTAAGTCCTTTGACTTATTGTCAAGAACATACCATTTTCATTCAATATGAGAAGTCCAAGCCAGTTCAATATTACCAAACTGAAATCAGTTCCATGAATAATTGGAACTCGTTTCTGAGTAGAGATAGCAGTGAATGCTTAGAAAACTGACAGTTTCCTGAAGCTAAATTATAAAATGTAGAAATTACTTTTTGAGAAAGAGAGTATATCAATAGATCAGTATTTGGCCTTCTGGGGTGTATGAAATTCTTTTTTTTTTTTAACAAAAAATTGAAAAATGCACCCTCTTGCTTCTCTATGAGAGGTTTTATGAAGAGGTTTATTTTTCTTCTTTCCATTTGAGATACATGTAGACATAACAGATGGATGGATAGATGGATTGACAGACAGACAGACAGAGAGATAGCCCAGACATCTTCCAGAAATATTTGGCCTTTTTTCTTTAAACAAATTTAGGAAAAATGCTATCATCTCTGTGAGCAGTGTTATGTGAAGTGGTCTGTTTTTCCTCTTTTTATTTGTAATACATGTAGACATAACATAAATGGATGGATGGATGGACGGACAGACCGACCGACCGATAGAATGTATGGACAGACAGATAGAGTCCAGACATCTTCCAGAAACATTAGTATGAGTTGTTTTTTTCATACTTATTAGTTTTTTTATTTGATTTATAATAACATTTATTTATTTGTTATTTTGTAGTTTGATAGGCAGTGGGCACCCTCTGCTGAGCGTATAGAATCCCAGTCCCCTTTGGTACACGACTCTTTATTCATTTTATATAGTTTACACTTTTTTACTGCTTCTCCTCTTTTTCACCTCTGATTACGCAAATGGTAGGAACATTTTCCAACAGCTTATTTATTATTTTCATAATGTCAAATGGTAGTAGTGGAACCTATACCCTTAGTAGAGCACTGTAACAAATATTAAGGGAGTAAATTACCTAACGTGTTCTTGATATATATAGTGCATAAAAAAACAAAAGGAACAGAATATAGTGTAGATGGTAAATGTAATACAGGCCCTCCCCTTGGGTCACAACCAATACAATGGTGAGTTAGAGTATGCCAATCATGTTGTCTTCGGACTTCCCATCACTTTTATTTTGTGGTTTCACCTGTTTAAATTTAATTACATTGATTGGTGGCATTTTCCACCCTTTTCCATGTTGCCGTTCATTAACGGTCAGTGGTGTCTGGCGGAAACAAGACACAAGTTCCGCGTGGCTGGCGGAAGTGACATCACAAAGTGTACTGCTCATCACCAACGCCAACCTTCCTGGACTGCCACACCTCCTCCTCAGCATTCCCCTGCCAGAACGATAATGAACTCATTGTGGGTAGGCAATGGGAGAAGGTCCTACACCAGCGCAGGCTGAGGTGAGCAGGAGTGATGTCGCAAACTATGTAGCGTGCCGCCCCCCCCCCCAGACAAGCCATACACCAGCAACCCTGAATAATTTCCCCCAAATTGGTAGCCAATCAGAAGGCCAAAATAGTGGCCTTTGGAACAGAGGCACCATATTTGTTAAGGTAAACAGGAAAGGAAGAACATAGAATAAGCCATTAATAAAAGTGCAGTTATTAATAGTGCTAATTTAACACAATTTTACACAATGTGTGGTTCTTAAGGTCCGGGCTAGAGAGTGTTACACTAAGAAATGGTTCTATTGGCTGGATTTCCTCTCCTCCACTGAGACTGGTAGATATCTGTGTCATGATCTTGTGCAGGTCAGGGATGAGACTGAAACTGGGGTTAACTTCAGGGTCTTTGTTTTTTTATCTTAGACATTATAGTAAGAACATAATATCCTATAATGGAAATTAAAGGAATGGGAGAGAGAGAAAAAACAGAACCAAATAACAGATTACAGGTAAGAATAACTAGGCTATGAAGTAAAGGGTTTAGACAATAAGCCCAACCCAAAGTGGAAATAAGGTAAACCTATAAATGAAGTTATAGGTAGGAGATTGAAGATAAACCTATAAGAGAAATTTTGTAAGACAAATGTTTGTAAATCCAATGTAGGAGTAATGCAGGTAACCACGAAGTAATAATAAATTAAAATCCAGTATAGATTTAAGCAAGTTGGAAGTCAAGCAGGAATTTAGGGTTGTTCAGGCTAGTATGGTGTAGGTTTGTAGTAAAAGGAGGAATGTAGAGTTGTTCAGGCAAGTCTGGAGCAGGTTAGTGAGTAAAGCAAGTTATGAAGTCAATAAGGTAAGTCCACAGGTTAGAACACAGAGCCATTTTTCGAAGTCTTTCAGGCAATCATCAACTTCAATGTCAAGGCCATGAGGTGAGTTGGGTGTAACCTTTTAAAGGATCTGAATTAGTCCAAGCAGGTAAGGATGAGATAGAAATCTCTGTGCTAGTGGTTAGGGAGGCCACTAGTGGCAAATAAAATCAGTGCAGGAACTTGGTTTTTAAAGGAACAGTATAAACAGAACAAAAAGTCTTGTTTGTCAGGATAGGATCCTGACAATCTGGATGTTTATGGATCACATGGTGCTCTGTCAGCAGTTGCTAAGTAGGATTCTCATACATTTTTCTCACATCCTAACACCTCCGTATACCCATCCTTTCTGTCCCCCTTTTTTTCTTAACTCTCTCCTCTAATTTTTCTCCCCTTCCTTCTAGCGTGTACTCTTTTCTTTACTTCTTCCTTACAAGTTTCTCTGTTGCCCTCTATTTGGGTAATGGTTCCATTGTGCTTACAAGTCCAATGTGTCATGATTGATTGAATTTCCTGAGACTTAAACCTGGGCCAAATGAGTAGTACCAGCACTGGTTGCATACATTATTCCTGTAAATTATCGCTGTACTATTTAAGGCTCGGTTTGCTCTTCATGTTTTCATTTTCTGAGTGTATTATTCATAAAATGCTCATTTTGGGCTATAAGTTATCCTGCTACTATTGTGATATAAGTATGATTCTTGACTTTCCATAATAAAAATACAATTAAGCACAACATGCAATATTTGACCTAAACTAGTTTATTTGGAAAAACTCCCTAACTTAAATATAGTCATCATAGCATGGCTATATGTACCTATGTGTTGCAAACTGGATTTCAAATCATTACAATTTTGCATTAAAGTAATAAAACCAAGTGTGAGCAATACATGTTTAAATATATGCTTGCTAAATGTATGTAGACGTAATATGCCTTTTTTCCACTTAAAATGTTATGACGAATGTCTTTTGTTAAGCAATACGAAATATCAGTTCGGTAACTGATGCTCCCATTTGTGTGCAATATGAAAAAAACATTAGTTATATAGACTGATGATATTTATGTTTTAAGTTTGTGGATAGCAATGGGGAAACAAAAGTCTCAAAGCCCATTCACTCTAGCTTATTAGATCCCAGAGGAGTGGATTAAAGGATTATAAATGAACCCTCTATTTACCCATTATTTGCTAATGTCTATTGTGGGCCAGTGACCAGTAAAGAGAATTTTCCTCTTGATACAGAACATCATAAAGAACTCAGTGATCAGGAAGCGTAACTAATCTAAATCTAACCACCCATATTGTCTTCCTTTAATCTCCATTATCAAGGGAGGTCATTAAGACCCAACATCTGACATTTCCAGTAGAGATAAACGTCCTTTAAACTCCCCAGCGATACCCAAAGATTGATCATCAGAAATGTACTTTCAGCAATAAAAAATAGGGAGAACAACATATTTTAAAGTTTAAACAAAAGAGAATGTAAATCTTTTTTTAGGTAACAAGTCTTTTCCATTGTTTGATATATTTTATCTTTCACATTTAGTGCATGTGGAAATAACGAATTGTAATTATCTTGCTCAATACCCGATCTCAAATACTTTATTCCTTTTCCTTTACAACTGTTGACACACTTTGTGCTCTATCCTGGTTTGGCTTATTCTCTCTCATAACTTAAAACTACTGGAACAAAATTAATCTGTACATTCAACCACCTATATACTACATTATTAATAGTCAACCTAACCTCATTACTTCATCCTAAAGTTTCCTCCTCTTCAATTATTCACCATTATCCAGACAACTATCAGTATGTCCCTAGTATCCAGTATTCATTTATTTTGATTCTGATCTTACTGTACCTGTCAATGATGGATGTATAACTGCTAATGATAATATCAATTGAGTCCAATGTATAATGCAACTTATGAAACTATGGTCTAGCCACATAAAGTGCTCTGGAAAGAGGGAATGAATTTAAAAAATAAATCCTTTAAAAAGTGATAGGAGTATATGTTTGTATTCCTAATACTAGAAAGTTCATTTAATCTAATGCAAGTAATGAGAGAGGTGAGACTGAAATTGTATAGCTTGGGAAAGCCCTTATAAGAGATTTTCTTGCTATGCATACTCAGTCTGCACAGAGCCCTCGATGAGTCATCTTAGATATATTTTAATGTTGTTAATGTTAATGTTCTTTTCTTTTTTTTTTTTATTCTTTCTATTATATTTAAGGACATGGATTTTAGAATGGAATTTTGGGGCCTTTTATGGGGCTGAAGGTCATAAGCATTAGACTAATTGGACCCCTCACTATTATTAGGGTAACCAAACATGAAGAATAAGGTCACATAACTACAGGAATATTAGTAGATAGCAGTATCTGTTACTGGACTTTACAGTAGCTGGGCTTAACATGCAAAGAACAAAAGATAGACATGTCAATAACAAGAGATAGATACAGGGCCGGTGCAAGGATTACAGAGATAGACATGTCATTAACAAGAGATAGATACAGGCCAAGGGCAAGAGATAGACATGTCAATAACAAGAGATAGATACAGGTCAAGGGCAAGGTCAATGGAGATAGGCTAAATCGATATACAAGCCAACATCAGGGATACAGAGAATAGAGTATTCAAGAGAAGCCCAGAATCAAAGAACAGAAAAAATGTAACCCTTGGATAACTAATTCGGTGTGGCAGGCAGGAGAGAGGCAGCATGGCCAGTGAGGAGTTCAAAGATCTCTCTCACTGGTCAGACCATTTTTCTGCTGAAAAATGATAAAATTTAGTGTAGTGCTTAAAAATCAGTACAACAATTCAATATATTTGCAAAATATTGAATTTTAAGGTGTCAGAACACCTGTGAAACTTTCAATACACTCTTAAAGTGTTCATGCAACCAATGGATTAATTTATGTGCATAGAAAATTCTTAATAAATATCTTCACAAACGTTTACAAAACACTTGTTAAATCTTTTAAAGTGCTAAGTGTGCTTCACAAATATAGTTTTTGTGCAAAATTATAAACACATCAAATCAAATATACCAGCCGGGATAAAAGTGCACGATACAATAAATACTAGTGCCAATATCAGGTTTGTGGATACTTAGCAGCAATAAATGTTTTTTGGATGGTATGAACATCAAAAAATATAAAAATATAAAAACACAATAATAGTGAAGACTGTTTATACGCAAGTTAGAAGTACATTTCTCTCCACTAGATCTCTTCACTCACATTTATTAGAGCCTCTCACTTGGCTCTAGTTTATATCCCTTGGAGTCTCTTATTTTGGGGGACTCCTTCCATCTTGTTTCTGGTGATATTGACTTGTCTTAGAGCCTTTAAATAGGTTCCATTTTAGCTGCAGTGAGCCTAATTCTGAGGGGGGCGCATAAAAGTTTATTTGCACTTTATTATATTATAAACGTAAATGAATGCATGTCATAACTCTTAATATAGGTTAAAGGACCACTATAGTGCCAGGAAAACATACTCGTTTTCCTGGCACTATAGTGCCCTGAGGGTGCCCCCACCCTCAGGGTCCCCCTCCCGCCCGGCTCTGGAAGGGGGAAAGGGGTAAAAACTTACCTTTTTCCAGCGCTGGGCGGAGAGCTCTCCTCCTTCTCTCCGCCTCCGTTACGCCCCGCCGGCTGAATGCGCACGCGCGGCAAGAGCTGCGCGCGCATTCAGCTGGTCTCATAGGAAAGCATTTACAATGCTCTCCTATGGACGCTGGCGTGCTCTCACTGTGAAAATCACAGTGAGACGCACGCAAGCGCCTCTAGTGGCTGTCAATGAGACAGCCACTAGAGGCTTTGGGGGAAGGCTTAACCCATTCATAATTATAGCAGTTTCTCTGAAACTGCTATAATTATGAAAAAATGGGTTAACCCTAGAAGGACCTGGCACCCAGGCCACTTCATTAAGCTGAAGTGGTCTGGGTGCCTAGAGTGGTCCTTTAAGTAAACATACTGCCAGTCTTATAATGTAACATCAATAAAAACATTTTATGTTTATCTTAATATTTTTTTCTGACACCCATGCGGAGAAATAGAACATGGGAAATTTACTTGATGGTTTATCATTTCTAAACTCTAATCCTACATATATGAAAGTATAGATAGCAAATTCGAAATATATTAGACTAAGATATATCGGAATCTAGTTTATATAGATCAGGATTTCTAAGCATGCTTTGCTTGTAGAAAGAATGAGATTTGTTTGCGTTATAGAGTATTTAATAAAAAACAAAGAATGGTTAGCATTGGTTGCATATAGGAATAAAATAAAAACATAATAAAAATACAATAAAAAAAAGAAATGAAATTTAACTTGCCAATAGAGATGAGCAGGGCACAAACTGACATATCGGAAGAATAGGGAAAGCATGTGAATCTTCATTTTTGTTACAACCCCCTAACTACATGTAAACATTAGCAAACGTGAGGTCACTAGCTATAGAGTGAATTTTTACTGAGTCCATGCTGCCTTCAAAATTACTACATACACTACTGTATACTTGTTCATATGATATTTGTTTTCACCATCTTACAATAATGCTAGGGACATGCTGCTTTTATATCTGGGGACTGCAAGATACTGGAACAAACTAAAGCCTACTTAAAGCTGTTGGGACAAGCTTGTGATCAGTGATCTGGCAGATCAGTCATGTAAGACTTTGGCATCTCAATCACACATGTGTAGCAAATGGCCTACAAATAAAATTAGAAAAATTAGTCAACCAGCGCAGTAGCTGCTTTTGTAGCCTCCACAAATCCTTTTAACACCTTAAGGACCAAACTTCTGGAATAAAAGGGAATCATGACATGTCACACATGTCATGTGTCCTTAAGGGGTTAAACTCATTCTCAGCTTACTGACATGGCCAAATACTGCATCATCAGTGAAGTTTGCATATAATGACATTTAAAAAGTACAGCTGTGATGCTTCATCGTGTTCCCATCCCATCATGGCACTTAATGTAGCCACTAAGGTGGCCCTTTAAAAGGAAAAAGGCCCCCACCACTCAGCAACTCTAGAGAAGTCAAGGTGGTGGGATGGGGAAAGAAAGAGATGGGAAGTGAGATATGGAAATAATAAAGAGAGATGCACATGAGGGGATGGGGGGAGAATGAATGCATAATTGGAGTAATAGAAAGGATGAATAAATGCATTAAGGACCAACAAACTTTCAATCCAAAAATACATCCATTCTTATACAAACAGACACACACTTGGGACACACAAAATACCACCCTACACTAATACTCATCCAATGCATTCTTTGAATTGATTGACAGTCCACACAGATACACAGTGCATTTGTATACATGTAAAAATTCTTATTTCAGAGAGAATGGGAACTGCATATAACAACTTTGTGGTGCATACCACTTTAAGAAAAAAAAATCTATATATTTACAAAAAAATCAATAAATATATAGGAATACAAAAAGTATTAAAATAAAAAGTAATACCTTAAGTGATAAGGTACAATCTCCATAAAGTTGTAGAAGGAGTGATGGTAGTTGCAGTCAAGGAAATAATCACAGGAAATAGCAGGAGATTCTCAATTGCATCCCTGCATTCACACAGATTAATATGTCAATTCAAATAATTATACTATATGCTCAAATACAAACATGCATGCAACCTATATATTTTTGTTTTTAAAATCTTTATTTATTTCTTGCACTAATACGTTATCAAATAAAACGCAGGCATCAGCCTGAAGGCAGCATAGAAGAATATACAATGGAACATCACAAATTGAGTGCTGATTGAGCAGAGAATAAGGGTTTTTATAAATGTTAAGGTGAGCTCCGCCAACTAGGCGACCATCACCCATTGGTAGTGAGGAAGCGTCTTGAAAAGCATGCAAGATAAGTAGTGTGTGCGGACCGTGTTCGGAGAATCTGGATTATATGCCCAGTCTGAGACTTTGGAGTAGTGGAGCTCAAAAAAACAGATTGAAGGCTGCAAGTAACTGTGTGATAGTGTCCCTAAGATGCCATAGTGATAGGGAGTTCCTAGCCATTCTATATGTAATGTACACAGTACTGACACTGTGTAGAGGCTGTGACTGCTTTGTTGAGAAGTTCAGCAATATTAATAGTGCCCAGTAACCCCTTGTCACCATGGGGGGGAGGGGTGAAGCATGTGTATTTGTCTTGCTTTTGGTAGTGGTAACTATGAAAAGCAAATATAAACATGAATATAAACAACAACACATAATAACTTTTTCAGCTGGAACAACTTTTCCGACCACACTCTCCATTTCTCAGAGGCTTAAATGCTGCCCCTGCATATCACTTCTTAGTCAGCTGGTATCCATCGCAGAGCAAGGGTCATAAGGTACCAGTTTGGACATGTTCCATGATCGACCAGCCCTGTTGAATTCAGGGAACCTCTAGGAGCCATCGACTAGCATGTTTTTAGTCTGCCTAGAGGGCAGGATAGCTGAGAGTAGACGTCGGGTGAAGTGTGGCAGCTCACTGTCTGCAACAGTTTCAGCAATCCCTTTGATTTTGAGATAGTTGCCCCATTGCGCGTCATTCATGGTATCCAGCCTGAGCTGCATAGCTTGGTGTGAGGTCTTAAGGCTCTGGACATCCTCCTTTGTGGCCTTTATCTGGTCAGTGATTACGGTCAACTCCTCTCTCAGTTTGGCCAGGTCTCCTTGGAAGATATTGCAGCGGATTCTGAAGAGGCACATACTATTGCCCTTGGTGGATGGAGCTTCCATTTTACTTGCATGCACTTGGAGGTTAGGGTGTTCAACAGAGGACGAGCCAGGAACATGTCCTTAATGCTTTAGCTTCTGTTCCTAGAATGAGTTTTAAGGTTTTTTTTTTTTTATTTCCCCATGTGCTCCCAGGATTCAAGTACATTTGTGGGGTTTTGTTATCCCCTGTAAAATGGTGAATCTGGAGGTTAATTTTGGCGGAAGCCGGAGCTCCACAGGCATGCAAATGCTTTCGGCTACGTGCAAACCACGCCCCCACAACCAGGGGAGGGCTGGCAGCCTTAGGCCTGGAGGGCAAAACCAGTCAAGTGGCCCATTGCACCACCAAATCAGTTCACCA
The DNA here is from genome assembly GCA_933207985.1 of Pelobates cultripes. NCBI lineage: Eukaryota > Metazoa > Chordata > Amphibia > Anura > Pelobatidae > Pelobates > Pelobates cultripes. The sequence continues at coordinate 99,717,431 of OW240916.1, forward strand.
TCCATGCCCACCTTTTCCTGGTTTTATAACGGATATTGATGTTATGCTAATCAGTAGCTCTTTGCCATACCCGCTCCTTCACGGCTCCAGGCACTGCTTGTTGTGAGTGTGAGCCACTGTAAATTAGGGGCAGAGGGCACTTGCACTGCGGTAAAGATGGGGCTGGGCAGGAGGAGAGTGCAGTGCAATCAGTGCACTCCCCTCCTGTGGGTCACCAGTAGACTGGTGCACCTGCCCAGGATCAGAGCCGGTGCAAGGATTTTTGCCGCCCTAGACAAAATAAAAATTTGCTGCCCCCCCATGTAACATCACAATGCCCCCCCACCCATATGAACTAACGCCAGTGCTGCACACAGTGTGTGTTTACATTAAAAAGCCTGCAGGGACCAGCTATAGACACCAGAACCACTTCATTAAGCTATAGTGTCCCTTTAATGTGAGGTACATTATAGATTAGTGTCACTAATAATATACTAGATTGCCTACTTACAAGCAGATGAGGATGATGATGGGCTGCAGTTTGGCTCCACTGGTCTGGTGTAGAACAGGATCTCTGGAGGCTGTTTGCAACTGTGGTCACAAAATTCAATGTTCTGGGAGAATTGGAAGCAGCTCCATTTTTTGGGGCCCCTTACACAGCTCAAGGTCTGGGCCCCAGGGCCTGACGGTGAGTATGCCCATAAGGCCCACTCATAAATTCCACCCACCCATGAGTTCGCTCACAGGGAGTGGAGTGTGTAGGGGATGTGTTATGTGTTATTGTAGAGGATCTAATATGTGTGCTTATGGTATGTAGTGTATAGGGTTACCAGTTTGTGCAGGTGATGTAGTGTGTTTGTGTGTAGTGGAAGCAGTGTGTATTTGTGTATAAGGGATGTATTATGTGTTTCTGGTTGTGTGTAAGGGATGCATTGTGTGAATCTGTGTTTGTATGCATAAGGGATGCAAGGTGTGTGTCTGTATGTGTGTGCATGAGATGCATTGTGTTTCTGTGTGTATGTAAGAAAAGAAGTGTGTGTGTTTGCATGCGTGTGTACGGGTTTGCATTGTCTGTTTCTGTGTATGTGTGCAAAGGATGCATTGTCTTTGTGTGTAAGGGTTGCATTGTGTGTGTGTGTGTAATGGATGTATCAGGTATTTCTGTGTGGGCATGCCAGGCTGCATGGGTAGGGGATTTAATAGGTGGTGTGTGTGCACGCGCGTAGTGTGAAAGAGCTCCCTGTCTTGGCCCCTGTCCTATAGAGCTGCCCCTTCTGTCCCGTAGAGCTCTCCCCTGCACCTTTAGTGGTCTCTCCTCTCCCTCACCCTCCCCTAGCGGTCTCTTCTCACACTCACCCACCCTCCCTGTGCTCTTCTCATCCCCCCTCCACCCTCCCTGTGTTCTTCTCACTCCTCCCTCTATGTGTTCTTCTCACACCCCCTGTGTTCGTCTTACCCCCCTCCTCCCTGTGTTCTTCATACTTCCCCCCTTGGTCGTCTTACTCCCCCACCTGTTCTTCTTCTTACTCCCCCACCTGTTCTTCTTACTCCCCCACCTGTTCTTCTTA